>JAZHEH010000705.1:0-673796 GCA_036589455.1 Ateles fusciceps | reverse complement strand
TTTCTTTTTCCTTTTTTTTTTTGAGACAGAGTCTTGCTCTGTTGGCCAGGCTGGAGTGCAGTGGCGCGATCTTGGCTCACTGCAACCTCTGCCTCCTGGGTTCAAGTGATTCTCCTCCTCAGCCTCCCAAGCAGCTGGGATTACAGGCAAACACCACCATGCCCAGCTAATTTTTTTGTATTTTTTTTTTGGTAGAGATGCGGTTTCACCATGTTGGCCAGGCTGGTCTTGAACTACTACCTCAGGTGATCCGCTTCGGCCTCGGCCTCCCAAAGGGCTGAGTTCCAAGCATGAGCCACCACGCCTGGCCGAAGAAGAAAGAATTTTCTAAGCCCTAAGAAGCAGAAGTATAGAGGACTTCATTCCCTAGGCAATGGAATTTGGGGGATTTTGAAGTGTTTTAAGCAGGGAGGGGCCAAGATACAGGGAGTGTTTGTAAACAGTCACTCCAGGGCCTGGGCACGGTGGCTCACACCTGTAATCCCAACACTTTGGGAAGCCGAGGCGGGCAGATCACGAGGTCAGGAGTTCGAGACCAGCCTGGCCAACATGGAAAAACCCCATCTCTACTACAAATACAAAAAATTAGCCAGGCATGGTGGCACGGCACCAGCAATCCTAGCTACTCAGGAGGCTGAGGCACGAGGCTGCTTGAATCCACCAGGCGGAGGTTGCAATGAGCCGAGGTTCGACCTTTGCAGCTCCAGCCTCGTCAACAGAGTGAGACTCCTTCTCAAGAATAACAACAACAAAAAAAAGATCACTCCAGCTGCAGGTATTTCCTGATTGGAGGGACAGAGAGACTAGGAGCAGGAGGGCATAGGAGAAGATGACTCCAATAATGTTGAGCTGGCAGAGTGACATCCAGGCACTGTGACAATGAATTGCTGGTTTATTGGTGAGAACTGGCCTGACTTGGGACTCGAAAGAGAAGGAACAAATTTGAGAGATGTCTTAAGGAAGGGCCCAGCCTCTGCAGGGCGTGGTGGCTTATGCCTATAATCCTAGCACTTTGGGAGGCCGAAGTGGGTGGATCATGAGTTCAGGAGATCCAGACCAGCCTGGCCAACATGGCAAAACCCTGTCTCTACTAAAAATACAAAAATTAGCCAGGTGCGGTGGCAGGTGCCTATAATCCCAGCTACTTGGGAGGCTGAGGCAGGAGAATCACTTGAACCCGGGCGGCAGAGGTTGCAGTGAGCCGAGATCGTGCCATTGCACTCCAGCGTGAACAACAGAGTGAGACTCTGTCTTAGAAAAAAAAAATGTATATGTATATTTCCTGCTTTAGGAAATCCTGTCTGGCAAACACTATGCCCCCTTGCTTTGATGAATCTTATAAGAGTGCAAGGTCATCATTATAATTTCAGTCCTCATTGTAAGCACTAAATACGCAGAGGTGAGAAAGGACATGACATTGGACCGAATCTACACAGACCCCAGCACCAGCCCCTGGAAGTTTCTTCCCTCCTCTCACTAAATCTCTGATATCTTATCTCTTTCCTCTTTCTCCTTAAGGTGGCCTGATTAATTGACGGCCTGATTTTTTTTGATTGCAGTTAATCGAATGTTCCCTTGACTACAATGTGCACGGAGGAGATGGAACCCGGCAACTTGGCCCAAGCACGTCTTAACACTAAATCTAAGTTTGCATCTTTAGTAGCAGGTGGGGCCATATAGCCATGTTGAAGGCTTGAACTAGAGATTCTGGGGGACAGCCAAAGTCACCAACATTACTAAATTGCACTTCTCTCAAAACCCCTCAGCCTCCTTCAGAATCGGTACAAGGATCTCTTACAAGGAAATTTATTACAGCACAGTTTCTAATACTGAAAAACTAAAAATAAAACAAAGCCAAAAAACCCAACGTAAATGTCCAACAAAGGAAAATATTTAACCAAATTATGGTGCATGCATATCTGGAATGTCTACATCCATTAAGAAGAATGTGGGCCGGACACAGTGGCTCATGCCTGTAATTCCCAGCACTTTGGGAGGTCGAGGCAGGCGGATCACGAGGTCAAGAGATCAAGACCATCCTGGCCAACATGGTGAAACCCGTCTCTACTAAAAATACAAGTTAGCTGGGCGTGGTGGTGCGCACCTGTAATCCCAGCTACTTGGGAGGCTGAGGCAGGAGAATTGCTTGAACCCAGGCTTGAACAATTGCTTGGTTGCGGTGAGCCAAGATTGCGCCACTGCACTACAGCCTGGGCAACAGAGCAAGACTCTGCCTCAAAAAAAAAAAAAAAAAAGAAGGAAAGAAAGGAAAAGAAGAATGTGGTAGTTCTGTATGTACTCATGTGAATATCTCCAAGACATATTATAAATAGAAAACAGAAGTTATAGGGTGAGCACAGTGGCACAAGACTGTAATCCCAGCATTTTGGGAGGCTGAGGCAGGTGGCGCACTTGAGCCCTGGAGTTCGAGACCAGCCTGGGCAACATAGCAAAACCCCATCTCTACAAAAAATACAAAAATTAGCCAGGCGGGGGGGCACATGCCTGTAGTCCCAGCTACCCAGGAGGCTGAGATGGGAGGATTGCTTGAGCCCAGTAGGTTGAGGATATAGTGGGCTGAGATCTCGCCACTGCACTCCAGCCTGGGCAACAGAGTGAGACTCTGTCTCAAAAAAAAATAAAAAGGCCGAGCCCGGTGGCTAGACCTGTAATCCCAGCAGTTGGGGGGGGCCGAGGTAGGCGGATCATGAGGTCAGGAGTTCGAGACCAGCCTGGTCAACATGGCGAAACCCCATCTCTACTAAAAACACAAAAATTAGGCATGGTGGGCGGCTGCCTATAATCCCAGCTACTCAGGAGGCTGAGAGCAGAAGAATCGCTTGAATCCAAGAGACGGAGGTTGCAATGAGCCAAGATCGCGCCACTGTACTCCAGCTTGGGTGACAAAATGAGACTCCGTCTTAAAAAAAAAAAGAAAAAACTCTCAAGTGTACACTTGGCCATGGGGGGAGGGGGAAGAAGGAAAGAAAGAAGGAAGGAAGGAAGGGAGGAAAATAGAAGTTGTGAACTATAACCATAATATGAGACCATATATGCTCCAGAAGCCCTGTATATGTGTATTTGCACGTAAACGTATGTGAATGGCATAGAAACAGGACTGAAAAGACAGCCGCCAAACCCACAATTGTGGCTACCTCAGGGGAGGGGGATGGAAATACGGCTAGTCAGAGGGAGTAGTCAGTATGCTTCCATATTGTTTGACTCTTATAGCACGAATGTATTCGCACGTTACCCATGTAATTTTAAAAACATTTTTAATATAAGAAAGAAGAGTTCTCACTCAGCTTTGCAGCAGGGGGTAATTAGGATGCAGAGAATCTGAGAGAGGAGCTAAAAAGGAAGGCAAAATGAAAGAGTGCTCCTGAGAATTGGGAGAGCGCCCTACTCCCCCCCCCAATTACATTTCCTTAGTTTTCTCCTCATCTGCAGTCACCTGCGGTTTTGAAAATACGTTATACCACATTTCATATCACAGGCAGAACACTGCTCTCTTCTTCTTCCGACCTCCTCTCCTGAGGACACACCAATTTCGTCTTTTAATTGAATATTCGTAAGGTTCATATCATCAAGAACAAGTTCCAGCTGCGCATCTTTTTCTCATTGCTGTTACTGAAAATAAAGAGTCCCATAAACACCCAAGTAGGCCACCTCTGTCCCCCACTCCCCTCCGCCCCCTCTTCCAACCTCTGCGATCAGAAGCAAGCCATATTTGAGGCCTCTGGGAACTGCGGGGTGCATCTGTGTCAATGGAGAATTTCCGACCTCTGTTTCAAACCAGGGTGGCTAAGTTAGTAGCTGTCATTCTGAAGAATAAGAGCAAAAGGTTTGAAACTCATTGCTGATGACTAGGCTGTCCCTGAACTCCTCCTCTGGCCATTCCCACCCAAATGCTAAAAAAAGTGGCCAGGTGCAGTGGCTCACGCCTGTAATCCCAGCACTTTGGGAGGCCGAGGCAGGCAGATTACTTGAGGCCAGGAGTTCAAGACCAGCCTGGCCAACATAGGGAAAACCTGTCTCTACTAAAAATACAAAAACTAGCCGGGCTTGATGGCTCATGCCTGTAGTCCCAGCCACTTGAGCGGCCGAGGCAGGAGAATCGCCTGAACCCAAGAGGGGGAGGTTGCAATGAGCCGAGATGGCGCCACTGCACTCCAGTCTGTGGGACAGAGCAAGACTTGTCTCAAAAAAACAAACAAATCAACAACAACAACCAAAAAACGCTAGGAAAGGACAGAAATACTGAAATGGGACTCCCTTCACTAAGCTACTGGTGGTCCCAAGCTCTCACACCTCCCCTGTTCTCCATTTCTACTCCCAGCCCTGAACACTGATCTCTGAAAGACCCTGCAAATCTCCAAGGCTATGAAACCCAATTCATCAGTTCAGTGATACATGAGGAATATTAAGCAGCTGAGAAAATGTTTTCTAAGAATATTTAATGACAAAAGGAAATGCTCACCAAAGGCGAACAACAACAGGAAAACCAACCTGTATACACAGGGTCAATTTGTAATGACGGGGGAAAAAGTATCTATGCATTTTTTAAAAAGATTGGAGAACACGCACCAAAATAACGTCAGCGGTTTCTTTTGGGTAGAGAGGTTGTAGGTGATGTTGCTTTCTGTGTTTTCCCTCCTACAATAGGCATAGTTTACTTTATAAACAGGGAAAATGTTATTAAAAAAAAAGATTCTATGATGATCTTTCCTGGGTAGGAAAGTAGCCTCAGATATTTTAGAAAAAAGCTTTTACTACAACCAAAAAGGTGCTTGACAATTTGGGTCATCACAGCATTTAGCTTTCAGGCATTTTTACTGTATATAAATGATTAATTTTACCAGCAATACAATAAAACCCTATTAGTCTCCTATTATAACTTTTTTTGAGACAGTGTCTCACTTTGTTGCCAGGCTGGAGTGCAGTGGCGCAATCTCAGCTCACTGCAACATCCGCCTCCTGGGTTCAAGCAATTCTCCTCCCTCAGCTTCCTGAGTAGCTGGGATTACAGGTGTGTACCACCACACCAGGCTAATATTTGTATTTTTAATAGAGACGGGGTTTCACCATGTTGCCCAGGCTGGTCTGGAACTCCTGACCTAGAGTGATCCACCTGTCTCGACCTCCCAAAGTTCTGGGATTACAGGCGTGAGCCACCGTGCCTGGCCACCTTCTATAACTTATTATTACATACGCTATATAACTTATTGGCATACAATATAACTTCTTATTATAAAGATTCATGTGAACCAGAAGTCAAATCATATATACTGAAACATGTAGCAAAAAGTCTTAATGAAACAATCAGGTAGCTGATAGCTTCCTCTACTGCCTCCAGTGCTGTCAAGGGTCCCGCTGTATAATCAGTCATAAGAACCACAAAAGCACTGATAAGTTCCCAGAGGTTTTTTGTTTTTGGTTTTTTGTTTTTTTTTCTGAGATGGAGTCTCACTCTGTCGCAGAGGCTGGAGTGCGGTGGCACAATCTCGGCTCACTACAACCTCCACTTCCTGGGTTCAAGCGATTCTCCTGCCTCAGCCTTCTGAGCAGCTGGGATTATAGGCGCCTGGCTAATTTTTGTATTTTTAGTAGAGACAGGGTTTTGCCATGTTGGCCAGGCTGGTCTCGATCTCTTGACCTCGTGATCTGCCTGCCTCGGCCTCCCAAAGTGCTGGGATTAAAGGCGTGAGTCACAGTGCCGGCATTCCCACAGGTTTTTTTTAAAAACCCTGGAATGCATGCAACACATCAAATATCAGCATGTCCCTCATGCTGATTAAGCCAGGTTAAGAGGAAAGTGAGTAGTAGCAATGCCCTATCCTGGGAAAGAGAAATGTGGGAGCTATTCTAAGGAGAAATAAGGCCTGAAAAGTTGGCAGCACCCCCAAGGTGCCCTCGGAAATGCCCTTCAGTTGGGGAGCAGCCCAGGGGATGCTGAGACACCCAAGACAGACTATCCTTACCAGACAGAGGAGGGAGGCCCATTTTTGGCAAATCCAATAGATGAAACTCATTTTAATACACAAGATAACTCCAGAGTGGCTTTTAATTCTATAAAAGGATTCACAGCAGGATTCCATTAAATAGCCGGCTCTCCAACTGCCTTGAAAGCAGGATTCAATAGACAAACATTCAGCTGTCATGTACCTTTATAGGAAGACAATAGCTATCTACACCTACACGGATAGGCAGTATCTGAAGGGTTGTTTCTGTTCCACTTACTGAGATCCTGCTGAGCTAAAAACACAGATTGACCTTCCCCACCCCAGCTTAAGGGGTCAAAAGCAGGGAAGGGGTGGAGTTCAATTCTGCCACCTCATTCCGAAGCAGAGGCAGGCAAGGACCTAAAAAGAAATTAGGCTGGAGAAAAAGGAAACATTAGCACCATACAATGTTAGAGCTGGAAACGCCCTTAAAGATCACCTGATCCGGCCCTTTTCATTTCACAAAAGGGGAAACAAGAGACTTAGCAGAGAGGAAGTGACTTGGCCCACGTCACAGAGTGATTTAGTGACAGAGAATAGTGCTGGGATCCCAGCCCCGTCGAGCCAACTGCCACTCTCAAATGGAAAAGCTGACTCAAGTGGCAGATGTGTTTCTTTACGCTGGTAAAATTCCAGGACGTTGAGCTTCTGGCTTGATGCTGGTCAGGGGCAGAAGGGTCAAGGACCCGAACCTGGAAACCTGTGAGCTCCCCCAAGGTAGTTGTGGCCCACAGAAGGCAACTGACGCAGTCAGTGCTGTGGAAGGCATTGTGTGTTCCTGCTCTCCACTCACTTCACCACTTTTCCCTCCCATTTCCCTCTCTTCTGACTGCGGCCTAAGCCTCCGCCTGGCTGGCTGCCCAGTTCTGCTGAAGAACCCCAAGGCTAACACAAGCCTACCTAACTCAACAAGCCAAAGTCTAGGTCAAATATCCCCTGTCTCAGGCCAGGGGGTGTCCCCTGCTCAGGGTGAGTGAGAACTTTCCCACAAAAGCCAGCCAGATTCCCTGGAAGCCAGGCAATTGAAGAGAGTTTTCTAGGTGTTCTGGCTATTGTTACCTCCAGTCTGCTCAAAAGAAAAGGTTTACCCACAGGCCTCTGGGTGAATGCCCAACTGCCCTCTAGGGAGCCTGAATCTGCCTCTGACTCCATCTGGTCTTGTTTAATGGAAGTCTAAAAAACCCAGTTCCTGCCCCAGCGCCAGTGTTCAGAGCTGGGGGCTTCCAATGTGAAAGGAAAACCGAACACGACCTCACACCTCATCAGGGCCAGGAAAGAGAGTTCTGCTCCTGTTACCCCAGGACCTTCACTCCGGGTCAGAGAGGGCCACGGCAGGGGAAACCTGAGCCCTGAGGCCTGTACCTGAGAAGACCTACAGATCTTTTCCCTCGTCACCTTAAGTGAGTGGAATGGATGACCCAGACTCCAGGGCCGGCTGAGAGCGCGCTGCATAATTCAGCAGATGGCTGCCTCTAATGAGAAGACACTGAAGAAGAGGATCACTTTATTTCTCACCCTCCTGAGCATGTGGCCTCCTCCTCTGTGCAGGCAGCAGAGAAACCCACGGTTTCAAATCCGAGCAGCAGAAACCTCCTCCTGCCAAACCGAGGAGGAAGGGTCTGTGTTTCTAATTTATTCTGTGCCCCCCTCCAGTTGTTACTTAAAATAATCCATCATTACATGGCTGGTGGTTCCAAGATTTTTTATTTAAAGCAATATGGAGAAGAAAAAAAAGAAAACCCACACAACCCGTGACTGTGCTATCTTGGATTTAAGCTGAGAATCTTTTTAACATCAGAGAGTCTCCGAATCACCCTAATAGACTCTTCCCCTGGGCCCTATGGGGGTGCTGGGGGAGTGCAGTGAAAGGAGGGGAAGGGAGGCCATGGCAGGAGTTTGATTTCTTAGAAACATCACGCAAAAGGCCAGTGTTTTGAAACAAGGAATCTGTGTCATCTGGTAGGTGTTTCATTGTATCATCCACTGACCAGCAATAGCACTTTGGACTAAGTCATTTGGTCTCCCTACAACCATTAAATAAAGAGAACAGGCTGGGCATGGTGGCTTACACCTGTAATCCCAGCACTTTGGGAGGCCGAGGCAGGCGGATTGCCTGGGGTTGGGAGTTCGAGACCAGCCTGACCAACCAAACCCCCGTCTCTGCTAAAAATACAAAATTAGCCGGGTGTGGTGGCACATGCCTGTAATCCCAGCTACTCCAGAGGCTGAGGCAGGAGAATCACTTGAACCTGGGAAGCGGAGGTTGTGGTGAGCCAAGATTGCGCCACTGCACTCTAGCCTGGGCAACAAGAGCAAAACTCCATCTCAAAATAAATAAATAAATAAATGAATAAATAGAGCCAGGCGCAGTGGCTCACGCCTGTAATCCTAGCACTTTGGGAGGCTGAGGTGGGTGGATCACCTGAGGTCAGGAGTTCAAGACCAGCCTGGCCATCATGGTGAAACCCCATCTTTAAAAAAAATAAAAATTAAATAAATAAATAAATAGAAATTTAAAAAACTAAAATAAAGAGAACAGTAATACTTGTCCAGGAACTGTTGGGGAAAATGAAATCATACAGATGGAAACATTTTGAGATAGATGAAAAAAACACGTTACATCTATCCATGGCTTTCCTTCTTTCCTTCTTTTCCTTCCTTCTTTCTTTCATCTGTCTTGAATGTAGTTTTAATGTACATGCAACTAAAAGCCCTTCTCAAATTGTTCATGCTAATATTAAACCATGGCTCTGATCATCCAAAAACCCAGGCAAGTCCAGAAACCAGTCCTACTTAGTTTGGGAATACCTTTTGCCAGGGGACTTATCTTCCTAATTAGTTTTGCTCAGGTTAATGCAATGGGTTTGCTCCCTTATAGCACACAAAGGCAGGGGCCATGCTTGGAAATAAAGCCAAAAATTAATAGAAAATTTACAGCAGAGACTCCACAAAGTAAATGCTATGCACATGACTGCAGATCAAAATCTCATTAGATGATACAGACAAATCATTCTGCTGTAATGTAGTTTTGTATTAAGAACACCGCTAACACTCACATTTCCAGGATTTCGGATGTGAAAGAGGAAACAGGGCTTATTCCTGCCTTTCATCTGGAAGCTCTGAGAGGGGCAGAGTTCCTGCATGCCTTGGCCACCACTAAATCCCCAGCACCTGGCACAGGGCCTGGCCGATGAGTGCCCAGTGAGTATGTGCTGAAGGAACGAATAAAAATAAAAGTAGGTGAATTGGTAAATGAATATGTTCCCAACCCAGTAGCAGATGTGAGATCTCACCCACCTTCACACCTACCCATTTCCTATTTGAAGCCCTCAGGAAGCCCTTCCTGTCATCCTCTGTCTCCATTCACTGCTGAATTGGGTTCCCTTAGTAATGAAATCTCATGGCAGGCAGTCAGTCTCCCAAGTGGCACTTATCACAATGATAATTAGATAGTGATTTGTGTCTGCCTCCACCACTGGATCGTAAACTCCTTGAAAGAAGGGGCCATGTCCATTTGAAGGGCATTGTCATCTGCCCACTTTTTATTTTGAAAAATCCCAGGCCAGGTACGGGTGGCATGTTAATGCCAGCACTTTGGGAGGCCGACACAGTCAGATCACGAGGTCAGGAGTTCAAGACCAGCCTGGCTAAAATGGTGAAATCCCGTCTCTACTAAAAATACAAAAATCAGCCAGACATGGTGGTGTGCACCTGTAATCCCAGCTACTCTGGAGGCTGAGGCAGGAGAACTGCTTGAAACCAGGAGGCGGAGGTTGCAGTGAGCCGAAATCACACCATTTGGACTCCAGCCTGGTGACAGAGCAAGATTGTCTTGGAGAAAAAAAAAAGAAACAAAGAAAAATCCCAAACACACAGAAAACTTAGAAAATAATGTAATGAAAGTTCTCAAATTTAGAATCAACATTTTTAAATATTTGGGGCCATGTAAACTTTCTTCTGCATTGTATCACCAATAGAGCTAGGTGATTGGGTTTTGTTTTCTGTGTTCGAGGTACATGCTATCTTTAGCAGGTGGTGGTAGGAACGCCTGAGGCAGAGACCTCAAAGGAAATCAAACTGCAACGTGATGATAGCAAAACGAGAGTGCAACATCAATCTTTTCCCACCTGGAGACAGTTGCTCTGAGACAGTTGACCCAGACCAACCCCAGCTAACTTTGTAGGGCAAAGTTAGCCTCTGCAAGTTAGTTCATTTGAGAGAAGGACCACTACCCAGATTGCCACTGAAGAAAGCTTCCGTGTTCACATTGTGGGAATAACTCAAGTCAGAATCATCCAGACGTTCTTTGTATGGGCCAGCCTTTACGGTCTGGATCCCAGAATGCAACGTTGAAGGGAACGGCTTCATTACAAGAGCCAGGAGATGCGGCTTTTGGGGCCTGCCCTGTGCCTGGTTACCTTGGACAAGTCATGGAACCTCTTGAAGTATATGTTAATAGCAGCCCACGCCACCTCACAGGCAGGGGGTGAGGTGGAGCATCCCAAGGATCTTCTATAGTTCTTTTTTTTTTTTTTTTTTGAGACAAGAGTTTCCTTGTGTTGCCCAGGCTGGAGTGCAATGGCGTGATCTCTGCTCACTGCAACCACTGCCTCCCAGGTTCAAGGGATTCTCGTGCCTCAGCCTCCCGAGTATGCCGGGCTGGCTTTTGTATTTTTGGTAGAGACAGGGTTTCACCACATTGGGCAGGCTGGTCTCGAACTCTTGACCTCAGGTGATCCACTCGCCTCAGCCTCCAAAAGTGGGTGAGATTACAGGCGTGAGCCACCATGCCTGGCCCTTCTACAGTTCTTTAATTATTTCACAGTGTCTACCATTTGTCACTCCAACTAGACTATAAGCTTAAAAGCCATGAACGTTTTTTAAAGCTTACTACCTTCTTTGTCCAGTTGACAAGGGCTAATTATAGTGCTGGCCACTTATAAGTCAAATCAAATAAATACAGACACAGTGGACAAATGGTGTTGTCACACCAAACCCTTTGTGGTGTTGATTAAAATGGGATGGACTTGTATTATGTGTACCAGAATTGAACTTCCAAGTTGCCTGAATGCAATATAAGCCCTATCCAACAACTTGAAGGCTTGTTTTAGTCACTAAGGATGCTTACCCACAGTGACTCTCAACTGACTCTAGAAAGAACACCCCCCCATACACACCCCACCCTCATACACACACTAGGGTACTTACTCGCATGGTACCACGTCTCAAGAGCTCATTAAAAAGAATTCCTGACCAGGCATGGTGGCTCACGCCTGTAATCCCAGCACTTTGGGAGCCCGAGGCGGGTGGATCATGAGGTCAGGAGTTTGAGACCAGCCTGGCCAACAAGGTGAAACCCCATCCCTACTAAAAAAACGAAAATTAGCTGGGTGTGGTGGCACGCACCTGTAATCCCAGCTACTCGGAAGGCTGAGACAGGAGAATCGCTTGAACCCAGGAGGCAGAGGTTGCAGTGAGCCGAGATCACACCACTGCACTCCAGCCTGGGCAACAGAGCAAGACTCCGTCTCAAAAAAAAAGAATTCCTAAGCTAGCCCACACTTAGGTTTATTCTCTAGTCTTTTGTTCCCAAACCCTGAATACATGTCCGTGGAGGAAACGAGCAACAACCATATGTCCAAGGTCTCCTGAGTTAATTCCATCTTCCCTGGTGAATTACAACTTCTTGCAGACACAAAGGAGAACAGAGAGACAAATGACACATAAACAAGAGCTTCACTGGCTGGGGGAGGGGGCATGGAGAGTGACGTCAGTTTCCCAGGAAACCCATTTATCACGATAACAAGGTCTCGAGTGCTTTAGGCTGCTCTTTCAGCTTCAGAATCTGGGCGTACAATTATGTTCTTCATCACACAGTATGGCAAAGCCAGCCAGAGCAAACTGGAGCCATGCAAAGCAAACCAAGTGGCCCTAAACCACCCCCTCACCCCCATCTGCAGAACAAAGGGGATCTCTGGGTTGCTGAGTTGTGCCTGAGGTGAAACACACACAACCTTCTGGAAGGTTCCTCTTTGCAACATCTGCCCCTGCAATACCTAATCCAGGCAAGAGAAATGGTAGAGAGTATGGAGGACAGGTCGATGCAAATTCATTAGCTGACACGAAAGATCATTAGCATGATTTTTGGATGGAGGCAAGTATAATCCTGGAGACTAATTCCTCTACTTCAACTATACGTCTCATACCGTCTCTGAAATGCAGGTAACCAGGAGCAGAAAAGCCACAGCAGAAAGAGGGGAGTCCTCAAAACACTAAAGCAATAAACACGAGAATGCCAATCTTGGGGGAAGAAAATTCTCTCAAATTCTATCATCACAGAGAATGTCTCCTGTATACTCCTGGTCCTCCACATCATGACTGCATAAAGTGCTCTGCGCTAGGGGGGTGCAGAGGGTGGAGGAGGTTCTGAAGAAATGATCCTGCCCCTTAGAACAGGGACAAAGAGTGGAATACATTAATACATAGTCTGTAGAGGAAATACTATCAGAGTCTGGCTTCAGATTTTGAAAAATCAATTTCAATTACACCAAATAACTAGTGGCTTTTTTTATACTGTAATTGCATTGCATAAACTATTTTCCTAAATAAGTAAGCTACAAGGTTGAAAAGCATTTTTATGTGGTTCCGAGATTTTCGTCAAGTAGTATTTGGTGTCGTCGGGATTTGACCTACCTCTATCTCCCACTCCTTCCTCACCTGGGGGGTGCTGGTGGGCTTCTTAAAAGCCCAGATATCCATGAATTAATAAAGCTAGGGAGTCCCCCCCCAAATGGAATTCATCGCCCTTTGCAATCAAACTTCTGGTCTAAAAAACAAACATGGAGCCTCAGGTCACTTCAACATGGTTTCTCTGCACATCCCAGGCTGGAAAACTTCAGTTCTTTAAATGAATATTTTTTCCCCCCAAAGTCGGTCGCCAACAAAAAGAGAGACGGCACCGCTTTTGCGAGTCTCACACTTATTTTCCTGAGTCTCCATAGAAAGAAGCCAGCTCCACAGGTTTTGGCACACAAGCCCAGTTACACTGAACATGCACCCCGAGACAGATCCTCAGAGGCCCGCTCAAAAACATGCCAAATACGCCAGCCAGCCACCTACAGGCCAGCCAACTGCACCCCCACGCTGACGCACAAATGGGACCCAGAGGCACACAGCCCAAGCAGACAGAGAGGCGTTCGGACACACACCACAGAGGTGAGCACACTCAGGGAAACAGGCGGACTTCTTTGGGTCACAGACATAACCCCGGCGCCGCCGCCGCCCGCCAGGGAAGGCAGGAGCGCGCGCGCGTGCACACATACGCGCACACGGATACATACACAGACGCAGTCACATATGTAATGCATATAGAGAAACCCTATCCCAGCCAGTCACTTCCCCGCCCCCCCTCGCCAGTCACCGCCTTCTGCCCCAGGCTAACCCCAGCCCCGCGCCTCTTTGCCTGTGCTGTCGCGGGTCCAGCGGGCAGCCGTGCGCAGGGGCGCAGCAAGGCCAGGGTGCCAAGGACCCGAGGGCTCCGAGGCTCCGACGGCCATTCATTCGGCAACGCCCAGCCGTCGGGCCGCAGCTGCAGCGAGGGAGGCGGCGGCGCTCACTGCGGCTCTTGGGCAATGCAAGTTCAGCCGCCGGCCCGCAGGCTTTTGCCAGCCCCCTTGCCGCCCCCGAGCGCCACCACCGTTTTCCGGGACAGGCTGGGGGACTGAGCTGCTGACCCCGGCAGCAGAATCTCACAGTGCCCTCGGCTCCTGGATGCTGTCCATTGCCCTCCTCGCGATGTGGCGGCGGCGGCCAGGTTTCCTCAACCCTCCCCAGGCCCTCGGTCCTGGCCCTGGCACCCAAGCCCTGCACTCACCACCTGGCGAGCTATATCGGTCGCTGCCATCGCTCCTGCGTCCGCCAGGGCTGCCACGGATGCCGCCGCAACGGGAGCTACCGCACAGGAAACAGAGGAGCTCCTCCGACAAAGAGAAAGTGTTACACTTCGGGCGCGACCAAGTCCGGTGGAGGGAGGTGCAAGGGAGGGGCCCCCTCGCCGCTGCTCCAACCCCAACCTCCCTCTACCGCCCACCCCTTGAAAGTAGGGTATGTAGAGGGGCGGATTTAACGCGCCGCTTCCCCTACGGCCAGCCCAGTTCCAGTTCTTCCTGCAACCCCAGCCACAGGCCTCTGCGAAGGGGGGCGGGGGGGCTCCCCTCGGTGACCACGTCCTCTGCCCCCCCCCCGCCACTGGGCTCCGTGGTACGTCCCGACCTCTGCTGAATTGTCACACCCCCCTGCTCTCCTTACATCCCTAAGTCCCCAGACCCCTGAGGCTGGAAGGGAGCCCCCGCCCCCCTCCCCCTCGCAGACTCGGCTCAGCAGCGGAGCTCTGCAGTTCTCCTCCCAGGCCCCGGTACCCCCTTCCTTTCCACCGAGATTCCAGGGTGCTTGGATGGGTGCGCCTGGCCGCTGGAGTCTCGATGCCCCACTGTCGTGTCTCCCCTCCCCTATGGCCCAGGAGCGCAGCTGAGGCCGAGGTGCAGAGGAAGCCTGCGGCACCTGCCGGCTCGACTGTAGAGCTTAGAAAGGGGCCGGGGTGGGGGAGCTGCACTGTAGCCCCGCAACTGAGCTGAGCTGTGCCATGTGCGGTCCAAGGCTACAGGTCTTGAGACGCCGCGTCTGCCCTGGGGTTTCCAAGCCTTGGGTGCTGTGGACTGTAATTTCTTGGAGCCGAGCTTACCACCTTTGGGTACTTAGTACAGAAGGACAGCATGCCTCCTGTCTCCAACCGAACCCTAGACGCTCAGCGTGAGCAGAGACTAAGACTACCCACCCCTTCTAGTAACAGAGAAGGGGCTGAAGATTAAGGTTCCCAGATCAATGGAGCGAGATGGAGGGGCGGGTGACGGGGAGCTGCCTCCAGTGACTCTGCCCCGCCCCCTGATTTCTCCTTGACCCTCATTCAGCCCGGGACACGGCGACCAACAGGACGCAGAGGAGAAAAACTTCCGAAGGCAGGAGAGTGCACGCCCGCTCTCCTTTTTCTCCTGGCCCTCCGCGCCGCGGGTCCTCTCTCTTGGGCACCTCTCCACTTCTCCGGCCCTGGCGCCCTCCCTACTCTCCCGGGACTGGCGTCTTGCTAGCTCCCTGCAACTGGAGCACGCAGGCAGATTTGGCAAGCCGGAGGCCTCAGCGGGAGGAACACTACATTCCACTCCTCAAAAGGGCGGGTTCACTGGTATGGGAGAGAGACCTGGGCCCGCCAGAGGGACCCCAGATGGGGGAGGGGGTGACAGGCCAATGGGGAAACCCCGGGCCCACGAGGGGGCCCCATTGGGGCATGGGAGATGACCCCGTAGAGGCCCAAGGCTGGAGCAGCTGAGGGGGGAGGCAGGAGAGAGGAAAAAGGAAAAGTAGGAACCAGGGAGAGAGAGGAAGAAGGGTCCCGACCCAGAGGCCCTGGCGTTGGAGAAGTCGGAGAAGACAAAAAAATGGAATGGCCAGGCCGGGCGCGGTGGCTCACGCCTGTAATCCCAGCACTTTGGGAGGCTGAGGCGGGCGGATCGCGAGGTCAGGAGATCGAGACCATCCTGGCTAACATGGTGAAACCCCGTCTCTACTAAAAATACAAAAAATTAGCTGGGCGTGGTGGCACGCGCCTGTAGTCCCAGCTGCTCGGGAGGCTAAGGCAGGGGATTCCGTTGAACCCGGGAGGCGGAGGTTGCAGTGAGCCGAGATCGCGCCATTGCCCTCCAGCCTGGCGACAAGGTGAGACTTCATCAAAAGAAAAGAAAGAAAAGAAAAGAAGGAAGGAAGGGAAAGAAGGAAGAAAGAAAGGAGAGAAAGAAAATGGAGTGGCCAAAGAAGAGCATGCCTGGCACTCGGTTCCACCTGCTGGATGGAGCTTCCCACACTCTCTGTGGAAACCCTTTACATACACTGTGCGCCTGGAAAACAAGGACTCAGCAAACGCATCCCAGGCGGAGTCTGGGGGCCTCCCAGCAGCCCGGAAGGCGCTCCATTAAGCGAAGGGAGAAGATTCGGATGCGTGCGTGGGGGAGCGGGGAGAAGAAAGAAGAGACACAGTGAGGGGGGTACCAGGAAGGACTGTCATGAAGAGCCAAGTATTCACGGATAGTCACTGTGCGCCTTCATTGTGCTGGAGACCCAGGAACGGCCCAAGGAGAAGAGCCTGGCGCAATCAGGTCCCAGCGCGGGGAGCTGCGCGAGACAGAAGGCGAAGGCCACAGGGCGATCGCGGTGGCAAGGAAGAGGGGCAGCTGGAGTCTTTCAGACTCTCTGGAGCTTTGGGGCAGAGCCTGAGCCCTGGATTGGGTTGGCAGTGACATGGGGAACCAGGGATAGGTCTGAGGAACCACGGTGAGGCTTGGGCCCCAACAGGATGGGGGCGGGGAGTCAGAGGTGACTCCGCTTCCAGGCTGGATGTCTGGGACAGGGATCTTCCCTGGCAAAGGCTAGGGCGAGGTGGATTGAAAGGGCCCGAGGTCACTATCCCCGATCTGGACTTGGGGTTTGGGTGGTGGTGGTGGGACAAAGGGGAAAATTTGGAAGCCAGAGCAGAAAGCTGCTGCCGGAGCGGGAGGGGGGGGACTGGCGGGCTGCGGGGCTCTCCAGGAATCTCTCACGCGCTGCCCCGCCCGCCTTAGCACTCCTGGCGGACTGAAGCTCCGAACTTACTGGCCCAGCGCTGGGGGCACTTCTACACGGAATCCTTGGTGTCTCACCTGTGTGCCCCATTCGGCCCTCCTGTCCCTAGAGACTACCAGAACCTCACTGCGGCCTCCTCTTCCAAAACCCTGAACCTCAAAGCGCTGACCCAAGTGCTTTATTCAAGTCTCCCGCCACCCTTTGGTTCCTGTAATACCTGCCCCCTGTGGCTACAAGCCCGTCCTGGGCCTGGGCCTCCAGCCTCCTACGGTGGGGTGTGGGTCAGTGTGTGTGTTGGTCTTGATGTGTGAGTAGATGTGTCGGTGTGTTCGTGTGTATTGTCGATGTGTGCCAGCTGTGTGTCTGTACGTCTGTGTGTCAATGTGTGTGTTGGCATGGGTTTACTTGTGTTTGTATTTGTGGTTGTATCTGCCAGTGTGTGTGTCAGTGTATGTCAGTGTGTGCATGTTGGTGCGTTTGGTAGTGTGTACTTCAGTGTGTCAGTGTGTGTTTTGGCATGTGTTGGTGTGTCAGTGTATTTCAGTGTAAGTTTATGTGTGTCAATGTGTAAAGAGGTGTTAGCTCAGGCCGGGTACAGTGGCTCATGCCTGTAATCCCAACACTTTGGGAGGCCGAGGCAGGTGGATCATGAGATCAGGAGATCGAGACCATCCTGGCTAACACAGTGAAACCCTGTCTCTACTAAAAATACAAAAAAAAAAAATTTAGCCAGGCATGGTGGCATGTGCCTGTAATCCCAGCTACTCTGGAGGCTGAGGCAGGAGAATCACTTGAACCTGGGAGACAGAGGTTGCGGTGAGCCAAGATCACACCACTGCACTCAAGCCTGAGCGACAGAGCAAGACTCTGTCTCAAAAAAAGAAAAAGAGAGGTGTTAGCTCACTGTGTTCTAGCTTTACATACCTTATCTCACTCAGTGCAGTGGGCTAACTAACGACTGAGAAGTGTGAATCATAACACTCATTTCAATAAAGAGGTTTGGAAACTCTCTGGAATCATGCCTTTCAGTCTTTGTCCCTGGTCACTTTCCCAGGAACAGGGGAGATGGAAGGGCTGAGAAGACAAGAAGTCTCATGAGTGGTCAGTTCGTGGCTTTTCTTCCTTGAGTGTCTGTCCTCGTTGATGAGTGAGGCCAAAAGATCCCCTTTATGAAGAGTCATTTGGGACTCCCAGGCGCTGCCATAAACATATATGTGTTCATGTTCGATGTGTCCTCTTGGAGTCCCTTGGGCCCAGCATGGTGTCTGGCAGGTATTCAATCAATGTTTGTTGAGTAAAGGAAGGAACAGAGGCATGTAAATGAGGTGGCTTCAGTATTTCCATGTCCTTAAAGAAGCTGGAACAAACAGAAACTTCCCAGGGGGGGGAGTAGGTGATTATCATTAGCATGCCAATGTTTGTAGAGCCAGACTCCACTGGCTGGGAGCAGAAATGGCTACCCCCTGCTAGATAGGAGTGGGCCCTAATGGGAGCCCAGCTTTCCAAAGGTGACTGACCACTGGAGTGGGGGGTGCTAATACTGAATAGAAGAGCGGCAAGCAACTCAGTGGCAGTGAGGGAGAAGAGGGCACTGAAATGGAGCTAAGAGCTCAGGAAAGGGCTCTGTCCTGAAACTGTGGCTTTGTGAGAGGAGAACGAGAAAGACCATAGAGTCAGTCTTAAGTGGAGAAGCCCTGAGAAACATCTGAAAAGTAAGATCAGAAAGTTGGAGGAGGGGCTGGGCACGGTGGCTCAGACCTGTAATCCCAGCACTTTGGGAGGCCAAGGCAGGTGGATCACCTGAGGTCAGGTGTTCGAGACCAGCCTGGCCAACACGGTGAAACCCTGTCTCTGCTAAAAATAGAAAAATTAGCCAGGTGTAGTGGCAAGTGCCTGTAATCCTAGCTACTTGAGGCAGGAGAATTGCTTGAACCTGGGAGGTGGAGGTTGCAGTGAGCTGAGATTGTGCCACTGCACTTCAACCTGAGTAACAGAGCAAGACTCCATCTCAAAAAAAAAAAAAAAAGAGAGAGAGAGAGAGAGAGAAAGTTGGAGGCGGAAGAACAAGGTGAAGCAGAGGGAAAACGATCTGGGAGTCACCAAATCCAGACAATGCCAATTGAATCAGTAACTCTGTGAAGAGGCTGAGTCAAAATGAACTAAAGATTCCTTTCATCATTCCAGCATAAATCACCTGTTGCCCCTGGTTTTGCATTACTTTCTTTCCAGTGATTCTTAAAATGTGGACTTTGCAGCATCAGCAGCATATGAGAAGTTAGAAAAAATGCAAATTCTCAGGCTCCACCCTAGACCTACTGAATCAGAACTTCTAGAATGGGAACCAGGAATCTATTTTAACAAGTGCTCCTGGGGATTCTGATTTATGCTAAAGTTTGAAGGCCACTGGTTTATCTTGAAAATCTAGCCCTGATGGGATGAGATACAGGACTGGTAGGGTTTGGGAGGATATTGAAGGAAACTTTTAAAGTCTGGGCCATTGCTGATAACTGTAGTTCCTGTTGGATATCTGTGGTGGGCAGAGTGAAGGTATGGGAAAGGGGCTGCCAAAAAAGGAACAGAAGAGAACTCAGCAGGAGCTAGCTGACTAGAAAAGTTAGAAAGATAGACTTTGCCTCCTGATATGGGGTTAGGCTTTGTGTCCCCCACCCAAATCTCATCTTGAATTGTAATCCCCATAATACCCATAATCCCTTTGTGTCAAGGGAGAGACCAGTAGGAGGTAGGGAGAGACCTGGTGGAGATAATTGAATCATGAGGTGGTTTCCCCCATGCTGTTCTCATGACAGTGAGTGAGTTCTCACGAGATCTGATGGCGTTTTATTTTGTTTTGATTTTTTTTTTTTGAGACAGAGTCTCACTCTGTTGCCCAGGCTGGAGTGCAGTGGCACAATCTTGGCTCACTGCAACCTCCACCTCCCGGGTTCAAGCAATTCCCTGTCCCAGCTCCCCGGTAGCTGGGATTACAGGCATCTGCCACCATGCCTGGCTAATTTTTGTATTTTTAGTAGAGATGGGGTTTCATCATGTTGGCCAGGCTGCTCTCGAACTCCTGACCTCATGATCCACCCGCCTCAGCCTCCCAAAGTGCTGGGATTACAGGCGTGAGCCGCCGTGCCTGGCCATTTTTGTTTTTGTTTTTGAGACAGAGTCTTACCCTGTCACCCAGGGTGGAGTGCAGTGGCACAATCTTGGCTCACTGCAACCTCCACCTCCTGGGTTCTAGGAATTCTAATGCCTCGGCTTCCCAAGTAGCTGGGATTACAGGTGAGCATTACCATGCCCAGCTAATTTTTGTATTTTTAGTAGAAACAGTGTTTCACCATGTTGGCCAGGCCGGTCTTGAACTCCTGACCTCAAGTGATCTGCCTGCCTCAGCCTCTCAAAGTGCTGGGATTATAGGTGTGAGCCACTGTCCCGGCTAGATCTGACGGTTTTATAAGGGATTCTTCCCCCTTCGCTTGGCCCTTCTCCTTCCTGATGCCTTGTAAAGAATGTGCCTTGCTTCCTCTTCTCTTTTCGTCATGATTGTAAGTTTCCTGAGGCTTCCCCAGCCATGCTGAACTGCATTAAACCTCTTTCCTTTATAAAGTACCCAGTCTCGGACAGTTCTTTATAGCAATATGAAAATGACTAATACACTTCCTTTGCAATTCTCATTCATTCCACAAATATTCACTGAATCTCAACTGCCAATTGCTAAGTGCCAGAGGACTCAAAAAAGAATGGCTCACAAGAACTCTTACCTTCACCTTAAGGCACTCCCAGGACAGTTGACAGATAGCTTCACAAACAACCAGTAATGTAATAAGTGATATAATCAGTCAGGATCAACACCCTCGGGAGGAAGAGACCCAGAGAGGTAAGAGAAGGTACCTCAAACAAGAGCCATTTGGATTGAATCTTGAAGAGTGAGTGGTGGTTTATCTGGGAGTCAAGGGGGACAGAAGTGAGAATACCAGAGTAAAACCAGAAAGAAAGGGCAGAGAGCATTTCAGGAATTTTAAGTCTTGGCCAGAGGGAGTGGTAGGAGGAGGGAACAGTGGCTATAAATGAGACTGGAAGATAAGATGGGGCTGGATCTGGAAGGGTCAGGTTGATCATACCAAGTTGCTTACACTTTTTGCTCCAGAGTAGAGGTTCTCGAGCTCCAGAGTAGGGTTCTAAAGCTCCAGAGTAGGGTTCTCGAGCTCCAGAGTAGGGTTCTCAAGCTCCAGAGTAGAGGTTCTCGAGCTCCAGAGTAGGGTTCTAAAGCTCCAGAGTAGGGTTCTCAAGCTCTGGTCTCCAAACAATGCCTGGAACTATGCTCGATGTAAATGGGATGCTCAAAGTGAAAAAAAAAAAATCAGTTCCTGGGTAGAAATTTCTCTATTTTAAGTTTTTTTAGCCATAAATTTTCCTACATCTTTGACAGTTGCTCCTGCTTATCTGCTAGCAAGCAACAAAATGAATAAACAAGTTGCCGACTAATATGAAACAGAGAATCGCAGTACTGATCATGCTTAATTCAACAGTTTTTTTTTCCCAGACATCTGTACTTGTGGCTATGATTTTATACTGCACACCCATATTGCAGACATATTTTCAGCTAGCAGAAGTGTTCTTTTGAAAAGCATTTTATTAACAGCTGGGCACGGTGGCTCATGCCTGTAATCCCAATACTTTGGGAGGCCAAGGCAGACGGATCACCTGAAGTCAGGAGTTCGAGACCAGCCTGACCAATATGGAGAAACCTCGTCTCTACTAAAAATACAAAATTAGCCGGGCATGGTGGTGCATGCCTGTAGTCCCAGCTACTCGGGAGGCTGAGGCAGGAGAATCGCTTGAACCCAGGAGGCGGAGGTTTCGGTGAGCTGAGATCGAGCCATTGCACTCCAGCCTTGGCAACAAGAGCAAAACTCTGTCTAAAAAAAAAAAAAAAGAAAGAAAGAAAAAGAAAAGAAAAGCATTTTATTTCATATGGTGTGATTTACTATATCAATTATTTTATTTCATTCTGTAAAGAGCAACACCACATCCAGATGCTGTGCCACCTGAACCGGTTGGAGAGACTATCCCTTAAATAGTGAGGAGCCACTGAAGAGATTTGAGCAGCAGAGTGACATGAACATATTTGCATTTTTTTTTTTTTTTTTTTTGAGATGGAGTCTCACTCTCTTGCCCAGGCTGGAGTACAGTGACACGATCTCCACTCATTGCAACCTCCACCTCCTGGGTTCAAGAGATTCTCCTGCCTCAACCTCCCAAGTAGCTGGGACTACAGGCGCATGCCACCACATCCAGCTAATTTTTGTATTTTTAATAGGGATGGGATTTCACCAAGTTGACCAGGCTAAGTCTCGAACTCCTGACCTCAGGTGATCCACCTGCCTCGGCCTCCCAATGTGCTGTGATTACAGGCGTGAGCCACCGCACCTGGCCCATATTTGCAATTTTGAAAGGTCACTCTGGCTCCAGCTTGGGAAAAAAGATTGGAGCAGAAGTCAATTAAAGCAGTTAGGGACCAGGTGCAGTGGCTCCTGCCTATAATCCCAGCACTTTGGGAGGCTGAGGCAGGAGGATCACTTGAGTTCAGACGTTTGAGGCTGCAGTGATCTATGACTGCACCACTGCACTCCCTGGGTGACAGAGTGAGACCCTGTCTCTAAAAAAAGAAAAACATGCAAGACTGGGGAGTGAGGACACTGCTGTAGCAGTTCATGCAAGAAATGCTGGTGACAGTGACATGAGAGTGGAGTGGCGTGGAAGGAACAGACTCAGCGTTAAAAGGGGCTACCCATTAAAGGCCTTGTGTGCCACTCTAAGGATGCTGAAGTTTCAACGTGTAGGGAATAAAAGAGCCTTTGAAGGCCTGTTTCTTTTCTTTTCCGTTTTTTTTGTTTTTTGTTTGTTTGTTTGTTTTGTTTTTTTTGAGATAGAGTCTCTCTCTGTCTCCAAGCTGGAGTGCAGTGGCGTGATCTTGGCTCACTACAACCTCCGCCTCCCGGTTCAAGCGATTCCCCTGCCTCAGCCTCCCGAGTAGCTGGGACTACAGGCATGTGCCACCATGCCTGGCTACTTTTTTGTATTTTAGTAGAGATGGGGTTTCACCATGTTGGTCAGGATGTCTCGATCTCCTGACCTCATAATTTACCCACCTTGGCCTCCCAAAGTGCTAGGATTACAGGCATGAGCCACCACACCCAGCCAAAGCCCTGTTTCTCAATGGGTGGTACCCAACTAGCTGCATCAGAATCACCTATAGTGTTCCTAACAAGTGCAGGGGCCTAGAGCCCGCCTCAGATCTACTGAATCAGAATCTCCGTATGGAGAAAAAATGTGGATTTGTACCAAGCACTCCAGGTGGCTCTGAGGCACATCAAACTTGGAGAACTACTGCGTGAATGGTTATTGAGCTGTGGCATGACAGAGTGACATCTATGTTTATACAGATCGCTTAAGTCACCACATGAAAAACTGATTGAGTGAGGGTAAGACTTAGAGGCAGTTAGCCTAGTTAGCAGGGTACTGCAATAGCCCTCTGCCAGGCAAGACCCAGAACTCAAGAGAAGGCTGGGCTTCCCCACCCACATCATGACATACCAGTTACCCTGGTTTGTACACACTGATTGAGACAAATGATAGGATTTTGTATTTCCCCCAAACAATTATTGTTTGCTAAAATTAGTCTTCAGCAGTCTTCCCAGAGCCATAGAGTATGATCTTGTGAAAAGTGTTGAGCATCTGCCATATCTAGGACCCTGCACTTAGGCACTGTGGGATGTATAAAGAAACATACAGTCTAGGCTGGGTGCGGTGGCTCATGCCTGTAATCCCAACACTTTGAGAGGCCGAGGTGGGCAGATCACCTGAGGTCAGGAGTTCAAGACCAGCCTGACCAACATGGAGAAACCCTGTCTTTACTAAAAATACAAAATCAGCTGGACTTGGTAGTGCATTCCTGTAATCCCAGCTACTCGGGCAGCTGAGGCAGGAGAATTGCTTGAACCTGGGAAGCAGAGGCTGCAGTGAGCCAAGATTGCACCATTGCACTCCACCCTGGGCAACAAGAGTGAAACTCCATCACAAAAAAAAAAAAGAAAGAAAGAAAGAAATATAAAGTCTAGGCCGGGCCTGGGGCTCACGCCTGTAATCTCGGCATTTTGGAGGCCAAGGTGGGCAGATCACCTGAGGTCAGGAGTTCGAGACCAGCCTGGCCAACACAGTGAAACCCCCATCTCTACTAAAAATACAAAAATTAGCCAGATGTGATGGTGGGTGCCTGTAATCTCAACTATTCAGGAGGTTGAAGCAGGAGAATCTCTTGAACCCGGTGGGAGGGGGAGGATGGAGGTTGCAGTGAGCCGAGATGGCGCCACCGCACTCCAGCCTGGGCAACAGAGCGAGACTCCATCTCAGAAAAACAAACCAAAAAAAAAAAAAAAAAAAGAAATATAAAATCTGCTTTCTCATGCAACACTCCCATGTAGCAAACCTACACATGTACCCCCTGAATCTAAAAAAGGAATGGTGGGGTATATCCAGAAAAAATATAATTTTGTTCTCAAAGAGCTTGCTGTCTAACTGGGGAGACTACACACACACACACACACACACACACACACAGAGTAAACTAGCAAATACCAAATACATCATAAGGCAGTATCCAAGGTGCAGTACAGAGAACAAATAGATGCTCTACTTCTTGGTGGTCTTTACATGAGGGTTTGCTTTATAAATATTGATTCTGCTGTATCTTTATACTTTAGGAACTCTTTGGGATGTGTGTTATATTTCATAAGAAAAAAAAGTTTTAAAAAGACATTGAGTTCTGCGAGTTGAGTAATACTGATCAACAACCCATAGATATGGTAGAGAATTGAGAGAAACGAGGTCTCTACCCAGTGGCCTCACAGCCCTCCACAGACAAGTCACAAAGACTGTGAGAGGAGTGAAATAAGAAGACACAGATAGAAAAAGATGGTAATGACACCTTGGTGAGATATTGGCTCACCATCACCACCATTAGTCATTGATCGAGATGAGGTATCTATTTCATATCAAGCTCCTAATACTTTGCATTTATGTACTGATTTCTCTTTGTACCTATACACTGTGTACATATAGATACATGTGCACACCCACGCACACATGCACGTGCGTGCATGCACGCGCACACACACACACACAGAGCCATCTCATTCCAGAACAGATTTTATGGGTACATCAGGATCAAAAGAGAGAATTCAAATATGCTATTTCTAGTGGGTTGATATAATTGCTAGGATACAGCTTTGTATTACACTGGAGTCTCCAAACAGAATATATGTATATTAATTTTATATACTTATATTAACATATATGATATTTATTATAAAGAATTGGCCCACATGATTATGGAATCTGAGAACCTCCATGATTTACCATCTGCAACCTGGAAACCAGGAAAGCCAGGGACACAAAATTTCAGTCCAAATCCAAAGGCCTGAGAATCAGGGGATCTGATGGTGTAAGTGCCAGTCCAAGAGTCCAAGGAGGCTGGGTGAGGTGGCTCATGCCTCTAATCCCAGCAATTTGGGAGACCGAGGCAGGTGGATCACCTGAGGTCAGGAGTTTGAGACTGGCCTGGCCAACGTGGTGAAACCCCATCTCTACTAGAAAATACAAAAAATTAGCTGGGAGAGGTGGCTGGTGCCTGTAATCCCAGCTACTCGGGAGGCTGAGGCAGGAGAATCACTTGACCCAGGAGGCAGAGGTTGCAGTGAGCTGAGATCATGCCACTGCACTCCAGCCTGGGTGCCACAGAACAAGATTCCGTCTTAAAAAAAAAAAAGAGCCCAAGGAGAGGAGAAGAGAGATGCCAGCTCAACAGTCAGGGGAGAGAAAGGCAACTCAATCTTCCTCGACATTTTTTTTAGAGATGGGGTCTTACTCTGTCCCTGAGGCTGGACTGCAGTGGTACAATCGTAGCTCACTGCGGCCTCAAAATCCTGGGCTCATGAGCTCAAGAACTCCTCCTACCTCAGACTCCCAAGTAGCTGGAACTGCTGGCACCTGCCACCATGCCCAGCTAATTTTTTTTTTTTTTGAGACAGAATCTCGCTCTGTCCCCCCGGGGTTGGAGTACAATGGCGTGATCTTGGCTCACTGCAACCTCCGCCTCCTAGATTCAAGCAATTCTCCTGCCTCAGGCTCCCAAGAAGCTGGGATTACAGGTGCCCGCCACCATACCTGGCTAATTTTTTGTATTTTTAGTAGAGACAGGGTTTCACTATGTTAGCCAGGCTGGTCTCGAACTCCTGAGCTCGTGATCCTCCCGCCTCAGCCTCCCAAAGTGCTGGGATTATAGGCATAAGTCACTGGGCCCAGCTTCTTCTGTTTTTTGTTCTATTCAAGCCCTCAACAGATTAGATGATGCCCACAATGGGGAAGGCCATCTGCTTTACTCAATCTATCAGTTCAAGTGCTAATCTCTTCCAGAAACATGTTCACAGACACATCCTATTTCTGGGCACCCTTGGCCAGTCAAGCTGACATGTAAAATTAACCATCACAAGCTTTACATATAATTTTTAGCTTTCTGGAAGGCAAAGCAAAGGAAAAATACTAGCTTGCATAGTTTTATGCATTGCCTACACACAAAGGTCACTATTTGATTCATTAATCCCACAAATATTTACTCAGTACCTACGGTGTGTCAAATCTTAGACTAAGTGCTGGAGATTAACAGTAAGCAAAAGCAGAGTTGGTTCCTGCCTTCGTGGAGCTTACAGTCTAATAGGGAAGACAGATAACAATCAATATCACACACATAAATGCAAAAATAAAACTGCAATAAGAGCACCTAGGAGATCCTCATGGTGCCCTGAGAGCCTATAATGGTAAAAGAGTGGGATGGGGACAGATTTGACTTAGTCTAGCAGTCTAGTGTGTCCATCTACAGGGCTTCATGGAGGAAGTGATGTTTGAATTAGATACAGAAGATTAAATGGGAATGAGCAAGGTAAAGGGAGGATGGGAGTAGGAAGAGCATTCCAAGCAAAGGAAAGAGCATGTATGAAGACTCTATGCAAGAAACAGAGGTGGGAAGTGATGACTCACACCTGTAATCCTAGCACTTTGGAAGGCCAAGGCAGGAGGATTGCTTGAGGCCAGGAGTTCGAGACCAGCCTGAGCAACATAGTGAGCCCTCATCTCTAATTTATAGGTTCAATGCTATCCCCCATCAAGCTACCATTGACCTTCTTCATAGAACTGGAAAAAGACACCTTAAACTTCATATGGAACCAAAAAAAAAAGCCCACATAGCCAAGGCAATCCTTTTCTTTTTTTTTCAATTCCACTCTGAAGCACGGACAATCTTAAGCAAAAAGAACAAAGCTAGAGGCATCACGCTACCTGACTTCAAATTATACTACAAGCCTATAGTAATCAAAATAGCATGATACTGGTACCAAAACAGAGATATAGACCAATGGAACAGAACAGAGGCCTTGGATGAACGCCAAACACCTACAGCCATCTGATCTTTGACAACCCTGACAAAAACAAGCAATGGGGGAAAGGATTCCCTGTTTTAATAAATGGTGTTGGGAAAACTGGCTAGCCACACGCAGAAAGCTGAAACTGGACCCCTTCCTTACACCTTATACAAAAATTAACTCCAGATGGATTAAAGATTTAAACATAAGACCTAACACCATAAAAACCCTAGAAGAAAACCTAGGCAATATCATTCAGGACATAGGCATAGGCAAGGACTTCATGACTAAAACACCAAAAGCAATGGCAACAAAGGCCAAAAATAGACAAATGGGATCTAAATTAAACTTAAGAGCTTCTGCACACAAAAAGAAACAATCATTAGAGTGAACCAACAACCAATAGAATGGAATGGAAAAAAAATTCTTTGCAAGCTACCCATCTGACAAAAAGGCTAGTATCCAGAATCTACAAAGAACTAAAACAGATTTACAAGAAAAAAAAAAAAACAACCCCATCAAAAAGTGGGTGAAGGATATGAAGGAGATACTTTTCAAAAGAAGACATTTATGCTGGCCAATAAACATATGAAAAAATGCTCATCATCACTGGTCATTAGAGAAATGCAAATAGAAACCACATTGAGATACCATCTCACGCCAGTTAGAATGGCAATCATTAAAAAAATCTGGAGACAACAGATGCTGGAGAGGATGTGGAGAAATAGGCACGCTTTTACACTGTTGGTGTAAGTATAAATTAGTTCAACCATTGTGGAAGACAGTGTGGTGATTCCTCAAGGCTCTAGAAAAACAGAAATACCATTTGACCTAGCAATCCCATTACTGGGAGTATACCCAAAGTAATTATAAATCATTCTATTATAAAGGCACATCCACACATGTGCTCATTGCGGGACTGTTTACAATAGCAAAGACTTGGAACCAACCCAAATGCCCATCAATGATAGACTGGATAAAGAAAATGTGGCACATATACACCATGGAAGACTATGCAGCCTATAAAAAGGATGAGTTCATGTCCTTTGTAGGTACATGGATGAATCTGGAAACCATCATTCTCCAGCAAACTGACACAAGAGCAGAAAACCAACACTACATGTTCTCATTCACAAGTGGGTGTTGAACAATGAGAACACATGGACACAGGGAGGGGAACATCACACACTAGGGTCTGTTGGGGGTTGGGGGCTAGGGAGGGATAGCAGGGGGTGGGGAGATTGGGGAGGGATAATATTAGGAGAAATACCAATTGTAGGTGACAGGGGGATGGAGGCAGCAACCCACCCTGGCATGTGTATACCTGTGTAACAATCCTGCACAATCTGCACATGTACCCTAGAACTTAAAGTAAAATAAAAATAATAACAATAATTAAAGCCCGGGCGTGGTGGCTCACGCTTGTAATCCCAGCAATATGAGAGGCCAAAGTGGGCGGATCACCTGAGGTCAGGAGTTCAAAACCAGCCTGACCAACATGGTGAAACCCACATCTCTACTAAAAATTTAAAAAATTAGATGGGCGTCGTGACATCTGCCTATAATCCCAGCTACTAGGGGACTGAGAGGAGAATCACTTGAACCCAGGAGGTGGAGGTTGCAGTGAGCCAGGATCGTGCCACTGCACTCCACCCTCCGCAACAAGAGCAAAACTCCATCTCAAAAAAAAAAAAAAAAAAAATTAGCCTGGCATAGTGGCACATACCTGTAGTCCCAGCTACTTGGGAGGCTGAAGTGGGAGGATTGCTTGAGTCTGGGAGGTGGAGGCTGCAGTGAGCTGTGATTGAACCATTGCACTCTGGCCTGGACAACAGAGGAAAACCCACAAACAAGAGAGAGAGACAGAGAGAGAGAGAGAGAAAGAAAGCTATGTGGCTGAAGTGCACAGGGACCAGAGCGAGATGAAATGAGACTGGAGAGGTGAGCATAGAGGAAGATCATACAGGGCCCTAGACCATCATTAAGGGGAGATCTTTATCCGACAAGCAATGGGAAGACACTGAGAGGCTTAAGACAGGAGTGTGACATAATCAGATCCATGTTCTGAAAAGTTCCCTTGGCTTCAGTGTGGCGAGTGTATTGAAAGGCAGAAAGAGTGGAGGCAGTAAGGTCAGTTAGGAGGCTATTGCAGTGGTCCAGCTGAGCGACCATGCAGGCTTGTACTAGGGTGTTGGAAGTGGAGATGGAGAGTAGGAGAACTTCTTTGGGAGATATTTAGGAGGGTAAGACAACCCTAGACTTGGCGATGGGGACAGGGGGTGAGAAAGAGATGCCAACTTGGAGGTTTCTGGCTCATGTGGTGGTACACTTTGTTGAGATGGAGAATACTGGCAGACCCTCTGATCTGGGGGAGGGAGAAGAAAGTCTTTGGCTCCACTATGGGACACTGAGTTTGAGAAGCTTTTGAGGCATTGAAGGGGAAAATGTCAAGTAGGCAATTGTAGCTCAGAAGACAGATGCAGAATACGGAGTCACTGGTGTGCAGGTGGTATTTAAACCCATGGGAAGAGATGAAATCACCTGGAGGGAGAGTAGAGAAGAGAAGAGGACTCAAGACTAATCCCTAGAAAACCTCAATATTAAGAGATGGAAAATAGGAGGAAGAATCTGAAAGGAGAAGCCAGAGAGATTGGAGGAAAATGCAAGATCATGCTCACTGAAACCAAGGAGGAGAGGATTTCAAGAAGGTAACAGTCGGCCGGGCACAGTGGCTCACACCTGTAATCCCAGTACTTGGGAGGCTGAGGCAGGCGGATCACAAGGTTAGGAGTTTAAGACCAGCCTGGCCAATATGGTGAAACCCCATTTCCACTAAAAATACAAAAATTAGCTGGGAGTGGTTGTAGCAGTCCCAGACAGATACTACTTGGGAGGCTGAGGCAGAAGAATCGCTTGAACCTGGGAGGTGGAGGTTGCAGTGAGCCGAGATCGCGCCACTGCACTCCAGCCTGGGCTACAGAGTGAGACTCTGTCTCAAAAAAAAAAAAAAAAAAAAAAAAGAAGGTAATGGTTAACAGAACTGAATCCTGGCTGGGTCCAGCAGCTCATGCCAGTGATCCCAGTACTTTGGGAGGCCAAGGCAGGAGGATCACTTGAGCCCAGGAATTTGCAAATAGTCTGGGCAACATAGAAAGACCCCATCTCTAAAAAAGAAAAAAGAACTGAATACTGCCAACTGCCAAGAGGTTAGGGGAGACAGCGAAAACTATCCATAGAATTTAGGGTTCTTGGCTAGCTCATTCAGCTAATCAAGAGCAGTCTTTGGAGTATGATGGTGTCAAAAAAAATGGCTTAAGTATGCTGAAGAATGGGAAATGAGCAAGTGGATTCAGCAAGAACTATATAGCCAATTCTTTGGGGAAAAGGCTGTAAAGGAAAACAGAGATGGTATGGTAGCTGGAGGAGGATGTGGGGGTCAGGGTTTCTTTAAAGACGGCAGGTTAGGCGTGGTGGCTCACGCCTGTAATACCAGCACTTTGGGAGGCCAAGGCAGGCAGATCACTGGAGGTCAGAAGTTTGAGACCAGCCTGGCCAACCTGGTGAAACCCCATCTCTACTAAAACCACAAAAATTAGCCGAGCCTAGTGGTGGGCACCTGTAATCCCAGCTATTGGGAGGCTAGGCAGAATTGCTTGAATCTGGGAGGCGGAGGTTGCAGTGAACCAAGATCGTGCCACTGCACTCCAGCCTGGGTGACAGAGTGAGACTCCGTCTCAAAATAATAATAATAATAATAATAATAATAAAAGAAAGATGGCAAAAGAAGACTTGAGAATGTTTAAATGTAGTCTGGAGAGGATTCAGATGAACGGTAGTGATTGAATACACAGAGTAGCGTGCTGGTAAATGTTTACTAACTGGCCTTCCAAGAAAAAATAAAAAACAACCCTGCTGTGTGCCGATTTGCCGACTTCCATGGTGTAAATACTCTCACTACTACTGATTTCAAGCTATCGATGTGACGTTTCAAGTCTTGCAAGCGGGCTCTAGCACACCGACAAGAGAAAGAATTGAAATGCATAGTTATCAGCCAATTCGGACCTTCTCTGTCGTAAATTTCCTGTACATGTCCTTATCCCCACTTTTATATTTGAACACTTATCTCTCTCTTGGGAAGTCACAAGAGGTCTTTATATACATATGAATATTAATCCTTACTAATTAATTTATGGTGGATTTTTGTATAAGAGATTCAAAATATTTATGCAGTCAAATCTATCAATATTTCCCTTTATGATTTTTGCCCTTAGCGTTCTGCATTTTATCTAAATTACTACATTGTCACTCTGCTTTGATTAATGTGAATTTGGCTAGCATGAATTACCTTTCAGAAGCTGAGGTGTTTTAAATTGCAAAGATGAGGAAACAAACTTAGACTTAGTATATTCACTAAGGTATTAGCATCCCACGTGGCCTTCGGTGGCCAGGTAACACTCTTAATTTCACCTTTTTTTTTTTTTTTTTTGAGATGGGAGTCTCACTCTGTCACCCAGAGTGGAGTACAGTGGCGCAATCTCGGCTCACTGCAACCTCTGCCTCCCAGGTTCAAGTGATTCTCCTGCCTCAGCCTCCCAAGTAGCTGAGATTACAGGCATGTGCCACCATGCCCAGCTAATCTTTGGATTTTTAGTAGAGACAGGGTTTCATCATGTTGGTCAGGCTGGTCTTGAACGTCTTACCTCGTGATCTGCCTACCTTGGCCTCCCAAAGTGCTGGGATTACAGGCGTGAGCCACCGATCCCGGCCAATTTCATCTTTTCAACTAGTATCTCAAATATCATAATAGGACACAAAACACTTGCAAAGGGCCTACTTCCTTCTTTTTAGATTTTTTTTTCTTTTCTTTTGGAGACAGGCTGGACTGCAGTGGGTCAATCATGGCTCACTGCAGCCTCAATCTCCTGGGCTCAGGCGGACCTCCCACCTCAGCCTCCCAAGTAGCCAGGACCACAGGCACATGCCACCGTGCCTGTTCTTTGTTTATGTTTTGTAAAGACAGTATCTCTATGTTGCCCAGGCTGGTCTCGAACTCCTGGCCTCAAGTGATCCACCAACCTCCACCTCTCAAAGTGCTGGGATTAGAGGTGTGAGGTACTGCACCCAGCACCTCCCTTTTTTTTTTTTTTTTTTTTGAGGCAGGGTCTTGCTCTGCCACCCGAGCTGGAGTGCAGTGGAGTAATGATCACGGCTCACTGTAGCCTCGACCTCTAGGTTCAATGATCCTCCCACCTCAGCCTCTCAAGTAGCTAGACTACAGGCTCACTCCACCATGCTTGGCTATTTTTCTCGTATAGACAGGAGTCTCCTCATGTTGCCCCAGGCTGGTGTCTCAACTCCTGGCCTCAAGCAATCCTCTCCCCAGCTTGGCCTCCCAAAATGCTGGGATCTCAGGCATGAGCCACCACTCCCCGCCTCTTCTTTTAGGTTTCTACTCCAGTGATTTGAATGTGTGTATCAATCACCTAGACAGATATTTTCCCTGCCATGGCAAATACACATTAAGGGACCTTTAGGAAGCTGGTTACAAGGTTTTCACCATTACCTGCCAAGAGAGACCTCAAAGATAATCATCACGGTATTTTACTCCTGTTAGAAGTGATCAAGATAAAATTGTAACTCTTCCTACTCTGGCACTTATTTTCTGTAACTCAATTGGTTAAGATTAAATAACTTTATAAAGTACATTGAGTCAACTGGGGCATATTGACTTGTAGCTAATTTAACAAGAGACTCATGGAGAAGTCATGTTACTTAAAATCAGACATTCCGGGTGGGCACGGTGGGTCATGCCTGTAATCCAAGGTGGGCAGATCACCTGAGGTTGGGAATTTGAGACCAGCCTGACCAACATTGAGAAACCCCATCTCTACTAAAAATACAAAATTAGCCAGACATGGTGGCACATGCCTGTAATCCCTGCTACTCGGGAGGCTGAGGCAGGAGAATCGCTTGAACCTGGGAGGCGGAGGTTGCGGTGAGCCGAGATCGCACTGTTGCACTCCAGCCTGGGCAACAAGAACGAAACTCCAGCTCAAAAAAAAAAAAAAAAATCTTACATTCCATAGTGCCAGGCTTCAACTAGAGACCAAGTCAAGGATACAGTTAGGGTTTAAAGGGGTGAATAAACTGTGGAATAAATTCATTCATTCATTTATTCAAAGAGATTTATAGGACACTTTGTGTGTGCTGAGACCTGTCCGTGACATTGGAAAACAGCGGTAAACAAGTGCTATTATGGAATTTAGAGTCTGGGCGGAGTTGGGGGATGAAAAGGCACATAGGTGAAGAAAAGAATGGGATCCTCAGGACGGGTACCTAATCGAGACTCTGGTAAGGAAGTAAGGCTTTACAAAAGTGCTTATAGCTCAGTCCATGCCTGAATGGCAGTAGAAGGTGGTTGGGTAAAATAGACAAAGGAAATTATCCAATTATCAGAATGAGGTCTAAGAATAAAACACTAGTAACCAGAAATGGGTTGGGAAATGCCAGATGGTCAACAAAAGCACAGGGGTGGACTCCAATAGTGTGAATCTATTATCTTGAACTCAAGTTACAACTGAGGGTGAGTAGGAATGTGTACGAGGGAGAGGAAGGGGTACACTTCAAACTAAGAACCTTTAGTCTCTTTCTGCAGAGATGTGAGGTGTGGGGATTTTGAAAACATCTCTAAAGCAAGGCCAATTTCTTGCCTTAAGTGCGGATGGGATCTTGTCAGAAAGGATAAAACACCCTTCATCTAAGCTTGCTTTTTTTTTTTTTTTTTTTTTTTTTTTTTTGAGAATGAGTCTCACTCTGTTGCCCAGGCTGGAGTGTAATGGTGTCATCCTCGGCTCACTCAAACCTCTGCCTCCCGGGTCCAAGCAATTCTCCTGCCTCAGCCTCCTAAGTAGCTGAGATTACAGGTGCGCACCAGCACGCCAGGCTAATTTTTATATTTTTAGTAGAGACCGGGTTTCACCATGTTTGCCAGGCTGGTCTTGAACTCCTGACCTCAAGATCCACCCGCCTTGTCCTCCCAAAGTGCTGGGATTACAGGCGTGAGCCACCTTGCGCAGCCTAAGCTTGCTTTTGAATGATATGCACCCCCAACTTCTCAAAGGCCGTTTATGTGGCATTTGCGGTGCTGCAACAGAATCGAGGTTTTTCTATGACCATGGAAAGCGACTGATTAATGCTCTGCTCCCTATAATGGGACCTGGGGACTCAATGAAGCATTTTTTTACATGTTGGCAAAGGGCCAAAGCTGCTTCCTAGAAAGATCTGGGATTCGCTGCAAGCAGCTTGATGGGACCACCTCCATGGCAGGTCCTACGACCTCCCATTCAGGCAAGATCTCAGAGGTCAAGCTTCTCAACTTTCGTAATAGAATATCTACAAAGCACCTCCACTATTAGTTTCCAAAATATATGCATTAGCCCTCAATAAACATTTTTATTTATTGATTGATTTATTGATTTTGAGACGTAGTCTTGCTCTGTCTCCCAGGCTGGAGTGCAATGTTGTAATCTCAGCTCACTGCAACTTCTGCCTCCCAGGTTCAAGCGATTCTCCTGCCTCAGCCTCCTGAGTAGCTGGGACTACAGGTGTGCGCGACCACACCCGGCTAATTTTTGTTTTTTTAGTAGAAACAGGGTTTCACCATGTTGGCCAGGCTGTTCTCAAACTTCTGACCTCAAGTGATCCACCCGCCTCAGCCTCCCAAAGTGCTGGGATTAGAGCTGTGAGCCACCACGCCCAGCCAAACGTTTTTAATTTAGAGATAAAATACTAGCTCTCTAAGCCCTTGTCACAGATTACAGGTTTAAATAACCTACCATGGAGTTCTGATCACAAATCTAGCCATGAGACCTAAAATTTTAGAAAAGTTTGTTTTCGCTTTTTTTTTTTTAATGTTTTGAGACGGAGTCCCACTCTGTCACCCAGGCTGGAGTGCAGTGGCGCAATCTCAGCTCACTGCAACCTTCGTCTCCCAGGTTCAAGCGATTCTCCTGCCTCAGCCTCCCAAGTAGCTGGGACTACAGGCACGCACCACCACACCCAGCTAATTATTTGTATTTTTAGTAGAGACAGGGTTTCACCGGTTAGCCAGGATGGTCTCAATCTCCTGACGTTGTGATCCGCCTGCTTTGGCCTCCCAAAGTGTTGGGATTACAGGTGTGAGTCACTGCGCCCGGCCGAAAAGTTTGTTTAAGGCAATGTTTCTCCATTGTAGGTTACATAATGAAAGGTAAAGATATGTATGGGCCACATAAATCAATAATAATGGTGAAATATGACCTGTTGTTTATTTAACACTATGTATTGTGGGACATAATACAAAAGCATCCCCCAAAAGTTTTATCAACTGTATTCACTCAAAAGTGCACATTTATAGGCCTACTATTGGTCACTGGTTAAGTCTGACAGATCTAATAATAAGACTAGAACATGGAATTTAACAAAATAAATCGGAACAGCCGGAGCTATTCAGCCTGGGCCTGTCTCACTGGCTCTGGAGATAGAATCCTGATGGAAGCTTCATTCTGGCAGTTTTCAGAAAGAGAATGCACTTTCAGCTGCATCACGAAGACCCTCATCTCGCCTAGAGTTAGGCCATCTAGATGAGAGATTGGGATAACGGTCATCTGCAAAATTTGGGGGATGGTGTAGTTCTTGGTTGCTTCAGTTCACTGAGCTGAATGTTGACACACACTGGTAGTGGGTTTGATAATTTAGTTGCAGGCAGGGTATAAATAAATAAAAGGGCCAGGCAAGGTGGCTCACACCTGTAATCCCAGCACTTTGGGAGGCTGAGGCAGGCAGACCACAAGACCAAGTACAAAAATTAGCCAGGCGTGGTGGCACACACCTGTGGTCCCACTACTCAGGAGGCTGAGGCAAGAGAATTGCTTGAACCCAGGAGGCAGAGGTTGCAGTGAGCAGAGATGGCGCCATTGCACTCCAGCCTGGGCAACAGAGCAAGACTCCCTCTCAAAACAAACAAACAAACGAAGAAGGTCTGCAATTCCAAGCTAATCATAAAAATACCTTTAAAATTATATTCTTTTGTTTATGAAAATAAAAGATTGTTTATACTCATCAAAACCTATGAATGAGGTGAATTTAGTGGTATGTGGATTATAACTCAATAAGCTGTTATATTAAAGGAAAAAAATGGCTGGGCACAGTGGCTCATGCCTGTAATCCTAGCACTTTGGGAGGCTGAGGCAGGCAGATCATGAGATCAGGAGATCAAGACCATCCTGGCCCACATAGTGAAACCCCATCTCTACTAAAAATACAAAAATTTACCCAGGTGTGGTGGCACATGCCTGTAATCCCAGCTACACAGGAGGCAGGAGAATTGCTTGAACCCAGGAGGTAGAGGTTGCAGTGAGCTGAGACATTACCAATGCACTCCAGCCTGCGCGACAGAGCAAGACTCCATCTCAAAAAAAATAAAAAATAAATAAAAATTTAAAAAACCTGTGAGTCTCTTGACCATCCCATCACTGTGCCTTAAACTCAGCTGGGCTCTCTGCACCATACCAAGGCTGCTACAGGAAACACAAAGCAATCAACCACGCTTGGCATCTCCCAAGCCTGGCCCAAGCCTGAGGGTTGGCTCTGAGTTGCTGTTATTGCTTTGGTCTTTTTGGCTTGCAGGTCTGGCTCTGCATATCTAGCCTAAGGTGAGAGGCTCCTTCGTCACCTCCTGGGCTCTCAGGGCCCTGTGGTTGAAACTCTTCTGCACCCCTCCTCCGGCATCTAGGAAAAATAATCCTCATGCAATTGTGACTTATTTCCTACCAAATATAGTGCAGCATTCTTCAAAATCTGTGAGTGCACTGAACTCAAGACAGCTTGGCAATGGAAAATGAGAGGTTTCCAGCCATCATCCACCCAATCCACATGTCCAGCTGGTGCTCTGCATTTCCGTGAACAAATCAACAGAGCTTTGATTTGTCTCCTGCGGTTTCAAGTTCAACGTGTTTAGATGTCTTGTCACATCCATAAGAAAATACAACTTGTGAATCCCAGAAGGTCTAACAAATTAGATTTGGGTGACTCCTTTATTGCAAAAAGTCCTTGATTGGAGGTGACAGCTCGGTAAATCTACATACTTGAGATCAATCTCTTCTAAATAGCTCATAAACTGGTAATGGTTAAAGGCATCAACACAGAGAAAATTAACAATTTTCATTGCTTTCTCCCATCACAGTAGTGGTAAACTGGACTTGCCTCCCCCATGAGGCATGAGGCAATGACAGCTGGGCCCACCAAATTTCTCTTGGTTTGAATAAATTATTGAAGCCTTGTTTGCCTACCAACTCCCCTCTTGCTCAGCCCCTACGATGGGTGCTGGAGAAATAGAGATGACCCAAATCTGTTCATTCCCCTCAGGGAGCTCTCAGTCTGGTGGAAGAGACAGTACATTTCAGTTCCTTTTTCTTTTTTTGAGACGGAGTCTCACTCTGTCACCAGGCTGGAGTGCAATGGCGTGATCTCAGCTCACCGCAACCTCCGCCTCCCGGGTTCAAGTGATTCTTCTGCCTCAGCCTCCCAAGTAGCTGGGATTACAGGCACGCACCACCATGCCCAGCTAATTTTGTATTTTTAGTAGAGACAGGGTTTCACCATGTTGGCCAGACTAGTCTCGAACTCCTGACCTCAGGTGATCCACCCACCTGGGCCTCCCAAAGTGCTGGAATTACAGGCGTGAGCCACCACCAGCACCCAGCCTCAATTTCTTTTTCTTTTTTGAGTTGTAGTCTCGCTCTGTCTCCCCAGCTGGGACCACAGGGGCATGCCACCATTCCTGGCTACTTTTTTTTTCCTGGCTATTTTTTTTTTGTAGAGATAGGGGTCTCACTATGTTGCCCAGGCTGGTCTTGAACTTCTGGCCCACGTGATCCTCCCACCTCAGCCTCCCAAAGTGCTGGGATTACAGGTGTGAGTCACCATGCCCTACTCTATTTCCTTTTTTTTTTTTTTTTTGAGACAGAGTCTTGCTCTGTTGCCAGACTAGGGTACAGTGGCATAATCTTGGCTCACTGCAACCTCCGCCTCCCAGGTTCAAGGGATTCTCCTGCCTCAGCCTCCTGAGTAGCTGGAACTACAGGCATGTGCCACCACGCCCAGCTAATTTTTGTAATTCTAGTAGAGACGGGTCACCGTGTTGGCCAGGATGGTCTGGATCTCCTGACCTCGAGATCCGCCCCCCTCGGCCTCCCAAAGTGCTGGGACCACAGGCACGCACCCGGCCTCCAATTCCTTTTAAGGGGAGAAGTGCTATGCAGTAAACACAAGGTACTGAGAGACCACAGAACAGCAAGTTAACTAGATGTGGGTTTGGAAAGACTTCCTACGCCTTGAAGGATGAGTTAGCTGGGGAAGGGGGAGTTGAGATTAAATACAGTCTAGGCAAAAGGAATAGCATGTACAAAGAGAAGAAGGAAGAAAGATCATGGTATGTTCAAGGAACTCTAAAATATTGTGTAACTGAAAGTCAGAGTTCTAGGATACTGGAAATTGCCAGTTGCCATATCATTGTCTGGGTGCCATACTGAGGAGCTTTCTCCACACTGTGGTGAATGAGAATCCAAAATATTCAAACAGAAGATAAACACAGTCAGATGTGGATGTGAAGAGGATATCTGTGTGTACCTAACAGAAAACCCTCAAAAGGGCTAGAATGAATAGGAACACGACTTTTAAAAGGAAATATAAGATTTGAACTGCATTATAAACTAACTAGGCACTAACTAAATACATCTCTGGAACATTCCACGCAACAATAAAAGAATGCACATTCTTCTCAAGTGCCCATGGAACATTCTACAGGATAGGCCACATAGCAGGCTATAAAAAGAATCCTTAATAAATTTAAAAGTATTGAAATCATACAAAGTATGCTCTTCAACCACAATGGAATGAAATTAGAGATAAGTAAGGCAAAATTTTGGAAATTTGCAAATATGTAGAAATTATACATGGAGTTGGCTCTCCCGTAGGAAAAAAGAAAATAAACATACTCATATATAAACAATGAGTCAAAGAAGAAGTCATGAGATGAGTTAGAAAACACTCAAGTTAAACGACGAAGAAAAATAAAAAAAGAACGAGATAAGTTAGAAAACGCTTTGAGATGAATGCAAATTATGACACAATATACCAAAATATCCCAATATACGAATATATCCTAGTTTATGGGATAAAACTAGGCTGGGCATGGTGGCTCACACCTGTAATCTCAGCAGTTTGGGAGGCTGAGGCAGGAGGATTGCTTGAGCCCAGGAGTCTGAGACCAGCCCAGGCAGCATAATGAGACCCTGTCTTTTTTAAAAATTAATAAGTAAATAAAAATGAAATAGAAACTAAAGTGGTGCTTAGAAGGAAACATATAGTTGTAGACACCTACATTAAAAAAGAAAAAAAAGAAAGAGGGCTGGGCATGGTGGCTCATGCCTGTAATTGTAGCACTTTGGAGGCTAAGGCGGGTGGATCACAAGGTCAGGAGTTCAAGACCAGCCTGACCAACATGGTGAAACCCCGTCTCTACTAAAAATACAAAAATTAGCCAGGCATGGTGGCGTGTGCTTGTAATCCCAGCTACTCAGGAGGCTGAGGCAGGAGAATCGCTTGAACCCAGGAGGTGGAGGTTGCAGTGAGCCAAGATTGTGCCATTGCACTCCAGCCTGGGCGACAGAGTGAGACTCCGTCTCAAAAAAAAAAAAAAAAAAAAAAAACAGAGGTCAGGTGCAGTGGCTCCCACTTGTAATCCTAGCACTTTGGGAGGCCAAAGTGGGAGAATTGCTTGGAAAGTCAGAAGTTCAAGACCAGCCTGCACAATACAGTGAGACCCTTGTCTCTATTAAAAAATTTTTTTAATTTTATTTAGCCGGGAGCAGTGGCGTGCACCTGTAGTCCCAGCTACTAGAAGACTGAGGCAGGAAGATCGCTTGAGCCTGGGAGTTTGAGGATGCAGTATGATCCCACCACTGGACTCCAACCTGTTTTAGAGAGACGACAAGACCTTGTCTCTAAAAAACAAAAACAAAAACGAAGAAGTAAATAAATCTCTAAAAGTAATAACCTAAACTTCCACCTTAGGAAACTAGAAAAAGGCCGGGCGCGGTGGCTCATGCCTGTAATCCCAGCACTTTGGGAGGCTGAGGCTAGACAATCGCTTGAGCCCAGGTGGTTGAGGCTGCAGTGAGCTGTGATCGTGCCACTGCACTCTAGCCTTGGTGACAAGGCAAGACACCGTCTCAACCAAAAAAAAAAAAAAGAAAAAGAAACTAGAAAAAGAAAATCAAGACCAGGTGCGGTGGCTCCTGCCTGTAATCCCAGCACTTTGGGAGGCCGAGGTGGGCAGATCACTGAGGTCGGGAGTTTGAGACCAGCCTGACCAACATGAAGAAACCCCGTCTCTATTAAAAATACAAAATCATCCGGGCGTGGTGGCACATGTCTGTAGTCTCAGCTACTCGGGAGGCTGCGGGAGGAGAATCACTGAACCTTGGAAGCGGAGGTGGTGGTGAGCCGAGATCGCACCATTGCACTCCAGCCTGGGCAAGAAGAGGGAAACTCCATCTCAAAAAAAAAAAAAGAAGAAAAGAAAAGAAAAAATACAAAATTAGCCAGGCATGGTGGCGAACGCCTGTAATCCCAGCTACTCGGGAGGCTGAGGCAGGGGAATCGCCAACCCGGGATGGGGAAGTTGCAGTAAGCCGAGATCATGCCACTGCACTCCAGCCTGGGCAACAAGAGTGAAACTCTGTCTCAAAAAAAAATAAATAAATAAAAAGAGCCGGGCACGAGGTGGCTCACACGTGTAATCCCAGCATTTTGGGAGGCCAAGGTGGGCAGATCACGAGATCAGGTGATCGAGACCATCCTGGCTAACACGGTGAAACCCCGTCTCTACTAAAAATACAAAAAGTTATCTGGGCGTGGTGGCACTCGTCTGTAGTCCCAGCTACTCGGAAGGCTGAGGCAGGAGAATCGCTTGAACCTGGGAGGTGGAGGTTGCAGTGAGCCGAGATCACGCCACTGCACTCCAGCCTGGGCAACAGAGTGAGACTCTGTCTCAAAAAAAAAAAAAAAAAAGAAAAGAAAGAAAAGAAAAGAAAATTAAACCCAAAGCCATCAAAGGAAGGATTAACAAAGATTAGAGCAAAAATGAATGAAGTGAGGAACCGAAAAACAATAGAGAAAATCGATCAAACCAAAAGATGATTCTTTGAAAAAAAATCAACAAAATTGATGAACATTTAGCTAGATGGACTAAGAAAAAAAGAGAAAGCACTCAAAATTACTAAAATCAAAAATGAAAGGGGGAAATAAGGACTGACTTTACAGAAATAAAAAGGATTATAAAAGAACACAATGAAAAACTGCATATCAACAAATTAGATAATTTGGATGAAATGATAAAATTCTTAGAAAGAAACAAACTACAGGAATTGACTCAAGAAGAAATAGGAACTCTGAAGAGACATGTAACAAATAGTTTGTGCTACTATTCAATAAGTTCCAACTAAGAAAGTCTAGGACTAGATGGTATCACTAGTGAATTATACCGACATTTAAAGAGGAATTAACACCCATCCTTCTCAACTTCTTCCAAAAAATAGAAGAGGGATGTAACACTTCCAAACACATTCTGTGAGGCGAGCATTACCCTAATACCAAAGCCAGACAAAGATACTACAAGGAAAGAAAGAGTATAGCCCCCATATTTCTTGTGAATATTGATGCGAAAATCTTCAACAAAATACCAGCAGCTGAATCTAGTGGCATATTAAAAGAATTATACACCATGACCAAGTGATTTATTCCTGGAATGCAAGGATGATTCAATACACGAAAATCAATCAATTTAATGCATTGCATCAACAAAGTATTTGATACTAAAACCACATGAAGATATAGAAAGAAAACCGGCCAGGCGCAATGGCTCACGCCTGTAATCCCAGCACTTTGGGAGGCAAGGCGGGAGAATTGGTTCAACCTGAAAGTTCGTGACCAGCCTGGGCAACATAGCAAGACCTCTCTCACAAAAAGAAAAAGAAAAAGAAAATCATATCTCTTAGGAACATAAGATAAATCCTCAACAAAATACTAGCAAACTGAATCTGGCAGTATATACTGAGAAGATTATTCTCCATTACAAAGTGGAATTTATCCCAGGGATGCAAGGTTGGCTTAACATCTGAAAAGTCAGGAATGTGATACACTGTATCAATAGAATAAAAAACGAAAGCAAAACAATCATTTCAACAGATGCAGGAAAAAAGCATTAGACAAAATTTAACACCTCTTCATGATAAAATAAATAAATAAACTTAGAAATAAAAGGAAACATCCTCATCCTGACAAGGAGTATCTATGGAAAATCCACAGCTAACATCATACTTAATAGTGAAAAAGTGAATGCTTTTCCCTTAAGAGCAGGAAAAAGGCAGATGTCTACACTTAACACTCTTCAGCATTGTACTCGAAGTTGTAGCCAGGGCAAGCAAGGCAATGAAATAAAACACATATTGATTGGAAAAGAAAAGAAAAACCATATTTGCAGGTGACATAATTTCATACACAGAAAATCCTAAGGAATTTACTAAAAACTATTAGAACTAATAAATGAGGCCAGGAAGGGGCTCATGTCTATAATCCCAGCACTTTGGGAGGCCAAGGCAGGTGGATCACTTGAGGTCAGCAGTTCAAGACCAGCCTGGCCAATGTGGTGAAACCCTGTCTCTACTGAAAATGCAAAAATTAGCTGGGCGTGGTGGCACATACCTGTTAATTCCAGGCTGAGGCAGGAGAAGCATTTGAACCCGGCAGGCAAAGGTTGCAATGAGCCAAGTTCATGCCATTGCAATCTGGCCTGGGCAACAGAGCAAGACTCTGCCTCAAAAAAAAAAAAAAAAAGAAAGAAAGAAAGAAAAAAAGATATTCAGAAAACTTAACAAAAGGAGTGCAAGATTTATACACTAAACGCGAAACATTATCGAAAGTAACATGGGAAAGACATTCTGTGTACATGAATTTGAAAACTAATACTGTTAAATGACAATAATCTCCAAACTACTCTACAGACCCAGTGTAATCTCTATCAAAATCCAAGGTACCTTTTCTCTTCCAGAAATTGACAAGTTTATCCTAAAATTCATATGGAAATTCAAATGACCCTAGAGTAGTCTTAAATAAAGTTGGGGACTCCACATCTCCCCCATTTCAAAACTTACTACAAAACTATAGTAATCAAGACAGTGTGGTCCTAGCATAAGGATAGACATATAGATCAATGGAATGGAATTAACAGTCCAGAAAAGAAACGTTGTGCTTTACAGTCAATTGATTTTCAACAAGAGTGTTGTCTTACTCCATTCAGGCTGATATAACAAAATGCCATAAACTGGGTGGCTTATAAACAACAAAAATTTATTTCTAGGCCAGGCACGGTGGCTCATGCCTGTAATCCCAGCACTTTGGGAGGCAGAAGCAGGAGGATCGCAAGGTCAGGACTTCGAGACCAGCCTGACCAACACGGTGAAACCCCGTCTCTACTAAAAATACAAAAATTAACCAGGCGTGGTGGTGCATGCCTGTAGTCCCAGCTACTCAGGAGGCTAAGGTAGAAGAATCACTTGAACCTGGAGGCAGAGGTTGCAGTGAGCCAAGCTCTCACCACTGCACTCCAGCCTGGGAGACAGAGCGAGACTCTGTCTCAAAAAAAAAAAAAAAAAATATTTCTCACAGCTCTAAGGCTAGGAAGTCCACAATGAGGTGCTGGTAGACTTGGCAGAACCCACTTTCTGGTTCACAAATGGCACTTTCTCACTATGTTCTCATGTGGAAGGTTCTAGCTACCTCTCTGGGGTCTCTTTATAAGAGCACTAACCTCCCAAAGGTCTTACCTCCTAACACCATCGCTTTGCTGGCATTTCAACTTATGGCTTGGGGAAGGAGGAGACACAAACATTCAGACCATAGCAGGTATCAAGACAACTCAATGGGGAAAGAACAGTCTTTCAACAAATGATGCTGGGACAACTGGATATCCACATGCAAAAGAATGAAGCTGGATCCCTACTACATACCATATATAGAAATGAAAACTGGCCAGGCACGGTAAGTGACGCATGCCTGTAACCTCAGTGCTTTGGGAGGCCAGGTCGCTTGGGCCCAGGAGTTCAAGACTAGCCTGCACAACTTAGCTAGACTCCATCTCTACAAAAACTGCTAATAAAAAGAGCCAGGTGTGGTAATCCCAGCACTTTGGGAGGCTGAGGTGGGCGGATCACCTGAGGTCAGGAGTTCGAGACCAGCCTGGCTAACATGGTGAAACCCTGTCTCTACTAAAAGCGCAAAAATTAGCTGGGCGTGGTGGCAGGCACCTGTAATCCCAGCTACTCAGGACGCTGAGACAGGAGAATTTCGAACCCAGGAGGCAGAGGTTGCAGTGAGCTGAGATCGTGCCACTGCATTCCAGCCTGGTCAACAGAGCAAGACCAGCAATACGTAACTCGAACCAAAAGCAGAAGGAACAAAAACATGTATTGCTGGTCTTGCTCTGTTTACCAGGCTGGAATGCTAGCTGCACAATCTCAGCTCACTGCAACCTCTGCCTCCTGGGTTCAAGAAATTCTCCTGCGTCAGCGTCCTGAGTAGCTGGGATTACAGGTGCCTGCCACCACGCCCAGCTACTTTTTGCGCTTTTAGTAGAGACAGGACTTCACCATGTTAGCCAGGCTGGTCTCGAACTCCTGACCTCAGGTGACTCCGCCCACCTTACAGCCTCCCAAAGCGCTGGGATTACCACACCTGGCTATTTTTATTAGCAGTTTTTGTAGAGATGGAGTCTAGCTAAGTTGTGCAGGCTAGTCTTGAACTCCTGGGCCCAAGCGACCTTTGGCCTCCCAAGACACTGAGGTTACAGGCATGAGCCACTCACCGTGCCCTTGCCCATCTTCATTTCTATATATGGTATGTAGTAGGGATCCAGCTTCATTCTTTTGCATGTGGATATCCAGTTGTCCCAGCATCATTTGTCGAAATACTGTTCTTTCCCCATTGAGTTGTCTTGATACCTGCTATGGTCTGAAATGTTTGTGTCTCCTCCTTCCCCAAGCCATAAGTTGAAATCCCAACAAAGCGATGGTATTAGGAGGTAGGACCTTGGGAGGTTAGTGCTCTTATAAAGAGACCCCAGAGAGGTAGCTAGAACCTTCCACAAGAGAACATAGTGAGAAAGTGCCATTTGTGAACCAGAAAGTGGGTTCTGCCAAGTCTACCAGCACCTTCATTGTGGACTTCCTAGCCTTTAGAATTGTGAGAAATAATTTTTTTTTTTTTTTGAGACAGAGTCTCGCTCTGTCTCCCAGGCTGGAGTGCAGTGGTGAGAGCTTGGCTCACTGCAACCTCTGCCTCCAGGTTCAAGTGATTCTTCTACCTTAGCCTCCTGAGTAGCTGGGACTACAGGCATGCACCACCACGCCTGGTTAATTTTTGTATTTTTAGTAGAGACGGGGTTTCACCGTGTTGGTCAGGCTGGTCTCCAAGTCCTGACCTTGCGATCCTCCTGCTTCTGCCTCCCAAAGTGCTGGGATTACAGGCATGAGCCACCGTGCCTGGCCTAGAAATAAATTTTTGTTTGTTTATAAGCCACCCAGTTTATGGCATTTTGTTATATCAGCCTGAATGGAGTAAGACAACACTCTTGTTGAAAATCAATTGACTGTAAAGCACAACGTTTCTTTCTGGACTGTTAATTCCATTCCATTGATCTATATGTCTATCCTTATGCTAGGACCACACTGTCTTGATTACTATAGTTTTGTAGTAAGTTTTGAAATGGGGAAATGTGAAGTCCCCCAACTTTGTTTTTTTTTAGACTACTCTGGGTCATTTGAATTTCCATATGAATTTTAGGATCAACTTGTCAATTCTGGAAGAAAAAAGGTACCTTGGATTTTGATAGAGATTGCACTGGGTCTGTAGATTAGTTTGGAGATTATTGTCATTTTAACAGTATTAGCTTTCCAACTCATGTACACAGAATGTCTTTCCCATGTTTCTTTCAATAATGTTTCGCTTTTAGTGTATAAATCTTGCACTCTTTTTTGTTAAGTTTTCTGAATATCTTTTTTTTTTTCTTTCTTTCTTTTTTTTTTTTTTTTTGAGGCAGAGTCTTGCTCTGTTGCCCAGGCCAGATTGCAATGGCATGAACTTGGCTCATTGCAACCTTTGCCTCCGGGTTCAAATGATTCTCCTGCCTCAGCCTGGAATTTACAGGTATGTGCCACCACGCCCAGCTAATTTTTGCATTTTCAGTAGAGACAGGGTTTCACCACACTGGCCAGGCTGGTCTTGAACTGCTGACCTCAAGTGATCCACCTGCCTTGGCCTCCCAAAGTGCTGGGATTATAGACATGAGCCCCCTTCCTGGCCTCATTTATTAGTTCTAATAGTTTTTAGTAAATTCCTTAGGATTTTCTTGTGTATGAAATTATGTCACCTGCAAATATGGTTTTTCTTTTCTTTTCCAATCAATATGTGTTTTACTTCATTTCCTTGCTTGCCCTGGCTAGAACTTCCAGTACAATGCTGAAGAGTGTTGAGTGTAGACATCTGCCCTTTTCCTGCTCTTAAGGGAAAAGCATTCACTTTTTCACTATTAAGTATGATGTTAGCTGTGGATTTTTTCATAGATACTCCTTGTCAGGATGAGGATGTTTCCTTTTATTTCTAAGTTTATTTATTTATTTTATCATGAAGAGGTGTTGAATTTTGTCTAATGCTTTTTTCCTGCATCTGTTGAAATGATTGTTTTGCTTTTCGTTTTTTATTCTATTGATACAGTGTATCACATTATTGACTTTTCAGATGTTAAGCCAACCTTGCATCCCTGGGATAAATTCCACTTTGTAATGGAGAATAATCTTCTCATATATACTGCCAGATTCAGTTTGCTAGTATTTTGTTGAGGATTTTTACGCTTATGTTCCTAAGAGATATGATTTTCTTTTTCTTTTTCTTTTTGTAGAGAGAGGTCTTGCTATGTTGCCCAGGCTGGTCACGAACTTTCAGGTTGAACCAATTCTCCCGCCTCTGCCTCCCAAAGTGCTGGGATTACAGGCGTGAGCCATTGCGCCTGGCCGGTTTTCTTTCTATATCTTCATCTGGTTTTAGTATCAAATACTTTGTTGATGCAATGCATTAAATTGATTGATTTTCGTGTATTGAATCATCCCTTGCATTCCAGGAATAAATCACTTGGTCATGGTGTATAATTCTTTTAATATGCCACTAAATTCAGCTGCTGGTATTTTGTTGAAGATTTTCGCATCAATATTCACAAGAATATGGGGCTATACTTTTCTTTCCTTGTAGTATCTTTGTCTGGCTTTGGTATTAGGGTAATGCTCGCCTCACAGAATGTGTTTGGAAGTGTTACATCCTCTTCTATTTTTTGGAAGAATTTGAGAAGGATGGGTGTTAATTCCCTTTAAATGTCGGTATAATTCACTAGTGATACCATCTAGTCCTGGACTTTTCTTAGTTGGAACTTATTTAATAGTGGCACAAACTATTTGTTACATGTCTCTTCAGAGTTCCTATTTCTTCTTGAGTCAATTCCTGTAGTTTGTTTCTTTCTAAGAATTTTATCATTTCATCCAAATTATCTAATTTGTTGATATGCAGTTTTTCATTGTGTTCTTTTATAATCCTTTTTATTTCTGTAAAGTCAGTCCTTATTTCCCCCTTTCATTTTTGATTTTAGTAATTTGAGTGCTTTCTCTTTTTTTCTTAGTCCATCTAGCTAAATGTTCATCAATTTTGTTGATTTTTTTTAAAAGAATCATCTTTTGGTTTAATTGATTTTCTCTATTGTTTTTCGGTCCTCACTTCATTCATTTTTGCTCTAATCTTTGTTAATCCTTCCTTTGATGGCTTTGGGTTTAATTTTCTTTTCTTTTCTTTCTTTTCTTTTTTTTTTTTTTTTTTGAGACAGAGTCTCACTCTGTTGCCCGGGCTGGAGTGCAGTAGCGTGATCTCGGCTCACTGCAACCTCCACCTCCCAGGTTCAAGCCGATTCTCCTGCCTCAGCCTTCCGAGTAGCTGGGACTACAGACGAGTGCCACCACGCCCAGATAACTTTTTGTATTTTTAGTAGAGACGGGGTTTCACCGTGTTAGCCAGGATGGTCTCGATCACCTGATCTCGTCATCTGCCCACCTTGGCCTCCCAAAATGCTGGGATTACACGTGTGAGCCACCTCGTGCCCGGCTCTTTTTATTTATTTATTTTTTTTGAGACAGAGTTTCACTCTTGTTGCCCAGGCTGGAGTGCAGTGGCATGATCTCGGCTTACTGCAACTTCCCCATCCCGGGTTTAAGCGATTCCCCTGCCTCAGCCTCCCGAGTAGCTGGGATTACAGGCATTCGCCACCATGCCTGGCTAATTTTGTATTTTTTCTTTCTTTTCTTTTTTTTTTTTTTGAGATGGAGTTTCCCTCTTGTTGCCCAGGCTGGAGTGCAATGGTGCGATCTCGGCTCACCACCACCTCCGCTTCCAAGGTTCAAGTGATTCTCCTCCCGCAGCCTCCCAAGTAGCTGAGACTACAGACATGTGCCACCACGCCCGGATAATTTTGTATTTTTAATAGAGACGGGGTTTCTTCATGTTGGTCATGGCTGGTCTCAAACTCCCGACCTCAGTGATCTGCCCACCTCGGCCTCCCAAAGTGCTGGGATTACAGGCAGGAGCCACCGCACCTGGTCTTGATTTTCTTTTTCTAGTTTCTTTTTCTTTTTTTTTTTTTTTGGTTGAGACGGTGTCTTGCCTTGTCACCAAGGCTAGAGTGCAGTGGCACGATCACAGCTCACTGCAGCCTCAACCACCTGGGCTCAAGCGATTGTCTAGCCTCAGCCTCCCAAAGTGCTGGGATTACAGGCATGAGCCACCGCGCCCGGCCTTTTTCTAGTTTCCTAAGGGTGGAAGTTTAGGTTATTACTTTTAGAGATTTATTTACTTCTTCGTTTTTGTTTTTGTTTTTAGAGACAAGGTCTTGTCGTCTCTCTAAAAACAGGTTGGAGTCCAGTGGTGGGATCATACTGCATCCTCAAACTCCCAGGCTCAAGCGATCTTCCTGCCTCAGTCTTCTAGTAGCTGGGACTACAGGTGCACGCCACTGCTCCCGGCTAAATAAAATTAAAAAAATTTTTTAATAGAGACAAGGGTCTCACTGTATTGTGCAGGCTGGTCTTGAACTTCTGACTTTCAAGCAATTCTCCCACTTTGGCCTCCCAAAGTGCTAGGATTACAAGTGGGAGCCACTGCACCTGACCTCTGTTTTTTTTTTTTTTTTTTTTTGAGACGGAGTCTCACTCTGTCGCCCAGGCTGGAGTGCAATGGCACAATCTTGGCTCACTGCAACCTCCACCTCCTGGGTTCAAGCGATTCTCCTGCCTCAGCCTCCTGAGTAGCTGGGATTAGAAGCACACGCCACCATGCCTGGCTAATTTTTGTATTTTTAGTAGAGACGGGGTTTCACCATGTTGGTCAGGCTGGTCTTGAACTCCTGACCTTGTGATCCACCCGCCTTAGCCTCCAAAAGTGCTAGAATTACAGGCATGAGCCACCATGCCCAGCCCTCTTTCTTTTTTTTCTTTTTAATGTAGGTGTCTACAACTATATGTTTCCTTCTAAGCACCACTTTAGTTTCTATTTCATTTTTATTTACTTATTAATTTTTAAAAAAGACAGGGTCTCATTATGCTGCCTGGGCTGGTCTCAAACTCCTGGGCTCAAGCAATCCTCCTGCCTCAGCCTCCCAAACTGCTGAGATTACAGGTGTGAGCCACCATGCCCAGCCTAGTTTTATCCCATAAACTAGGATATATTCGTATATTGGGATATTTTGGTATATTGTGTCATAATTTGCATTCATCTCAAAGCGTTTTCTAACTTATCTCGTCTTCTTTTTTTATTTTTCTTCATCGTTTAACTTGAGTGTTTTCTAACTCATCTCATGACTTCTTCTTTGACTCATTGTTTATATATGAGTATGTTTATTTTCTTTTTTCCTACGGGAGAGCCAACTCCATGTATAATTTCTACATATTTGCAAATTTCCCAAAATTTTGCCTTACTTATCTCTAATTTCATTCCATTGTGGTTGAAGAGCATACTTTGTATGATTTCAATACTTTTAAATTTATTAAGGATTCTTTTATAGCCTGCTATGTGGCCTATCCTGTAGAATGTTCCATGGGCACTTGAGAAGAATGTGCATTCTTGTTATTGTTGCGTGGAATGTTCCAGAGATGTATTTAGTTAGTGCCTAGTTAGTTTATAATGCAGTTCAAATCTTATATTTCCTTTTAAAAGTCGTGTTCCTATTCATTCTTAGCCCTTTTCTAGGGTTTTCTGTTAGGTACACACAGATATCCTCTTCACATCCACATCTCGACTGTGTTTATCTTCTGTTTGAATATTTTGGATTCTCATTCACCACAGTATGGAGAAAGCTCCTCAGTATGACACCCCAGACAATGATATGGCAACTGGCAATTTCCAGTATCCTCAAACTCTGACTTTCAGTTACACAATATTTTAGAGTTCCTTGAACATACCATGATCTTTCTCCTTCTTCTCTTTGTACATGCTATTCCTTTTGCCTAGACTGTATTTAATCTCAACTCCCCCTTCCCCAGCTAACTCATCCTTCAAGGCGTAGGAAGTCTTTCCAAACCCACATCTGGTTTCTTGCTGTTCTGTGGTCTCTCAGTACCTTGTGTTTACTGCATAGCACTTCTCCCCTTAAAAGGAATTGGAGGCCGGGTGCGTGCCTGTGGTCCCAGCACTTTGGGAGGCCGAGGGGGCGGATCTCGAGGTCAGGAGATCCAGACCATCCTGGCCAACACGGTGACCCGTCTCTACTAGAATTACAAAAATTAGCTGGGCGTGGTGGCACATGCCTGTAGTTCCAGCTACTCAGGAGGCTGAGGCAGGAGAATCCCTTGAACCTGGGAGGCGGAGGTTGCAGTGAGCCAAGATCATGCCACTGTACCCTAGTCTGGCAACAGAGCAAGACTCTGTCTCAAAAAAAAAAAAAAAAAAAAAAGGAAATAGAGTAGGGCATGGTGACTCACACCTGTAATCCCAGCACTTTGGGAGGCTGAGGTGGGAGGATCACATGGGCCAGAAGTTCAAGACCAGCCTGGGGCAACATAGTGAGACCCCTATCTCTACAAAAAAAAAATAGCCAGGAAAAAAAAGTAGCCAGGAATGGTGGCATGCCCCTGTGGTCCCAGCTGGGAGACAGAGCGAGACTACAACTCAAAAAAGAAAAAGAAATTGAGGCTGGGTGCTGGTGGTGGCTTACGCCTGTAATTCCAGCACTTTGGGAGGCCCAGGTGGGTGGATCACCTGAGGTCAGGAGTTCGAGACTAGTCTGGCCAACATGGTGAAACCCTGTCTCTACTAAAAATACAAAATTAGCTGGGCATGGTGGTGCGTGCCTGTAATCCCCAGCTACTTGGGAGGCTGAGGCAGAAGAATCACTTGAACCCGGGAGGCGGAGGTTGCGGTGAGCTGAGATCACGCCATTGCACTCCAGCCTGGTGACAGAGTGAGACTCCGTCTCAAAAAAAAAAAAAAGGAACTGAAAATGTATCTGTCTCTTCCACCAGACTGAGAGCTCCCTGAGGGAATGAACAGATTTGGGTCATCTCTCATCTCTCCAGCACCCATCGTCGGGCTGAGCAAAGAGGGGAGTTGGTAGGCAAACAAGGCTTCAATAAGTTTATTCAAACCAAGAGAAATTTGGTGGGCCCAGCTGTCATTGCCTCCATGCCTCATGGGGAGGCAAGTCCAGTCTACCACATACTGTGATGGAGAAAGCAATGAAAATTGTTAATTTTCTCTGTGTTCATGCCTTTAACCATTACCAGTTTATGAGCTATTTAGAAGAGATTGATCTCAAGCATGTAGATTTACCGAGGTGTCACCTCCAATCAAGGACTTTTTGCAATAAAGGAGCCACCAAATCTAATTTGTTAGACCTTCTGGGATTCACAAGATTGTATTTTCTTGATGGATGTGACAAGACATCTGAACACGTTGAACTTCAAACTCGCAGGAGACAAATCAAAGCTCTGTCGATTTGTTCACGGAAATGCAGTGCACCAGCCTGGACATGTGGATTGGGTGGATGATGGCTGGAAACCTCTCCATTTTCCATTGCCAAGCTGTCTTGAGTTCAGTGCACTCACACATTTTTAAGAATGCTGCACTATATTTTGGTAGGAAATAAGTCACGATTGCATGAGGATTCTCTCTTCCTAGATGCCGGAGGAGGGGTGCAGAAGAGTTTCAACCACAGGGCCCTGAGAGCCCAGGAGGTGACGAAGGCTAGCCTCTCACCTTAGGCTAGATATGCAGAGCTAAGAACCTGCAAGCCAAAAAGACCAAAGCAATAACAGCACTCAGAGCCAACCCTCAGGCTTGGGCCAGGCTTGGGAGATGCCAAGCGTGGTTGATTGCTTTGTGATTCTTGTAGGAGCCTTGGTATGGTGCAGAGAGCCCAGCTGAGTTTAAGGCACAGTGATGGGATGGTCAGAAAGAGACTCACAGGTTTTTTAAATTTTTATTTATTTTTTATTTTTTTTGAGATGGAGTCTTGCTCTGTCGCGCAGGCTGGAGTGTATTGGTAATGTCTCAGCTCACTGCAACCTCTACCTCCTGGGTTCAAGCAATTCTCCTGCCTCCTGCGTAGCTGGGATTACAGGCATGTGCCACCACACCTGGGTAAATTTTTGTATTTTTAGAGAGATGGGGTTTCACTAATGTGGGCCAGGATGGTCTCGATCTCCTGATCTCATGATCTGCCTGCCTCAGCCTCCCAAAGTGCTAGGATTACAGGCATGAGCCACTGTGCCCAGCCATTTTTTTCCTTTAATATAACAGCTTATTGAGTTATAATCCACATACCACTAAATTCACCTCATTCATAGGTTTTGATGAGTATAAACAATCTTTTCATCTTCATAAACAAAAGAATATAGGATTTTAAGGTATTTTTATGATTGGCTTGTAATTGCAGACCTTCTTCGTTTGTTTGTTTGTTTTGAGAGGGAGTCTTGCTCTGTTGCCCAGGCTGGAGTGCAATGGCGCCATCTCTGCTCACTGCAACCTCTGCCTCCTGGGTTCAAGCAATTCTCTTGCCTCAGCCTCCTGAGTAGCTGGGACCACAGGCGTGTGCCACCACGCCTGGCTAATTTTTGTACTTGGTCTTGTAATCTGCCTGCCTCAGCCTCCCAAAGTGCTGGGATTACAGGTGTGAGCCACCTTGCCTGGCCCTTTTATTTATTTATACCCTGCCTGCAACTAAATTATCAAACCCACTACCAGTGTGTGTCAACATTCAGCTCAGTGAACTGAAGCAACCAAGAACTACACCATCCCCCAAAATTTTGCACATTACCGCTATCCCAATCTCTCATCTAGATGGCCTAACTCTAGGCGAGATGAGGGTCTTCGTGATGCAGCCTAAAAGCGCATTCTCTTTCTGAAAACTGCCAGAATGAAGCTTCCCATCAGGATCTTTATCTCCAGAGCCAGTGAGACAGGCCCAGGCTGAATAGCTCCCGCTGTTTCAATTTATTTTGTTAAATTCCATGTTCTAGTCTTATTATTAGATCTGTCAGACTTAACCAGTGACCAATAGTAGGCCTATAAATGTGCACTTTTGAGTGAATACAGTTGATAAAACTTTTGGGGATGCTTTTGTATTACTGTCCCTACAATACATAGTGTTAAATAAACAAGCAGGTCACATTTCACCATTATTATTGATTTATGTGGCCCATACATATCTTTACCTTTCATTATGTAACCTACAATGGAGTAACATTGCCTTAAACAAACTTTTCGGCTGGGCTCAGTGACTCACACCTGTAATCCCAACACTTTGGGAGGCCAAAAGCAGGCGGATCACAACGTCAGGAGACTGAGACCATCCTGGCCAACACGGTGAAACCCTGTCTCTACTAAAATACAAATAATTAGCTGGGTGTGGTGGTGCGTGCCTGTAGTCCCAGCTACTTGGGAGGCTGAGGCAGGAGAATCGCTTGAACCTGGGAGACAAGGGTTGCAGTGAGCTGAGATTGCGCCACTGCACTTCAGCCTGGGTGACAGAGTGGGACTCCGTCTCAAAACATTAAAAAAAAAAAAAGCGAAAATAAACTTTTCTAAAATTTCAGGACTCATGGCCACATTTGTGACCAGAACTCCACGGTAGGTTATTTAAACCTGTAATCTCTACAAGGGCTTAGAGAGCTAGTATTTTATCTCTAAATTAAAAACGTTTGGCTGGGCGTGGTGGCTCACAGCTGTAATCCCAGCACTTTGGGAGGCTGAGGCGGGTGGATCACTTGAGGTCAGTAAGTTTGAGAACAGCCTGGCCAACATGGTGAAACCCTGTTTTTACTAACAATACAAAAATTAGCCGGGTGTGGTTGCGCACACCTGTAGTCCCAGCTACTCAGGAGGCTGAGGCAGGAGAATCGCTTGAACCTGGGAGGCAGGAGTTGCAGTGAGCTGAGATTACAACATTGCACTCCAGCCTGGGAGACAGAGCAAGACTACGTCTCAAAATCAAGGCAAATTAATCAAATAATAAAAATGTTTATTGAGGGCTAATGCATATATTTTGGAAACTAATAGTGGAGGTGCTTTGTAGATATTCTATTACGAAAGTTGTAGAAGCTTGACCTTGAGATCTTGCCTAGAATGGGAGGTCGTAGGACCTGCCATGGAGGTGGTCCATCAAGCTGCTTGCAGCGAATCCCAGAACTTTCTCAGGAAGCAGCTTTTGCCCTTTGCCAACATGTCAAAAAATGCTTCATTTAGTCCCCCAGGTCCCATTATAGGGAGCAGAGCATTAATCAGTCACTTTCCATGGTCATAGAAAAACCTCAATTCTGTTGCAGCACCGCAAATGCCACATAAACCACCTTTGAGAAGTTGGGGGTGCACATCATTCAAAAGCAAGCTTAGGCTGCGCAAGGTGGCTCACGCCTGTAATCCCAGCACTTTGGGAGGACAAGGCGGGTGGATCTTAGGTCAGGAGTTTAAGACCAGCTGGTAAACATGGTGAAACCCGTTCTTACTAAAAATATAAAATTAGCCTGGCGTGCTGGTGCGCAGGTGGAGTCCTCAGCTACTTAGGAGGCCAAGGCACGAGAATTGCTTGGACCCGGGAGGCAGAGGTTACAGCGAGCCCGATGACACCATTCCACTCCAGCCTGGGCAAGACAGCGAGACTCTTTCTCAAAAAAAAAAAAAAAGAAGCTTAGATGAAGGGTGTCTAGTCCTTTCTGATAACATCCCATTCGCACTTAAGGCAAGCAATTGGCCGTGCTTTAGAGGTGTTTTCGACTCTCCACACCTCACATCTCTGCAGGAACAACTAAAGGTCTTAGCTTTGACAGGTACCCCTGCCTTCCCTCGAAGACATTCCTACGGACCCTCAAGTTTTGACTTCAGTTCAAGGTAAGAAGATTGACACTACTGGAATCCCACCCCTGTGCTTTTGTAGTGACCATCTGGCATTTCCCTAACCCATTTCTGGTTACTAGTGTTTTATTCTTAGACCTCATTCCGAGTAATTAGATAATTTCCTTTGTCTATTTTACCCAACCACCTTCTACTCCTGCCATTCAGGCATATTAACTTAGCTATCAGCACTTTTGTAAAGCCTTACTTAATTACCGGAGTCTCAATTAGGTACCCATCCTGAGGATCCCATTCTTTTCTTCACCTATGTGCCTTTTCATCCCCCAGCTCCCACCCAAACTCTAATTCCATAATAGCACTTGTTTACCACTGTTTTTAATGTCACGGACAGGTCCTCAGCACACACAAAGTGTCCTATACATCTCTATTGAATAAATGAATGAATGAAATTTATTCACCAGTTTATTTACCCCTTTAAACCCTTACTGTATCCTTGACTTGGGCTCTCAGTTGAAGCCTGGCACTATGGAATGTCCAATTTTTTTTTTTTTTTTTTTGAGCTGGAGTTTCGTTCTTGTTGCCCAGGCTGGAGTGCAACAGTGCGATCTCGGCTGACTCGCAACCTCGGCCTCCCAGGTTCAAGCGATTCTCCTGCCTCAGCCTCCCGAGTAGCAGGGATTACAGGCATGTGCCACCATGTCTGGCTAATTTTGTATTTTTTAGTAGAGATGGGGTTTCTCCATGTTGGTCAGGCTGGTCTTGAATTTCCTACCTCAGGTGATCTGCCTACTCTTGGATTACAGCACTACCCACCTTGGTCAGCCGGAATGTCGTGATTTTAAGTAAACAGTGGACCCTCTCCCATGAGTCTCTTGTTGATGAGCTACAAGCCAATATGTCCCAGTTGACCCCAATGTAGGGCTTTAGAACGATATTAAATAGAGACCAATTGAGTCACAAAAATAGGTGGCAAAGCGGAAGAGTTACAATTTTAGTCTTGATCACTTCAGCAGGAGTAAAATACCATGATGAACCCACCTTTTGAGGTCTCCTCTTGGCAGGTAATGATAAAAACCTTGTCACCAGCTTCCTAAAGGTCCCTTAGAATGTGTATTTGCCATGGCAGGGAAAATATCTGTCTAGGTGATTGATACACACATTCAAATCACTGGAGTAGAAAATTAAAAAGAAGGGGCGGGGAGTGGTGGCTCATGCCTCGAAATCCCAGCATTTTGGGAGGCCAAGCTGAGAGGATTGCTTGAGGCCAGGAGTTAGACACCAGCCTGGGCAACATAAGGAGACTCCTGTCTATACGAAAAAAATAGCCAAGCATGGTGGAGCTGAGCCATGTAATCTCAGCCATCTTAAGAGGCTGAGGTGGGAGGATCATCTGAACCTAGGAGGTCGAGGCTACAGTGAGCCGAGACCATTGCCTCCACTGCACTCCAGCTCGGGTGGCAGAGCAAGACCCTGCCTCAAAAAAAAAAAAAAAAAAAAAAAAAAAAAAAAAAGGGAGGTGCTGGGTGCAGTACTACACATCTCTAATCCCAGCACTTTAGAGGTGGAGGTTGGTGGATCACTCGAGGCCAGGAGTTGAGACCAGCCTGGGCAACAGAGAGATACTGTCTTTACAAAACATAAACAAAAAATAGGCACGGTGGCATGTGCCTGTGGTCCCGGCTACTTGGGAGGCTGAGGTGGGAGGTCGCGCCTGAGCCCAGGAGATTGAGGCTGGAGCGAGCCATGATTGACCCACTGCAGTCCAGCCTGTCTCCAGAAGAAAGAAAAAAAAAATGTAAAAAGAAGGAAGTAGGCCCTTTGCAAGTGTTCTGTGTCCTATTATGATATTTGAAGATACTAGTCCGAAAAGATGAAATTGGCTTGGATCGGTGGCTCACGCCTGTAATCCCAGGACTTTGGGAGGCCAAGGTAGGCAGATCACGAGGTAAGACGTTCAAGACCAGCCTGACCAACATGATGAAACCTTGTCACGACTATGAGATGCAAAAATGAGCCTGGGCATGGTGGCACATGCCTGTAAATCTTAGCCACTCTGGGAGGCTGAGGCAGGAGAATCACTCGAACCTGGGAGGCAGAGGTTGCAGTGAGCCGAGATTGCGCCACTTTACTCCACCTCCTGGGTGACAGAGTGAGACTCCATCTCAAAAAAAAAAAAAAAAAAGGTGAAATTAAAGAGTGTCTACCTGGCCACCGAAGAACCACATGGGATGCTAATACCTTAGTGAATATACTAAGATCTACAGTTTGTTTCCTCATCTTTGCAATTTAAAACACCTCAGCTTCTGAAGGGCAATTCATGCTACTCAAATGCACATAATCAAAGCAGAGTGACAATGTAGTAATTTACAAAGAAATGCAGAACACTAAGGGCAAAAATCATAAAGGGAAATATTGATAGATTTGACTGCATAAATATTTTGAATCTCTCATACAAAAAACTACTATAAATTAAATGAGGGAGTGATCAGGATTCATATGTATATAAAGACCTCTTCCTTTACCTCTGTCCAAGAGAGACAGAAGTGTTTTTAGATAAAAGTGGGATAAGCAAATATTAACAGGAAATTTACAACAGAGAAGATACAAATTGGCTCATAACTATGCATTTCAATTCTTTCTCTTGTCGGTGTGCTAGAGCCCGCTTGCAGGACTTGAAACGTCACATCGATAGCTTGAAAATCAGTCAATAGTGAGAGTATTTACACCATGGAAGTCGGCAAATGACACACAGCAGGGTTGTTTTTTGTTTTTTCTTGGAAGGCCAGTTAGTATACATATCACCAGCACGCTACTCTGTGTATTCAATCACTACCTTTCATCTCAATCCTCTCCACCAACATTCTCAAACATTCTCAAGCTTCTTTCCTGTTATTTTTCCTCTTTATTATTATTATTATTATTATTATTATTTTGAGACAGAGTCTCACTCTGTCACCCAGGCTGGAGTGCAGTGGCACGATCTTGGTTCACTGCAACCTCCGCCTCCCAGATTCAAGCAATCCTCCTGCCTCAGCCTCCCAATAGCTGGGATTACAGGTGCCCACCACTAGGCTGGCTAATTTTTGTGGTTTAGTAGAGATGGGGTTTCACCAGGTTGGCCAGGCTGGTCTCAAACTTCTGACCTCCAGTGATCTGCCTGCCTTGGCCTCCCAAAGTGCTGGGATTACAGGCATGAGCCACCACGCCTAACCTGCCATCTTTAAAGAAACCCTGACCCCCACATCCTCCTTTAGCTACCATACTCACTGCTCCTTGTTTTCCTTTACAGCCTTTTTTTCCCCACAAGAATTGGCTACAGCAAAGTTCTTGCCTAATCCACTTGCGCATTTCCCTATTCTTCAGCATACTTAAGCCATTTTTTTTGACAGCCATCATACTCCCAAAACTGCTCTTGATTAGCTGAATTAGCTGGCCATGAAACCTGGACTCCACCTATAGTTTTCGCTGTCTCCCCTAACCTCTTGGCAGTTGGCAGTATTCAGTTCTTTTTTCTTTTTTTTTAGAGATGGGGTCTTTCTCATGTTGCCCAGACTATTTGCAAATTCCTGGGCTCACGTGATCCTCCTGCCTTGGCCTCCCAAAGTACTGGGATCACTGGCATGAGCCACTGGACCCAGCCCTAGGATTCAGTTCTGTTGACCATTACCTTCTTTTTTTTTTTTTTTTTTTTTTGGAGACAGAGTCTCACACTAGTCTAGGCTGGAGTGCAGTGGCGCGATCTCGGCTCACTGCAACCTCCACCTCCCAGGTTCAAGCGATTCTTGTGCCTCAGCCTCCCAAGAATATTTGTCCTGGACTACTATACCCACTCCCAGCTAATTTTTGTATTTTTAGTGGAAATGGGGTTTCACCATATTGGCCAGGCTGGTCTTGAACTCCTAACCTTGTGATCCGCCTGCCTCAGCCTCCCAAGTACTGGGATTACAGGTGTGAGCCACTGTGCCCGGCCCGACTGTTACTCTTTCTCCTGAAACCCTCTCCTCGGTGGTTTCAGTGGCATGATCTGGGATTTTCCTCCAATCTCTCTGGCTTCTCCTTTAGATTCTTTCTCTCTATTTTCCATCTCTTAATATTTGAGGTTTTCTAGGGATCAAGCTCTGAGTCCTCTTCTCTTCTCTACTCTCCACACAGGTGATTTCATCTATTCCCATGGGTTTAAATACCACCTGCACACCAGTGACTCCGCATTCTGGATCTGGTCCTCTGAGCTACAATTGCCCACTTGACATTTTCCCCTCCAATGCCTCAAAAGCTTCTCAAACTCAGTGTCCCATACTGGAGCCAAAGACTTTCTCTCCTCCCTCCCCCAAATCAGAGGGCACTTCTAGTGCTCCCCATCTCAACAAAATGTACCACCACATAAGCCAGAAACCTCCAAGTTGGCATTTCTCCTCTCACCCCCTGTCCCCATCCCCAAGTCTTGGGTTGTCTTACCCTTGAAATATCTCCCAAACAAGTTCTCTTCCTCCTCATCTCCACTTCCACCACCCTAGTACAAGCCTGCGTGGTCACTCAGCTGTAGCACTGCAATAGCCTCCTGAACTTGACCTTACTGCCTCCACTCTTTCTGCCTTTCAATACACTCACCACACTGAAGCCAAGGGAACTTTTCAGAACATGGATCCCATTATGTCACACTCCTGTCTTAAGCCTCTCCAGTGTCTTTCCATTGCTTGTCGGATAAAGATATCCCCTTAACTTAGATGGTCTAGGGCCCTGTATGATCTTCCTTGATGCCCACTCCTCCAGGTTTTTCATGCATCTTCGCTCTGGGTCCCTGTGCACTTCAGCCACATCAGCTCTTCTTTCTGTCTCTCTCTCTCTGTCTCTCTTCTTGTTTCTGGGCTTTCCTCTGTTGTCCAGGTCAGAGTGCAATGGTTGAATCACAGCTCACTGCAGCCTCCACCTCCTAGGCTCAAGCAATCCTCCCACTTCAGCCTCCCAAGTAGCTGGGACTACAGGTATGTGCCACTATGCCAGGCTAATTTTTTTTTTTTTTTTTTCCGAGATGGAGTTTTGCTCTTGTTGCGGAGGGTGGCAGTGCAGTGGCACGATCCTGGCTCACTGCAACCTCCACCTCCTGGGTTCAAGTGATTCTCCTCTCAGTCCCTGAGTAGCTGGGATTATAGGCAGATGTCACGACGCCCATCTAATTTTTTAAATTTTTAGTAGAGATGTGGGTTTCACCATGTTGGTCAGGCTGGTTTTGAACTCCTGACCTCAGGTGATCCGCCCAGTCCGGCCTCCTCAGATCGCTGGGATTACAGGCGTGAGCCACCACGCCTGGGCTTTCATTATTGTTATTATTTTTTATTTTACTTTAAGTTGCAGGGTACATGTGCAGATTGTGCAGGATTGTTACACAGGTATACACATGCCAGGCTGGTTTGCTACCTTCATCCCCCTGTCACCTACAATTGGCATCTCCTCCTAGATATCATCCCTCCCCAATCTCCCCACCCCCTGCTATCCCTCCCCTAGCCCCCAACCCCCCAACAGACCCTAGTGTGTGATGTTCCCCTCCCTGTGTCCATGTGTTCTCATTATCACAATCCTACTTGTGAATAGAATATGTGGTGTTTGGTTTTCTGCTCTTGTGTCAGTTTGCTGAGAATGATGGTTTCCAGATTCATCCATGTACCTACAAAGGACATGAACTTATCATTTTTATGGCTTAATAGTATTCCATGGTGTATATGTGCCACATTTTCTTTATCCAGTCTAGCATTGATGGGCATTTGGGTTGGTTTTTCCAAGTCTTTGCTATTGTAAACAGTACCGCAATGAGCACATGTGTGCATGTGCCTTTATAAAGAATGACTTATAATTTCTTTGGGTATACTCCCAGTAATGGGATTGCTGGGTCAAATGGTATTTCTGTTTCTACATCGTTAAGGAATCACCACACTGGCTTTACAATGGTTGAACTAATTTATACTTCCACCAACAGTGTAAAAGCGTTCCTATCTCTCCACATCCTCTCCAGCATCTGTTGTCTCCAAGATTCTTTAATTATTGCCATTCTCAACTGGCGCTAGATGGCATACATCTTAATGTGGTTTCTATTTGCATTTCTCTAATGACCAGTGGATGGACTAGCATTTTTTCATATGTTTGTTGGCCGCATAAATGTCTTCTTTCGAAAAGTATCTGTTCAAGACCCTTCACCCACTTTTTGATGGGGTTGTTTTTTTTTTTCTTGCAAATATGTTCTAGTTCTTCTGGTATATTCTGTATATCAGCCTTTTTGTCAGATGGGGTAGCTTGCAAAATTTTTTTCCATTCCATTCTATTGGTTGCTGGTTTACTTTAATGATTGTTTCTTTTTGCTGTGCAGAAGCTCTTAAGTTCTTAATAGATCCCATTTGTCTATTTTGGCCTTTGTTGCCATTGCTTTTGGTGTTTTAGTCATGAAGTCCTTGCCTATGCCTATGTCCTCAATGATATTGCCTAGGTTTTCTTCTAGGGTTTTTATGGTGTTAGGTCTTATGTTTAAATCTTTAATCCATTGCTTGGAGTCAATTTTTGTATAAGGTGTAAGGAAGGGGTCCAGTTTCAGCTTTCTGCCGTGTGGCTAGCCAGTTTTCCCAACACCATTTATATAAAACAGGGAATCCTTCCCCATTGCTTGTTTTTGTCAGGGTTGTCAAAGATCAGATGGCTGTAGGTGTTTGGCGTTGCCCATCCAAGGCCTCTGTCCTGTTCCATTGGTCTATATCTCTGTTTGGAGTACCAGCATCATGCTATTTTGATTACTATAGGCTTTGAGGATAATTTGAAGTCAGGTAGCGTGATGCCTCTCTAGCTTTGTTCTCTTTGCTTAAGATTGTCCGTGCTTCAGAGTGGGGTTGAAAAAAAAGAAAAGGATTGCCTTGGCTACGTGGGCTTTTTTCTTTGGTTCCATATGCTGTTGAAGGTGTCTTTTTCCAGTCCTACGAAGAAGGTCAAACTTAGCTTGATGGGGATAGCATTGAACCTATAAATTAGAGATGAGGGGCTCTACCTATGTTGCTCAGGCTGGTCTCGAACTCCTGGCCTCAAGCAATCCTCCTGCCTTGGCCTCCCAAAGTGCTAGGATTACAGGTGTGAGCCACCACTTTCCACCTCTGTTTCTTGCACAGAGTCTTCATACATGCTCTTTCCTTTGCTTGGAATGCTCTTCCCACCCCCATCTTCCCTCTACCTTGCTCATTCCCATTTAATCTCTTCCTTATCTGGAATTCAAACATCACTTCCTCCACTAAGCCCTGTAGATGGACACACTAGACTGCTGAGACTAAGTCAAATCTGTCCCCATCCCACTCTGTTACCATTATAGGCTCTCAGGGCACCATGAGGATCTCCTAGGTGCTCTGATTGCAGTTTTATTTTTGCATTTATGTGTGTGATATTGATTGTTATCTGTCTTCCCTATTAGACTGTAAGCTCCACGAAGGCAGGAACCAACTCTGCTTTTGCTTACTGTTAAATCTCCAGCACTTAAGCTTAGATTTTTACACACCGTAGGTATTGTTAGTAAATATTTGTGGGATTAATGAATCAAATAGTGACCTTTGTGTGTAGGCAATGCATAAAACTATGCAAGCTAGTATTTTTCCTTTTGCTTTGCTCTTCCAGAAAGCTAAAAATAAAAATTATATGTAAGCTTGTGATGGTTAATTTTACATGTCAAGCTTGACTGGCCAAAGGGGTGCCCAGAAATAGGATGTGTCTGTGAACATGTTTCTGGAAAATAGCACTTGAACTGATAGATTGAATAAAGCAGATGGCCTTCCCCATTGTGGGCATCATCTAATCTGTTGAGGGCTTGAATAGAACAAAAAAACAGAAGAAGCTGGGCCCAGTGACTTATGCCTATAATCCCAGCACTTTGGGAGGCTGAGGCGGGAGGATCACGAGCTCAGGAGTTCGAGACCAGCCTGGCTAACATAGTGAAACCCTGCCTCTACTAAAAATACAAAAAATTAGCCAGGTATGGTGGCGGGGACCTGTAATCCCAGCTTCTTGGGAGCCTGAGGCAGGAAAAAGCTTAATCCTGAGGAGGCGGAGGTTGCAGTGAGCCAAGATCACGCCATTGTACTCCAACCCCGGGGGACAGAGCGAGATTCTGTCTCAAAAAAAAAATTAGCTGGGCATGGTGGCAGGTGTTAGCAGTTCCAGCTACTCGGGAGTCTGAGGTAGGAGGAGTTCTTGAACTCATGAGCCCAGCACTTTGAGGCCGCAGTGAGCTACGATTGTACCACTGCAGCTCAGCCTCAGGGACAGAGTAAGACCCCATCTCTAAAAAAAATGTCGAGGAGGATTGAGTTGCCTTCCTCTCCCCTGACTGTTGAGCTGGCATCTCTCTCTCCTCTCCTTGGGCTCTTTTTTTTTTTAAGACGGAATCTTGTCTCTGTGACACCCAGGCTGGAGTGCAGTGGCATGATCTCAGCTCACTGCAACCTCTGCCTCCTGGGTTAGAAGTGATTCTCCTGCCTCAGCCTCCCGAGTAGCTGGGATTACAGGCACCAGCCACCTCTCCCAGCTAATTTTTGTATTTCTAGTAGAGATGGGGTTTCACCACGTTGGCCAGGCCAGTCTCAAACTCCTGACCTCAGGTGATCCTCACTGCCTTGTGCTCCCAAATCGCTGGGATTAGAGGCATGAGCCACCTCACCCAGCCTCTTGGACTCTTGCACTTGCACTTACACCATCAGATCCCTTGATTCTAGGCCTTTTGATTTGGACTAAGTTTTGTGTCCTGGCTTTCCTGGTTTCTAGGATTAGATGGTAAATTATGGAGGTTCTCAGATTCCATAATCATGTGGCCCTATTCTTTATAATAAATATCATATATGTTAATATAAGTATATAAAATTAATATACAATATATTCTGTTTGGAGACTCCAGTGTAATACAAAGCTTTGTATCCTAGCAAATTATATCAACCCACTGAGAAATAGCATACTCCAATTCTTTCTTTTGATCCTGATGTACCCATAAAATCTGTTCTGGAATGAGATGGCTCTGTGTGTGTGTGTGTGCTCGTGCATGCACGCACGTGCATGTGTGCGTGGGTGTGCACATGTATCTATATGTACACAGTGTATAGCTACAAGAGAAATCAGTACATAAATACAAAGTATTAGGAGCTTGATATGAAATAGATACCTCATCTCGATCAATGACTAATGGTGGGGGTGATGGTGAAGTCAATATCCCACCCAAGGTGTCATTACCATCTTTTTCTATCTGTGTCTTCTTATTTCACTCCTCTCACAGTCTTTGTGACTTGTCTGTGGAGGACTGTGAGGCCACCTGGGTAGAGACCTCGTTTCTCTCAATTCTCTTACCATATCTATGGGTTGTTGATCAGTACTACTCAACTCGCAGAACTCAATGTCTTTTTAAAACTTTTTTTCTTATGAAATATAACACACATCCCCAAAGAGTTCCTAAAGTATAAAGATACAGCAGAATCAATATTTATAAAGCAAACCCTCATGTAAAGACCACCAAGAAGTAGAACATCTATTTGTTCTCTGTACTGCACCTTGGATACTGCCTTATGATGTATTTGGTATTTGCTAGTTTACTCTGTGTGTGTGTGTGTGTGTGTGTGTGTGTAGTCTCCCCAGTTAGACAGCAAGCTCTTTGAGAACAAAATTATATTTTTCTGGATATACCCCACAATTCCTTTTTTAGATTTAGGGGGTACATGTGTAGGTTTGCTACATGGGAGTGTTGCATGAGAAAGCAGATTTTATATTTCTTTTTTTTTTTTTTTTTTGGTTTGTTTTTGTGAGATGGAGTCTCGCTCTGTTGCCCAGGCTGGAGTGCGGTGGCGCCATCTCGGCTCACTGCAACCTCCATCCTCCCCCTCCCACCGGGTTCAAGATTCTCCTGCTTCAACCTCCTGAATAGTTGAGATTACAGGCACCCACCATCACATCTGGCTAATTTTTGTATTTTTAGTAGAGATGGGGGTTTCACTGTGTTGGCCAGGCTGGTCTCGAACTCCTGACCTCAGGTGATCTGCCCACCTTGGCCTCCAAAATGCCGAGATTACAGGCGTGAGCCCCAGGCCCGGCCTAGACTTTATATTTCTTTCTTTCTTTCTTTTTTTTTTTGTGATGGAGTTTCACTCTTGTTGCCCAGGGTGGAGTGCAATGGTGCAATCTTGGCTCACTGCAGCCTCTGCTTCCCAGGTTCAAGCAATTCTCCTGCCTCAGCTGCCCGAGTAGCTGGGATTACAGGAGTGCACTACCAAGTCCAGCTGATTTTGTATTTTTAGTAAGACAGGGTTTCTCCATGTTGGTCAGGCTGGTCTTGAACTCCTGACCTCAGGTGATCTGCCCACCTCGGCCTCTCAAAGTGTTGGGATTACAGGCATGAGCCACCGCACCCAGCCTAGACTGTATGTTTCTTTATACATCCCCACAGTGCCTAGTGCAGGGTCCTAGATAGGCAGATGCTTAACACTTTTCACAAGATCATACTCTATGGCTCTGGGAAGACTGCTGAAGACTAATTTTAGCAAACAATAATTGTTTGGGGAAATACAAAATCCTATCATTTGTCTCAATCAGTGTATACAAACCAGGGTAACTGGTATGTCATGATGTGGGTGGGAAAGCCCAGCCTTCTGTGGAGTTCTGGGTCTTGCCTGGCAGAGGGCTATTGCAGTACCCTGCTAACTAGGCTAACTGCCTCTAATCTTACCCTCACTCAATCAGTTTTTCATGTGGGTGACCTAAGCGATCTGTATAACCATAGATGTCACTCTGTCATGCCACAGCTAAATAACCATTCACGCAGTAGTTCTCCAAGTTTGATGTGCCTCAGAGCCACCTGGAGTGCTTGGTACAAATCCACATTTTTTTCTCCCATACGGAGATTCTGATTCAGTAGATCTGAGGCGGGCTCTAGGCCCCTGCACTTGTTAGGAACACTATAGGTGATTCTGATGCAGCTAGTTGGGTACCACCCATTGAGAAACAGGGCTTTGGCTGGGTGTGGTGGCTCATGCCTGTAATCCTAGCACTTTGGGGAGGCCAAGGTGGGTAAATTACTGAGGTCAGGAGATCGAGAACATCCTGACCAACATGGTGAAACCCCATGTCTACTAAAATACAAAAATTAGCCAGGCATGGTGGCACATGCCTGTAGTCCCAGCTACTCGGGGAGGCTGGAGCCAGGGAATCGCTTGAACCGGGAAGGCCGAGGTTGTAGTGAGCCAAGATCACGCCACTGCACTCCAGCTTGGAGACAGAGAGAGACTCTATCTCAAAAAAAACAAAAACAAACAAACAAACAAAAAACAAAAAAACGGAAAAGAAAAGAAACAGGCCTTCAAAAGGCTCTTTTATTCCCTACACGTTGAAACTTCAGCATCCTTAGAGTGGCACACAAGGCCTTTAATGAGTAGCCCCTTTTAACGCTGAGTCTGTTCCTTCCACGCCACTCCACTCTCATGTCACTGTCACCAGCATTTCTTGCATGAACTGCTACAGCAGTGTCCTCACTCCCCCAGTCTTGCATGTTTTTCTTTTTTAGAGACAGGGTCTCACTCTGTCACCCAGGGAGTGCAGTGGTGCAGTCATAGATCACTGCAGCCTCAAACGTCTGAACTCAAGTGATCCTCCTGCCTCAGCCTCCCAAAGTGCTGGGATTATAGGCAGGAGCCACTGCACCTGGTCCCTAACTGCTTTAATTGACTTCTGCTCCAATCTTTTTTCCCAAGCTGGAGCCAGAGTGACCTTTCAAAATTGCAAGTATGGGCCAGGTGCGGTGGCTCACGCCTGTAATCACAGCACATTGGGAGGCCGAGGCAGGTGGATCACCTGAGGGTCAGGAGTTCGAGACTAGCCTGGTCAACTTGGTGAAATCCCATCCCTATTAAAAATACAAAAATTAGCTGGATGTGGTGGCATGCGCCTGTAGTCCCAGCTACTTGGGAGGTTGAGGCAGGAGAATCTCTTGAACCCAGGAGGTGGAGGTTGCAATGAGTGGAGATTCGTGTCACTGTACTCCAGGCTGGGCAGGGGTGTGAGACTCCATCTCAAAAAAAAAAAAAAAAAATGCAAATATGTCATGTCACTCTGCTGCTCAAATCTCTTCAGTGGCTCCTCACTATTTAAGGGATAGTTTCTCCAGCAGGTTAGGGTGGCACAAGTCTGGATGTGGTGTTGCTCTTTACAGAATGAAATAAAATAATTGATATAGTAAATCACACCATATGAAATAAAATGCTTTTCTTTTCTTTTTCTTTCTTTCTTTTTTTTTTTTTTTAGACAGAGTTTTGCTCTTGTTGCCAAGGCTGGAGTGCAATGGCTCGATCTCAGCTCACCGAAACCTCCGCCTCCTGGGTTCAAGCGATCCTCCTGCCTCAGCCTCCAGAGTAGCTGGGACTACAGGCATGCACCACCATGCCCGGCTAATTTTTGTATTTTTAGTAGAGACGAGGTTTCTCCATATTGGTAGGGCTGGTCTCGAACTCCTGACTTAGGTGATGCGTCTGCCTTGGCCTCCCAAAGTCTTGGGATTGCAGGCATGAGCCACCGTGCCCAGCTGTTAATAAAATGCTTTTCAAAAGAACACTTCTGCTAGCTGAAAATATGTCTGCAATATGGGTGTGCAGTATAAAATCATAGCCACAAGTACAGATGTCTGGGAAAAAAAAACTGTTGAATTAAGCATGATCAGTACTGCGATTCTCTGTTTCATATAGTCGGCAACTTGTTTATTCATTTTGTTGCTTGCTAGCAGATAAGCAGGAGCAACTGTCAAAGATGTAGGAAAATTTATGGCTAAAAAAACTTAAAGTAGAGAAATTTCTACCCAGGAACTGATTTTTTTTTTTCACTTAGAGCATCCCATTTACATCGGAGCATAGTTCGCAGGGCATTCTTTGGAGACCCAGAGCTTAGAGCACCCTACTCTGGAGCTTTAGAACCCTACTCTGGAGCTTGAGAACCTCTACTCTGAAGCTTGAGAACCCTACTCTGGAGCTCGAAACCCTACTCTGGAGCTTTGGACCCCTACTCTGGAGCTCGAGAACCTCTATCTGGAGCAAAAAGTGTAAGCAACTTGGTGTGATCAACCTGACCCTTAAGATGCAGCCCCATCTTATCTTCCAGTCTCATTTATAGCCACTGTTCCCTCCTCCTACCACTCCCTCTGCCAAGACTTAAAATTCCTGAAATGCTCTCTGCCCTTTCTTTCTGGTTTTACTCTGGTATTCTCACTTCTGTCCCCCTAGACTTACAGATAAACCACCACTCACTCTTAAAGATTCAATCCAAATGGCTCTTGTTTGAGGTACCTTCTCTTACCTCTCTGGGTCTCTTCCTCCCGAGGGTGTTGATCCTGACTGATTATATACTTATTACATTACTGGCTGTTTGTGAAGCTATGTGTCAACTGTCCTGGGAGTGCCTTAAGGTGAAGGTAAGAGTTCTTGTCAGCCATTCTTTTTTGAGTCCTCTGGCACTTACCAATTGGCAGTTGAGATTCAGTGAATATTTGTGGAATGAATGAGAATTGCAAAGGAAGTGTATTAGTCATTTTCATATTGCTATAAAGAACTGTCCGAGACTGGGTACTTTATAAAGGAAAGAGGTTTAATCCAGTTCAGCATGGCTGGGGAAGCCTCAGGAAACTTACAATCATGACGAAAAGAGAAGAGGAAGCAAGGCACATTCTTTACAAGGCATCAGGAAGGAGAAGGGCCAAGCGAAGAAGAGAAGAATCCCTTATAAAACCGTCAGATCTAGCCGGGTCAGTGGCTCACACCTATAATCCCAGCACTTTGAGAGGCTGAGGCAGGCAGATCACTAGAGGTCAGGAGTTCAAGACCGGCCTGGCCAACATGGTGAAACACTGTTTACTACTAAAAATACAAAAATTAGCTGGGCATGGTAATGCTCACCTGTAATCCCAGCTACTTGGGAAGCCGAGGCATTAAGAATTCCTAGAACCCAGGAGGTGGAGGGTGCAGTGAGCCAAGATTGTGCCACTGCACTCCACCCCCCTGGGTGACAGGGGTAAGACTCTGTCTCAAAAACAAAAACAAAAATGGCCAGGCACGGCGGCTCACGCCTGTAATCCCAGCACTTTGGGAGGCTGAGGCGGGGTGGATCATGAGGTCAGGAGTTCGAGAGCAGCCTGGCCAACATGATGAAACCCCATCTCTACTAAAAAATACAAAAATTAGCCAGGCATGGTGGCAGATGCCTGTAATCCCAGCTACCGGGGAGCTGAGACAGGGGAATTGCTTGAACCCGGGAGGTGGAGGTTGCAGTGAGCCAAGATTGTGCCACTGCACTCCAGCCTGGGCAACAGAGTGAGACTCTGTCTCAAAAAAAAAAAAATCAAAACAAAATAAAACACCGTAGATCTCGTGAGAACTCACTCACTGTCATGAGAACAGCATGGGGGAAACCACCTCATGATTCAATTATCTCCACCGGGTCTCTCCCTACCTCCTACTGGTCTCTCCCTTGACACAAAGGGATTATGGGTATTATGGGGGATTACAATTCAAGATGAGATTTGGGGTGGGGACACAAAGCCTAACCCCATATCAGGAGGCAAAGTCTATCTTTCTAACTTTTCTAGTCAGCTAGCTCCTGCTGAGTTCTCTTTCTTGTTCCTTTATGGCAGCCCCTTTCCCATACCTTCACTCTGCCCACCACAGATATCCAACAGGAACTACAGTTATCAGCAATGGCCCAGACTTTAAAAGTTTCCTTCAATATCCTCCCAAACCCTACCAGTCCTGTATCTCATCCCATCAGGGGCTAGATTTTCAAGATAAACCAGTGGCCTTCAAACTTTAGCATAAATCAGAATCCCCAGGAGCACTTGTTAAAATAGATTCCTGGTTCCCCATTCTAGAAGTTCTGATTCAGTAGGTCTAGGGTGAGCCTGAGAATTTTGCATTTTTTCTAACTTCTCATATGCTGCTGATGCTGCAAAGTCCACATTTTAAGAATCACTGGAAAGAAAGTAATGCAAAACCAGGGGCAACAGGTGATTTGGCTGGAATGATGAAAGGAATCTTTAGTTCATTTTGACTCAGCCTCTTCACAGAGTTACTGATTCAATTGGCATTGTCTGGATTTGGTGACTCCCAGATCGTTTTCCCTCTGCTTCACCTTGTCTTCCGCCTCCAACTTTCTCTCTCTCTCTCTCTTTTTTTTTTTTTTTTTTTTTGAGATGGAGTCTTGCTCTGTTACTCAGGTTGAAGTGCAGTGGCACAATCTCAGCTCACTGCAACCTCCACCTCCCAGGTTCAAGCAATTCTCCTGCCTCAAGTAGCTAGGATTACAGGCACTTGCCACTACACCTGGCTGATTTTTTATTTTTAGCAGAGACAGGGTTTCACCGTGTTGGCCAGGCTGGTCTCGAACACCTGACCTCAGGTGATCCACCTGCCTTGGCCTCCCAAAGTGCTGGGATTACAGGTCTGAGCCACCGTGCCCAGCCCCTCCTCCAACTTTCTGATCTTACTTTTCAGATGTTTCTCAGGGCTTCTCCACTTAAGACTGACTCTATGGTCTTTCTCGTTCTCCTCTCACAAAGCCACAGTTTCAGGACAGAGCCCTTCCTGGGCTCTTAGCTCCTTATCAAGTGCCCTCTTCTCCCTCACTGCCACTGAGTTGCTTGCCGCTCTTCTATTCAGTATTAGCACCCCCCACTCCAGTGGTCAGTCACCTTTGGAAAGTTGGGCTCCCATTAGGCCCCACTCCTATCTAGCAGGGGTAGCCATTTCTGCTCCCAGCCAGTGGAGTCTGGCTCTACAAACATTGGCATGCTAATGATAATCACCTACTCCCCCCTGGGAAGTTCTGTTTAGTTCCAGCTTCTTTGTTAGGACATGGAAATGCTGAAGCCACCTCATTTACATGCCTCTGTTCCTTCCTTTACTCAACAAACATTGATTGAATACCTGCCAGACTCCATGCTGGGCCCAGGGGACTCCAAGAGGACACATCGAACATGAACACATATATGTTTATGGCAGCTCCTGGGAGTCCCAAATGACTCTTCATAAAGGGGATCTTTTATCCTCACTCATCAACGAGGACAGACACTCAAGGAAGAAAAGCCACGAACTGACCACCTCCTTGAGACTTCTTGTCTTCTCAGCCCTTCCATCTCCCCTGTTCCTGGGAAAGTGACCAGGGACAAAGACTGAAAGGCATGATTCCAGAGAAGTTTCCAAACCTCTTTATTGAAATGAGTGTTATGATTCACACTTCTCAGTCGTAAGTTAGTCCACTGCACTGAGTGAGATAAGGTATGTAAAGCTGGGAACACAGTGAGCTAACACCTCTCTTTTTCTTTTTTTGAGACAGAGTCTTGCTCTGTCAAGCTCAGGCTTGAGTGCAGTGGTGTGATCTTGGCTCACCGCAACCTCTGTCTCCCAGGTTCAAGTGATTCTCCTGCCTCAGCCTCCAGAGTAGCTGGGATTACAGGCACATGCCACCATGCCTGGCTAAATTTTTTTTTTTTTGTATTTTTAGTGGAGACAGGGTTTCACTGTGTTAGCCAGGATGGTCTCGATCTCCTGATCTCATGATCCACCTGCCTCGGCCTCCCAAAGTGTTGGGATTACAGGCATGAGCCACTGTACCCGGCCTGAGCTAACACCTCTTTACACATTGACACACATAAACTTACACTGAAATGCACTGACACACCAACACATGCCAAAACACACACTGACACACTGAAGTGCCCACTACCAAACGCACCAACATGCACACACTGACATACACTGACACACACACTGGCAGATACAACCACAAATACAAACACAAGTAAACCCATGCCAACACACACATTGACACACAGACGTACAGACACACAGCTGGCACACACGACAATAGGGCACACGAACACACCAGGCACATTCTACTCACACATCAAGACCCACACACACACTGACCCACACCCCACCGTAGGAGGCTGGAGGCCCAGGCCCAGGACGGGCTTGTAGCCACAGGGGGCAGGTGTTACAGGAACCAAAGGGTGGCGGGAGACCTGAATGAGCCACTTTGGGTCAGCGGCTTTGGAGGTTCCGTGCTTTGAAAAGAGGAGCTCCGCAGAGAGGTTCTGGTAGTCTCTAGGGACAGGAGGGGCCGAATGGGGCACCCCGGTGAGACACCGCGGATTCCGTGTAGAAGTGCCCCCAGCGCTGGGCCAGTAAGTTCGGGAGCTTCAGTCCGCCAGGAGTGCTGCGGCGGGCGGGGCAGCGCGTGAGAGATTCCTGGAGAGCCCCGCAGCCCCGCCAGTCCCCTCCCGCTCCGGCAGCAGCTTCTGCTCTGGCTTCCAAATTTTCCCCTTTTGTCCCACCACCACCACCCAAACCCCAAGTCCAGATCGGGGATGGTGACCTCGGGCCCTTTCAATCCACCTCGCCCTGGCCTTTGCCAGGAAGATCCCTGTCCCAGACATCCAGCCTGGGGCGGAGTCACCTCTGACTCCCCGCCCCCATCCTGTTGGGGCCCGAGCCTCACCGTGGTTCCTCAGACCTATCCCTGGTCTCCCCATGTCACTGCCAACCCAATCCGGGGCTCAGGCTCTGCCCCAAAGCTCCAGAGAGTCTGAAAGACTCCAGCTGCCCCTCTTCCTTGCCACCGCGATCGCCCTGTGGCCTCGCCTTCTGTCTCGCGCAGCTCCACGCGCTGGGACCTGATTGCGCCAGGCTCTTCTCCTTGGGCCCGTTCCTGGGTCTCCAGCACAATGAAGGCGCACAGTGACTATCCGTGAATACCGGCTCTTCATGACAGTCCTTCCTGGTACCCCCCTCACTGTGTCTCTTCTTTCTTCTCCCCCGCTCCCCACGCACGCATCCGAATCTTCTCCCTTCGCTTAATGGAGCGCCTTCCGGCTGCTGGGAGGCCCCAGACCCGCCCTGGGATGCGTTTGCTGAGTCCTTGTTTTCCAGGCGCACAGTGTATAAGGTTTTCCACAGAGAGTGTGGGAAGCTCCATCCAGCAGGTGGAACCGAGTGCAGGCATGCTCTTTCTTGGCCAATATTCATTCTTTTCTTTCTCTCCTTTCTTTTCTTTCCTTCTTTCCTTCCTTCCTTCTTTTCTTTTCTTTCTTTTTCTTCTTGATGAAGTCTCACCTTGTCGCCAGGCTGGAGGGCAATGGCGCGATCTCGGCTCACTGCAACCTCCGCCTCCCGGGTTCAACGGAATCCCCTGCCTTAGCCTCCCGAGCAGCTGGGACTTGCCAGGCCATGGCCACCACGCCCAGCTAATTTTTTTGTATTTTTAGTAGAGACGGGGTTTCACCATGTTGGCCAGGATGGTCTCGATCTCCTGACCTCGCGATCCGCCCGCCTCAGCCTCCCAAAGTGCTGGGATTACAGGCGTGAGCCACCGCGCCCGGCCTGGCCATTCCATTTTTTGTCTTCTCCAGACTTCTCCAACGCCAGGGCCTCTGGGTCGGGACCCTTCTTCCTCTCTCCCTGGTTCCTACTTTTCCTTTTTCCTCTCTCTGCCTCCCCCTCAGCTGCTCCAGCCTTGGGCCTCTACGGGGTCATCTCCCATGCCCCAATGGGGCCCCCTCGTGGGCCGGGTTCCCCCCATTGGCCTGTCACCCCCTCCCCCATCTGGGGTCCCTCTGGCGGGCCCAGGTCTCTTCTCCCAACCAGTGAACCCGCCCTTTTGAGGAGTGGAATGTAGTGTTCCTCCCGCTGAGGCCTCCGGCTTGCCAAATCTGCCTGCGTGCTCCAGTTGCAGGGAGCTAGCAAGACGCCAGTCCCGGGAGAGTAGGGAGGGCGCCAGGGCCGGAGAAGTGGAGAGGTGCCCAAGAGAGAGGACCCGCGGCGCGGAGGGCCAGGAGAAAAAGGAGAGCGGGCGTGCACTCTCCTGCCTTCGGAGTTTTCTCCTCAGCGTCCTGTTGGTCGCCGTGTCCCGGGCTGAATGAGGGTCAAGGAGAGATCAGGGGCGGGGCAGAGTGACTGGAGGCAGCTCCCCGTCACCCGCCCCCCCTCCATCTCGCTCCATTGATCTGGGAACCTTAATCTTCAGCCCCTTCTCTGTTACTAGAAGGGGTGGGTAGTCTTGAGTCTCTGCTCACGCTGAGCGTCTAGGGTTCGGTTGGAGACAGGAGGCATGCTGTCCTTCTGTACTAAGTACCCAAAGGTGGTAAGCTCAGCTCCAAGAAATTACAGTCCACAGCACCCAAGGCTTGGAAACCCCAGGGCAGACGCGGCGTCTCAAGACCTGTAGCCTTGGACCGCACATGGCACAGCTCAGCTCAGTTGCGGGGCTACAGTGCAGCTCCCCCACCCCGGCCCCTTTCTATGCTCTACAGTCGAGCCGGCAGGTGCCGCAGGCTTCCTCTGCACCTCGGCCTCAGCTGCGCTCCTGGGCCATAGGGGAGGGGAGACACGACAGTGGGGCATCGAGACTCCAGCGGCCAGGCGCACCCATCCAAGCACCCTGGAATCTCGGTGGAAAGGAAGGGGGGTACCGGGGCCTGGGAGAGAACTGCAGAGCTCCGCTGCTGAGCCGAGTCTGCAGGGGGAGGGGCGGGGGCTCCCTTCCAGCCTCAGGGGTCTGGGACTTAGGGATGTAAGGAGAGCAGGGGGTGTGACAATTCAGCAGAGGTCGGGACGTACCACGGAGCCCAGTGGCGGGGGGCAGAGGACGTGGTCACGAGGGGAGCCCCCGCCCCCCTTCGCAGAGGCCTGTGGCTGGGGTTGCAGGAAGAACTGGAACTGGGCTGGCCGTAGGGGGAAGCGGCGCGTTAAATCCGCCCCTCTACATACCCTACTTTCAAGGGGTGGGCGGTAGAGGGAGGTTGGGGTTGGAGCAGCGGCGAGGGGGCCCCCTCCCTTGCACCTCCCTCCACCGGACTTGGTCGCGCCCGAAGTGCAACACTTTCTCTTTGTCGGAGGAGCTCCTCTGTTTCCTGTGCGGTAAGCTCCCGTTGCGGCGGCATCCGTGGCAGCCTGGCGGACGCAGGAGCGATGGCAGCGACCGATATAGCTCGCCAGGTGGTGAGTGCAGGGCTTGGGTGCCAGGGCCAGGACCGAGGGCCTGGGAGGGTCGAGGAAACCTGGCCGCCGCCGCCACATCGCGAGGAGGGCAATGGACAGCATCCAGGAGCCGAGGGCACTGTGAGACTTCTGCTGCCGGGGTCAGCAGCTCAGTCCCCCAGCCTGTCCCGGAAAACGGTGGTGGCGCTCGGGGGGCGGCAAGGGGCGCTGGCAAAGCCTGCGGGCCGGCGGCCTGAACTTGCATTGCCCAAGAGCCGCAGTGAGCGCCGCCGCCTCCCTCGCTGCAGCTGCGGCCCCACGGCTGGGGCGTTGCCGAATGAATGGCCGTCGGAGCCTCCGAGCCCTCGGGTCCGTTGGTACCCTGGCCTTGCTGCGCCCCCTGCGCACGGCTGCCCGCTGGACCCGCGACAGCACAGGCAAAGAGGCGCGGGCTGGGGTTAGCCTGGGGCAGAAGGCGGTGACTGGCGAGGGGGGCGGGGGAAGTGACTGGCTGGATAGGGTTTCTACAACGCATTACATATGTGACTGCGTCTGTGTATGTATCCGTGTGCGCGTATGTGTGCACGCGCGCGCGCTCCTGCCTTCCCTGGCGGGCGGCGGCGGCGCCGGGGTTATGTCTGTGACCCAAGAAAGTCCCTGCCTGTTTCCCAAGCGCTCTCACCTCTGTGGTGTGTGTCCGAACGCCTCTCTGTCTGCTTGGGCTGTGTGCCTCTGGGTCCCATTTGTGCGTCAGCGTGGGCTGCAGCCCGGCTGGCCGTGGTAGGTGGCTGGCTGGCGTATTTTGGCATGTTTTTGAGCGGGCCTCTGAGGATCCGTCTCGGCTGCACGTTCAGTGTACGCTGGGCTTGTGTGCCAAAACCTGTGGCAGCTGGCTTCTTTCTATGGAGACTCAGGAAAATAAGTGTGAGACTCGCAAAAGCGGTGCCGTCTCTCTTTTTGTTGGCGACCGACTTTGGGGAAAAAATATTCATTAAAAGAACTGAAGTTTTCCAGCCTGGGACGTGCAGAGAAACATGTTGAAGTGACCTGAGGCTCCATGTTTGTTTTTTAGACCAGAAGTTTGATTGCAAAGGGCGATGAATTCCATTTGGGGGGACTCCCTAGCTTTATTAATTCATGGAATATCCTGGGCTTTTAGAGAAGCCCACCAGCACCCCCCAGGTGAGGAAGGAGTGGGAGATAGAGGTAGGTCAAATCCCAAACACCAAATACTACTTGACATGAAAATCTCGGAACCACATAAAAATGCTTTTCAACCTTGTGAGCTTACTTATTTAGGAAAAGAAGTTAATGCAATGCAATTACAGTATAAAAAAAGCCACTAGTTATTTGGTGTAATTGAAATTGATTTTTCAAAATCTGAAGCCATACTCTGAAAGCATTTCCTCTACAGACTATGTATTAAGCCATTCCAATTCTTTGTCCCTGTTCCAAAGGGGCAGGATCATTTCTTCAGAACCTCCTCCACCCTCTGCACCCCCTAGCGCATCAGTACTTTCATGCAGTCATGATGTGGAGGACCAGGAGTATACAGGTGACATTCTCTGTGATGATAGAATCTTAGGTAATTTTCTTTCCCCAAGATTGCACTCTCGTGTTTATTGCTTTAGTGTTTTGAGGACTCCCTCTTCTGCTGTGGCTTTTCTGCTCCTGGTTACCTGCATTTCAGAGACGGTATGAGACGGTATAGTTGAAGTAGAGGAATTAGTCTCCAGGATTATACTTGCCTCCATCCAAAAATCATGCTGATGATTTTTCGTGTCAGCTACTGAATTTCACATCGACCTGCTCCTCCATACTCTCTCACCATTTCTCTTGCCCTGGATTAGGATTGCAGGGCAGATGTTGCAAAGAGGAACCTTCCAGAAGGTTGTGTGTGTTTCACCTCAGGCACAACTCAGGCAACCCAGACATCCCCTTTGTTCTGCAGATGGGGGTGAGGGGGTGGTTTAGGGCCACTTGGTTTGCTTTGCATGGCTCCAGTTTGCTCTGGCTGGCTTTGCCATACCGTGTGATGAAGAACATAATTGTACGCCACATTCTAAGCTGAAAGAGCAGCCTAAGCACTCGAGACCTTGTTATCGTGATAAATGGGTTTCTGGGAAAACTACGTCACTCTCCCATGCCCCCTCCCCCAGCCAGTGAAGCTCTTGTTTACGTGTCATTTGTCTCTCTGTTCTCCTTTGTGTCTGCAAGAAGTTGTAATTCACCAGGGAAGATGGAATTAACTCAGGAGACCTTGGACATATGGTTGTTGCTCGTTTCCTCCACGGAACATGTATTCAGGGTTTGGGAACAAAAGACTAGAGAATAAACCTAAGTGTGGCTAGCTTAGGAATTCTTTTTTTTGAGACGGAGTCTTGCTCTGTTGCCCAGGCTGGAGTGCAGTGGTGTGATCTCGGCTCACTGCAACCTCTGCCTCCTGGGTTCAAGCGATTCTCCTGTCTCAGCCTTCCGAGTAGCTGGGATTACAGGTGCGTGCCACCACACCCAGCTAATTTTCGTTTTTTTAGTAGGGATGGGGTTTCACCTTGTTGGCCAGGCTGGTCTCAAACTCCTGACCTCATGATCCACCCGCCTCGGGCTCCCAAAGTGCTGGGATTACAGGCGTGAGCCACCATGCCTGGTCAGGAATTCTTTTTAATGAGCTCTGAGACGTGGTACCATGCGAGTAAGTACCCTAGCGTGTGTATGAGGGTGGGGTGTGTATGGGGGGTGTTCTTTCTAGAGTCAGTTGAGAGTCACTGTGGAAGTATCCTTAGTGACTAAAACAAGCCTTCAAGTTGTTGGATAGGGCTTATATTGCATTCAGGCAACTTGGAAGTTCACTTCTGGTACACATAATACAAGCCCATCCCATTTTAATGAACACCACAAAGGGTTTGGTGTGACAACACCATTTGTCCACTGTGTCTGTATTTATTTGATTTGACTGATAAGTGGCCAGCACTATAATTAGCCCTTGTCAACCTGGACAAAGAAGGTAGTAAGCTTTAAAAACGTTCATGGCTTTTAAGCTTATAGTCTAGTTGGAGTGACAAATGGTAGACACTGTGAAATAATTAAAGAACTGTAGAAGGGCCAGGCATGGTGGCTCACGCCTGTAATCTCACCACTTTTGGAGGCTGAGGCGAGTGGATCACCTGAGGTCTAGAGTTCGAGACCAGCCTGCCCAATGTGGTGAAACCCTGTCTCTACCAAAATACAAAAGCCAGCCCGGCATACTCGGGAGGCTGAGGCACGAGAATCCCTTGAACCTGGGAGGCAGTGGTTGCAGTGAGCAGAGATCACGCCATTGCACTCCAGCCTGGGCAACACAAGGAAACTCTGTCTCAAAAAAAAAAAAAAAAAGAAACTATAGAAGATCCTTGGGATGCTCCACCTCACCCCCTGCCTGTGAGGTGGCGTGGGCTGCTATTAACATATACTTCAAGAGGTTCCATGACTTGTCCAAGGTAACCAAGGCACAGGGCAGGCCCCAAAGCTGCATCTCCTGGCTCTTGGAAACAAGCCGTTCCCTTCAACGTTGCACTTCTGGGATCCAGACCGTAAGGCTGGCCCATACAAGAACGTCTGGATGACTCTGACTTGAGTTATTCCCACAATGCTAAACACGCAAGCTTTCTTCAGTGGCAATCTGGGTAGTGGTCCTTCTCTCAAATGAACTAACTTGCAGAGGCTAACTTTGCCCTACAAAGTTAGCTGGGGTTGGTCTGGGTCAACTGTCTCAGAGCAACTGCTCCCAGGTGGGAAAAGATCGATGTTGCACTCTCGTTTTGCTATCATCACGTTGCAGTTTGATTTCCTTTGAGGTCTCTGCCTCAGGCGTTCCTACCACCACCTGCTAAAGATAGCATGTACCTCGAACACACAAAACAAAACCCAATCACCTAGCTCTATCTGGTGATACAATGCAGAAGAAAATTTACATGGCCCCAAATATTTAAAAATGTTGATTCTAAATTTGAGAACTTTCATTACATTATTTTCTAAGTTTTCTGTGTGTTTGGGATTTTTCTTTGTTTCTTTTTTTTTTTCTCCAAGACGGAATCTTGCTCTGTCACCAGGCTGGAGTCCAAATGGTGTGATTTCGGTTCACTGCAACCTCCGCCTCCTGGTTTCAAGCAGTTCTCCTGCCTCAGCCTCCAGAGTAGCTGGGATTACAGGTGCACACCACCATGTCTGGCTGATTTTTGTATTTTTAGTAGAGACGGGATTTCACCATTTTAGCCAGGCTGGTCTTGAACTCCTGACCTCGTGATCTGACTGTGTCGGCCTCCCAAAGTGCTGGCATTAACATGCCACCCGTACCTGGCCTGGGATTTTTCAAAATAAAAAGTGGGCAGATGACAATGCCCTTCAAATGGACATGGCCCCTTTTCTTTCAAGGAAGTTCACGATCCAGTGGTGGAGGCAGACACAAATCACTATCTAATTATCATTGTGATAGTGCCACTTGGGAGACTGACTGCCTGCCATGAGATTTCATTACTAAGGGAACCCAATTCAGCAGTGAATGGAGACAGAGGATGACAGGAAGGGCTTCCTGAGGGCTTCAAATAGGAAATGGGTAGGTGTGAAGGTGGGTGAGATCTCACATCTGCTACTGGGTTGGGAACATATTCATTTACCAATTCACCTACTTTTATTTTTATTCGTTCCTTCAGCACATACTCACTGGGCACTGATTGGCCAGCCCTGTGCCAGGTGCTGGGGATTTAGTGGTGGCCAAGGCATGCAGGAACTCTGCCCCTCTCAGAGCTTCCAGATGAAAGGGAGGAATAAGCCCTGTCTCCTCTTCACATCCGAAATCCTGGAAATGTGAGTGTTAGCGGTGTTCTTAATACAAAACTACATTACAGCAGAATGATTTGTCTGTATCATCTAATGAGATTTTGATCTGCAGTCATGTGCATAGCATTTACTTTGTGGAGTCTCTGTGTAAAATTTTCTATTAATTTTTGGGCTTTATTTCCAAGCATGGCCCCTGCCTTTGTGTGCTATAAGGGAGCAAACCCATTGCATTAACCTGAGCAAAAATAATTAGGAAGATAAGTCCCCTGGCAAAAGGTATTCCCAAACTAAGTAGGACTGGTTTCTGTACTTGCCTGGGTTTTTGGATGATCAGAGCCATGGTTTAATATTAGCATGAACAATTGAGAAGGGCTTTTAGTTGCATGTACATTAAAACTACATTCAAGACAGATGAAAGAAAGAAGGAAGGAAAAAGAAGGAAAGAAGGAAAGCCATGGATAGATGTAACGTGTTTCTTTCATCTATCTCAAAATGTTTCCATCTGTATGATTTCATTTTCCCCAACAGTTCCTGGACAAGTATTACTGTTCTCTTTATTTTAGTTTTTTAAATTTCTATTTATTTATTTATTTAATTTTTATTTTTTTTAAAGATGGGGTTTCACCATGATGGCCAGGCTGGTCTTGAACTCCTGACCTCAGGTGATCCACCCACCTCAGCCTCCCAAAGTGCTAGGATTACAGGCGTGAGCCACTGCGCCTGGCTCTATTTATTCATTTATTTATTTATTTATTTTGAGATGGAGTTTTGCTCTTGTTGCCCAGGCTAGAGTGCAGTGGCGCAATCTTGGCTCACCACAACCTCCGCTTCCCAGGTTCAAGTGATTCTCCTGCCTCAGCCTCTGGAGTAGCTGGGATTACAGGCATGTGCCACCACACCCGGCTAATTTTGTATTTTTAGCAGAGACGGGGGTTTGGTTGGTCAGGCTGGTCTCGAACTCCCAACCCCAGGCAATCCGCCTGCCTCGGCCTCCCAAAGTGCTGGGATTACAGGTGTAAGCCACCATGCCCAGCCTGTTCTCTTTATTTAATGGTTGTAGGGAGACCAAATGACTTAGTCCAAAGTGCTATTGCTGGTCAGTGGATGATACAATGAAACACCTACCAGATGACACAGATTCCTTGTTTAAAACATGGCCTTTTCGTGATGTTTCTAAGAAATCAAACTCCTGCCATGGCCTCCCTTCCCCCTCTTTTCACTGCACTCCCCCAGCACCCCCATAGGGCCCAGGGAAGAGTCTATTAGGGTGATTCGGAGACTCTCTGATGTTAAAAAGATTCTCAGCTTAAATCCAAGATAGCACAGTCACGGGTTGTGTGGGTTTTCTTTTTTTTTCTTCTCCATATTGCTTTAAATAAAAATCTGGAACCACCAGCCATGTAATGATGGATTATTTTAAGTAACAACTGGAGGGGGGCACAGAATAAATTAGAAACACAGACCCTTCTCCTCGGTTTGGCAGGAGGAGGTTTCTGCTGCTTGGATTCGAAACCGTGGGTTTCTCTGCTGCCTGCACAGAGGAAGGAGGCCACATGCTCAGGAGGGTGAGAAATAAAGTGATCCTCTTCTTCAGTGTCTTCTCATTAGAGGCAGCCATTTGCTGAATTATGCAGCGCGCTCTCAGCCGGCCCTGGAGTTGGGTCATCCATTCCACTCACTTAAGGTGACGAGGGAAAAGATCTGTAGGTCTTCTCAGGTACAGGCCTCAGGGCTCAGGTTTCCCCTGCCGTGGCCCTCTCTGACCCGGAGTGAAGGTCCTGGGGTAACAGGAGCAGAACTCTCTTTCCTGGCCCTGATGAGGTGTGAGGTCGTGTTCGGTTTCCTTTCACATTGGAAGCCCCCAGCTCTGAACACTGGCGCTGAGGCAGGAACTGGGTTTTTCAGACTCCCATTAAACAAGACCAGATGGAGTCAGAGGCAGATTCAGGCTCCTTAGAGGGCAGTTGGGCATTCACCCAGAGGCCTGTGGGTAAACCTTTTCTTTTGAGCAGACTGGAGGTAACAATAGCCAGAACACCTAGAAAACTCTCTTTCAATTGCCTGGCTTCCAGGGAATCTGGCTGGCTTTTGTGGGAAAGTTCTACTCACCCTGAGCAGGGGACACCCCTGGCCTGAGACAGGGATATTTGACCTAGACTTTGGCTTGTTGAGTTAGGTAGGCTTGTGTTAGCCTTGGGGTTCTTCAGCAGAACTGGGCAGCCAGCCAGGCCGGAGGCTTAGGCCGCAGTCAGAAGAGAGGGAAATGGGAGGGAAAAGTGGTGAAGTGAGTGGAGAGCAGGAACACAGAATGCCTTCCACAGCACTGACTGCGTCAGTTGCCTTCTGTGGGCCACAACTACCTTGGGGAGCTCACAGGTTTCCAGGTTCGGGTCCTTGACCCTTCTGCCCCTGACCAGCATCAAGCCAGAAGCTCAACGTCCTGGAATTTTACCAGCGTAAAGAAACACATCTGCCACTTGAGTCAGCTTTTCCATTTTGAGAGTGGCAGTTGGCTCGACGGGGCCTGGATCCCAGCACTATTCTCTGTCACTAAATCACTCTGTGACGTGGGCCAAGTCACTTCCTCTCTGTGAGCTCTTGTTTCCCCTTTTGTGAAATGAAAGGGCCGGATCAGGTGATCTTTAAGGGCGTTTCCAGCTCTAACATTGTATGGTGCTAATGTTTCCTTTTTCTCCAGCCTAATTTCTTTTAGGTCCTTGCCTGCCTCTGCTTCGGAATGAGGTGGCAGAATTGAACTCCACCCCTCCCCTGCTTTTGACCCCTTAAGCTGGGTGGGGAAAGGTCAATCTGTGCTTTTAGCTCAGCAGGATCTCGAGTAAGTGGAACAGAAACAACCCTTCAGATACTGCCTATCCGTGTAGGTGTAGATAGCTATTGTCTTCCTATAAAGGTACATGACAGCTGAATGTTTGTCTATTGAATCCTGCTTTCAAGGCAGTTGGAGAGCCGGCTATTTAATGGAATCCTGCTGTGAATCCTTTTATAGAATGAAAAGCCACTCTGGAATTTATCTTGTGTATTAAAATGAGTTTCATCTATTGGATTTGCCAAAAATGGGCCTCCTCCTCTGTCTGGTAAGGATAGTCTGTCTTGGGTGTCTCCAGCATCCCCTAAGCTGCTCCCCCAACTGAAGGGCATTTCCGAGGCACCTTGGGGGTGCTGCCAGCTTTTACAGGCCTTATTTCTCCTCAGAATAGCTCCCACATTTCTCTTTCCCAGGATAGGGCATTGCTACTACTCAGTTTCCTCTTAACCTGGCTTAATCAGCATGAGGGACATGCTGATATTTGATGTGTTGCATGCATTTGAGGGTTTTTAAAAAAACCTGTGGGAATGCCGGGCACTGTGACTCACGCCTGTAATCCCAGCACTTTGGGAGGCCGAGGCAGGCAGATCACGAGGTCAAGAGATCGAGACCAGCCTGGCCAACATGGCAAAACCCTGTCTCTACTAAAAATACAAAAATTAGCCAGGCGCCTATAATCCCAGCTGCTCAGAAGGCTGAGGCAGGAGAATCGCTTGAACCCAGGAAGTGGAGGTTGTAGTGAGCCGAGATTGTGCCACCGCACTCCAGCCTCTGCGACAGAGTGAGACTCCATCTCAGAAAAAAAAGCAAAAAACCAAAAACAAAAAACCTCTGGGAACTTATCAGTGCTTTTGTGGTTCTTATGACTGATTATACAGCGGCACCCTTGACAGCACTGGAGGCAGTAGAGGAAGCTATCAGCTACCTGATTGTTTCATTAAGACTTTTTGCTACATGTTTCAGTATATATGATTTGACTTCTGGTTCACATGAATCTTTATAATAAGAAGTTATATTGTATGCCAATAAGTTATATAGCGTATGTAATAATAAGTTATAGTAAGGGGGCCAGGCACGGTGGCTCACGCCTGTAATCCCAGAACTTTGGGAGGTCGAGACAGGTGGATCACTTAGGTCAGGAGTTCCAGACCAGCCTGGGCAACATGGTGAAACCCCGTCTCTATTAAAAATACAAATATTAGCCTGGTGTGGTGGTACACACCTGTAATCCCAGCTACTCAGGAAGCTGAGGGAGGAGAATTGCTTGAACCCAGGAGGCGGATGTTGCAGTGAGCTGAGATTGCGCCACTGCACTCCAGCCTGGCAACAAAGTGAGACACTGTCTCAAAAAAAGTTATAATAAGGAGACTAATAGGGTTTTATTGTATTGCTGGTAAAATTAATGATTTATATACAGTAAAACTGCCTAAAGCTAAATGCTGTGATGACCCAAATTGTCAAGCACCTTTTTGGTTGTAGTTAAAGCTTTTTCTAAAATATCTGAGGGTACTTTCCTACCCAGGAAAGTATCATCATAGAATCTTTTTTTTTTTTTAATAACATTTTCCCTGTTTATAAAGTAAACTATGCCTATTGAGGAGGGAAAACACAGAAAAGCAACATCACCTACAACCTCTCTACCCAAAAGAAACCGCTACGTTATTTTGGTGCGTGTTCTTCCAATCTTTTAAAAAATGCATAGATACTTTTCCCCCTGTCATTAGAATTGACCCTGTGATACAGGTTGGTTTTCCTGTTGTTGTTCGCCTTGGCTAAGCATTTCCTTTTGTCATTAAGTATTCTTAGAAAACATTTTCTCAGCTGCTTAATATTCCTCATGTATCACTGAACTGATGAATTGGGTTTCATAGCCTTGGAGATTTGCAGGGTCTTTCAGAGATCAGTGTTCAGGGCTGGAGTAGAAATGGAGAACAGGGGAGGTGTGAGAGCTTGGGACCACCAGTAGCTGAGTGAAGGGAGTCCCATTTCAGTATTTCTGTCCTTTCCTAGCGTTTTTTGGTTGTTGTTGTTGATTTGTTTGTTTTTTTGAGACAGAGTCTTGCTCTGTCGCACAGACTGGAGTGCAGTGGCGCGATCTCGGCTCATTGCAACCTCCCCCCTCTTGGGTTCAGGCGATTCTCCTGCCTCGGCCGCTCAAGTGGCTGGGACTACAGGCATGAGCCATCAAGCCCGGCTAGTTTTTGTATTTTTAGTAGAGACAGGTTTTCCCTATGTTGGCCAGGCTGGTCTCGAACTCCTGGCCTCAAGTAATTGCCTGCCTCGGCCTCCCAAAGTGCTGGGATTACAGGCGTGAGCCACTGCACCTGGCCCTTTTCTAGCACTTGGGTGGGAATGGCCAGAGGAGAAAGTTTAGGGACAGCCTAGTCATCAGCAATGAGTTTCAAACCTTTTGCTCTAATTCTCCAGAATGACAGCTACTAACTTAGCCACCCTGGTTTGAAACAGAGGTCGGAAATTCTCCATTGACACAGATGCACCCCGCAGTTCCCAGAGGCCTCAAATATGGCTTGCTTCTGATCGCAGAGGTTGGAAGAGGGGCGGAGGGGGAGTGGGGGACAGAGGTGGCCTACTTGGGTGCTTATGGGACTCTTTATTTTCAGTAACAGCAATGAGAAAAAGATGCGCAGCTGGAACTTGTTCTTGATGATATGAACCTTACGAATATTCAATTAAAAGACGAAATTGGTGTGTCCTCAGGAGAGGAGGCGGAAGAGAAAGAGAGCAGTGTTTCTGCCTGTGATATGAAATGTGGTATAACGTATTTCAAAACCGCAGGTGACTGCAGATGAGGAGAAACAGGAAATGTAATTGGGGAGGGGAGTGGGCGCGCTCCCAATTCTCAGGAGCACTCTTTCATCTTGCCTTCCTTTTAGCTCCTCTCAGATTCTCTGCATCCTAATTACCCCTGCTGCAAAGCTGAGTGAGAACTCTTCTTTCTTATATTAAAAATGTTTTAAAATTACATGGGTAACGTGCGAATACATTCGTGCTATAAGAGTCAAACAATATGGAAGCATACTGACTACTCCCTTGACTAAGCCCGTATTTCCATCCCCCCTCCCCTAGGTAGCCACAATTGTGGGTTTGGCGGCTGTCTTTTCAGTCCTGTTTCTATGCATTCACATACGTTTACGTGCAAATACACATATACAGGGCTTCTGGAGCATATATGGGCTCATATTATGGTTATAGTTCACAACTTCTATTTTCCTTCCTTCCTTCCTTCCTTCTTTCTTTCCTTCTTCCCCCCTCCCCCCCATGGCCAAGTGTACACTTGAGAGTTTTTTTCTTTTTTTTTTTAAGACGGAGTCTCATTTTGTCACCCAAGCTGGAGTACAGTGGCGCGATCTTGGCTCATTGCAACCTCCGTCTCTTGGATTCAAGCGATTCTTCTGCCTTAGCTTCCTGAGTAGCTGGGATTATAGGCAGCTGCCACCATGCCTAATTTTTGTGTTTTTAGTAGAGATGGGGTTTCGCCATGTTGACCAGGCTGGTCTCGAACTCCTGACCTCATGATCCGCCTACCTCGGCCTCCCAAACTGCTGGGATTACAGGTCTGAGCCACCGGGCTCGGCCTCTTTATTTTTTTTTGAGACAGAGTCTCACTCTGTTGCCCAGGCTGGAGTGCAGTGGTGAGATCTCAGCCCACTATATCCTCAACCTACTGGGCTCAAGCAATCCTCCCATCTCAGCCTCCTGGGTAGCTGGGACTACAGGCATGTGCCCCCACGCCTGGCTAATTTTTGTATTTTTTGTAGAGATGGGGTTTTGCTATGTTGCCCAGGCTGGTCTCGAACTCCAGGGCTCAAGTGCGCCACCTGCCTCAGCCTCCCAAAATGCTGGGATTACAGTCTTGTGCCACTGTGCTCACCCTATAACTTCTGTTTTCTATTTATAATATGTCTTGGAGATATTCACATGAGTACATACAGAACTACCACATTCTTCTTTTCTTTCTTTCCTTCTTTTTTTTTTTGAGGCAGAGTCTTGCTCTGTTGCCCAGGCTGTAGTGCAGTGGCGCAATCTTGGCTCACCGCAACCAAGCAATTGTTCAAGCCTGGGTTCAAGCAATTCTCCTGCCTCAGCCTCCCGAGTAGCTGGGATTACAGGTGCGCACCACCACGCCCAGCTAACTTGTATTTTTAGTAGAGACGGGTTTCACCATGTTGGCCAGGATGGTCTCGATCTCTTGACCTCGTGATCCGCCTGCCTCGACCTCCCAAAGTGCTGGAATTACAGGCATGAGCCACTGTGTCTGGCCCACACTCTTCTTAATGGATGTAGAATATTCCAGAATATGCATGTACCATAATTTGGTTAAATATTTTCCTTTTGTTGGACATTTACGTTGGGTTTTTTGGTTTTGTTTTATTTTTAGTTTTTCAGTATTAGAAACTGTGCTGTAATAAATTTCCTTGTAAGAGATCCTTGTACCGATTCTGAAAGGAGGCTGAGGGTTTTGAGAGAAGTGCAATTTAGAATGTTGGTGACTTTGGCTGTCCCAGAATCTCAGTTCAAGCCTTCAATATGGCAATATGGCCCCACCTGCTACTAAAGATGCAAACTTGAGATTTAGTGTCAGACGTGCTGGGCCAAGTTGCCGGTTCCATCTCCTCCGTGCACATTGTAGTCAAGGGAACATTCAATTAACTGCAATCAAAGTAATCAGGCCGTCAATTAATCAGGCCACCTTAAGGAGAAAGAGGAAAGAGATAAGATATCAGAGATTTAGTGAGAGGAGGGAAGAAACTTCCAGGGGCTGTGCTGGGGTCTGTGTACATTCGGTCCAATGTCATGTCCTTTCTACCTCTGCGTATTTAGCGCTGAACAATGAGGACTGAAATTCATAATGATGACCTTGACATCTTATAAGATTCATCAAAGCAAGGGGCATAGTGTTTGCCAGACAGGATTTCCTAAAGCAGGAAATATACATATACATTTTTTTTTGAGATAGAGTCTCACTCTGTTGTTCACGCTGGAGTGCAATGGCATGATCTCGGCTCACTGCAACCTCTGCCGCCCGGGTTCAAGTGATTCTCCTGCCTCAGCCTCCCAAGTAGCTGGGATTATAGGCACCTGCCACCGCACCTGGCTAATTTTTGTATTTTTAGTAGAGACAGGGTTTTGCCATGTTGGCCAGGCTGGTCTGGATCTCCTGAACTCATGATCCACCCACTTCGGCCTCCCAAAGTGCTAGGATTATAGGCATAAGCCACCACGCCCTGCAGAGGCTCAACCCTTCCTTAAGACATCTCTCAAATTTGTTCCTTCTCTTTGAGTCCCAAGTCAGGCCAGTTCTCACCAATAAACCAGCATTTATTGTCACAGTGCCTGGATGTCACTCTGCCAGCTCAACATTATTGGAGTCATCTTCTCCTATGTCTTCCTGCTCCTAGTCTCTCTGTCCCCTCCAATCAGGCAAACACCCTGCAGCTGGAGTGATCTTTTTTTGTTGTTGTTATTCTTGAGAAGGAGTCTCACTCTGTTGACGAGGCTGGAGTGCAAAGGTGCAATCTCGGCTCAGTGCAACCTCCGCCTCCTGGATTCAAGCAATTCTCCTGCCTCAGCCTCCTGAGTAGCTAGGATTGCTGGTGCGTGCCACCATGCCTGGCTAATTTTTTGTATTTGTAGTAGAGATGGGGTTTTTCCCATGTTGGCCAGGCTGGTCTCGAACTCCTGACCTCGTGATCTGCCCGCCTCGGCTTCCCAAAGTGTTGGGATTACAGGTGTGAGCCACCGTGCCAGGCCTGGAGGTGATCGTTTACAAACACTCCCCTGTATCTTGGCCCTCCCCTGCTCGAAAACATTCAAAATCCCCCAAATCCCATTGCCTAGGGAATGAAGTCCATACTTCTGCTTCTTAGGGCTTAGAAAATTCTTTCTTCTTGGCCAGGCGTGGTGGCTCATGCTTGTAACTTTAGCCCTTTGGGAGGCCGAGGCGAGCGGATCACCTGAGGTGAGTAGTTCAAGACCAGCCTGGCCAACATGGTGAAACCGCATCTCTACCAAAAAAAAATACAAAAAAATTAGCTGGGCATGGTGGTGTTTGCCTGTAATCCCCAGCTGCTTGGGAGGCTGAGGAGGAGAATCACTTGAACCCTGGAGGCAGAGGTTGCAGTGAGCCAAGATCGCGCCACTGCACTCCAGCCTGGCCAACAGAGCAAGACTCTGTCTCAAAAAAAAGGAAAAAGAAAATTCTTTCTTCTGCTGTTTAGTACAGCACTGTGCTAGGTGGAGATAATGGCGGGCACATGGGAGGTGTTTGGTAAGTTTTTGGCAATGGAGTAAACCTTTAGGAATAAGATGTGAAGCTCTCCCGCTGCCTTCTACCGTCTTCAGTTTGAAAATTTCTTTTCTCTCCTTTTGGCTTTAGAGCACTTGAAGTTTCATGGTGCTGAATTTGGAGGCCGGAAGAGGCAGCCAGGGGTGATAACAAATGGCTCCAGGAAACCTCAACTCTGAGTCCACCCCAATTTCCGATGCCTGCTACATCGGAGGCTCCATTAAGAAAGCATATCAGTTCTCATGTCCCTGGCTCCCCTGCAGCGTTGCGGACCAAGAACTAGCAGTGGGAATCTTGCATCTTAGTTTGCTTTAATAAGAAGGGGAAATGGGAAGAGGAAGCAGAAAGGGAGAATGTAGAACAAAGCCTTGAGTGATGTGAACCACTTATGAAGCTCAGTTGTTGTTGTTGTTTTCCCCGAGACAGGGTCTTGCTCTGTCACCCAGGCTGGAGTGCAATGGTGCAATCATGGCTCACTGTAGGCTCGACCTCCTGGGCTCAGGTGATCCTTTCACCTCAGCCTCCTGAGTAGCTGGGACCACAGGCTCACACCACCATGCCCAGCTCATTTTTGTATTTTTCTTGTTGTTGTTGAGATGGGGTTTTGCCATGTTGCTCAGGCTGGTCTCGAAGTCCTGGGCTCAAGAGATCCACCCACTTCGGCCTCCCAAAGTCCTGTGATTGTAGGTGTGAGCCACTGTGCCTGGCCTCAGCTGTCTTCAGGGGGCCCCCTGGGGCAGAGAATACCCCCACTCTCACTGAATGATGGTATATGGTTGTCTGTCAAGAGTTCTCCACTGGGAGTGTGCAGGGTGAGATGTGTGAGGGTAATGAACTTGCCACATGGCATTCACTGGCACTAGCCCTGTCGCTTGCCCTCGGAAGATCCAATGACACCGATGGGAGTGAGATCTAAAGCTGTGTGAGGGGGCTGTCTGGGAGCCAGTTCTGACAAGATTGGCTGCTGAGAAGCTCCTCCTCCCTCCCAGCCCACCCCTTTCAGTGTGAAGTGTGCCCTTATTATGGACCTAGTCTAAAAACTGGTCCGGCCCAACAGAAGAGCTGCCTGCTAGTGCAGCCTGGGATGCTGGGCTGGGCCTCCTGGCACTCACCATGTCCTTCTTGGATTGCTCTTGGCATCTTTCTGGTTATGGAAAACTGTGCGGCCCCACCCCAACAGAAACTTACTCCTTACATAGCACTCCTTGTCCAGCTCAACTGTCTCCACAGCTTCCCCTCTCTCCCTATCCCCCCTCCCCTCCCTGGTGGCCGTTGGTTGGTAGTTGACACATTTCTTGAGTCCACCCAGGCCCCTGTCATGCTTCCCCCGGCTTCTTGGAATCCTGCCCCGAGTTTGAGGCTCCCCCTGTTTTGTAAAATCACTAACTATAAGCAGCTTTGGGCCTTGCAGGCGAAGCAAAGGCCCTCTGCTTTCCATGGCTGGGAGTGGCTTGGCTGACCCTTACGGAGTCAAGAGACCCGGAGGAAGCATGGAGGCAGCTTCCTGCAGCCATAGGGAGCCGGTGTTCCATTTGGTACCCTTCAGGCCGGGGGTGTAAGGATAATCCCACCGTGAATAACAACAGCAGCTACTGCTGATTGAATGCTCACCACATACACGCTAGACACTACGCTAAGGGCTTGAGGAGCATGTTCCTGTGTAATCCTCACACTCCTACTCAATAGTTTCCGATTTTATGGATGGGGGAAACCTTGAGAGGTTTATGTAACTTGTCTGAGGGTGACACAGCCAGGAGGTGGCGGAGGTGGGACTGTAACTCACACCTGCCAGATTTCAAAGCCTCTGCTCTAACCTCTACACTATGCCGCCTTGGTAGATCCTCAAAATGTCCTAGAGAGAGGAACAATTGCTTTTTTTTTTTTAAGACAGGATCTTGCTCTGTTGCCCAGGCGGAGTACTGTGGTGCCATCATAGTGTACTACAGCCTCTACCTCCTGGACACAAGCAATCCTCCCACCTCAGCCTCCCCAAGTAGCTGGTACTACAGGCACATGCCACCACGTCCAGCTAATTTTTGATTTTTCTGTAGAGACACTATCTTGCTGTGTTGCCCAGTCTGGTCTCAAACTCCTGGCCTCAAGTGATCCACCCACCTTGGCCTCCTAAAGGGCCGGGATTATAGGCATGAGCCATTTCACCAGCCAATAATTGCCTTTTTTTTTTTTTTTGAGGTGGGGTTTCATTCTTGTTGCTCAGGTTGGAGTGCAGTGGCATAATCTCGGCTCACTGCAACTTCCGCCTCCTGGGTTCAAGCAATTCTCCTGCCTCAGCCTCCCAAGTAGGTGGGATTACAGGCACCCACCACCATGCCCGGCTAATTTTTGTATTTTTGGTAGAGACAGGGTTTCGCCATGTTGGCCAGGCTGGTGTCGAACTCCTAACCTCAAGTGATCTGCCCGCCTCGGCCTCCCAAAGTGCTGGGATTACAGGTGTGAGCCACTGCGCCCGGCCCAATAATTGCTTTTTAAAGTCTTTTTGTAATACTTACTCAACACTTCTGCCTGTACTAAGCTCGTTATATGTATTAGTGCTTCTGAGGCTCCCAGTCACCTCTAAGATATGCCATATTATCTCAGATGGCAGATGTGGAAGGAAACAGTCTCAGCGAGTTACTCAGCTTGTAAATGACAGTGAAGATTTAACCTGAGTCTGTGAACCTCCAGTGCCAGCATTCTCCTCCCCTGACTCCACCCTCCTGCCCCGATAAGCCCCTCTGTAATTTGCTCCGTGAGGAGCTGTGGCGACATTCACTATTGAGCCTAGAGGATGCCTGTTTCTAAGAATCTGTGATTTCCAAGCTGACGGGCCATTTTGCTTTGGAGCAGGGAGTAGCTGAGGGAAGAGATGACACGCTGGGCCTGGGCAGGTGTGACTTCCTTGCACGGTGAACATTTGGATGGAGAAACGAGACCCAGACTGCTTTTAAGCACATTGTCATTTTCTCCCTACCCCTTTCAAATTAGGGTGAAGGTTGCCGAACTGCTCCCCTGGCTGGACATGTGGGGTTTCGACAGTTTGCCTGACCAGCTGGTGAATAAGTCTGTCAGCCAGGGCTTCTGCTTCAACATCCTGTGCGTGGGTGAGTATTTCCATAGCAGGAAATTCTATTACGGAATATGAATCCTTAATGGCTGGATGTGGCTTTGCAGGTAATTAGGTTAAATAGTGTGTCATTCTGATTTAGTTGCGAGAGCATCTCTCCCCTGTCTTTTATCTCTCTGCCTGTTTTTTTTGTAAGCAGCTGGCTGTAATTACTTTTTTTCCCTGGCCAGACCAGAGTATAGAGCCATCTGTTAGGGGGAAACAGCTACGTGAGACCCCATGGAAATTTTGTAAGGGCGCTGGCTGGCTCAGTACTGCTGTAGAGTTCATTTTGACTACAGAAGACAGCAGCCAGGGCAGAATTAGGAGGGAGGGGGATAGCTGAGGGAAACGCCCGCCCACCAGCTGTGGGCAGTGGGTTGGGTCTGTCTGTTTCCTCTGTAGTTTTGCTGTGCTTGGTTTAGTCAGAGGTCAAGTGCAGGGACCACACAGCTGTATGCAAAGTTCTTTTATTCCCTTTACCGACTCTCTACCTAGACTTTTTTTTTTTTTTTGAGAGGGAGTCTCACTCTGTTGCCAGGCTGGAGGGCAGTGGCGCAATCTCGGCTCACTGTAGCCTCTGCCTCTGGGTTCAAGGGATTCTCCTGCCTCAGCCTCCGGAATAGCTGGGAGTACAGGCACGCACCACCATGCCTAGCTAATTTTTGTATTTTTAGTAGAGACGGAGTTTTACCATGTTGGCCAGGAAGGTCTCGATCTATTGACTTTGTGATCTGCCTGCCTTGGCCTCCCAAAGTGCTGGGATTACAGGTGTGAGCCACCTCGCCCAGCCAACTTTTTTTTTTTTTTTTTTGAGACGGTGTCTTATTATGTTGCTCAGGCTGGTCTCGAACTCCTGAGCTCAAGCAATCCACCCATCTTGGCCTCCCAAAGTGCTAGGATTACAGGTGTGAGCCACTGTGCCCGGCCTCTACCTAGACACTTAACCTCAACAGTGGGATCCGCGTCTTAGCCCCCCTCTATATGCTAATCACAGCACAAGTAGAGTTCGGTAGTATCTGTGAAATGAATGAATGAGTGAATCCCACAGGAACCATTCATTATACTTTTCACTTTCCCACATTAGCTCTTTTGGGCATTACCAGGGCTCTGCAGAGTGAGCAGAGCAAGTAGTATTTGTATTCTTATGAAACAGGTGGAGACACAGAGTCTTGGGGCAGGTAAGGGACTTACCTGAGGCAACACAGAAGAAATGGCACCATAATGAGGGTTCAGGCCTGGCTCACCCCTTGTTCTTCCCACAGCTTCTCTAACTGCTGCCAGCAGCATCTCCTGAGCGCACGAAAGCACACTGGAAACCATTGAGCACCAATCAAACAAATATGAGGGATAATAGTTCCTTCTTTAAGAATCTCTTCTTAGATCTTAAATATCCCAAATTTGCAAACATGACTATAGCATATAATTTTCACCCTGTAGTGTGGGAAAGCATACCTGTATATTTCCAGTGACCTCCTTCTGAACATTCATGATTGTATAAATACCAGAAAGTTGGTTTTCATACTGGCCAGAACGCTGAAACGCTTTTGCTAATTGCCTTTTATTTTTGCATAGAATGTATGGGGAACTCGTTCATGTAGTAGATCTGAACTACCCCTAAATTGGATATTTTACCCTTTAATGTATTCAGAAATTCTGTTTTCTTTTCTTTTCTTTTTTTTTTTTTTTTTTTTGAGACAGGGTCTTGTGCTGTCACCAGGCTGGAGTGCAGTGGCACCTCTCAGCTCACTGCAACCTCCACCTCCCAGGTTCAAGCAATTCTCCTGCTTCAGCCTCCTGAGTAGCTGGGATTACAGGTGCCCACCACCATACCCAGCTCATTTTTGTATTTTTAGTAAAGACAGTGTTTCACCCTGTTGGCCAAGCTGGTCTCAATCTCCTAACCTCAAGTGATCTGCCTGCCTCAGCCTCCCAAAGTGCTGGGATTACAGGCGTGAGCCACTGCACCCGGCCTAGAAATTCTGTTCTCTCACTAAGGTCATTCATTTTCTTGGGCTGTTAAAATTTTTTTCTTCTCTATCCCCCAGCATTCTTATCCAGGTCACTTTCTGTGAGAGAACTGCTACATACTCAAGGACAAGTATAAAACAACAGATGATGGGCAGTTGTTCTCACGAGCTGGGCTCACTCCTTAGCTAAATGACTCATTCCCACGCATCAACTTTGGCTCTTGTTGTCGTTGTTTGAGACAAAGTGACCCTGTGTCACCCAGGCTGGAGTGCAGTGGCATGATTCTCAGCTCACTGCAGCCTCAACCTCCTAGGCTCAAGTATTCCTCCCACTTCAGCCTCCAAAGTAGCTGGGATTATAGGCATGCGACTGGGCTCATTTTTTGTTTATTTTTGTAGAGATGAGGTGAGGTCTCACTGTGTTGCCCAGGCTCGTCTCGAACTCCTAAGCTCAAGCGATCCACTTGCCTCAGCCTACCAAAGTGCTGGGATCACAGGCGTGAGCCAAGATGCCTGGCCCACATCAACTTTGGAGCCTATCGGATGAAAATATGTGCATCAGTTTCAATCAACAGATTTATACTCAAACTTATTTTTAAGATGTGACTTCTACTATGTATGTCCTTGTTCATAGGGGAGAGAAATACTCCTGGAGGCATTAGTGAACAAAGGAGTACATTAAAAAAAGAAAAAAAAATATGTGCCTCACAGAATTACACATCAAGGGCCTTAGAGTCCAGATCTAAGCTGTTAATTCTTCAAATGCTGGAAGTCGAACTCATGGTTATGATTAGGTGCTATTTGGAGAAAAATGTGAAATAACTAGAAGTCATAGTAATCGACATCAAGTGCAAAGACTATCACGTCCAATGTTAGCACTACCAAATCTCTGTTTAACTAACAAGAGTTCCAATCTTTGGCTGATGGCCAACTTATTTCACATAATATTTGATTACCACAATATTTTAGCACAAACATATCAGAGTCCTTTGGCATTCTTCCCAGACAGAACTCCATATGACCTGTACTGAAGTTGAGATGAGAAGAGAAATGACAGATCCACCCTAAGCAACCTTTTTTTTTTTTTTTTTTTTTGAGACGGAGTCTCGCTCTGTTGTCCAGGTTGGAGTGCAGTGGTTGGCGCAATCTCGTCTCACTGCAACCTCTGCTTCCCAGGTTCCAGCGATTCTCCTGCCTCAGCCTCCCGAGTAGCTCAGACTACAGGTGTGCACCACCACGCCCAGCTAATTTTTGTATTTTTAGTAGAGACAGGGTTTCACCATGCTGGCCAAGCTGGTCTTGAACTCCTGACCTCAGCTGATTCACCCGCCTTGGCCTCCCAAAGTGCTAGGATTACAGTCGTGAGCCACCGCGCCCGGCCTAGCAACCTTTCAACCAGTGCGATTGGGTGGGCTAGTAAAGGCGTTAGGAGGGAGGCCATGTGACTTGAACTGGACCTCTGAGGGGGGAAGTGTAGGGCAATGTGATATATGGAGCACAGGCTCCCCTAGGGCCCAGAGAAAAGAGGCGGCCAAGCTCAAGGCAGAGTGGGTGGGAGAAGTAGTGTAATCCCCCCATCCTCTAGTTTCCACCTAAACATTGTACGGCTACAAATGCTTCCAGTTGCACCTACTGGGATGGAATTGTTCAAGTGTCAAGGACAGACCCTCCAAAGGGGAGGAGTAGGAAGGAGATTCTGTCATCCTCAAGGAGTCGTAGACTCTCTTTGCTCCCCACTTGTCAAGTTTCAGGAAATGGCTGCCTCTGTAGCTCCTCTCTTAGACACCCAGGTGCAACCATTGGATAGACCAGCCCCGACTGGGTTAATTTCATCCCCTGTTCCAAAAAGCCCTGCAATGCATGCATCCTGCCCTCTTGCTCTGCTCACCACCCTTTCATTGCTCAGAGAACCACAATTTGGGCCAAGGTCATGAGTAGCTCTGAAGCTGCAATGTCAGCCCAGCCGTGGGGCTGGATCCAATCACTGACTTGGCAAAGGGTCCATAGCTTAGTTGCTGAAGGTGATCTTTTATCTTGCAGAGCTTTTTGTGACCATAGTTTCATGCCTACTGCCTGTGTACATTTACTCCCTTAATGACTTATAAAAAGATGCTGTTTGGGCATAGAATATATTTCCCCAAAATATTTTCTTTTCTTTTTCTTTTCTTTTTTATTTTTTTGAGACGGAGTCTCGCTCTGTCGCCCACGCTGGAGTGCCGTGGATCTCGGCTCACTGCAACCTCCACCTCCCGGGTTCAAGCGATGCTCCTGCCTCAGCCTCCCGAGTAGCTGGGATTACAGGTGCACGCCACCATACCCAGCTAATTTTTATATTTTTAGTACAGATGGGGTTTTGCCATGTTGGCCAGGCTGGTCTCCAACTCCTGACCTCAGGTGATCTGCCTGCCTCGGCCTCCTAAAGTGCTGGGATTACAGGCATGAGCCACCACGCCCAGCCGATAATTTTTAATAATCCAGAACCTAATTTATATGTAAGAATACCGATAAATGGCCCCTACAGTTATTATTATTATTTTTTTCGAGACAGAGCCTCACTCTGTCACCCAAGTTGGAGTGGAGTGGCACTATCTCGGCTCACTGCAACCCCCACCTCCCAGGTTTAAGTGATTCTCGTGCCTCAGCCTCCCTAGTAGCTGGGATTATAGGTGGGCACCACCATGCCCAGCTAATTTTTTTTTTTTTTTTTTTGGTATTTTTAGTAGAGAATGGGTCTCACCATGTTGGCCAGGCTGGTCTCGAACTCTTGACCTCAAGTGATCCTCCCGCCTTAGCCTCCCAAAGTGCTGGGATTAAAGGCATAAGCCACTGCACCTGGCCTATTATTCTTTTTAGAGGACTAGGCACACGAGTGAGTATATTATGACTCCTCCCCAATATATTCTCTAGGGTTGACCATAATTATCAAAGAGGTGAGGTTCCTCTCTGTTTTCTCCCCATAAAAACACATATGCTAGGCTAGGTGTGGTGGCTCACGCCTGTAATCCCAGAACTTCGGGAGGCCGAGGCAGGCAGATCACCTGGGTCAGGCGTTCGGGACCAGCCTGGCCAACATGATGAAACCCAGTTCCTACTAAAAATACGAAAATTAGCTGGGTGTGGTGGCAGGTGCCTGTAATCCCAGCTACTCAGGAGGCTGAGGCAGGAGAATCATTTGAACCTGGGAGGCAGAGGTTGCAGTGAGCCGAGATCGCGCCACTGCACTCCAGCCTGGGGACAAGAGCAAGACTCTTCTCAAAAAACAAACAAAACAAACAAACAAAAATCCACACATATACTAGTCCCTTATCTTTGGAAATTTCAAGGATCCCTTGATCCTACATATAGTACAGAACGCCTCAGAAGAACCACCAAAGCCAACAGTACAAATATTCTGGGGCCCGTTGCTTTGCACTCCCGGGAACAAGCCCCAAAGAGACTCATCCATCCAAATGTGCCAGTAGCAGTCACCACTGTGAGGAGCACAAAGGGTCATAATGATAATATTTACTTTGAAGCTGCTCAGGATTCCAGGCTCAACTGGGCTCTGTTGAACATGGAAAAAACAGTCACACAAGAGAAGCAGGATTGAGGCTTGCTGCAGGAGAAGGGAAAGGGCAGCTAGCATTCTATCAAGGCCAAGGATCAATTGTTTCATCCCTTCATCTCTGGGAAAGGCAGCTGCTCACTCGTCTAAAACAGGCTGCCAGCAGTGGTGTGCTGGTCCACGTCACAGCCCATCTCAGGAGAAAAACTGTTGTGGTTTGAAGCATCTGCTGATTTCCGTGGTGTCATTACTCCTGCCATGGCTGCTGTTAAGCTACCAACGTGATATCATTGCACGTGGGCTTGGGAAGAGATGCAGGAAACGGACGAGCCGGCTCCAGCACACCACTGCCGGCCAGGCATCTGCAGGATCAGGAAGGAAAGGGCAAGGTCACAGAACCAGGCATGACCTTGTCCCTTTCCATAGGCTTCCTTGGCCAACTGGAGTTCCTGGAGTGTTTCCTTTTGGGCCCCCTCCCTGTTGATCTCAGAGACATTTCTCTGGGTTCAACATTTAGAACTGGAAGAAACTTCAGCACCACAAGAACAGGCGTTGTGGCTGTCTTGTTCATTGCTATATCTGCAGCTCCTGTAACTGTGCCTGGCTCCTGTTAGAGGCTTTGTAAATACTCATTGAATGACTGAATGAACAAACATATCACACTGATGCATCTCGCTAGAGCACATTGGTTAAAAGCATGGACTCCAGCATCAGCCTGCCTGGATTCAGATGCTGGCTTTGCCACTTACTTGTTTGTGACCTTGGACTAGCTACTTCCTCCACATTTTATTTTATTATTATTAGTTTTTAAAATAGACCTATTATTATTATTATTTTTTGAGACAGAGTTTCACTCTGTTGCCCAGGCTGGAGGGCAGTGGCGTGATCTCGGCTCACCATAACTTCTGCCTCCTGAGTGTAAGCGATTTTCCTGCCTCAGCCTCCCGAGTAGCTGGGACTACAGGTGTCTGCCACCATGCCCAGTTAATTTTGTATTTTTAGTAGAGACAGGGTTTCTCCATGTTGGTCAGGCTGGTCTTGAACTCCCAACCTCAGGTGGTCCGCCCCCCTCGGCCTCCCATAGTGCTGGGATTACAGGCATGAGCCACTGTGCCTGGCCAAATAGACCTATTATTCTATGTGAAGTAGCTCAGGAATGTAAAACCAAACGTTGTGTGTTCTCACGCATAAGTGGGAACTAAGCTATGAGGATGCAAAGGCATAAGAATGACACAATGGACTTCGGGGACTCAGGGGAAAGGGTGGGGAAGGGGGTGAGGGATAAAAGACTACAAATTGGTTTGGTGTATACTGCTCTAGTGATGGGTGCACCAAAATCTCACAAATCACCACTGAAGAATGGACTCATGTAACCAAACACCACCTGTTTCCTGCAAAACCTATGGAAATAAAACAAAACAGAGACAGGATCTATGTTGGTCAGGCTGGTCTCGAACTCCTGGCCTCAACTGATCCTCCTGCTTCAGCCTCCCAAAGTGCCGGATTACATGCATGAGCAAAGATGCCCGGCCCCTCCACATTTTATAGATGAGGAAAGTAAGGGACAGAGATGCTGAGGAACTAGCGCAGATTTCCACAGCTAGTAAGTGGCTTGGTTAACCCATCTCTAAATTGAGGACAAATAGTAACATTTGCCTCATAGGCTTACTGTGAGGAATAAATAGGAAAATATATGTAAAAAACTTACAGCAGTGTCTGTAAACAATAGCTATTATTACCAACCCTCTCATTTTATAGAAAAAGAGACTGGGGACCCAGAGAGGGGGGAAGGACTCAGTTCATGTCACACAGTAATTTCATGGTAACCTGGCTAGAAGTCCTTCTCCCTTCCTTCCTTCCTTCCTTCCTTCCTTCCTTCCTTCCTTCCTTCCCTTCTTCCTTCCTTCTTTTCTTTTCTTTGACGAGATCTCGCTCTGTTGCCCAGGCTGGAGTGTAGTGGTGAAATTTCAGCTCACTGTAACCTCTGCCTCCCGGATTCAAATCGATTTGCAGCCTCAGCCTCCTGAGTAGCTGGAATTACAGGCGTGTGCCACCATGCCTGGCTAATTTTTGTATTTTTAGTAGAGACGGGATTTCACCATGTAGGCCAGGCTGGTCTTGAACTCCTGACCTCAGATGATCTGCCTGCCTTGATCTCCCAAAGTGCTGGGATTACAGGCCTGAGCCACCGTGCCCTGCAAGAGTATAGTTTGAAAAAAACATATTTCATAGTACTCATATATGTTTTAAATTTAATTAAAAAAAAAAACAACCTTTTCCAGAATACTGTCTACATTAAGTAAACTGAGATGAAATCCTCCTGCCTGGTGGAGCATGTGTTAAAAACCTTACTGTCTATTTGGAGGAGCTCTGGGAGGGCTGGGGGAGGAGGAATGAGAAATTGACCCCTTGGGACTCCTCAGGTTTCCTGCTGGAATCTAATTGCCAAGTCCCACCTTCCTGCAGGGGTGTGGAATCTGTTGCAACCTGATCCCAGTTAGGTCACGTGTGCCTTCCCCTACGACATACTCACACTCAGTACTGGGCCCAGGGCAGCTGTGGGAGGGGCAGCATCCTAGGCTCAGGCTGGGTCTGTGCCAGTCATTGAGAAAAGCCTCCCTGACCCCCAGGCTCCACACTGCTGGAAAACTGGAATGGAGACACTCGACAGCCATCACACGAGCTCACTTGATTTCTGCCCTCTCTACTCTTGTATTTATCACAATTTCCTAGACACCCGGGTGTTCGTTTCTTCCAACCTTAATTATTTGGCATCTAATTTCCACAGCCCTTTGGTGCCGGCAGGCATTTGGGGTGGTCATTTCTCCCGCTGTTCCTCCCGGCTCCCTGTCCTGCCTAGCCCAGCCCCCATTCCTCCAGTTGTGCAAACAGAGTGGGTCGCTCACTGTGTGGTGCTGCCCCTGAGGCCTTCTGTGTGAACCTCAGGATAGGCACTCCTGGGTGTACTGGAAGATGCCCTATCTCCTGCTCTCTGAGAATTCTTTTTTTTTTTTCCTGAGATGGAGTCTTGCTCTGTCACCCAGGCTGGAGTGCAATGGCGCGATCTCGGCTCACTGCAACCTCTGCCTCCCGCTTTCAACGATTCTCCTGCCTCAGCCTCTCCCGAGTAGCTGGGACTACAGGCGCCCGCCACCACGCCCAGCTAATTTTTGTATTTTTGGTAGAGATGGGGTTTCACCATGTTGGCCAAGATGGTCTTGATCTCTTGACCTCATGATCCACCTGCCTCGGCCTCCCAAAGTGCTGGGATTACAGGTGTGAGCCACTGTGCCCGGCCTCTGAGAATTCTTAGAATTGGGAAGCCAGGGTGCCCACTCTGGGTGCTGGGGAGACAGGACCTCTACTCCCTAGGAGCTGCAGGGCATTTGGCAGGGAGCTCAAAGAACAGAAGGGAGTTGGGAGTAAGGATGTCCTTGGAAAATTCATCAGGCACATAGGAAGATGGGCTACAATGTAGCTCAAACCTCAGTGCCCTCGAAAAGGGGAGGTGAGTTAGGATGTGGGAGCCACACTGTGTTCCCACCTCCAAGGTGCTGGCCCTGTTTACAGTTAAGCTGCACCCCAATCTTGGGTGAGGTGGGGGTGTGATACATTCCACTGCTTGGCCAAGTCTGCCACCTCCCATGGCAAAGGCCTCACCTCATCAAATTCTCTTGGGACCCAAATAGTTCCTGTTCCTTTAGGAGAGGAAAAGGGGCTCTCTTCTCCGAGAGTCTTTGCTGCTAATGGATATAGCAGACCCTGGCTGGAAACATGGTCTGTGTGAGGAACCATTTCCGCGCACTGTGGCAATTTACCAAGTTAGTCAGACCTGGCTATGAAGTTGGGCTGGGGGGCCGGGTAGCCAGACTGAATTGAATGTTCTCCTTGTTCTCCCTCCCTCTTCCTGTCTCCCTCCTCTCTCTCTCTCTCCCTCTCACTGTCCACACATAGAAAACTCTTATCATAAACAGATATTTTAAAGTCACCTCCTGCATTCACAGCTCATTCTTCAGGATAAAAGAAGCATGGCTAGACACACCCAGAGCGGGGAGGGGAGATGGAGCATTTCCAGTTCCTGCATCATGTAGCCCTAACCCTAGCCCTGAACAACCTTGCAGATGTGTGCTTTTGGTCCCGGAGCAGGGATTTGCCAGGCCATGATTTGCCCAATGCAAACCCAGTCCTGTGAAGAGAAGTCAAGGCTCATATCCCCCTTGGGTTGGGGAGAGGAGAGGGAGAAACCAGGGATGACGATAGCAAGAAATAAAATGGGAGGGTAGTCTTTGTCTTCAAAAGGCAAGCCAGAGTAATTAATGATATGCTCTCTTCCTAGTCCCTGCCTCTCTACTGATTCTTTAATTCCTGGTATTTCTGAGTCAATTGGGGGTGGGCTGAGGGGTCAAATACAGCCTGGGTCTGTAGAGATTATAAAATTATAAGTGGTTTTAGTGGCCAGCTCAGTTTGTGGCCTCATATCGGATCCTCTATCTAACCCCCTTGTCACCAACTCCTGACTTCTTGTGATGTCCCCATTCCCTAAACTCTCCTTGGCTCTTGACAGTGGCTTGGTATACCCTGATCTCCCAAAAAAGTTCCCAGAAAACCTTCACCAGTCTGCCAAGCCCTTCCCCTACTCATTTCCCTAGTGTGAAGTTCAGGACTTTTAAAATTCCAGTGGTTTGATTTATTAGTATCCCGCAGCCTAGTAGTTAAACAAACAAATGGCTAGTTTGTTGAAAATTTAAGGATAAAAGAATTTGTGGTCTGCTAGGTCTCCCTACCCCACCCCTCTTAAGTTAAAAACTGTCTCACTGAAAGTTTGACCAGACTGGGAGGATAAGCCAGGGGCCTGTATAGTTTTCACCGCTGGGAGGCACATTTGGGGTATCCAGAAAGGGGCTATTTAGGCCTGGCAGGGAGGAGACGGTGGGGACTTGGGAGGAGAGGTGGGGCCTGGGATGAGAGGATATTTGTTTGACAAGGGACCGTTGTCTTTTTTTCTTTTTCTTTTTTTTTTTTTTTTTGAGATGGAGTGTTGCTCTGTTGCCCAGGCTGGAGAACAGTGGTGCTATCTCGGTTCACTGCAAACTCCACCTCCCTGGTTCAAGTAATTCTCCTGCCTCGGCCTCCTAAGTAGCTGGGATCACAGGTGCCCACCACCATGCCCGACTAAATTGTGTATGTATACATATATTTGTTTAGTAGAGACAGGGTTTTACAATGTTGGCCAGGCTGGTCTCAAACTCCTGACCTCAAGTGATCTGCCTGCTTCGGCCTCCCAAAGTGCTAGGATTATAGACGTGAGCCATGACGCCTGGCTACCATTGTCCTTTTAAAAAAATTAGAGGGCTGGGCGCGGTGGCTCACGCCTGTAATCCCAGCACTTTGGGAGGCCAAGGTGGGCAGATCACGAGGGTCAATAGATCGAGACTATCCTGGCTAACATGGTGAAACCCCTTCTCTACTAAAAACACAAAAATTAGCTAGGCGTGGTGGCATGTGTCTGTAGTCCCAGCTACTCGGGAGGCTGAGGCAGGAGAATTGCTTGAACCTGGGAGGCAGAAGTTACAGTGAGCCAAGATAGCACCACTGCACTCCAGCCTGGTGACAGAGAGAGACTCATCTCAAAAAAAAAAAAAAAAAAAAAAATTAAAATAGCCCTTTAATTTTTATGACAGAAACTATACATATTACATATTCCACTTAGAAAACGATGAAAACCACACATAAGGTCACCACTCAGAGATAGCCATTGGTAAGAGTATATTGTATTTCCTTTCAGTCTTTTTTTCTGGGCATAGCTATACCTTTCCATTGCTCCCTGTAACATAATTTCTTTTTCTGACTGTAAAAGCAATGTATACTCAAGGTAAAATTTCCAAATGACAGAAAAAGTGGAAGAATAAAATGAAAATTACCTCAAATCTACTATCTGGGATCACTACTGCTCATCCATTGATACAGTTCCTTTCAGTCTTTTTCATTTAACTGAGAGCATATAGTTCGTCTGCTTCTGTATGCTTTTCACTTATATTTTACCATGTTCATTTTCTTTCTTTTTTTTTTTTTTTAGAAAGAGTCTCCCTCGGTTGCCCAGGCTGGAGTGCAGTGGCGTGATCTCGGCTCACTGCAACCTCCGCCTCCCGGGTTCAAATGATTCTCCTGCCTCAATCGCCTCCTGGGACTACAGGCATGCACCACCACGCCTGGCTAATTTTCGTATTTTTAGTAGAGTCAGGGTTTCACCATGTTGGCCAGGCTAGTCTCAAACTCCTGACCTCATGATCTACCCGCCTTAACCTCCCAAAGTGCTGGGATTACAGGCTTGAGCCACTATACCCGGTCTATCATGTTCATTTTCCCATGTCAACAAGTGTATACCTGAAACATGATATGTAAGGGCTGCATAGTCACTATGTGAACAGACCATAATTTATCCTTTTGCTTTTCAGGAGAGACAGGTTTGGGCAAGTCCACCCTCATGGACACCCTGTTCAACACCAAGTTCGAAGGGGAGCCAGCCACTCACACACAGCCAGGTGTCCAGCTCCGGTCTAATACCTATGACCTCCAAGAGAGCAACGTGGGGCTAAAGCTCACGATCGTTAGCACAGTTGGCTTTGGGGGACCAGATCAACAAAGAGGACAGGTAAGGAAGGCAGTGGGGTGAGGTGGGGAGGTTGGTAGAGGGCCACATGTAGGTGCTCACCATGGGGTCTTGAAGACAGCACAGATACTGGGCCCTAGCCTGTCCTCCCAGAATGGTGTGGGCAGCAGATAATTCCCAAGCATCGGCCCTGTCAAGCGTCCCTGTTTACAGCAATTGCTCTACTCCACTCACTTTGCCAAAAGAAGGGTGTCTGTAATATACATGGTTTGGGTCTCAATTCCATGCAACAAACATGTCTTGCGCTCCTACCTTGCGCCAGGTATGTCGGGCTCCGACCATCTAAAAGGAACGGCTTAGTCTCTGCCCTTGAGGCAATCACAGGCAAAACCGGTTTTAAGCAAACAATTTCCATGGAGTATAAGATGTTCTGTAAAGAACAGGGTACAACGATATAAAGGACAAGTTACAATGAGAACACAAGGGGGAGAGCAGTCAATTCCACGTAGGGAGGTCAGGGAAGTTTTCCCAAAGGATGTGCGTCCTGAGCTGACTCTTGAAGGACGAACTGTTTTGCCAGACAGACAAGGGAAGGGAGAGAGGGGCATCTTGGGCAGAGGTAACTGCCTGTATAAAGGCAAAGTGACGTGCAGGATTCTGGTGTGTTCTAGGAAAGTGCAGCTTGTTCTCTCTGTGTAGTGCAGCTAGACAGAGGCAGAGGCAGAGGCAGAGGCACTGTGAAGCTAATGAAGATTGGACAGGCCCCTTCCAGAACTCTGTAACTAATGTTCAGTCACAATGTTGTATTGTTTTCCTCAGAGAGTCTTTCAAATTACATAAGTGTAAGGGCTGGAAAAACTTGGTCTGCCCTTGGGCTAGCACTTGGAATAAGCTTGGGGGAAAAACAGGGGGAGATGAGGCTGAAGAGGTAAGCAGGTGCCAGGTCACAGAGGGATTTATGATCGAGGCCAGAGGTAAAAACAGGTGCCGAGATAAGAAAGAGGCGACAGACTTGCTAAATACTGAGTAGGTAAATATCAACAGGACTTGGTGTAGAGTTGTGAAGGCAAAAGAAAAATCTAGAATGAGGCCAAAAATTTCCGGCTTTGGAGAGTGGACACATGGTGGTGGCAGTCCATAAGAGAACCAGGGCTCAAAATAATCAGCTCTGTTTGGACATGTTGAGTTTGATCTGTCTGAGAATACTGAGATGCGTGAGGCAGTTGAACACACAGAGTTGGAGACCGGAAGAGGCTAGAAATATAGATTGGGTTATTAAGGTAGAGGTCATATGTCCCAACTGTGGACACTTGTGAAATTGCGCAGGGATCAGAGTTGAGTGAGAAGAACACGGGGCTAAGACAAAAATCTCGGGATGTTAAGTCCACAGACGAAGGAAAAGACATCCTGAAAAGGGACTGAACAGGAGTAAGCAGAGAGACAGGAGGGGGGGGGGCAGGAAAGACGTTGGAGGGCCAGGCAAGGTGGCTCCAGCCTGTAATCCCAGCACTTTGGGAGACTGAGGCGTGAAGATCACTTGAAGTCAGGAGTTCAAGATCAGCCTGGCCAAGATGGTGAAACCCCGTCTGCACTAAAAATACAAAAATTAGCTGGGTGTGGTGGCAGGTGCCTGTAATTCCAGCTACTCTGGAGGCTGAGGTGGGAGAAGCACTTGAGCCTGGGAGGCAGAGGTTGCAGTGAGCTGAGATTGCACCACTGCACTCCAGCCTAGGAGGCAGGGTAAGATTCTGTCTCAAAACAAACAAAAAAAAAGATGTGGGGGTTGAGAATGTGTATGAGTGAAGAGTAGGTGAGGCTCAGAGATGAGGATGTGATGAGGGGTGGGGTCAGGCACCATCTGCATTTAACCAGAAGTCACGTGGTTATCACATGTATTAATCTCAGAAAGCGCCATTCATCATTTTGAGCAGAGGGTCTCTCATCCTTTCAGGATTCTCTTGCTTCTTAGAGGAACTTTATGTCAAATTCTTTTTTATTTCCCCCTTAAAGCTGTAACAGCCACACTTACTTCCTTATAATGAATAAATATATGTAGCTTCTTCATAATGGAATTGAGGTCTGTTTTGCATTTGAAATTCTAGAAAAAGACATCTCTACTTTGTTTTTGTTTTTTTTTTTTTTTTTTTTTTTGAGACAGAGTCACATTCTATCACTCAGGTTGGAGTACAGTGGCACAATCTTGGCTGACTACAACCTCCGCCTCCCGGGTTCAAGCGATTCTCCTGCCTCAGCCTCTCGAGTAGCTGGAATTAGTCACGCACCACCACACCCTGCTGATTTTTCTGTATTTTTAGTAGAGATGGGGTTTCACCATGTTGGCCAGGCTGGTCTCGAACTCCCGACCTCAAGTGATCCTCCCACCTCAGCCTTCCAGAAGTGCTGGGATTACAGGTGTGAGCCACTGCGTCTGGCCACCTCTGCTGTGTATAGGCATGCTTATTGTGCTCTTCTTGTTTGGTTGAGAACAAATTAAACTTTGGAGAATGGGGATATTCAGGCCACAATATGAGTGCTTAATCTCAGCTGTAGATTGCTCAAAAACTTCAATTAAATTTCTTACAGTTCCTTCAGTTACATACATTCAACATAGCTAACATTGGACAATGCCTTGATAATGATGGCTTGGGAGGACTGAAGAGATACTGCCCCTCAGAGGCGATTCTACTTCTGTTATATTTTTTAAATATCCGTTTTGTTTTTTCCTGATTATTAATATAATTCATACTTATAATTAATAAGTAGAAATGAAAAGTCTCCTTGAAATTTCACTGGGGAGCAGGGGTGGAGTAAGCTCCAGGGATCTGTAATAAAAAGCAGTGTTTTCTTCATGCTGTTAGCATAGATATGTCAGTGAAACTGCATTGAAACCAGGCATTAGAGTGTCCTGCTTTACAAGGGCACGTGTATAAAGTGGGAGGAGAAATGAGTAAGGCCGGATACTGCGGAAAGCTACCATTTAAACGATGCTGGAGGCAGGGCACGGTGGCTCAAGCCTGTAATTCCAGCACTTTGGAAGGCCGAGGTGGGCAGATCACTTGGGCCAGGACTTCGAGATCAGTCTGGCCAACATGGTGAAATCCCGTCTCTACTAAAAATACAAAAAATTAGCTGGCCATGGTGGTGCGTGCCTATAATCCCAGCTACTTGGGAGGCTGAGGCATGAGAATCACTTGAACCCGGAAGGCAGAGGTTGCAGTGAGCCAAGATCATGCCATGGTACTCCAGCCTGGGCGACAGAGTAAGATTCCATTCAAAAAATAAAAATAAAAAAGGATGCTGAAGATCGGGTGCAGTGGCTCACGCCTGTAATCCTAGCACTTTGGGAGGCTGAGGTGGGCAGATCATGAGGTCAAGGGATCGAGACCATCTGGCAAACACAGTGAAACCCTGTCTCTAGTAAAAATACAAAAAATTAGCTGGGTGTGGCGGTAGGCACCTGTAGTCCCAGCTACTCGGGAGGCTAAGGCAGGAGAATCGCTTGAACCCGGGAGGCGGAGGTTGCAGTGAGCCGAGATCGCGCCACTGCACTCCAGCCTGGGCGACAGAGAAAGACTCCGTCTAAAAAAAAAAAAAAAAAAAAAAAAAAAGGATGCTGGAGAAAAGGGGATTTAAGGGAGAGACTGAGAGGGACAGGCTTAGAGGGGAGTGCTTAGGAACCTAGGCTTTGGTCTTAGACCTGGATTCAAATCCCATCTTGCCATCTTTTTAGCCCAGGGATCTTCAACAAGGTATTTAAATTTTCTATGCCTCAGTTTTCTCATCTGTAAAATGGGGGATGATGATGATGATGAAAATAATACCTACCTTAGAGAGTTGTGGTGAAGCACATTTGACATGTGTGGAATATAAAATGCTTAAACACCTGGCACAGAGTAACCACCTCACCTCATAAACTGAAGATATTATGATCATAATTTTTTTTTTTTGAGATGAAGTCTCATTCTTGTCACCCAGGCTGGAGTGCAATGGTGCAGCTCACTGCAACCTCTGCCTCCCGGGTTCAAGCAGTTCTCCTGCCTCAGCCTCTGGAGTAGCTAGGATTACAGGCGCCTGCCACCATGCCTGGCTAATTTTTGTATTTTTAGTAGAGATGGGGTTTCACCATGTTGGCCAGGCTGGTCTCGATCTCCTGACCTCAGGCAATCCACCCGCCTTAGCCTCCCAAAGTGCTGGGATTATAGGCATGAGCCACCGTGCCCGGCCGATCATGATTTTTATTGATAGAAGAATCAAGGGAGAGCTGAATCATGCAGCATATGGGAGGGAATGATACATGGTATCCAGGAAGACGAAAACTGAAAAATATTCATTGGGTTTGGTGACATGAAGGTCAGTAATACATTTTGGAATAATAATTCGAGGGGAATTGTGGGTAGAAGCCAGATTACTGTGATTGCTGAGTGAATGGAAAGTAAGGATGTAAAGGCATCGGAATAGCAAAAAGAGCAATGGAACAGAAAAGTCAGTCTAAGACCAGATTCCTGCTGATATGGAAATTTAGCATATGTAAGTTAGCAGGGGAAGAATGGACTATTGAAGAGATGATGCTGGGAAAATAGTCCATCTATTTAGGAAAAAAATAAAATGAGACCCTCTCACACAAACACCATTCACAAAAATAGATTCCCATTGGACTAAAAACAGATTCTTAAAAATATAAGGAGAAAACATCAGAGAATATTTTTATAACTTTGGGGGGTAGAGAAGGCTTTTCTAATCATGACGCAAAATTCAAAAGTCATAGAAGACTGATGGATTTAAATTCGTTAAAATAAAAAACCCTTTTATATTGAAAGATACCTTAAACAAAAGTAAAAACAAGTTACAGATGGGGAGAAGATATTTGCAGCCTAAGTAACAGACAAAGGATTCTCTAAAATGGAAAAGAGCTTCTACAATTCAATGAGAAATAAACAGATAATTTACAGAAGGGGAGATACAAATGTCCAATCAACATATGAAATGGTCACTCAACTTCCCCAGTAATTAGAGAAATGCAAAATGAAACAATGAAGTATTTTTATTCCTCAGATTTGCAAAAACTGAAAGATGATATAATATCCAGTAACACGAGGTAATTTCATTCATGTTGATGGGACTGTAAATTGATGTACACATTTTGGAGGGCAAATTTGGCAGCATCTATTAAAATTTTAAATGTGAATAATTTATGACCCTGCAGCTCCACCTGTAAGTATACAGCCTAGAGAAACAGTTGTACATACTCATCAGAAGCATACAGAAAGCATGTTCACTGCAGCTTTGGTTATTGAATGAAAAACAATTTGGCCAGGCGTGGTGGCTCATGCCTGTAATCCAAGCACTTTGGAAGCCAAGGCGGGCAGATCACCTGAGGTCGGGAGTTCAAGACCAGCCTGACCAACATGGTGAAACCCCGTCTTTTAAAAAAAAAAAAAAAATTGATAGAAAAACTATTTAAACAGTCTAAGCTGGCGAGGTGGCTCATGCCTGTAATCCCAGTACTTTGGGAGACCGAGGCGGACAGATCACCTGAGGTCGGGAGTTCGAGACCAGCCTGACCAACATGGGGGAAACCTGGTCTCTAATAAAAATACAAAATTAGCTGGATGTGGTGGCGCATGCCTGTAATCCCAGCTACTCGGGAGGCTGAGGCAGGAGAATCGCTTGAACCTGGGAGGTGGAAGTTGTGGTGAGCCGAGATCGTGCCATTGCACTCCAGCCTGGGTGACAGAGTGAGACCCTGTATCAAAAAAAAAAAAAAAAAAAAAAAAAACAGTCTAAATTTCGACCAACAGAGCAATGAAATAAACTGTGGAATTACCATACCATGGAATTGTGCTTGGGAGTTTAATAGAATGAGGTAGGTCAATATATACTCACATGACTACATCTCCAGGATATCTTGTGAAGTGAAAAAAGAAGTTGCAGAGTGATCATGATGCCATGTGTGTGTGACTCTGCCCCCTCCCTCCAATAAAACCACAAACATTTCTCTCTATGCTTGTAAATGATAGAAAAAGGTCTGGAAAGATAATCAGCAAGTTGAAAATAAAGGTTATCTGTGAGGAGAGAGAGAATAGGTATTCTTGCATAAATAAATTTAGGCCAGGCACGGTGGCTCATACCTGTAATCCCAGCACTTTGTGGGGCCAAGGTGGGAGGATCACTTGAGCCCAAAAGTTCAGGAGCACCCTGGGTAACATAAGGAGACCCTGTCTCTACAAAAGAATTAAAAATTAGCCAGGTGTGGTGGTGTGCGCCTGTAGTCCCAGCCACTCAGAAGGCTGAGGCAGGAGAGAGCCCACGAGTTAAGGTCACAGTGAGCTATGATCATGCCATTGTTCTCCAGCCTGGGCAACAGAGCGAGGCCTCTTCTCTGAAAAACAGATAAAAAAAGAAAGCTTGTCTGAGCTGGGAGAAATATACAAGGCCATGTCTAGAAGGGGACAAGGAGGTCAGGGGCAACTCTTGAGGATGGGAGAGATGGATGAGGGCTTGAACAGGAAGAGAAGCTTTGAGGATAGAGAGGAGGAGCAGATTTGAGAAAAAGAATCCACAAGACTGAGAACCAAGTTGCTGTGGGAACCTAGTCCATTTTATAAACTACTAAATGTCTGCTACGTGACAAGTACAGTGTGAGGTGCCAGGATACAAGAAATAAGGCACTTTTTTTTTTGAGACACAGTCTCGCTCTGTTGCCAGACTGGAGTACGTAGTGCAATCTCAGCTCACTGCAACCTCCGCCACCCGGGTTCAAGCAATTCTCCTGCCTCAGCCTCCCGAGTAGCTGTGACTACAGGCGCACGCCACCACACCTGGCTAATTTTTGTATTTTTATTAGAGACAGGGGTTTCGCCATGTTGGCTGGGTTGGTCTCGAACTCTTGACCTCAGGTAATCCATTTGCCTCGGCCTCTCAAAGTTCCTGGGATTACAGGTGTGAGCTGTTATGTGCCCAGCCTCCATGTTTTCTTTATCTAGTCATCAGTTGATGGACATTTGGGTCCGTTTCCACCTTTGGGCTACTGTGACTAGTTTACTCTACACTGGGTTCACCAAGTCCCACCTCCCTGGCCTTTTCTGCCATTGCTCAAACCTGTCAGACTGGTTTCTGCCTCAGGACCATCCTCACATTTGTTATTTCCTCTGCCTGGAATGCTTTTCACCCAGATGTCTCCATGGCTCTCTCATCCTCATCCTTGCGGCTCACACGTCGCACCCCTAGAGAGAGCCTTCCCTGATCACTGTATTTAAAGAAGTCAAACCCTCAATTACATGTATATCCCATTACCGTATTGGAGGATCTTCATAGTATGTATCATTATCTGAAATGAGTAAGAAATTATTGTCTTAGACCAGGGGTTACTTTGTGCTATTTGCCCCGTTAGCAATCTAGGTGAGGCCTATGGGCTTGTTCTCAAAAGAATGTTTTTGAATGCAGCCTAAAAATACCAATTATACCAAAAGTACAGTCAGCAAAATATTTAAAAATTGTGACTCTAGTAATCCACGTGCTTCTCTATCGATTCTGGAGAATATCCATATGCAGGCTTAATAATGATCAGAATTTGGATGTCGTAATGAGTATAAATGCTATTCTGAGCTATTTGCAACAACTGGAATGGAAAATGACTGATATCAGTGATTTCTATTGGTTATGAAGTCACAGGTATCTGCTAACATTACTGTGACTCTGTCATCTACGTTCATAGCTGAAGAAACGTCAGTTAGAGATTAGTGAAAAAGATGTATTTTTTTCCTGGATCTAAGTTTGCACAATCCTTGAATTCTGTCTTAGACCCCAGGAGGTCCATGGACCCAGTGTTGAGAATGCCTGTCTTGGACATGTCAAGCTTATCAGTAGTGATGGGGAGGGATGGAGCCTATTGTAGCTGGTCTTTGGTCGAAGATGGAGGAGATCACAGTGAGCAAGGGAATCAAGAGCTGAGAGAAAGCTGCCCTCTCTGCCCTTCCATGGGACTTGGGTGTGGAGATGAAGAAATTTCCAGTTGAGAAGGACATGAGAAAAGCAGCATCTTTGAAGGATAGTCAGGTGTCACCTAGAGGAAGGAAGCAGTTTGGGGGGAGGTAGCCTATAAGAGTAAGGAATTTGATTAGCCAGGTGTGGTGGCGCGCACCTGTAATCCCAACTACTCAGGAGGCTGAGGCAGCAGAATTGCTTGAACTTGGGAGGCAGAGGTTGCAGTGAGCCAAGGTGGCGCCATTGCACTCCAGCCTGGGCAACAAGAGCGAGACTCCATCTCAAAAAAAAAAAAAAAAAAGAAAAAAAAAAACGGAGTAAGGGATTTTGTTTACCACCCACTGGAATCCAGTGAGCAGCACAACAGAATGTAGGGGAGAGGGGCCTACTCTCGGACGGCGGGAAGATGAGTCGCTGGGGCCTCGGGGTGGAGGGGAACACAGACCAGTAGGGGAAACTTTACTATGTTTTAGACAGCAGGCTAGACATGGAGGATACAGAGATGAATAAGACAGAGATAAGTCACCCATTTAGGATTCATCTACACCAAATCCTGGTGGCTGATTGCGCTGGTTTGGCTGCTCTGATCCATGTACATCTTGAGAGCTTCTGAGAGCCAGAGGCAATTGCAATAAGACAGGCAGAGTGTATCACTCAAGATTTTGGGGCCGGGGCCGGGAGCTAAAAAATGTACTTTTTAGCTTTATTTTCTTTCCTTCTTTGATTCCTTCTGCAAAGCAAAAAAATAAAGTTAAAAAAAATTATGTAATGGAGAAAAAAAAATGAAGCTGTGCCATGATCAACTATTTCAAATCAGCCAATCATCCAAAAATTAATTTGAAAGGCCTAGGGGATACATCCCCCACCCTCACTCCAAATTCGTCAGGAACCTTCTAAGGATCTTTGCAACCAAGAGATTCTTTGATGCGATTGCCCTTCAGAACAGTGGCTCCAGGGATCAAAGGAAGAAAAAAAGGACTGTGTTTCAACTTTTCTCTTGGGGCTCTGGAGGCGGAGGTTGCAGTAAGCGGAGATCGCGCCACTGCACTCCTGCCTGGATGACAGGGCGAACTCCATCCAAAAAGAAAGATTTTTCTCTGGGGCTCCAGAGATAGCCTGCACCTGGATCTCAGCTCTGGCTGCAGCTCTTAGAATCTAGGATCCTGTGATTCTTTTTAAATAGGGCGATCTTTGAAAAAGGCTCAGGCTGGGAGCTGCTGCAGGTAGGAGGCATTGGCTGGGCCCAGCTCCTCCTTTGATCATCATGTTCCCTTCTGGCGGCGGTATCTGAAAACTCCCTGCCCTGGGCCACATGACAAGCCTCTTCTAGCCTGAAGAAGAGGCAGCCCCCTCAGCCAGAGAGGCAGCAGACAACGGGAGATGAGAACAAGACGCAGGGCTGGCTAAGCTGACCTAGTTAGGGAAGCAAGAGACTGTAGGGGTGATGGGACAACTTGGGAGGGGACTGGGACAGAGAGAAGGGGAAGTTTCTCTGGGATGACCAGGACACAGAGACATAGAGGGCTGACTGTTGTTTAAGAGGCCTTGGCGGCTGGGCGTGGTGGCTCACGCCTGTAATCCCAGCACTTTGGGAGGCCCAGGTGGGTGGTTCATGAGATCAGGAGTTCAAGTCCAGTCTGGCCAACGTGGTGAAACACTGTCTCTACTAAAGATACAAAAAATTAGCTGGGCGTGATGGTGCGTGCCTGCAGTCCCGGCTACTCGGGAGGCTGAGGCAGGGGAATCGCTCGAACCTGGGAGGCGGAGGTTGCAGTGAGCCAAGATTGTGCCACTGCACTCCAGCCTGGTGACAGAGCAAGACTCTGTCTCAAAAAAAAAAAAAAGAAGAAGAAGCCTTGGCAAGACTTGGGGGCCAGCTAGAGTAGCCGTGCATGGAGACTCAGTGAGCTGGTGAGCCTGTGTCCATGTGTGGAGGGTGTGGTGGGGAGTAGCTTTACCAGATTTTGCCTGAATACTTAGATTTATTTATTTATTTCCTTCCTTCTTTCTTTTCTCTTCTCTTCTCTTTCTTTTCTTTTCTTTTTTTCTTTCTTTTCTTTCACATAAAGTCTCACTCTGTTGTCCAGACTGGAGTGCAGTGGTGTGATCTCCACTTACTGCAACCCCTGCCTCCTGGGTTTCAGCGATTCTCATGCCTCAGCCTCCCGAGTAGCTGGGATTCAGGCGTGTGCCACCATGCCCGACTAATTTTTGTATTTTTACTAAAGACGAGGTTTTGCCATGTTGCTCAGGCTGGTCTCCAACTCCTGAGCTCAGGTGATCTGCCTACCTCAGCCTCCCAAAGTGCTGGGATTACAGCCATGAACTGCCATACCTGGCCTGTATACTTAGATTTTAAAGTCACTACCTTGGTGGAAATGAGAATCAGAAAAATATCTTGACCTTGGGGGAGCCAAATGGGGAGCTCCACTAATCCTACTGAGAATGAGCAGAAGCCCTGAGTATTCTCACAAGATTGTCCAGTAGTGGGCCAGAGAGAGGTCTTGCTACCCACTGTGTACCCAGCTCCCATCTAGGCACTGTAGGGGAGATAAAGGAAGCAAAGAACACGAGTCCAGCTTGGAGGAAATCAGCCCGCTACAGATACAGCCAGTGAACTCCACGCTGCGTTGGGGCCTCCTGAGGGACACAGAAGTGCCCTCTCACAGGCCCTGCCCTTCAGGAAGACACAGTCTCATTTGAGAGAATCCTTGTGAAGTAACAATAAGCAATTGGGCCGGTTGTGGTGGCTCACGCCTGTAATCCCAGCACTTCGGTAGGCTGAGGCAGAAGTACGATTGAACCCAGGCAGCAGAGGTCGCAGTGAGCCAGAATTGCTCCATTGCACTCCAACCTGGGCAGCAGAACAAGACTCTGTCTCAAAAAAACAGGCAATTGAATGCCATTTTTTGTTATGCCCCTGGCTTGCAGAAGGGCTTTCTGGCATAAGTGGAAGACTGTAGGAAGGAAGAGGGCATTAAGCTGAGTCCTGAGGTCTGGGAGGCAGAATTGGGATGAGGAGAGAGAAAGGGGCATTCTAGTGAAGGTGCACAGATGGGCATAGGTTTGGCTCATGTAGGGACTGAGAAGGTGGCCAGGCTGACAAGATCGGAGGCCCCCTAAGGGAGATGGAGAAATGCAGCTGGATGGGAGAGAGTCAAGATTACAGAGGGCATTTAAAACTTCCAAAGGGACAGTGTCAAATCCAAGTTTTTGACAAGGTCCGCCCTCTGTCCCTGCTCTCCCTTTTAGCTACAAACCCATCGTGGAATTCATTGACGCACAATTCGAGGCCTACCTGCAGGAAGAGCTGAAGATCCGAAGAGTGCTGCACACCTACCATGACTCCCGCATCCATCGTCGCTCTTGCATTCCATTGCCCCCACGGGTCATTCCCTGAAGTCTCTGGACCTAGTGACTATGAAGAAGCTGGACAGTAAGGTATAGGAGGCAGGGGTGGGGATGGTGGGGGCTCCACTCCTGACTCATCTCTTATGCAGAACAGATGTGGGTTTCCGGGAGAGATTTGCGGCATCCTCATCTCTCTCTCATCCCGTGTCCCCTCCCTAAAGATGGTGTTATGGATCTAGCACCAGCATCATACGCTTTGTGATCTAAGCCCTGAGTTTACTTTCTGCCCTGATCCCTCTTGGGGAATAGCAAGACGGCTCCTCCTGGGTCTAAGGGCAAAGCTTTGGCAATGGAAAGCTGTTTTTTCTTTGCCCCAATGTTAACTGGCTAGAATCAAACATGCAAACTTGACTTTGAAAGTTATCATTCTGGACCGGGCATGCTGGCTCATGCCTGTAATCCCAGCACTTTGGGAGGCTGAGGCAGGCGGATCACAAGGTCAGGAGTTCAAGACCAGCCTGACCAACATAGTGAAACCCTGTCTCTACTAAAAATACAAAAATTAGCCAGGCGTGGTGGCAGGTGCCTATGATCCCAGCTCCTCGGGAGGCTGAGGCAGGAGAATTGCTTGAACCTGGGAGGTGGAGGTTGCAGTGAGCCAAGATCGTGCCATTGCACTCCAGCCTGGGCAACAAGAGTGAAACTCCATCTCAAAAAAAAAAAAAAAGTTATCATTCTTACTATCAATAATTACCTTTATGATTGCAGCTAACATTAAAACCCTCGTTATATGCCAACCCTGTGAAGTACACATTATTGTTATCCTTATTTTACAGAAGAGAAAACTGAGGCTCTGAGAGGTTAAATGATTTGCTCATTGTCATATCGCTAGCTACTGGAGAGCGCAGTATTCTGTGACACTCAGGTCTGTGACCCCATGTCATAATGCTTCCATGCCGGAGAAAGATGGCTGTGGAAATCAGGCATTGTCTTGCTTTAAGAAAAACTTAAAAATGCAAATTCTACACCATGTATAAATTAGACAATGATTCTTCTTGTTAGAGGATTATTTGCTGTATAAAAGAATTGACCACTGGATTCTTCAAAAAGCCTGATTACATTTTTTGCTACTATTTAATGTGTGGCAGATGCTGTGATGAGTACTTTGTATGCATTATTTTATTTTATCCTTCCAATAGTCCGGTGGTGAGTTCTATTATTACTCCCATTTCACTCCTAATGAAACTGAGGGGTAGAAAGTCAAGTCACTTGCTCAACCTCAGACAGCTTGAAATGGGTCTGGGATTTGGACCTAGCTCTGACTCCATGGTTTTTTATTTTACAAAAATCGAATTTAGGCTGGGCGTGGTGGCTCACGCCTGTAATCCCAGCACTTTGGGAGGCTTAGGAGGCGGATCACCTGAGGTTAGGAGTTTGAGACCAGCCTGACCAACATGGCAAAACCCTGTCTCTACTAAAAATACAAAAATTAGCCGGGCGTGGTGGTGTGCACCTGTAATCCCATCTACTGAGGAGGCTCGGGCAGGAAAATCGCTTGAACTTGGGAAGTGGAGGTTGCAGTGAGCTGAATCGCACCACTGCACTCCAGCCTGGGTGACAGAACAAGACTCCGTATCAAAAAAAAAAAAAAGAAAATTTACATGCAGCCATTTGGTAGCACATCCACTCTAAAACTGAATTTCAGCTCTCATCAGAATAGGAGCAGTTTTTCATTTTTCACAGTAATGGGCTCATGGTCCATGAATAAAAGGCTGCTCTTGAAATGTGGCCATGCCCTGCATGTCCTGTATAGGGGCAGTGGTGAGCCATATGGCTGCAGGCCTGGTGGATGGGCTGGGTTAAGCCTTTGATACATGTTTTTTTTTTGAGACGGAGTTTCACTCTCGTCACCCAGGCTGGAGTACAATGGCGCGATCTCGGCTCACCACAACCTCTGCCTTCTGGGTTCAAAAGATTCTCCTGCCTCAGCCTCCTGAGTAGCTGGGATTATAGGCATGTGCCACCATGCCCAGCTAATTTTGTATTTTTAGTAGAGACGGGCTTTCTCCCATGTTGGTCAGGCTGGTCTCGAATCCCTGACCTCAGGTAATTTGCCCGCCTTGGCCTCCCAAAGTGCTGGGATTACAGGTGTGAGATAATGTTTATAGTGTGCCAGTGGGGACTTGGTGAAAGTGCCAAGGAGAAGAGGCTCTGCCTGCTGTTTCATCTTGGCAAGGGCTTTGACCCTTTTCCCCCTGAAAGACTTCAAGGGAGGGGCCTACAAGGTTAAGTCTTTCTTTGACCCAGCACCTGTGTGATATCAGCCTTCAGAGGCCCTCCTAAGCCGAAAGTGCAAAGGAGGCAGGATTTATCTTCCCTGTCAGAACTCCCAGACTCCCCCTTTCAGAGCCTGGGGCCTGAGTGCCACCTATGTCCCCCATTGGAGTCTACTGGCAGGAATGACTGTCCTCCCCATGTCAACCGGACCTTAGCGTGCTCTCGTCTCACAAAGACATGTGTATTTCAAGTTTCTTTGCCTTCTCACAGCAAAAGCCTTGTCCCTTCGTGGAGGAATTTCAAGGATTAGGGTTCAGGTGGGTTAAACTTTTGGTTGGTATTAGGCCTCTCTCCTATGCCTGAAATTGGGGATTTATACTTGCTTTTCTTTTCTTTTCTTTTCTTTTTTAATTTAACACAGATAACAGGAAACAATGTACTTGCTTTCTTACTCAGAAATTAATCATGAGACTCAGGCAGTATACTTCTTTTTGCATAAGTCTCAGATGAAATTGTAACTAGACATTCCTCCTCACCTAACTGAGTTGGTTATTCAGTGTCTGCTGTCAGAAAGGGAGCCAGGGTGTGTCCTCGCTGAGCACCGTCCCTGCCGCTTTCCCCTGCCATCTCATGTGGGTCCACATCACACCTGGCGGGGGCTAGCCTGGACCCGATGGGTTGGCACAATTTACTGTTAGCAAGGAGGAGCCACCTCTCTCCTGTCAGCCACAGATTCCCAGCTGTCACCTTTCTGCTTCAAATCTCCCAAGCAGTGACCTTGATACCAAGATACCACACAGCTCATCAACTTGGATTGAACTGGTAGACAGCTCATGCTTAAGACTAGGGAGGCCGGGCGTGGTAGCTCACGTCTGTATTTCCCAGCACTTTGGGAGGCTGAGGCAGGCGGATCACCTGAGGTCAGGAGTTCGAGGCCAGCCTGGCCAACATGGAGAAACCTCGTCTCTACTAAAAATACAAAAAAATTACCTGGGCGTTGTGGCAGTCACCTGTAATCCCAGCTACTCAGGAGGCTGAGGCAAGAGAATCGCTTGAACCCGGGAGGCGGAGGTTGCAGTGAGCCGATGTTACGCCATTGCGCTCCAGCCTGGGTGACAGAGAGGGACTCCGTCTCCAGAAAAGAACAGAAGAGAGAGAAGGGTGAGGAGAGGGAAGGAGAGGGGAGTGGAGGACAAGACAAGACACTTAGTAATAAGGCTGAGTTTGGATTTGAATCCCAGTTCTCCAGTTCTGCTACTTACCTGCTCTGTGGCCTTGGACAAGTTACTTAACCTCTCTATGCCTCCGTTTCTCATTGGCAAAATAGTAGTAATAATACCTCCTGGAGGGGTTATTTTCAGGATGAATTGTGCTAATTTATGTAAACCACTTAGTTCAGTGCCCAGAACATAGTTAGTACTTGCTGTTTATTGTATTGTCATTTGGCTGCAGAAGCGGCCAGCCCTAGACCACGGGGCTGAGCGGCTCCCTCTGGCAGCTGGTGGAAGTCCTAGGTCGTGCTGCTGTCAGTTGCAAGTTACTAACAATGACCCCACTTCGCTCCTCCTCTTCCCAGGTGAACATCATCCCTATCATTGCCAAAGCAGATGCCATTTCGAAGAGTGAGCTAACAAAGTTCAAAATCAAAATCACCAGCGAGCTTGTCAGCAATGGAGTCCAGATCTATCAGTTTCCTACAGATGATGAGTCGGTGGCAGAGATCAACGGAACCATGAACGTGAGTGGGGAGCACAGGGGTTCAACTCCTTGACCATTTGTTCTTTATGATGATTATCATTATTTTGTTTTAGAGACAGGATCTTGCTCTGTTGCCCAGGCTGGAGTGCAGTGGTGTGATCACAGCTCAATGCAGCCTCAAACTCCTGGGCTCAAGGGATCCTCCCGCCTCAGCCTCCCGAGTAGCTGGGATTACAGGTGCATTCACGATTCCTGGATGGCTAATGTTTCAATGTTTCATAGAGACTGGGTCTTGCTATGTTGCTCAGGCTGGTCTTGAAGCCCGGGGCTCAAGCGATCCTCCTGCGTCAGCCTCCCCAAAGTACTGGGATTACAAGCGTGAGCCACCATGCTGACCCCTTTATTATTATTACTTTACCAAATAGCAGCAAAACATCTTCACCATCCATCTTAGTGTAGTAAACTCTTTTTTTCCTTTTCCTTTTTTTTTTTTGAGATAGGTTCTCATTCCATTGCCCAGGCTGGAGTGCAGTGGCCCAATCTCGGCTCACTGCAACCTCTGCCTCTTGGGTCCAAATGCCAGCTGTAATCCCAGCTACTCAGGGGGCTGAGGCATGAGAATTAGTCACCACGCCCAGCTATTTTTTTTTCTTTCTGTTTTTAGTAGAGACAGGGTTTCACTGTGTTGGCCAGGCTGGTCTTGAACTCCTAGGCTCAAGCGATCTCCCCCCTTCCCAAAGTGCTGGGATTACAGGAATGAGCAAATGAGCCCGGCCAAGTCAACTCTTGATTATCTAAGTCTCAGGTATTTGTGAGTGAGAATCCAGAACCAAAACAGCTCCTCTCTCCTAGTAGTGGCTGCTGCAAATCCTCCAAGACGCCGAGATTAATAGCCAGAAACTGAGGGAAAGGGAAGGCCGACTCCAGAAAGAGTGTGTGGCAGGGCCTTCAGACCTCCTCCTTCCACCCACCTCCTTGATGCTGCTCTGGTCTGGGACAGGCAGACCCCATGGGACTGTAGGAAAGGCAGACAGTCTTTGTCTCAGACCAAAGCAACACCAGAACAATTGATGCTGTGAAAGAAGCAAAGGCTGAAAAAGTTGGCTGGCTTTGGGGTCTCAGGAATATTCAGTGCTGAGATTATCAAGCCCTCTGGCTCTGGGAGGACAAATGATCTACAGCCCACAACGTTGCTGGTGACTAGAGAGATTTTATTTATTTACTTATTTATTTATTTTTAATTTTTTTATTTTTTTGAGATGGAGTCTTGCTCTGTCACCAGGCTGGAGTGCAGTGGTGAGATCTCGGCTCACTGCAACCTCCGCCTCCCGCGGTCAAGCGATTCTCCTGCCTCAGCCTCCCGAGTAGCTGGGACTACAGTGCGTGTCACCACGCCCAGCTAATTTTTGTATTTTTAGTAGAGATGAGGTTTCACTATGTTGGCTAGGATGATCTTGATCTCTTGACCTCGTGATCCGCCCACCTCGGCCTCCCATAGTGCTAGGATTACACGTGTGAGCCAATGTGCCTGGCCTATTTATTTATTTATTTATGAGACGGAGTCTCACTCTGTTGCCCAGGCTGGAGTGCAGTGGCGCAATCCTGGCTCACTGCAACCTCTGCCTCCAGGTTCAAGTGATTCTCCTGCCTCAGCCTGTCAACTAGCTGGGATTATAGGCAGCTGGATAACTTTGTGTTTTTAGTAGAGACGGTTTTCACCACATTAGCCAGGCTGGTCTTGAACTCCTGACCTCAGGTGATCCACCTGCCTCAGCCTCCCAAAGTTCTGGGATTACAGGCATGAGCCACTGTGCCTGGACAAGAGATGTTATTTTTAAATATCCAGGGTTGGCTGGGTGCGGTGGCTCATGCCTGTAATTCCAGCACTTTGGGAAGCTGAGGCGGGTGGATCATCTGAAGTCAGGAGTTCGAGACCAGCCTGGCCAACATGGCAAAACCCTGTCTCTACTAAAAAAATAAAAAAATTAGCCAGGCGTGGTGGTGTGCGTCTGTAATCCCAGCTACTTGGGAAGCTGAAGCAGAGAGAATTGCTTGAACCTGGGAGCCAGAGTTTGCAGCGAGTCGAGATTACACCATTGCACTCCAGCCCAGGCGACACAGCAAGACTCCATCTAAAAAAAAAAAAAAAAAAAAAATCAGGGTTTTTCTTTGCTTTATTAAGTGTGAATGAATCAAAACAAAAACCCTTGCCATCTTTCCTCTCCTCCCCCACTTTCCCTACTAGGAATAAAGAAGGCAGAGAGGCAAATATGCTTCCTTCCAATGTGTTGATGGTGTTGATGGTGTTGCTGTGAAATCTTCAATGTTGTGATTTCAAGGAGACAGCTAATAGCTTTCAGAAAGGCTCTGCTTTGGGAACAGATTTCTTTTTTGCTGTTGAGTGGCATCAGGTTTTCCTAATGACATAATGCCTGGGTATAGCCAAACTCAGGAAAGCCTTGTAATAAAAGCCATTTTTAGCAAACTTTCCTGTTGCCGCTGCCCTCTAAGTTATCATTACAGCATCAGCTGCCACCTCCTATGAATTGGCCAGCAAATTAGCATAGCGGGGCAGCAAGCCATTGTCTCGCCTGACTTCCTGTCCATCAGTACACCCGAGATGTGTTTGTTATTAGAAGTCCATCACCATCTTAGGCAAATCTGGCTCAAGGGCAAGGCTATCTGGAGCTTGGTAGGTAGAGATAGATCTTCTCTGACCGGCAATGGGCATGGAAAAAATATAAAAGATTAGCACTTGTCCTCTTCGAGAAGTCAAGGCATTCTGATGGAAACTAGACTCTATTATGAAGAGACAGCCTAGTTTGCAGAAAAATGGGAGCCTTCAGAGAAGTGTTGTCTGGGTGTCACCGGCACTGATGTCTGGAAGCGGCTAGTCACCTCAGGACATCAGTCCCCATAGAGACCTTCTCAACGCTGATGCCCTAAGTCACCAAGCAGCTTTCAGGCTTGTCGTTTGCTTTGCTAAGAATAAATAGGGACTGAGAGTTCTCAGCCATCTCAAGGTGTCACGCAAAACCACATCTTAGTACCTCATGGATTAGGAGTAACAATCATCCTGGGCTCTGTTCTCAGCTCAGCTCTGGCCTCCTGCTCAGCCTAGGGTAGGCACAACCTCAAGGCTGGAAACCCCCAGGCTAGGCAGCAGTAGTTGTCAAGCATGCTGTTATGGCTGTGAAGGGATTCTGGGTCCTTTGTTACTCATAATTGTGTTTCACTTTGAAAAACAAAATTCAAATCTGGGCAACATAGCGAGACCTCATCTCTACTGAAATTGAAAATAAAGTAACTAGTGCCCAGGCGCGGTGGCTCACACCTGTAATCCCAGTACTTTGGGAGACCAAGGTGGACGGATCACCTGAGGTCGGGAGTTCGAGACTAGCCTGACCAACATGGTGAAACCCCATCTCTACTAAAAATACAAAATTAGCCGGGCGTGGTGGTGCATGCCTGTAATCCCAGCTACTCAGGAGGCTGAGGCAGAAGAATCACTTGAACCTGGGAGGTGGAGGTTGCGGTGAGCTGAGATTGCGCAATTGCACTCCAGCCTGGGCAACAAGAGTGAAACTTCGTCTCAACCAAACAAAAAAAGAGGCTGAGCGCAGTGGCTCACGCCTGTAATCCTAGCACTTTGGGAGGCCGAGGCGGGTGGATTACGAGGTCAAGAGATTGAGACCATCCTGGCCAACATGGTGAAACTCCATCTCTACTAAAAATACAAAAATTTGCTGGGTGTGGTGGTGCGTGCCTGTAGTCCCAGCTACTCAGGAGGCTGAGGCAGGAGAATCACTTGAACCTGGGAGGCGGAGGTTGCAGTGAGCCGAGACTGTGCCACTACACTCCAGCCTGGCGACACATCGAGACTCCATCTAAACAAAACAAAACAAAACAAAAAAATGAAGAGGGAGGGAGGGAATTCGAGTGGACTAGGGTTAACCCTACCATAAACCACTCACCACTTACTCCCTTGCATCCCACTGTGCTTTTTTTTTTTTTTTTTTTTTTGAGACAGGGTCTCACTCTGTTGCCCAGGCTGGAGTACAGTGGTGCAATAGCTCACTGCAGCCTCCACCTCCTGGGTTCAAGCAATCCTCCTACTTCAGCCTCCTGAGTAGCTGGGACCACAGGCATGAATCACCATGCCCGGCTAATCCACTGTGTTTTCTTTGAGTGGGAAGAGGAGCAGCCTCACAGCTAGTGTGCCTGGAATTGGCATACCTGTAAGAGGAGCCTGCATGTGAGTGCTTTGTGTTACATGCGCTGTGATGGGGAAGAGCGTGCTATGAATATACACATAGGATTGCTTAGCTGCCTGCCACCAAACAACCGTGTCAAAAAGCCCCCAGAGTCTCCACACAAGCCGTGGTGTATGAAGCTGCATCCTCAGAGACTGGGGCTTGAGTGGTAGGAGGAATGAGTGCTGGGCTTTCAATTTTGGATTTGACTCCAGCCCCACAGCCTCAGCCACCCCAGCCAATTGTCATAGGAGCTGAATTGGAAGAAGTGGAAGAAGTCTCTTGCCTGAGTGGAGAGACTGTACAATGTCCTGTTTCTCATCATGAGGATTTTTGTGCAGGAATTGAGAGTAATGAGGTCCCAGCCACCACCTTGGGTTATGGGGTGGCTCCCAGAAAACCTTATTTTTTTATTATTATTATTTTTAAGACAGAGTCTCGCTCTGTCACCAGGCTGGAGTGCAGTGGCGTGGTCTTGGTTCACTGCAACCTCCACCTCCTGGGTTCAAACGATTCTCTTGCTTCAGCCTCCCGAGTAGCTGGGACTACAGGCATGCACCACCACACCCTGCTAATTTTTGTAGTTTTAGTAGAAGCGGGGTTTCACCATGTTGGCCAGGTTGGTCTCGATCTCTTGACCTTGTGATCCACCCGCCTCAGCCTCCCAAAGTGCTAGGATGACAGGCGTGAGCCACTGTGCCTGGCCTTTGAAGCCTTATTTTAGATTGAGGGGGCAAGAGAAGGGAGAGAGATCTTGTCGCATGCTATTTTCAACCCATACTCTGATCTCTCTCAAGGTTGTAGACTTAATACTAAAAATTGCTATGTTGTTTTCAATTTAATGATGTGCTCTGAATGGCTCAAACCATGGCCAGGACCAGCAAAGAGGCCCAGTTACTTATTTGACTCAGCTCCATTAGTTGGCCATTTGTGAGGTCTGGAGTTGGTTCCCAGAAAGGCAATTGACATTTGGGCCCAGTGAGAGCACCTGACTCACCAGCAGGGTCACAGGGGAGACCCACAGGCGCAAGTTCATCCCTTCCTCTGAGACAGAAGTGGTATTTCCATTGTTTGCATGTACTTTTCAAGGAATCACCAGTGGTTGACTTGAGAGCAAATGAGCCAACGGTCTTGTTCAGTCACCAGCAGGAGCCTGAAATGGGGACTAGCTTAACTGAGAAACACCGTCCACCCTGGGAGGAAACCAAGCCCAATCAGAATACTATCATTAGATGAGGAATAAGAGTTCTGACAGCGTCTATTTCACTGGGCTGAGGAAGGCAATCATCTAGCCTCCCAAGTATAATGAATGTGGTGAAATAAGAATAAAATAATTCACGCCAATTGGATTATTAAGTACTTTACGATGTACCAGGAAGAATTTAAGTTAGACACAGATCAGTAAAGGTAGTGCTATGGTTTGATTGTATCCCCTCCAAAATTCAGGTGTGGCCAGTGTGATAGTATTAAGAGGTGGGGCCTTTAAGAAGTGATTGGGCCATGAGGGCTCCTCCCTTGTTAATGGGATGAAGACCCTTTTTAAAGAGACATCATGCAGTGTTAGGCTAGCTTGTCCTGCTGCCGTGTGAAGATGTAGCAAGAGGTCCTCACCAGACCAGATGCTGGTGCCTTGGACTTCCCAGCCTCCAGAACTATGAAGATTAAATTTCTTTTCTTTTCTGCCTCGATCTCCCAAAGTGCTGGGATTACAGGCATGAGCTACCACCCCTGGCCTGAGGATTAAATTTCTATTGTTGATAATTACCCAGTCTCAGGTAGTTTGTTGTAGCAAGACAAAATGCGCTAAGACAGATAGTGAATCCAGGAGATGGACTCCCAAGGGAGGCTTGAGACTATCTCTTGTTGGAGTTTTCTGAGACTGGGAAATCTGACATCTGAGGGCGCCTCATTGGAGATCTGAGTGAGAGAGTTCCATGGACTCCCCACTCCCCTGAGGTGCCTGTGTGTGTTTCAGCAGCAACACTCCCCTGCATCTATCAGAGTCTCCTCCCTGGGTCCACACATAGAAAATGCCACCCCCTGTCTGTCACTTTCCTGCAGGGCCCTGGGAAAAACAGCAGGAAGCCTGGCCTCAGATTTGGATCTCATTGATAGGACCTAGGAGTATGGTCAGTGGTGCGGGTGGGGGGAGAGTGGCTATCTGCTGTCTGCTCTGCTCAACTCCATTCTGGTTGTCATAACCATCTGTTTCTCAAAAGCAGTGCAACAGAGGGCCAGAGCCTGGTCCCCATGATTTCCTGCTTGTCATGGTTTGCTCCTTCCAGCAGATGCCATGTAGCCAGGAGGCAGAGTGTGGGCCACCCTAGGTGGCTGGAAGAGATTGGCAGCCAAAATCTCGGTGGCCTCGGTGCTGCTGCTTCAGAAGATCCGGGCATGGGGGTTAGGGACCTAGGCAACTCGTCTAACCTCTCTGTATCCCAGTTCCCCCAACTCACAAATGGGTCTTATAATCATTGCCATAGAGGATGTTGTGAAATCAAACGAAAGGAGAGCACTGGGAAATGCCTACCTTGCATGTACTTCCCAAAACAGACAGGCCAGCTGCAAAGGAGTGTGCCATGGGAGGGCTGGGGCTGTGTCTTTGAGCTAGAAGAATCAAATGACAGTAGTTTGAGGAAAAGCGGGAAGCAAGTCACCCCATCATTCTGACAGTGACTCTTGATGATAAAAATGGAACAGGCCCGAGGGAATACTGACATTTTTGTATGCCTTTGTTTTCTTTTTGGGTTTTATTTCTCAAGCTCAGAGAAGCACCTCCCCACTTCACATGCCTTCCTCCTCCATCACTGACAGCTGAGAGCCCAGGAGGAGAGGAAGTGCTACAGTGTGGTTTTTCTTTATCACCTCCTCCCTCAGTCTAGCTCTCTGCATTCACTGCTCCTTGGCTTTTCTGTGTCATGTGGCTGAAGCTGTGGGGTCTCTGCAGGGGAAATGTTTTCCCAGGAAGTGTTTAGGGGTGGATTTGAGGCTCCCGACATGTCTTAGTCCCCTGAGTGGGAATGAATTGTGCCCAGATCAACCCTCCTGGCAAAGACTGGAGATGCACAGGCCCTTGGGCAGCATATTCAGTAATTCAGTGCTCCCCAAATGCCTGTGTGTCACTTTCCCAGTTACCCTTCCTGATCATTCCCCTCCCAGGACTGATGAAACATTTCCCATCTCCTCCCCTACACCCACCTTCCATTTCCATAACCTCCTCTTTCCTACTTTCCTATGTCCAGATTTAAGGGACAGTCAGTGGAGTGGGGGAGGGGTCGAGAGAGTGGCTGAGACGATCATCTGATAGCAGCTGAGAGGGGAGAGGGTGAAAGAAGAGCAGCTTCAGCTGGTGGCCGTGCAATTTGAGGGATTGGTGGAGTCCTGGAGCTGAGCTCCTAATGAAATCTGGTGTTCTTCTGCTCTGAAGGACATTTTTGGGGTCCAGAGCTAGAGGAGAATGGAGAGGAAGGACTGGCTGTGAGATCAGCATGCAGATGAAACAAACAAGCAACAGACTTGCTGTGGGTTTCCCTGAATTGCTTTGCCTCTGATAATCTGGTCTTGCACAGACCAGTTCCCCCCCAGGGTTTAGGGTATGCACCTTATCTACTGCTTGAACCCCCTAAATGGAAGTAGCAGACCAGCAAGGGGTGGGCTTTGAAGTCAGAGAGACTAGGATTCCATACCTCATTCTGTTCCTTACTGTTGTGTGCCTGCTGGCAAGCCCCTTAGCCCTTCCAGACCTCAGTTTCCCCCATCTAAAGAGGAGACTAATAAGGAAACTTACCATATAGTGTTGTAGAAATTGAGTGAGACAATGCCGTGTTAAAGCTGCTGGTACCCAGCACATAGGGCTTAATAAATTATAGCTGATGCTAATGCTGTAAGAATCATTGCCACTACTTACTCTGAAACGACTTTATTTGACTTCCCACAAAGTTAATTGCTCTTTCCTCTCTGTTACTCCAGCGCTTGAGCCTCTGTTTACAACCCTGATTTGTTGTTGTTGTTTTGAGATAGGGTCTTGCTCTGTCGCCCCAGGCTGGGTGCAGTGGTGCAATCTTGGCTCACTGCCTCCTCCACTCCTGCTACAACCCTGATCTTGCTGTATGATCGTTGTGGGCATGGCTCTCTCCCTCGGCACATGGGCACTCTCCGGAGGGCCAGGCTCTGTGCTTTTTTGCCATTGTATCATTCTCTTGCCTAGCATATATTGTAGGAGCTCAGTACATATTCACAGAATGAATGAGTGGGCAAATGGATCAAAATATCTAGATTCGTGGCCTGTTTCTGCAAGCAGGCTACGAAGCTTTCCCCATAGGCTTTTGACCTGTTGGTGTAAAGCCCTTTTAGTCAAAGCCCTGCCTGGGCTCACCTGGTCGGTAAACATTCGATTCCGTGGTTCCATTTGGCTGTGGTGACTCAGCATTGACAAGCTGGCCAGCTCCTTATAGATTGGGGCTCTGTAGAGCAAACTACTAAGTTGGGCAGCTCTCTCTTATCTGACCCATAAAGCCAGGCCTGCCTCCTCATTTCCCTGTGAGCACCAAGCTCAAAACCTGTTTGTCCTTTGCCTTTCTTTCCCTCCTTCCCTAGTCCTACCACTGCCATTCAGAAAGTATTTATTAAGCACCTACTATGTACAGGGCACCAGACCATGTACTTGAGCCATTGATCACATACTTTTTTTTTTTTTTTTTGAGTTGGAACCTCGTTCTGTTGCCAGGAGTGCAGTGGCATGATCTCAGCTCACTGTAACCTCTGCCTCCCAGGTTCAAATGATTCTCCTGCCTCAGCCTCCCGAGTAGCTGGGACTACAGGCACGCACCACCACACCCAGCTAATTTTTGTATTTTTTAGTAGAGGCAGGGTTTCACCATGTTGGCCAGGATGGTCTCAATCTCTTGACCTTGTTATCCACCTGCCTCAGCCTCCTAAAGTGCTGGGATTACAGACGTGAACCACCTCGCCTGGCCTTTTTTGTTTTGTTTTGTTTTTGAGATAGAGTCCCGCTCTGTCGCCCAGGCTGGAGTGCAATGGTGCAATCTCAGCTCACTGCAACCTCCACCTCCGGGGTTCAAGCGATGCTCCTGCCTCAGCCTCCCAAGTAGCTGGGACTACAGGTACATGCCACCATGCCTGGCTAAGTGTTTGTATTTTTAGTAGAGCCAGGGTTTCCGTGTTAGCCGGGATGGTCTCAAACTCCTGACCTTGTGATCCACCCGCCTCAGCCTCCCAAAGTGCTGGGATTATGGGCGTGAGCCACCACGCCTGGCCATCACATACTATCTTATATGACTTGAAGTATGTCATTTGGGCTTCCCTAACAACACTGTAAGCTCCTAGAGAGCAAGGGAGCTTGTCCTCTGCTGCTTCTGTCTCCTTTATAGCACCTACAGCAGAACCCAGCACGGTCATGTGAGTAAATCCTTAGTGACTTGCTTTCTAGGCTCATGAGTTCAGTGTGAGCTCTTGCTCCAGGGAAGGATGAGAACAAGGACAGTACACCTCAGTGGGCTGTGTGGTCTCAGTACAGACCTAATCTCAGGGCTCTCGCACTCCAGGGAAGGTGAAGGGGCAGTGATCCCAGACCCTTTGGTTCTCCTTTATCCTCTCCATCCACACACAGAACCCCCCTCCTTCCACTCCCTGATCTTCCAAAGGCTCTTCCCCTCAGCAGGAACTGTGAATAGCGAATAGCTTGGTAATCTGTGTATCTGCTTATTATTCTGCTTATTTTCTCTCTTGTCCCCAATGCATTCAGCCATGTCATTGTAACCCTCTATTGTGAATTTCTGAACAGCAGAAGCTTGGACTAGGCCTCTTATCCTCACATAGTTTGGGAACTTCATAAATGCGTGTTGGTGATGATGACAGTGGGGGACATCGCAGGGTGAGGGCCTGGGCCCCCGGCGATGAATAGCATTTGGATTGTGTAATGCTCAGTGCCTTTCTTCTGCAGTTCTCAGCTTTTCTTTGCTTTCTGTTTCAGGCCCACCTGCCTTTTGCTGTCATCGGCAGCACAGAAGAACTGAAGATAGGCAACAAGATGATGAGGGCGCGGCAGTATCCTTGGGGCACTGTGCAGGGTGAGTGAGTCTCCAGGAGAGGGGCAACACACAGGAAGCCCCTTTGTCTGTCTGTTTGTCCCCAGCCACTATATGACAAGTTTCTAAATTGTCTCAAGTGTCTGCTCATTCGGCATGGGTCCCAAATAGCCATAGGAATCACTAGCAAACTAACTCTGGCTCTGTACCGGGATGCTCTGATGAGAGCAAGCTCCCTCTATCTCTAATGGGAAAAGTATTCCTCAAACACAAGGACTTGCAAGATAGGAAGGAGTGCGCCAGAAAGCATGTGTACTTGCCCAAGTGCACCAGGAGATGTACAAGAATGTTCACAGTAGTGTTGTTCGTAATGACAAATAATTACAAACAATCCAGATATCCATTAAAATAGACTGGAGAGTGGGAGAGTGGGAGAGGGGTAAGGGATTTTTAAAACTACACATTGGGGTCGGGCACGGTGGCTCACACCTGTAATCCCAGCACGTTGGGAGGCCGAGGCGGGTGGATCACCTGAGGTCAGGAGTTTGAGACCAGCCTGGGCAACATGGAGAAACCGCATCCCTACTAAAAATACAAAATTAGCTGGGAGTGGTGGTGCATGCCTGTAATCCCAGCTACTCAGGAGGCCGAGGCAGGAGAATCGCTTGAACCCAGGAGGCAGAGGTTGCAGTGAGCCGAGATTGTACTATTGCACTCCAGCCTGGGCAACAAGAGTGAAACTCCGTCTCAAAAAAGATAAAAACAACACAAAACACTACATACTGGGGCTGGGCGTGGTGGCTCACGTCTGTAATCCTAATACTTTGGGAGGCCAAGGCAGGCAGATCACCTGAGGTCAGGAGTTCAAGACCAGCCTGGGCAACATGGCGAAACCCTGTCTCTACTAAAAATATAAAAATTAGCTGGCGTGGTGGCATGTGCCTGTAATCCCAGCTACTCAGGAGGCTGAGGCAGGAGAACCGCTTGAACCCCAGGAGGCAGAGATTGCAGTGAGCCGAGATTGCATCACTGCACTCCAGCCTGGGTGACAGCGTGAGACTGTCTCAAAAAAAAAAAGAGACTACATATTGGGTATAATGCACACCACTCAGCTGATGGGTGCACCACACTTCACCACTATACAATTTATCCATGTAACCAGAACCAAAAATACTCCAAAAAGCTATTGAAATTTTTAAAAATTAAAATAATATTTTAAATGGTTACAATTATTTTTAAAATTATAATCTTTAATATAAAGTTTAAATACTTAAATATGTTTAAAATACTGCAGAATATTCATATAATGGAGTCTTATATAGCAGCAAAAATGAATTAACTATAGTTATATCTCCATGAATATATCTGAGAAACATAGTATTGAGCTAAATAAATCATAGAAAAATACATACTGTTGGGCCAGGTGCAGTGGCTCATGGCTATAATCCCAGCACTTTGGGAGGCCAAGGTGGGCGGATCACCTGAGGTCAGGAGTTCAAGACCAGCCTGGCCAACATGGTGAAACCCCCATCTCTACTAAACATACAAAAAAAAATTAGCCGGGTGTGGTGGCATGTGCCTGTAGTCTCAGCTACTCAGGAGGCTGAGGCAGGAGAATCACTTGAACCTGGGAGGTGGAGGTTGCAGTGGGCCAAGATCGCACCACTGCACTCCAGCCTGGGCGACAAAGCAAGACTCAAAAAAAAAAAAAAAGGAAAAAGGAAAAAAATACATACCATTGGATTCCCTTTGTATGAATTCCAGAAGGAGGCAAAAGTAAACAAGATATATATATTTTTAGGAATGCATACATAAAAGGCGAAACTATTAAGAAAAGAAAGGAATGATAATCCCCAAAGTCAAGAGAGGGGTTAAGTCTCATTGCCAGGGGAGTGGGGGGTTAGAAGGGCATGAGATTAGGAAGGGGCACTCGGGGGCTTCCAAGGTACTGGTAATGTTTAACCCGAGGTGTGGACACGTTGGTGTTAATTTTTCAAAAATTCGTTAAATTGCACATATACATTTCATGTTCTCTTTTGTATGTATGATTATTTCACAATTGAAAAGCAATCATTTATATTGTATTACACTCAGGGGAAGTTCCTTCTGTGATCTGCCTGAGCTATGTTAACTTACCCTCGGGGCTAGTCGGTTTAATGTGTAAGACAAGGCCTATGACAGTGCTGTGGGCAGAAGAGGTCTCTGATCCTCAGAGTCTCCAGCTAGAAACTGGGCTGTAGCCTCTAGGGGCATCGTGTGAAAGAGTGGATGGTTCTCTGTAAACTCATCCCTACCATTAAGGTCTCTGCCATTCGGAGCTGGGGGGTGCTCCACTAGGAACGTTTGCGAATGGTTTCTGGACCCACAGTCCCACCCTGGGAATGGATTTGTGGTCTGAGAAACAGGAACCTGAAGTGAGATGAGGAGAAGCCGGGTAAGAAGTGGTTCCAGTGACTGACTTCGTCTGACGTGGACTACCCTGAACCTAACCAAAAAAGGGGATTTTGAAAGGTTTTCTTGTAAGTCTGAGTTGACTGTTCTGCTTAAATGAGGAAGAAGTTGAATATTGCTTAGGCAGCCTGCAGGGGTCTTGGAGTCACTCCTTCTGACTGACAGCCAGAGATCACCGTCCAGAGATGGAGGAGGAGACGGCATGTAGCATAGCCCTGAGAAGCTGTCTTACCGATGTCATCTTTAATATTAGCCTGTGTTCTATGACAGCAGGGGGCTTTATTCCTAATGCAGTGGATCTGAAGTAGAGGGATTATGTGAGCTGATTCCGGGCTCTGGAAAGATTACTCTAATGACCACAAGGCAGTCTGCTTCAACTACGGCTGACTGCTCATCCCAGACCCCCTCTCTGCCCCCACTACCCTCTCCCAGACCCTGCAAGACAGAATCTGGGGTGTTCCAAGATTTTCCAGATTTTTGAAAAATCTGGCCTGTTCATCACTTCAGACACCATTTTTCCTACTTGGTCAAGCCAAATACCGCCATCCGACACGGTGAAGACACACCTGTAGCCACCTTGACAAAGTGCTGCTCATGACTTGGTCCAGCCAGAAATCGATTTTGCTATGACTTGGTCCACGTCTTTCATTCTTGACCACTGCCCAAAATGCACACCTTTGCTTGCACCCTTTTGAGGAGGAGGCTTGTTGACACAGGCCAGAAGTAGGGTCCCCTTGCTTCTAGTCACCATTGCTACTCTCAGGCCATTATCTACCCTCTAAAGAAACCACCTCCTTGGAAGCTTCTACATCCAGGTGGGCCATGCCTGCGGTCCACACCCCTCCTTGTCACTGTCATCTATCAATATCCTAATTCTTTCCCTTATTCTTTGGAGGCTTTGTCACGTGGTCATAGCCTTTTCCTCCCCTACATTGCCTGGGTTTAACCCTAACTCTGCAACTTACTAGTTACATAACCTTGCCTAACCTCACTGAGACCTTGCAAGCACCATTCCCTTCTCTGCCTGATAAATTCCTAATCTTCCTCCCAGAGTCATCTTAGGGGTTTTCTCTTCGGTGAAATCTTCACTTTCCCAGGAGCTCTTAGGCCTCCCTCTTCTAAGCTTTCATTGCAAATTGGCTTTCCCTCCATTTTTGTAATTTTGCATTGAATTGTATTTGTCTGTTTGCATCTGTTCTTCCTCTAAATTGTAAGCTCCTAAGAGCAAGATTCCATGACTTCATTTCTGAATTCCCAGTGCCTCACACATACTGGGAGTAGAGATTCCCACAAATATTGATTGGATGGATGGATGGATGGATGGTTGGTTGGATAGACGGATGGACGGATAGATGGATGGATGAATGGATGGATGGATGGATGAACAAATAGGTGGACTGATGGATGGGTGGATGGATAGAGGATGAATGGATAGATGGATGGATGAATGGGTGAATGGATGGATGGGTGGATGGATGGATGGATAGATGCATATGTGCTATTGTCCTGTAAGTGGTGCAGACCAAACATTCTTTTGAGGGTTCTGACTGCTGAATTTGGATTGTGGTGCTACTGACTGTCTTAATAAGTATTTTTATGATATCACAGTTTTTTATTACTGCCATTTTTGTAACCTTTCATTTGCATTTTCAGTAGAAAAGAGAGGAAGTAAATTCACAGGATCTAAATACACAGATTGCAAGGCAACGCCACTGTTAGACATTTTGCCTCTCGTTTCATCCATTTCTGCTTCTGCTGGCCTTCCTTTCAACATACTTTCAATACCCCAAACCCCGCTATGCAGTTCGAAAACGAGGCCCACTGCGACTTTGTGAAGCTGCGTGAGATGCTGATTCGAGTCAACATGGAGAGATCTGCGGGAGCAGACCCACACTCGGCACTATGAGCTGTATCGCCGCTGTAAGCTGGAGGAGATGGGCTTCAAGGACACCGACCCTGACAGCAAACCCTTCAGGTACCACTCCTGCCAGCCCAGCCCAGCCCAGCTCAGCTCAGCCTACCCACACGGTGTGGAAGCCTTGCCCTGGATGATCCACAGGGGAGGCGAGACACAGGTGCTAAGACCTCGATGAGCAGGGTGGCTCCCTTGCCAGTTGTGCTTGCCTGTGCACCCTCTGCTTCTGCACGCCTGCCAGGAGAGCTGTGGGGCACAGGCTTGGAAAGCAAGCCTTGCTTTTAAGGGCAAGCAAAGGGAGGAGGCCCAGAGAAGCAGCAAGGCTGATCACCACACACACACACACACACACACGCACACACACACACGCACGCATCCTGGACAGCTCCCAAGCAGCTGCGCTGGAGGGGGATCCCCAAGCTGAGGCCCTGTTCCACGGGGTGGCAGTTTGTAACTGTCCTCTGCCCCTCTTTCTTCATCAGGTGCCTCAGACAGGTTTCCAGTCTGTTCTTGACCCCACCTCCCTATTCTCAAACCCAGATAGGACCAGGTAGCAATCCCTTGGCATGCATTGATGAACTGCAGGCTCTTCAGTGATTGTCCTTAGTGTCTGCATTCAAGTGCAAGTTCTGTTTTGACCATAGGATGTTGATCATCATTGGCATCTTTCTCAAATCAAAATGCTTGGAGAGAAGGGGAATGTTTTTGAAAGCAGGTTATTATGCAGAGAGGAGTGGTATGCCAAGTAGATGTGTCTGATCTCTATGCGTGATGTGTGAAATGAGCCTTACAGTTGAAATTACCACGTGGTGCCCTTTATTGTGGTCAGGCATTAATAAGCAAGTGAGGGAGATGTCTACCAGTTAAAAAGACTTTCAACGAGCCTCTGAGATATTACACTACCTGTTGACAGCCTAAAGCTGGCCTGGGAGCAGACCCTAACCAGTCCCTTGGGGATACTTGCTTCAAGAGGGACAGGCTGATGCCCTATACTGACAGGTGGGGCCAGGCGCACCTGGGGTTGGGGGTAGGCATGCTCTGTCTCTTTCTAGTGGGGAGCTGCCTGGCTCTCTTCCCCCACCCGCAGCTTTCATCTGCATTTGTAGAGGAGTAGGTGTGCCCCCCACCTGGTCATTTGGTCTCCTTCCCTCCATCCTGAATACCTGTTTCCTGTGTCTTCGCCTTCTTCACTCCTTCTCTGCCAGCTCCTTCCCATGCTGCATGTAAGCATTCTTGTGCTAAAGAATCTCTCTCTTAACCCTGCTCTTCTTACCAGCCTCTGCCCTGTCAAGAGGTTCTTGACAGGATGAGAAGGAGAAAGAGTTGTTCTTTATTTACTGGTTCCTCTTCCCCATCTCTCATTCATTCTTCAACCCACTGCAGTGTTGGCTTCTGCCCCCAGCATAACCACTAAAATGCCTCTCTCCAAGGCCAGGAATCTCAGACTTGTGGCCAAGTTCAGTGTGGCCTTTGGGTTCCATCTTACTTAATCTCAACACAGCACTTTATGCCATTCCCCACTGCTCCTTGAAATACTCTCTGCCTTTGGCTTTTCTAGCACTTGCCTGGCTCATTCTATTCCTCTCTCTCCTGCTATCTTCTCAGCCTCCTTTGCAAGCTCATTTTCTTCACCTTACTCCTTTAAATGTTGATATACCCCCTGGGGTTGTTTCCCCAGGGCCTCTGCTCCTTTCACTTTCTGTTCTCTTTGCAGCTGGTTCTTTCACTCTCACAGCCCTGATGACCGCCTAGAAGTAGATGACTCCCAAGCTAGTTTTACGTCTGAGGTCTAAACCCATTAATCCAACTGCATCCTGGAAATTTCCATTCAGACATCCCATGGAGGACCTCCCTGAAAATCAAGCTGTGAACAATCGAATTCATCTTCCCTCTTAAGCATGCTTCTCCAACATTCCGTGTTGCCGTTCATGACACTAACAACCACCTGGTTGCCCAAGGATAATCAGAATTATCTTGGGCTCCTGAAAGTCCTGGGAGTGCTGCTTCCCTTACTGCTCCCTCCATCCCCTCTCAGCCCTTAACATTAAGATTCTATCACTTTTTTTTTTTTGAGACAGAGTCTTGCTCTGTCGCCCAGGCTGGAGTGCAATGGCCTGATCTCGGCTCACTGCAACCTGCACCTCCTGGGTTCAAGCAAGTCTCCTGTCTCAGCCTTCCAAGTAGCTGGGGCTACAGGTGCCTGCCACCATGCCTGGCTAATTTTTTTTTTTTTTTTTTTTTTTTTTTTTTTGAGAAGAGTCTTGCTCTGTCACCAGGCGCCAGGCTGGAGTGCAGTGGTGCGATCTCGGCTCACTGCAACCTCTGCCTCCCAGGTTCAAGCAATTCTTCTGCCTCTGCCTCCCGAGTAGTTGGGACTACAGTTGCATGCCACCACACCCAGCTAATTTTTGTATTTTTAAAGTAGAGACGGGGTTTCACCATGTTGGCCAGGATGGTCTCCATCTCCTGAGCTCGTAATCTGCCTCCCAAGGTGCTGGGATTACAGGCGTGAACACTGCGCCTGGCCTAATTTTTTTTATTTTTGGTAGATAAGGCTTCACTCTGTTGGCCAGGCTGGTCTCAAACTCCGACCTCAAGTGATCCACCCGCCTCGGCCTCCCAAAATGCCGGGATTACAGGCGTGAACCACCGCCCCCGGCCAAGATCCTGTCACTTGTTACTTGGATTGATGGAAAATCTGTCCTTCCCACAACACAGCCAGAGTGGTCCTTCTCATTTTCAAATTGGATCTGGTATGACTTCCTACTTTAAAACCGTGTAGCGCGTACATGTCCAATTTTAAATATGGCATCCAAAGCTGTTCTCTTCCACCAGGCTCAGGAACTTCGTCTCCCTCTACTCCACCAATACCATGGTGCTCTCTGGCCGTGTTGAACCACGCCTGGCTCCCCAAGAATGTCATTCTCTCTCCCACATGTGCTTTCTTACATGCTGCCCTCTTTTGGAGCACAGTTTCACCTCTTCTTCACCAGGCTATCTCCTACATCTTTCTTTTCTTTTTTTTTTTTTTTTTTTTTTTTTTTGAGATGGAGTCTCACTGTTGCCCAGGCTGCAGTGCAGTGGCACAATCTCGGCTCACTGCAACCTCCGCCTAGCAGGTTCAAGCAATTCTCCTGCCTCAGCCTCCCGAGTAGCTGCGATTACAGGCGCCCGCCACCATGCCTAGCTAATTTTTTGTATTTTTTAGTAGAGACAGGGTTTCACCATGTTGGCCAGGCTGGTCTCGAACTCCTGACCTCAGGTGATCCACCTGCCTCGACCTTCTGGAGTGCTGGGATTAGAGGCGTGAGCCACTGCACTCAGCCTCCTATTTCTTTAAAAATTAGCTCAGGCTGGCTGGGTACAGTGGCTCATGCTGGTAATCCCAGCACTTTGGGAGGCAAAGGCAGGTGGATCACGAGATCAAGGGATTTAGACCATCCTGGCCAACATGGTAAAACCCTGTCTCTATTAACATACAAAAATTAACTGGGTGTGGTGGTGCATGCCTGTCGTCCCAGCTACTCCAGAGGCTGAGGCAGGAGAATCTCTTGAACCTGGGAGGTGGAGGTTGCAGTGAGCCAAGATTGTGCCACTGCACAGCAGTCTGGTGACAGAGTGAGACTCTGTCTCAAAAAAAAAAAAAAAAAAAAGAAAGAAAGAAAGAAAAGAAGCTCAGGCCAGGGGCATCTCCCACTAGAACATGAGTTCCTTGATGGCAGGTATGGTGGCTGTTGGCTCTAGAGGCTGAGTGACTAGCATCATGTCAATTAGTACTGTGTCTAGCACATATGGAGTCTCCTCAAGCATTTGTTGAAATAGTTCATTAATGTGGTCAGTTTCAGAGCCAGGGCCTGGCAGCATTGTGCAGTGGGAAGATCCTGATGAAGACACAGGAGACCCAGCTTCTGGTCAAAGATCTGCCTCTAACTAGCTGTGGGGCCTTGAGCAAGACACCTCACCTCTCTGGGTGTCAGTTTTCTCATCCATAGAACAAGAGTATAAAACCAGATATTCTAAGTCTCTCCAGTCCACTAGGGTTGCCCCACCCCCCTCCCAGAAGCCCTGTGGGCATGCTGTCATGGGCCAAGCCAGGTGCCCACAGCTTTGTGGTTTTATTTTTGCACCTGGCTTGCAACTGGGGAAGGGAGGATGGAGGAACCCAGGGAGGAGCTTTGGGGCCAGTTTTATCAAATAGGAGCCATTCCAAAGGAAGAGGAATTAACCCGACCATGTTTGCAGTTTACAGGAGACATATGAGGCCAAAGGAACGAGTTCCTAGGGGAACTCCAGAAAAAGAAGAAGAGATGAGACAGATGTTCGTCCAGAGAGTCAAGGAGAAAGAAGCGGAGCTCAAAGAGGCAGAGAAAGAGGTAAATGTGAGCCTGGTGATTATTAAAACATCAAGAAACAACAGTTGTTGTGAGGCTGTGGAGAAATAGGAATGCTTTTACACTGTTGGTTTTGAATGTAAATTAGTTCAACCATTGTGGAAGACAGTGTGGTGATTCCTCCAAGACCTGAAACCAGAAATACCATTTGACCCAGCAATGCTATAGATCATTCTATTATAAAGACACATGCACACATATGTTCACTGCAGCACTGTTCACAATAGCAAAGACATGGAATCAACCCAGATGCTCATCAGTGATAGACTGGATAAAGAAAATGTGGTACGTATACACCATGGAATACTATGCAGCCATAAAAAGGAATGAGAGGATGTCCTTTGCAGGGACATGGATGGACATGGGAGCCATTATCCTTAGCAAACTAACAGAGCAACAGAAACCCAAACATCACGCCAGGGGCTGTGGCTCACACCTGTAATCCCAACACTTTGGGAGGCCGAGGCAGGTGGATCACCTGTGGTCAGGAGTTAGAGACCAGCCTGGCCAACATGATGAAACCCTGTCTCTACTAAGAATACTACTATCAGCCAAGTGTGGTGGCACATGCCTGTAGTCCCAGCTACTTGGGAGGCTGAGGCAGGAGAATTGCTTGAGTCCGGGAGGCGGAGGTTGCAGTGAGCCAAGATTGTGCCACTGCACTCCAACCTGGGTGTCAGAGTGAGACTCCATCTCAAAAAGAAAACCAAACACTGCATGTTCTCACTTATAAGTGGGAGCTGAACAATGAGAACACATGGACACAGGGAGGGGAATAACACACACTGGGGCCTGTCATTGCGGCAGGGGGAGGGAGAGCGTCAGAATAAATAGCTAATGCATTCGGGGCTTACTACCTAGGTGATGGGTTGATAGGTACAGCAAAACACCATGGCACATGTTTACCTATGTAACAAACCTGCACATCTGGCACATGTACCCTGGAACTTGAAATAAAATTAAAAAGAAAATGTGAGCCTGGGTGCCAGGCAGGAAGAGAAAGGAAGCTGAACATGGCATGGAAACCCATAACGGGCTTCTGACTTGGGAGAACAGCCTTGTAGCCTCTGGGCAGGAATGGGGCTCAGCCTCTGTAGCCTTGCCTTGGCTGGCACGGAGGAGCTCTGAGAGCTGTGTCTCCTTGACCACCTCCTTTCTAAGGCTGGCTTGTTTTCTCATTGTGTTACTTAACTCTCTAGAGCATCGCTGTCCCATATGGTAGCCGTTAGTCACATGTGACTATTTAATTTTTTGGAATTTTTAAAATCTTATTTTTAATTGACAATAATTGTATATGTTATACAATTATTTGGCCTCCCAAAGTGCTGGGATTGAGCCGAGTGCTGGGATTACAGGTGTGAGCCACTGCGCCTAGCCCACAATATTCTTGAGTTTCTGGTTCTATTCAGGACTAGTTATGCCTTCCTTTAGTTAAGGCTGAAGTGTCTGGACTCATTCCACGTCATAAAGTCCTTTTATTTCCTTCCATGTCCAAAGCCAATGTGATGTTTTGATATATGTTTACATTGTGGAATGCTTACATCAAGCAAATTAGCAAATGGATCATCATCTCACAAACTTACCTTTTTTTGTGGTAAAAAACATTTTAAATCTACTCTTTTCGGCTGGGCATGGTGGTTCACACCTGTAATCCTAGCACTTTGAGAGGCCAAGGCAGGAGAATCACTTGAGGCCAGGAATTTGAGACCAGCCTGGGCAAAAAAAAAAAAAAAAAAAGTGAGACCCCGTCTCTACAAAAAATAAACAAAATTAGCTGGGAAGGGTGGCACAGGCCTGTATCCCAGCTACTAGGGAGCCTGAGGTAGGAGAATCACTTGAGCCAGGAGCTTGAGGGTGCAGTAAGCTATGATCATACCCCTGCACTTGAGCCTGGGTGCCATAGCAAGACCCTGTCTCAATCAATCAATCAATCAATGAAATCTACTCTTGTAGCAACTTCAAAATATATAATAAAATTTAAAACTAGTTCGTCAATCATGTTAGCCATGTTTCAAAAGCTCACCCCCTCATACACCTAGTGACTAATACTAAACAGCACAGATATAGAACGTTTCTGTTGTCACAGAAAGCTCTACTGGGGCCAGGCACGGTGGCCCATGCCTGTCATCCCAGCACTTTGGGAGGCCAAGGCAGGCAGATCACTTGCAGTCAGGAGTTCGAGAGCAGCCTGGCTAACATGGTAAAACCCCATCTCTGCTAAAAATACAAAAAGTTAGCTGGGTATGGTGGTGCATACCTATAATCCCAGCTATTCAGGAGGCTGAGGTGAGAGAATCACATGAATCGGAAGCAGAGGCTGCAGCGAGCTGAGATCGTGCCACTGCACTCTCGCCTGGGCAACGGAGCAAGACTCCGTCTCCAAAAAAAAAAGCCCTATTGAGCAGTGCTGCTACAGAGTCAGGCTTTTGAGATTGGGTGTGACCTAATTCTTTTTCTTCTTCTTCTTTTTTTTCTTTTTTGACAGTTTCGCTCTTGTTGCCCAGGCTCAAGTGCAATGGTGCGATCTCAGCTCACTGCAACCTCCACCTCCCAGGTTCAAGCGAGTCTCCTGCCTTAGCCTCCTGAGTAGCTGGGATTACAGGCATGCCCACCATGCCTGGCTAATTTTTGTACTTTTAGTAGAGATGGTGTTTCACCAAGTTGGCCAGGCTGGTCTCGAACTTCTGACCTCAGGTTATCCACCCGCCTCGGCCTCCCAAAGTGCTGGGATGACAGGCATGAGCCACTGCACCCGGCCATTCTTTTTCTTCTTCCTGGGAGTTTGGAGCTCAGTATGGACAGCTGATCACTTTCTTGGCTGTTCTGCCCCATGCTAACTTCTCTGATGGCTGTGGGGAAAGATGGTCTCGGGCAGTCCTACGTACTTTGCTGAAACCTAAGACAGCTATTATTGTTCCCATTCCTTTGGATATTCTGTTCCATTTCATTTTAGAAATAAAGAAACATTGGCTGGGCACGGTGGCTCACGCCTGTAATTCTAGCACTTTGGGAGGCTGAGGTGAGTGAATCTTGAGGTCAGGAAATCGAGACCATCCTGGCCAACATGGTGAAACCCTATCTCTACTAAAAATACAAAAATTAGCTGTGCGTACTGGCAGGCGCCTGTAATCCCAGCTACTCAGGAGGCTGAGGCAGGAGAATTGCTTGAACCAGGGAGTCGAGATTCACAGTGAGCCAAGATCGCACCACTGCACTCCACTCCAGCCTGGCGACAGAGCGAGACTCCGTCTCAAGAAAAAAAAAAAAAAAAAAAAAAAGAGAGAGAGATAAAGAAACACCTATGTAGCTCTACTGGGTTTTTTAAGTAAGGGGTTTTCATTACTGAAGCTATGCCTAGGCGCCTGCAGTTAGTCTTCTATCCCATGGCCTTGCCTCTAAGGTCTCCCCTGCCAGCTCAGCTACTGCTGCCAGATTAATTGGCTTAATGTGCGGTGTTGGTCATGTCAGCCATAGCTTCACCTCTCTGCACCTCAAAACCCTCAACTATAAAAAAAAGGAAGCACTTGGCTGGGCATGGTGGCTCACACCTGTAATCCCAGGACTTTGGGAGACCGAGGCAGGTGGATCACCTGAGGTCAGGAGTTTGAGACCAGCCTGAACAACATGGTGAAACACCGTCTCTACTAAAAAATATAAAAATTAGCCAGGCGTGGTGGAGGGCACCTGTGATCACAGCTTACTTGGGAGGCTGAGGCAGGAGAATTACTTGAACCCAGGAGGAGGAGGTTGCAGTGAGCCGAGATCGCACCACTGCACTCCAGCCTGGGCAACAAGAGTGAGACTGTCTCAAAAAAAAAAAAAAAAGGAAAAGAAAGAAAAAGAAAGGAAGCACTTAATTACTTCACGAGTCTCTTCCACATTTAACCTGTTGTACTCTCAAGGGTTCTCACCAAAGCCCATAACAAGGGTATCGATTTTTTCAGTTTCACTAAAAAAAAGTGAGACAGGTGCCTTGGCTCAGGCCCGTAATCCCAATACTTTGCAAAGACAAGGCGGGAGGATTGCTTGAGCCCAAGAGTTCAAGACCAGCCTGGGCAACATAGTGAGACTCTATATTAAAAATACAAAAAATTAGCCAGGCATGGTGGCACGTGCCTGTAGTCCCAGCTACCCAGGAGGCTGCTGAGGTGGTAGGATTGCTTGAGCTGAGAGATCAAGGCCACTGCATTCCAGCCTGGGTTTCAGAGTGAGACTCTGTCTCAATTAAAAAAAAAAAAAAGAAGAAAAGAAAAAAATATCAGCACTTTTAGGAGGAGAAGTGAAGGGATCTCAAAAGACAAATGTATAAAAGTACAATGAACAAAAGCCAGGTTAAAGCAACTGATAGGCAGCCCAAATGACTAGTAAAAGCTGGCTATACAGCAGGCTCTGGTCACTCACCTACCTAAGTGACAGTGTCAAATACCCACAGGACCCGGAAACTGACTCCTTCATGGTATGCTACAAGTGCTACAGAATCCTAAACTCTCTAAAAAAGAAAAAGAAAAAGAATCCTAAACTCTCTCCTGAATCCATGAAAGAAAGTGAAATTCTGCTCTCTCTGCTCTTACTATTCAGCGTAGTTTATTGCATTCTAGTCTGTGACTGCCTGTGCCTCTTGTTCTCTGATCCACTTATCAAAATGGCATGCCAGAATATTCTTTTGTGTTTTTTTTTCTTCCCGAGACAGAGTCTCGCTTTGTTGCCCAGGCTGGAGTGCAGTGGTGCGATCTCGGCTCACTGCAAGCTCTGCCTCCCGATTCAAGCGATTCTCCTGCCTCAGCCTCCTGAGTAGCTGGGATTACAGGTACACGCCACTATGCCTAGCTGATTTTTGTATTTTTAGTAGAGATGAGGTTTCACCATGTTGGCCAGGCTGGTCTCGAACACCTGACCTTGTAATCCTCCCACCTCGGCCTCCCAAAGCGCTGGGATTGAGCCGAGTGCTGGGATTACAGGTGTGAGCCACTGTGCCTGGCCCACAGTATTCTTGGGTTTCTGGTCCTATTCAGGATTATTTAAGCCTCCCTTTAGTTAAGCTGAGGTGTCTGGACTCATTCCACGTCATAAAATTCTTTTATTTTCTTCCTACATCCAAAGCCAAGTATTTCCATTGACTGGCTTTGCCATTACTGAAGTTTTCTCTGCGATCCATGGTGATCCTCCCTGATTGCAGGGGTTAAGAAAAGACAGGGGTTTCTTACATATAAGAAGTCCTGCTATCGAATGCTCTAAATATCGAATGCTCTAAATTCCTTACTTCTAGACCTTTGCTGTTTCCTCATAAAATGGAGATAATAACAGAACCTACCTCGAAGAGTTGTGGTAACAATTAAATAAGAATAAATATACATAAAGAGCTTATAAAAGTCATGCTTAGCCTGTGGAATAATTACTTAGGTCTTTTTTTTTTCCTTTGGAGATGGAGTCTTGCCGTGTTGCCCAGGCTGGAGTGCAATGGTGCAATCTCGGCTCCCTGCAACCTCCCACCTCCCAGGTTCAGGCGATTCTCCTGCCTCAGCCTCCTAGTAGCTGAGATTATAGGCATGTGCCACAATGCCTGGCTAATTTTGTATTTTTAGTAGAGATGGTGTTTTACCATGTTGGCCAGGCTGATCCTCGAACTCCTGACCTCAAGTGATCTGCCTGCCTCAGCCTCCCGAAGTGCTGGGATTACAGGCCTGAGCCACCGTGCCTGACCAGCACTCAGTAAATGTTCTGTTATTATAATTGATGTTATTATTAACCATGTGGGTAACTATGGGGACTCTTTTTTTTTTTTTTTTTTGAGATGGTGTCTCCCTCTGTTGCCCAGGCTGGAGTGCAGTGGTGCAATCTTGGCTCACCGCAACCTCTGCCTCCTGGGTTCAAGCAATTATCCTGCCTCAGCCTCCCGAGTAGCTGGGACTACAGACATGTGCCACCATGCCCGACTAATTTTTGTATTTTTAGTAGAAATGGGGTTTCACCATATTGGCCAGGTTGGTCTTGACAACTCCTGACCTCGCGATCCACCCGTCTTGGCCTCCCAAAGTGCTGGGATTACGGGTGTGAGAACCACCGTGCCCCGGCCTATGGGGACTCTTTTAACAAAATGTCCGACTAAAGACAATACAGTGTTCCCTTTACCATATTCAGGAGCAGAGACTTGGAGATAAAATGGCAGGAGGAGAGAACGATCCAGAGTATGGTGCCTTTGGTGCCATCATGGCAATCCCTGACAGAAATGCCCCCTAGGTTTCAGGGTCCTGCGTGGTCACAGCCCTACTGGTCCCCCACCCACCCTGGGCTTGGCCAGACTTGGGGCTGCTCACAGGGGACTGTCTCCACTCTCCCTGTGCTTCCCTGCCAGCTGCATGAGAAAGTCTGACCGTCTGAAGAAACTTGACCAGGATGAGAAGAAGAAGCTGGAAGATAAGAAGAAAAATCCTTGGATGATGAAGTGAATGTTTTCAAACAGAGAAAGACGGGAGGTCCAAGCTGCTCCAGTCCCAAGGTTCCCAGGCTGGAGGCTCACAGACTCTGAAGAGAGACAAAAGAGAAGAAAAAGTAAGTAGTAGGCTGCTCTGGGGTGGTGCCTTCTCTCTCCTGCTCATCCTCCCAGGGCAGGACGTGGCACCTCTGAAGGGGCTGAGGACTGGTGACCAGAGGTGAGCTGCGGGCTGTCCGATTGGTTGGGGGTACCCTATAACTGGTGTCAGCGTCCCTGTGGGATCTTTGGATTCCCTGAGTTTGGGGAGCTGAGAGTAGGGGAGGGATGTGGTCCCGGAGGCCCAGCCCATCCGTTCAGCTTGCTTAGGAAAGCCCTGCAAACTCAAGGCCCATAGGAGAGGAAGGGAAAGGGAGAGGAAAAGCAAAGGGAGAGAGTGAAGGAGCAGAAGAGAGGAAAAAAATGAGAAGTGCAGCAATATAAGAAAGAGAGGAACAAGGCTGGGTGCGGTGGCTCACGCCTATAATCCCAGAACTTTGGGAGGCCGAGACAAGCAGATCACTTGAGATCAGGAGTGTGAGACAAGCCTGACCTACATGGCAAAACTTGTCTCTACTGAAACAAAACAAAACAAAACAAAACAAAACAGAAAGTAGCCCAGTGTGGTGATGCACGCCTGTAGTCCCAGCTACTCAGGAGGCTGAGGCAGGAGAATCACTTGACCTCGGGAGGTGGAGGTTACAGTGATCCGAGATCACACCACTGCATTCCAGCCTGGGCAATGGAGCCAGACTCCATCTCAAAAAAAAAGGAAAGAGAAACAAAAAGAAGTACAGATATGGGCCAGGCGTGGCGGCTCACACCTGTAATCCCAGCACTCTGGGAGGCCAAGGCAAGTGAATCACCTGAGGTCAGGGGTTCAAGACCAGCCTGGCCAACATGATGAAACCTCGTCTCTACTAACAACACAAAAAATTAGTAAGGCATGGTGGCACATGCCTGTAATCCCAGCTCCTTGGGAGGCTGAGGCAGGAGAATTGCTTGAACCCAGGAGGCACAGGTTGCAGTGAGACGAGATCACGCCATTGCACTTCAGCCTGGGTGACACAGCGAGACTCTGTCTCAGAAAAGAAAAAAGAAGTGCAGCATACAGAGTAGTGGAAGAAAGAGAAAGCCTTTAGCAGAAACTCTGTGCACCCTCTCCCCACCCCTGCCCTATATCTGAGGTTGCTCACCTCTCCACCCTGCCTCAGTTCTCACTCGCTGCGGCCAACGGAATTTAACTGCTGCCACTGAGGGCTGCAGCCCAGCCCTGATTTCCCACCCCTTTGTGATCCCTCCCTGCTGGCTGCTTAGTTCTGCCCAGCCTGGGGTGCTGAGAACTTACGAGGGAGCCCTCAGATGCCAGTGTACCCGCATGTGCCCCATCCTCAGTCTGGGGAATGATTTTAAGACTTCCCATCTCCTCTGATACTAGAACATGGGCTCCTGGATACCATGTGGGTCAATAATCCTCACCCAACCAGTCTCTGCTTGCTCAAAGTTACCCATTCCTCATCCCAGAACGAGAAAAGTGTTTCTGACGGGATCTAGAACACCCTGTGGGTGCCCTCGTGCCCCTGCAGTTGTTTCTGCAGTGTGGCTAGAGGAGCTCCCAGGTGGACTGTTCAGCAGTGTCTTTACTAAAGGGTACTGAGAATGCAAAAGATGTCCATGGTCATTGCCTTCTGTTTTTAGCCACTTGTTCCTGGACTTCACTGTTGGATATTTTGCCAGAAGGAAGAAACACCTTCCTTTCCTCTGGCTTATCACTTAGAAATAACATGGTAACTTTTGCATAACAGTAAAATATGTTATATTTGAAGACACTCAGCTTTGCAATCCAATTACTCTTTATTCACATGTGTAATTTGAACATCTTGGCCAGGTACGGTGGCTCATGCCTGTAATCCCAGCACTTTGGGAGGCCGAGGCAGGCAGATCACTTGAGGTCAGGAGTTCGAGACCAGCCTGGGCAACATGGCGAAACCCTGTCTCTACTAAAAATACAAAAATTAGCTGGGCATGGTGGCGGTGCATGCCTGTAGTCTCAGCTACTTGGGAGGCTAAGGCAGGAGAATCACTTGAGCCTGGGAGGCGGAAATTGCAGAGAGCCAAGATCATGCCACTGCACTCCAGCCTAGGTGACAGAGTGAGACTTTGTCTCAAAAAAAAAAAAAAAAAAAAGAATATCTTCACCAATTAGTCCAGAGATTTTTGTTACTGAATCTTAATACTACATGTCAAATTCATTGATGAATGAACTTTTTTGGTATTACCTGATGGATAAAGTTCAATTAGCCAGAAAAAAAGTCTCTTTAGACACACCCTGTACTTTATTCACTTATCTGTCATGGTGTATTAGTTGTCCAGCACGAATGGATTCCTATTTTTGAGATCAGAAAAATCTAAATTCGTCCTGCAGCTGTAACCTGCTGCCTCCATAGTCCTGTGGGTATTTGTTAACTCAATACCTCGGGCAGTTTCATCGCCTGGTTGTTAGGAATTGGTTTGTTCAAGCTGCATTGAAACTATAAATATTCCCTATTCAGATGTTCAGTAAAGCTCTTCTCAGATCAAGCTTTCCCCTTGTTGCCTCAAACTGACTGACTTCTCCCCACCCCAGGCAGGAGATCCCAACAGGGAGATACCCCTCTCTACTCTCCAGGAATATTTGGCATTGGTGACAACGCCCCTTTCCAATTCTGAAATGGGTGAAAACCCTGCTGGCATGTGGCACCTCATATTAATAATAAGGGCCTAACAGAATGACCTATCCTCTTCCGTACTTCCAGATGTCCAAGTGGCCCCAGGTCTCGTCTTCTTATGTAATTTCATGAGCAATTGGTTAACTCCTGGAAGAAGCCACCATTAGACCTGTGCCGCCCCTCCTCCCCCATAGTCGTGATGGTGGGTTTTGAGGGGTAGAAATGGTGGTAGTAGTATTTCTTCTTGAGAGATGGTGGTTGGATCTAAGAGTCACATATTCAGAATTTCCTTTAGCTTCCCCTAAATTAGAGATTAAGAAAGTACTGAGCGGCCGCAGTGGCTCACGCTTGTAACCCCAATACTTTGGGAGGCCAAGGCGAAAGGAATGCTTGAGTCTAGGAGTTTGAGATCAGCCTGGGCAACATAGTGAGACCCTTGTCTCTACAAAAAAAAAAAAAAAATTAAACATTAGCTGGGAATGATGGCACTTGTGTATAGTCCCAGCTACTCGGGAGGCTGAGGTGGGAGAATCGCTTGATCCCGGGAGGCTGAGGCTGCAATGAGCCGTGATTGCGCCACTGCACTCCAGTCTGGGCAAGAGAGAGACCCTGACTCAGAAAACAAAAAAAGAGTATCAGTGTTTCAGGGGTTCCTACCAGTCCACCCTTCCCACTTCCCCTTCCTGCTACTCCTCATCGCCTTTGACCTCTAACCCTTCATTGTTTGTGTCAACTCATAATATTTGATTTCTCCTCATGCTCACTCCACCTTCATCAGCTCTTACTGTTTTACAGTTAACTCTGCTGTTTGCTGCATGCTGCATGAGACCCAGGGTCCTGGTAAGCTTGATTAACTCTAAATAGAACTAGCAGTGGCTTCTAGAACATATCTCCCTAGTCCCGCACCCCCAACGCAAACATCCAATCTTAAAAGAAGCTGCTTCATTGGTCAAGCTGGTTTTCTCTTGTGACTTATAATATGAAGAAATAGTCTGGTGTGGTCTCAAGTGTACATGTGGAATGTCTGCTTGCCTGCCTGCCTGATTAAAGTGAGGGGTTGTTTCAGACTTTTGCTGCTAGAACAGCTGGGTAACATAGGTGGATCTTGTGATCAGTATTTAAGGTTTCAGTGTGGGTAGTTTTTTCTTAAAGAGCCATAATCGAGCTGGGCACAGTGGCTCACACCTGTAATCCCAGCACTTTGGGAAGCCGAGGCAGGCGGATCACCTGAGGTCGGGAGATCGAGACCATCCTGGCCAACATGGTGAAACCCTGTCTCTACTAAAATACAAAATATTAGCCCGGCGTGGTGGTACATGCCTGTAATCTCAGCTACTCGGGAGGCTGAGGCAAGAGAATCGCTTGAACCCAGGAGGCGGAGGTTGCAGTGAGCCAAGATCACGCCATTGCACTCCAGCCTGGGCAACAAGAGCGAAACTCCGTCTCAAAAAAAAAAAAAAAAAAAAAAAAAGCCATAATCATTATTTGCAAAATAAGTGAAACCATAGTGATGAGAGAGAACTTTGGGCTTCACAAGCCCTGTCCTGCAAAGTCACAGTCAGCATCAACCTCCTCCCATCCCCCTGCATCAGGTTTGAGAATATCCAGAGTCAATGGAAACTCGCTTCTCTGTTTCCCTCTGGTGGCTGTTTCTTCTCTGAGGGGTTCAAGTTCTCAAATTTCGTTTGACTGTACCCCCTTCAAAACCGTAACAAAAGTGGAGGAAAATGAAGAGACTTTAGACATTATAGAGACTTCCTTACATTTTATCCTACAAGTACTAGTTTCATGAAAACCTCTTATAAGACCAGTAGGTAACCTTTGGTAAGGATTCCTGAGTGCTAGATTTTGTGTTTATAGTTGACAAAGCATCACATAGTTTATGGGGGAGACTGAAAGCAGTGATTAAGAACCTTCTATCTCCTCTACTAGACTCAGGTAGTGAATGGAAAGGAAATACAAACATTTTTAATTTAACATCATTAGGTTTTTTTGTTGTTGTTTTTGTTTTGTTTGTTTATTTATTTTTTTGAGATGGAGTCTTACTCTGTCTCCCAGGCTGGAGTGCAGTGGCACAGTCTTAGCTCACTGCAACCTTTGCCTCCTGGGTTCAAGCAATTCTCATGCCTGAGCTTCCCAAGTAGCTGGGATTATAGGTATGGGCCACCATTCCTGGCTAATTTTTGTATTTTTAGTAGAGACGGGGTTTCACCACGTTAGCCAGGCTGGTCTTGAACTTGTGACCTCAGGTGATCCGCCCACCTTGGCCTCCCAAAGTGCTGGGATTACAGGTGTGAGCCACCCCCACCCAGCCTAGGGTTATATTTTTAAAACTTTACCATGGAAACTTTCAAACATGAACAAAAGAAGAGAGGATAATACAGTTTGGCCCACAACCCAGCCCCCAAACAACCATAAACATATGCCCAATCTTGTTTCATCAATTACTGCAGACCTGCTAAATTATTATAAAGCAAAACCATATCCCTTTATCTGTAAATACTCTAGTATATATATATATTTCCAAGAAAACGATCCTTTAAAAAAACATAACCACAACCCCACCATTATCACACCTACAAAACGAGACAATAATTCATTAACATGAAATGTCTAGTCAGTGTTTGAAAACATCCCTGGTTGTCTCCATAAATGCCTTTTTACATTTGGTTTGTTTGGATAGGGGAATAGAAAATATAGAGAAAACTTTTCCCCACTCACCCATGTAGTTTATGATTTAAATGGAAAGCCTGCTGTTAGTCACCAAACTGATTGTTGCAGCTATTGCACTGGGGACTTGGGGCAGCTAGGCAAATACATCCTGCTTGGAAGCAAATCCTAAAAGAGGAAGTCCATAGAGGTTTTCTGCAGCATAAGGCCCATGAAACCTGGCCAAAGGAAACAATCTTGAAAAGAACAATGACTTGATTTTACTGTCTGGCTTAACAGCAAGTCTTGGAGCCCCTGCTAGTTGACTGGAATTTAAACAGCAAATTTCCATTTAGGAAGACAGTCAATTCCTAAGATGTCTGTCCATTCTTTCCACTGTAGTTCCAGTGCCTAGCGAAGTGCCTGACTTGCAATAGACCTCGGTTCATACGTTACGTTTTTGTTCCCCACCTTTTTTTTTTGTTTGTTTTGAGACGGAGTCTCTCTGTTGCCAGGCTGGAGTGCAATGGCGTGATCTTGGCTCTCTGCAACCTCCAACTTCCGGGTTACAAGCTATTCTCCTGCCTCAGTCTCCCCAAATAGATGAGATTACATGCTCGTGCCACCATGCCCAGCTAACTTTTGTATTTTTAGTAGAGACGGGGTTTCACCATGTTGGCCAGGACGGTCTCTATCTCCTGACCTCGTGATCGCCTGCCTCACCCACCCAAAGTGCTGGGATTAGAGGCATCAGCCACCGTGCCTGGCTGTTTCCCTATCTGTTATGAGGAGAGCAGCAAATATGTATTCTAGTTTGTGAGATTTAAGTTTATTCAGGTTTCATTGCACGTAGCTTGACACAATTGCATACAGGTTTCCCCAAGTAAATAATTGTTAGTGGTCATTCCTAAAGTGAATTCTGGCAAAACTATAATTAAAGCTACACTTTACAAGTAAGAGGCAATTGGTAATCCAGCTGGAATAGCCAACCCAACCCCCGAGTAGGTTGGCTCTTCCTGGCAGGCTTCTCCCCTGGTCGACCACGAAGCAGTTTCCAGACCAACTTAGTCAGGGAAGGCTTGGGCTGCCAGGATCTGAAAAGAGGCAAAGGCAACCCGCCCCCTCCTCAAAGCCCTCATGCTAGGGGTGAATTGTGAGAAGGTAGCCTACCCAGACTGTGCAGGCACTCAAGGCTTACTGTGTCCCCGCATTTGGGAATTGCTTGAGGCACTACTTGTAGCTCTGTGCATTCGTCGACAGATTCTCTTTGTGATTTGCCCCGACATCTTTTGCAGATACTATACCTCAATTGTTATTTGGTCCTTAGGAGTGCACAGTATATGGATAGTCTCAAACATCAAAATATATCAGCCTTCCTGTGAAACTAGAGTATAGGGTCACCTGCAGTGTTTTTTTAGGTTACTCTTCCCCTAGGAAGTAGACAAAGAATAAAAAATAAGATATGAGAGCTGGGCGCAGTGGCTCACGCCTCCTGGTAGCTAGTACTTTGGGAGGCCGAGGTGGGCAGATCACCTGAGGTAAGGAGTTCGAGACCAACATGGCCAACATAAGGTGAAACCCCCTCTCTACTAAAAATATAAAAATTAGTTGGGTGTGGTGTCGCATGCCTGTAATCCCAGCTACTTGAGGGGCTGAAGCAGGAGAATCGGTTGAAGCCCGGGAGGCGGAGGTTGCAATGGGCCGAGATCGGCGCCACTGCACTCCAGCCTGGGTGACAGAGTAAGACTCCATCTCAAAAAAAAAAAAAAAAAAAAAGATGAGATGTGTATAGATTGCTATTACTTTCCAAAGTGTTTTTGTTTTTGTTTTGTATGGTGCTTCATTTTACAGTTATAACAGGTCTGTGTGGTAAGAAGGGATTAATCCCCAGTTTACAAAATGAGTAAATGGAGGCTGAGCATGCGTGGCTCACTCCTATAATTGTCGCACTTTAAGAGGCTGAGGTGGGAGGATCACTTGAGCCCAGGAGTTGGAGACCAGCCTGGGCAACATGGTGAAACCCCATCTCTCTATATTTATTTTAAAAAAAAAGAGTGGCCAGGCGGCGCAGTGGCTAACACCTGTAATCCCAGCACTTTGGGAGGCCAAGGCGGGCAGATCACCTGAGATCAGGAGTTTGAGACCAGCCTGGCCAACATGGTGAAATCCTGTCTCTACTAAAAAAAACAAATATCTAAAAACTAGCTGGGCATGGTGGTGGACGCCTATAATCCCAGCTGCTCGAGAGGCTGAGGCAGGAGAATCATTGACCCTGGGAGGTGGTTGCGGTGAGCTGAGACCACACCATTGCACTCCAGCCTGGGAGACAGAGCAAGACTCCATCTCAAAAAAAAAAAAAAAAAAAAAGAGTAAATGGAAGAGCAAGAATTTAAGAAACTACCAAGGACCACACAGTGCATTGGTGGCAGAACTCCTATTTTCTGTTATAATTTACCATTCACCTCAGTGTGTGTATATCTTGAAAGTGTATATGTTGTGTGTATATTGCCTTTGAGGAAGGTGACTGTAAAGTATACTCATTTATAGCCCATACTTTTATCCCTGCCAGATATCTAATAGTCTTTATTTAATGGGATAAATTAATTTTGGGTAATAAGACAGGGCTTAGGTCCAGTAGCCAAGGAATTCTCAGGGACATTGCATGTGATAGAGTCTTAAATAAACAGCTCTAGGGCCACAGGCTGTGACTCTTTCTTGCAGGCCAGCAGGGCAAGATTGCTGTTGACTTCTCTGTGTTCTTCAGTCTATTTATATGTCAAATGGGGATAGAGTCCTACTTGCTGTATTTATGTCACAGAAATGGGATTTACATGGAAGGGAAGTCAAAGTATTATTTAAGCACAAACCCATGATGGGTTTCCATAGTGCAAGTTCTGGGGTCCCAACCCCATACACTCTGCAAACAGGCCTGCCCCAGAGTACCGAGTCAGCTGACTAGGACAGCTCTGCAGGGCCTCCTGGGGTGAAACCTTAAGCCTCCTCTGCTTTCCCTATGGGACAGGAATGCAGTGGCTAGAGCCTGGGACTCTATCCAGTAGCCTGAGGCCACCTGGAGAGTTGCGGAAGGTCTTCCTGTGAGAAGGTATTGGGTGGCGATGGGGGGAACATTAGTCAGGACCTAATCATAAAGAAGAGTGGCCGGGCGCAGTGGCTCACACCCGTAATCCCAGCACTTTGGGAGACCGAGGTGGGCAGATCACAAGGTCAGGAGTTTGAGGCCAGCCTGACCAACATGGTGAAACCCTGTCTCTACTAAAAATACAAAAAATTAGCCGGGCATGGTGGTAACACCTGTAAGCCCAGCTAATCAGGAGGCTGAGGGAGGAGGAATCGCTAGAACCAGGGAGGTGGAGGTTGCAGTGAGCCGATCTCGTGCCACTGCACTCTAGCCTGGGCGACAGAGCAAGACTCCGTCTCAAAAAAAAAAAAAAAAGAGAGGGAGAGGCGGGCCGGGTGCAGTGGCTCACGCCTGTAGTCCCAGCACTTTGGGAGGCCGAGGCGGGCGGATCACCTGAGGTCTGAGGTCAGGAGTTCAAGACCAGGTCTGACCAACATGGAGAAACCCCGTCTCTACTTAAAATACATTAGCCAGGCATGGTGGTGCATGCCTGTAATCCCAGCTACTCGGGAGGCTGCGGCAGGAGGATCGCTTGAACCCAGGAGGCAGAGCTTGCGGTGAGCCGAGATCGTGCCATTGCACTCCAGCCTGGGCAACAAAGAGTGAAACTTTGTCTCAAAAAAAAAAAGAAGAGACAAAGAATCTTTTGTGGTTTGTTGATCATGATTTTCCTGGCTAATGCCACTGCTGCTATCATGTGGGAGTGTGTGTGGGAGTGTGCTTGAGAGAAAGCATGTTCCCCGGAGCCAATGCAATAAGACTTTAAGACCATCTAACATAGCTATATTCTAATTTAGCCATTAGTCCTCATGACTTAATTTTCTTCTGACCTTTTTTTTTTTTGGTACATTAATCTATATATTCATTAACTCAGCTTCTCTTTTTCATTTTTAGTGTGGGCTTCCTGTAGAAACCCTTTACCTGCGCAAGAGAGCTGGGCCTCCCTTTCTCTAATTTCCCCCTTAACATGCCTGGGGGGCATACCATCCAACCTGGTCCCTCTCCTCTCTTCCTGCCAAGGTTTATAGAAACCTGAGAGTCTGAGGACGATGTCTGGCCAGTGGTCAAAAAGCCAACAGTCATGTGGCTCGCAGGTGCATACCTACTTCCCAGTCCCCATCCCGGCACCCCCAACCATTCCCCCTGTCTTCCCCGCCATCTTAGCGAGAAGTGGGACATAGTGGGGGGCCCATATGCTACTCTTACCCACCAACTCCCCAGTTCCAGTTGCTGTTATTTTCCTGAGGTGTTTGCATCCACCATGGCTGGGTAAGCACCGGTAAGGTCAGCACAGCTGCCCCTTAGTCTCCTGTATCCCAGTCACTAGTCTTCCCTGGCTCACCCCACCCTCACCCTCAGGAGGGCCACAGCCACTTCTGGCAGAGGGTCCAGAAAGGAGAGCCTTTGGTGTCTGTTCCTTTCTAACCTTCAAGTCCAGCCCTTTCAGTTCTCATTCACTCAAAGTAACTGGCACTGCAAGCTGGTGCTCAAAATTTGCAACACATTTATTTACACCAAACCCTTCCATAAAACACAACTACTGGAGAAAATAGCAGGAGTTTCCCCTCTAACTCTGGGGTATCCCACAGATGCAAAAGGGAGAATAAACACTGAATATTATTTCCAGTCTAGAGTCTTGAATGATAGCCTTACTGAATTCTTCTTGTGAGGTATCTCGGGGTAATTTCGGAAGGGCTCCATACCATCCCAACAGGGTGAGGCCAGTAGCAGGGATAATAAATCCTACTTTGTAGACTGGAAAACTATGAGCTGTCAAAGAATCAAGTGTTTGCAGGTTTGCTCTGATGAGTCTTTCTAGTTCATTCAGTGAACGTCGTGATGATTTTTCACATGCATTTTGCATGCATCCCCCAATAAGAAGAGATGAGACTATCGGCTGGAGAGAAGAAAAGAGGCATTCCACCTTGGAAGGCTCTTCACTTTGTTTCCAATCTAAGGAGTTGAGGAGAGTCTAAAAATATCCAGCCCTAGTTTTATCATGGGTCTCATCTGATAGTGGCTTTGGGAACCTCTGTGAAGTACAGAGCCCTCCCTTGTCAGGGTTACAAGGCACAGTGGCCTTTGGTGTTTGGCCAGTGACAGAGTGAGCAATGGAGTTGGCCTGGCAATGATATGTGGCTAACATGCCGTCTCTCTGCCCTTCCTTTGCAGTAACCCATGGCTGTGTACTGAATAGTATTCCCTGCTACAGCTGGACTGACTCCATTTAGCCTTTTAAGCCAAGGTTCCTATTTTAACTGACAGCTTTCCTTGGGGTACCAGGCAGCAAGGCCCCACCCCTACCCTGCCACGTACTTCAAGCTCACTTCTTTTGAGTTCTGCAACTTGCTCCAGCCTCCCAGTCCCCTGGCACTGACCGTGACCACCACCTTCTTTTTTGAGATTCTTTTTTTAATCTCTACTTTTAGAAGCACACAGTCAAACAAGGTTATGCCCCAAATTTCCAGGCCTTTTCAAAGTATTGAGAAGGGGAAGGGGAATTCTTTCTTCAATTATAGATTATAATAGGAAGTGAAAAGAGAAAAAAATGAAAAGCAAACATATGCACGCACTTTTTACTTTTCTTGCTGGCAAAGCAAGAGTGCAGGTTTGCTGTGCGCCGTTTGGTGATCTACTGATTGGTGAGTGACCAGAGTAAGTACGAAGGTGATGCCAAAGCACAAGCCAGTTTCCTGGGAAAATTCAAGTCACAGTGGAGTATTTTTTTTTTTTTTTTTTTTGAAGACTGTATGCTTGGAGGTAGAAACAAACCAACAACCAGAAAAAAAAAAAAAAAAAAAAAAGCTGCTCAGATACTGAACCAGTAGCTCAGAGAGATGCTGAGATAGGCCTGTCAGGTCTCCTTGGGAAAGGCTTCTTATTTGCAACTTTGATGATTCTGTGTCCAGCTTCATGGAGCTGCTTTCCCAGAAATTCACGCTTAAACAACCAACCGGGTAATCTATTAACCCCCCACCCCCCCATAATTATTTGCATTACAAATCTGAGGCGCCCTCATTTGCATTTGTGTACAGATTAAGACTTGAGAAGCTCTGGATACTTCAAAAGTATTAGACCCACACAGCCTTGGAGAGACCTTCAGAAACTAAGGAGGAGTTTTATATTAAGGGAGACATTTTAGTCGGTAAGACAATAGGACCTACTTTACTCTGGAAGGGGAAATGAAGGCCCAGAGAAGGGAAGTGACTTGACCGAGGTCCCACTGCTGTTTTGACGCAGAAGCCAGACTAATTTCCATGCCTCCTGACTCCCAATCCATTTCACAAAGGGATTCAATCTGCTATATATGTTCCTGGAGACGAGGTATTTTGATGATCAGAGAAACTGAGTAGTTAGTGTTAGAAGACCCTTGAGATTTTTTCCCACAGAAAAACATCTGAAGATGGAGTGAGTGAGGGGTGGCAAAGCAAAGGCATAGCGGGCCAGCTTCTTAACCCAGTGATGCTGCAAGGCTGGAACGGGGTCCAGGAGACTGTGTGTAAAAGGTGCCCTAGGTGACCCTTATAATCAGGGAACTTGGTAAACAAAAATCTAACCCATGAGTGAACGTAATTTAAAAAGTTGATCAAGCCTATTAAAATGTGTATTTCATTGGTTAGCTTTTCTCACTTTAGACAGATTTTTTCCTCCTTCAATGAAAAGGCTTTTAATTAGTACAGCTGTTACTATTTTTAAAAAACATACCGCTAATACTCTGTTTACTTCTGGTGAAGCAAAACCAGTCATTAGAAATGGTCTGTGCTTTTATTTTCCCCAGACTGGAGTGGCTTTTCTGAAACAGCACACATACACACACACACACACACACACACACACACACACACAATGGAGTGGCTTTTCTGAAACACCACACACATACACGCACACACACACACACACACACCCTCACTTCTCTTAAGCCAAGAAGTTTGCTTTCCCTAGCTGCAGTGTAGATGGCTCTTGTTTTTTTTTTTTTTGTTGTTGTTTTAATCATTTGGCATTCATATGTGGCTGTTAATATGTGCTTGTTTTTAATTAAAACAAGAAGCTTTAAACTGGTGTGTGGTGTTCTTAAAACCGCATAAGCAGATTTCCCCGTGGTGATGGCCCATCAGTGACCCCCATTTCTAACCTGTCTTCTCAAACTATAATCTGTACTACCTCGTACTGCCCACTTCCCTCCCCCTGTCTTACTTTGAATGTCCTCTTTCTTTGGCTAATTTCATGTTTTCTTTCTCTTTCTCTCTCCCTCTCCAGCTTTTTTAATCTTGTCTTCAGCAGCTGCACTAAGTCTAAGGAGAAGACTGCCATTATAGAAGAGTTAGGGTTCCATATTGTCTCAAATCAGAAATCAACCAGTTCCCTCTCCCCCTCAAACCGCAAGCACACACACATACACCACAGCACTCAACAAGCGTTCATGTGTCCCTGTGTCCAGGCAAGAAGCTCTCTTCTGACTTACATGGTATTTTAAATGGAAGTGTCTTGTCCTAACTAACAAGGCAGGAAAAGAACCATCAGAGCTGGAAAATGGACCAAATGTAACCTCAGAGAAACAACTACAGGACCACTCACCCAAGTGTAAGCGACTGGGGCAGGACACCTCAGCTGTGGGTGTGGAAGTACTATTCACAAGGTTTTGAGTTTTATGTTTCTTCTTTTAAACATTTCTCTGGTTCAATGGGTTGACTGTCTACAGCCACTATTAAACATTTCTGAATGTGGAAGAGAAAGTCAAGTGACATTTGTGTCTTCTTCAGCATTCACAGACCTTCTATAGACTCCAGCAAGGGGGAAAAATGGATCCACTAACACTCAGGTGGAGAAGGGAGAGAAGGGAGGGGGTTTAAGCTTAGTGAGAGCAAAATTACTCTATTCAACCTTCTGAGACCAGTTGGGGTTTTGAGAGAGGTTTCTGCTCAACCTAGGATCTGGAGGGACAGCTTTGATGTTGGTAAATCTGCCTTGAATTCATTGGTTTAACTTGCATCAAAATACTATGTGAACGTGCTCATTCCATATATCCCTACCACCATCACCACCATTCTGCTGTTCAATGTCTCTTGAGAGAGCCTTCTTTGCATGTTTGCCAGAATCTGTGTGTGTTTTTCCTTTCTTCTCCTTTGTTCTTTTTGCTCAAAGGTGTGACCAGTCACTGCCCCTCTGGGGCTTTCATTCTCCAGGAGAAACATCCCAGAACCAGCATTGTTTAGCTTGATACCTTTCTAATGTCCATGTCAATTTTCAATAAAATTCAAAGAAATGCTAAATGGCTGTGTGATCTGATCTTGTCACTGGGTGATGCAGCCCACTACGGTTTGCCTGAGGAGTGGGTGGCTGCCCTCCCGAGTGGGTGATTTGAGGGGCTCAGGGAGGTACCACCAGCCTATGAAACCTTCCTAGGTGGGTTGCCATCCCCCGTGCCTGCTTCCTCCAACTTTCTTTCATCTGGGCCTGCAATTCCCACCACAGCGGGGTGGAGGTGGGCAAGAATTCTTCTACTTTTTTCTTTATTAGCATGGATTCAACTAAGTTGAGCTGATTATCATCTAGTATATTAGATGGAGGAAAGTGGAGTGCCAGATCCTAGGGAACAAGATTCAGGTAAGTTTTAATTCTGGAAGGAAAAGAACTCTGCACCACGTGTCTCCTCTCATGTAATCCTGGGATGTGAGCATCCCCCAAAATTCATGGATATATGGATATGACTGCTCTTCATGACTTGAAAAGCATTCCATAGATACTAAGGAGTATTTTGTGTCCTGGGGCTATCAGAGAGCGGAGCCTCCCATCCTCCCAAGCATTAAAGTGGGCAAGAGAGAAAACCGTCACTTTAAAGAACCTTGGTGACCCTTAAGAAAACGAACTTTCCTCAGCTTCGTTTCCCTAAGAGACAGGGTGCAGAAATCAGGGCGGGCATCTTCTCGGTACGGAGGCCTGGAGGCCTCAGAAAGTACCCGAGTACCTAGGCCTGGCTCTGCGCAGCTCGCACACTAGGGGGCAGCCGAGTGACACAATACTTTTGTGACGTCACTGAGCAGAGGCTGGCCCTAAGATGTTATGGAAAATTACAAGCCCTGGAGCCCTATAGACTTGCGAACTGTGCGCTCTAGGGGCAAGTTGTGTTTAAAACGTCTATAGAGGCCAGGCGCGGTTGCTCATGCCTGTAATCCCAGCACTTTGGGAGGCTGAGGTAAGTGGATCACCTCAGGTTAGGGGTTTGAGACCAGCCTGGCCAACATGGCGAAACCCCATCTCTACTAAAAATATAAAAATTAGCCGGGCAGGGTGGCACATACCTGTAATCCCAGCTATTCAGGAGGCTGAGGCAGGGGAATCGCTTGAACCCAGGAGGTGGAGGTTGCATTCAGCCGAGATCCTGCCATAGCACTCCAGCCTGGGTGACAAGAGCAAGACTCCATCTTAAAAATAAACAAACAAAAAGAGAGTCCTGGCCGGGCGCGGTGGCTCACGCCTGTAATCCCAGCACTTTGGGACGCCGAGGTGGGCAGATCACCTGAGGTCAGGAGTTTGAGATCAGCCTGACCAATATGGTGAAACCCCATCTTTACCAAAAATACAAAAATTAGCCAGACGTGGTGGTGGGCACCTGTTGTCCTAGCTACTCGGGAGGCTTAGACAGGAGAATTGCTTGAATCCGGGAGGCAGAGGTTGCAGTGAGCCGAGATCGTACCACTTCACTCTAGCCTGGGTGACAGAGCAAGACTCCATCTCAAAAAAAAAAAAAAAAAAAAAAGAAGAAGAGAAGAAGAAGAAATGAAGACACATAGCTGGAATTTTAATACAAATTAGTGGGAGTGAGGGGAATCGGTTTGCATTTAATAAAATTTGCATACAGCGTTGCTAGGGCATGATTGGGGGCGGGGCGTGGGCCTGCTGTGGTGACCAGAGCCTTCTCCCAGGTAGAGAAGTTGCTGAACATCTGAGAATGCCACCTGCTTCTAGGAGAATGAGTCTCTTGGCTTTCATGAAGGGTTCTCTTTTTCTCCTTTTAACTTGGCCTGTGGCTTAAACGCACCTAACAGATCTCTCTGGAGTTCCTTAATAAAACCAGTTAAGGACTGCATGTTGCATATAAGCAATGCATTCATATACCTTCCTGTTAACAGTAAAAAAAAAAAAAAAAAAAAAAAAAAAAAAAAAAATGAGTCTCTTATACCCTCAAAAAGGCCAAGCAGCCCAGGGCTCCACTTGGCCGCATTGAGGTTAATAATGTCCTCTCCTATTTGAATCTCCCACTTAGGGAGATTCATCTTTTTTGCTAAAAGAACAACTTTCTTGCAAGGCCATTCTTTTAAAATGAAGGCACCCCTTGAGACAGTTATGCATTGGGAAAGCAGGACCTCATAGTGGTTTTGTCACTTACCATTGTATCCATCCACCTCTTGCACTACCTCTTAGGTTATTTGCCTTGGGCTTTAGAAAGTCTGTGCCCTGGGCTTAATATCTATGTAACATAATAGTCACTATTACATATAGGACTGTTTTTTTTTTTTTTTTTTGGAGACAGTCTTGGCTCTGTCGCCCAAGCTGGAGTGCAGTGGCATGATCTCAGCTCACTGCAAGCTCCCCCTGGCCCCTTCAAGTGATTCTCCTGCCTCAGCCTCTGGAGTAGCTGAGATTACAGGCCCCGCCACCACACCTGGCTAATTTTTGTATTATTAGTAGAGACAGGTTTCGTCACGTTGGTCAGGCTGGTCTCTAATCCCTGACCTCAAGTGACCCTCCTGCCTCAGCCTCCCAAAGTGTTGGGATTACAGGCGTGAGCCAGTGCACCCGGCAGTTAATTAAATATTTTTGCCTAAGATCTAATTAGATGCTGCCCTTGAGGAACTTGTGGACTGGCCCCTTATATCTACTCAAGCATGTTTTCCAATACTTCCTAATATTCATTCTGTCCAGTCTATTCCATCTCTGCACAAACCTCTCCCTGAGTCACACAAACTGTTCGTTGACTCTGTCTGAAATATCCGCTACTGATTTAAATCCTACCTTCAAGGCTCAGGTCCTACCTTGAAGACTTTCTTGATCTCATCCACCTATCCTGATCTCTGATCTCTTCTCCATTTTCAAACTTTCTAGTTGAACTTTTTTTTTTTTTTTTTTTTTTGAGACAGTGTCTCACTCCATCGCCCAGGCTGGAATGCAGTGGCATGACCATGGGTCACTGCAACCGCTGCCTCCTGGGCTCAAGCTATCCTTCCACCTCAGCCTCCTGAGTAGCTGAGACTACAGGGGACACAACCATCCTCAGCTACGTTTTTTATTTTTAGTTTTTGTAGAGACGGGATTTTGCCATATTGCCCAGGCTGGTCTCCAACTCTTGAGCTCAAGAGATCCACCCACTTCGGCCTCCCAAAGTGCTGAGATTATAGGCCTGAGCCACCGAGTCCCACCCCTAGTTGAACTTTTTTTTTTTTTTTTTTTTTTTTGAGACGGAGTCTCGCTCTGTTGCCAGGCTGGAGTGCAGTGGCACGATCTTGGCTCACTGCAACTTCTGACTCCCTGGTTCAAGCAATTCTCCTGCCTCAGCCTCCGGAGTAGCTGGGACTACAGGTGTGCCACCACGCCCAGCTAATTTTTGCATTTTTAGTAGAGATGGGGTTTCACCATGTTGGCCAGGATGGTCTCGATCTCCTGACCTCGTGATCTGCCTGCCTCAGCCTCCCAAAGTGCTGGGATTACAGGTGTGAACCACTGCGCCCAGGCTCATGCCTGTAATCCCAGCACTTTGGGAGGCTGAGGCTGGAGGATCACTTGAGGTCATGAGTTCAAGGCCAGCCTCACCAACAGGGTGAAACCCCATCTCTACTAAAAATACAAAAAAAATAGCCGGTGTGTTGACACACGTCTGTAGTCCAGGCTACTCCAATGGCTGAAGCAGGAGAATCGCTTGAACCCAGGAGACAGAGGCTGCAGTGAGCCAAGATCGCGCCACTGCACTCCAGCCTGGGCAACAAAGCGAGACTCCATCTCAAAAAAAAAAAAAAAAAGTAAGAGAAGAAGAGGTAGCTAGATTTATATTCTTCACCAATGTCAGGAGCTAATGCACTTTTGAAACAATTCATTTTGAAATTAAGTTACAAGAATAGTACAAAGTATACTCACATACTCTTAACTCAGATTCACCAGTTGATAACATCTTGTCCTATTGCTTTATCATTTTTGTGCCCCATATATATGTATCTACACCACATATACAGATAATATTTTCTTACATAACCACAGACAGTTATCAATTTTGGTAAATTTCACATTCTAACACTAATCTATCAAATAATATCCTTTATAGCATTTTTTTCTTGCAGTACAGGATCTAGTCTAGGTTTTTGCATCGTGCCCTGTCTTTTTAGTCTCCTTTCGTTTGGAACAGCCCTGGTTTGTCTTTCATGACACTGATATTTTTGAAGCCTTATTTTAAAAATATGATGTTCTCATTTAGGGTCAAGGTGTTGCCCAGTTTCTCTAGGATATATTTACTAGGTTTTTTTTTCTTTATTGCTACTAATAAACAATCTGTGGAAAGAAACTGTTAAGTTCCTGGAAATATCTTACTCCTCATCAAAAATTTTTCCTTGGATTGAGCATCTATTGATAATGCTTGCCTGGACCAATCTATATAAAATGATGATTTCCTAACCGCAGCACTCCCTCCATATTTACCAGTTAGCACATGGTATTCGACTGCAAGCAAAGGCCCTCCCTTTTCTCTAAAGTATTTATCTATTTGGTATCACTGTGGACTTACGGCTCCCTATTTTTCAATGGTTTATAATTCATTGCTGTCTTTAATAATATTGGTGCTCACATTACTCACAGTTGGCCGGTGAGAACTCTTAGTTATGCTTTCAATCCGTTAGTAAACATTCCTCAAGAACACATGGTAGTGAAGAATACTTGGGCCAAGAACTTTTCGGATCCTTTATGGGAGTGGTGCTGCAACAGGTTCCAAGTTTTCGTCTTTTCATTGCGTACTGACTCCCCCTATAGGCAAAAGCAGGGAAGGAGCTCAAAGCAGTCCAAACGCAGGTTTGCGTGTCTTAAGGCAGTGACAGATGCCTGCATTAGTGGGAAGGAGGACGGATGATTACAAGAGGTTTCTGGATTTTTTTTTTCTTTTCTGAGATGCAGTCTTGCTCGTTGCCCAGGCTGGAGTGCAGTGGCGCGATCTCGGCTCACTGCAACCTCCACCTCCCAGGTTTGAGCGATTCTCCTGCCTCAGCCTCCTGAGTAGCTGGGACTACAGGTGTGTGCCACCACACCCGGCTAATTTTTGTATTTTTAGTAGAGATGCGGTTTCACCATGTTGGCCGGGCTGGTCTCGAACTCCTGACCTCAAGTGACCTGTCTGCCTCCGCCTCCCAAAGTGCTGGGGTTACAGGCGTGAGCCACCTCGCCCGGCCTTCTGGATTGTTTAGGATTGTAATGGCAACCTTTATTATCTACACCTACACCTCTCTGCAACTAATGTATTTCTGCTCAGGGGTTTCAACTCCTGCTCACTGAGAAACCATCTGTGGCTGTGAGAAAGGAATGGGCTAAAATAGATAGGCTGATGGATTTTTTTGTAATCAGAAGGATACCAGGTAGAGAAGGGCATGGAGAATCCTGGAAATTTGTTTTCTATGGATGAAACTGTTTATTCCTTAGTGGGATTTACAAATGGAATCCTGTTATCGTTGTTCCAGAGCAGATGCCCTCTTACATCAGTTCCATCACCTTTTGTTTTGTAATCCAAGTTCAAAAGTCAGATTACAATTATTTGTTTCTATATAACGGAAAAGTTTCAATCCAGGCTAAGAGGAAGTAGTTTACCTTTTCACAGATTGTTTTCTAGGAAAGATGCATACTTATTACAATGCTGATATTGGTGAAAGTTGGCAACTTAGGCTGTGTCTTAGTCCATTTATGCTGCTATAACAAGATACCTGAGACTGGGCAACTTATAAAGAATATAAATTTATTTCTCAGTGTTCTGGAGCCTGGGAAGTCCAAGATCAAGGCACCAACAGGTTTAGTTGTCTGGTGGGGATGGCTCTCTGCTTCCAAGATGGTACCTTGTTGCTCCAGAGGGGAGGAATGTTATATCCTCACATGGCAGAAGGCAAAGAGCAAGTGACCAAACACTGTGTAAAACCTCTTTCATTAGGGCCTTAATCCCCTTCTGGAGGGAGGAGCTCTCATGGCTTAATGACCTCTTAAAGGCCCCACCATTTAATACCATCACATTATCCATTAAGTTTCAACACTTCAATTTTGGAGGGGACACATTCAAACCATGGCTGGCTGAAATTAATCTAATTATGAAATAACAAATCAGCTTAAAATGTAGGCACCAAGGAAGTGATTTTTGCTAGGTTGGGACAAAGGGAAGAGCTTCATTTGTTTACCCATTTAATTCAACAAATATCTCTGAATGCCTACAGGATCAAGGTGTAGGTGCTAACAGCAAGACATAAGTTCCCTGCTTTCATGTAACTGACATTCCAGTGGATTACATCATGAAAACAAAAAGGAAAGAAAGAAAGTGGTTTTTCTCTGTTGTCCTGGAATTGATTACAAGCTTGGTGGGGAGAAATAGCCCTATATAAAACTAAATGTCCCACCAGCAGCAGGACCACTGGATGAGGTATATTTGACCCAGTGCCCTCTTTAACTCTCTCATGACATATTTCTAACCATATGACACCTTAGGTGTAGGGGTGTATTGGACTGAGAAGAGCAGAAGATAACAGCACTTTTCAGTTTCAGAATTCCTTATTTCCATGTCTGTCTTTCTCTATGATGGGCATTCATGTTTATTGAGGTAATGTTAGTCTCTGAACCAGCAAATCAAAGAATACAATACTAAGAAGGAAGGTTAGAGATCATAAATTCAAGTGAAGATTGTATGAGTGAGAAAAATAAGGCCAGAGAGGTGAAGTGACTTGCCAAAGGCTGAGAGATAGTTGTTGGCACCGGGCGCGGTGGCTCACTCCTATAATCCCAGCACTTTGGGAGGCCGAGGCGAGTAGATCACGAGATCAAGAGATCCGACCATCCTGGTCAACATGGTGAAACCCCGTCTCTACTAAAAATACAAAAATTAGCTGGGCATGGTGGCACATGCCTATAGTCCCAGCTACTCGGGAGGCTGAGGCAGGAGAATTGCTTGAACCCAGGAGGCGGAGGTTGAGGTGAGCCGAGATCATGCCATTGCACTCCAGCCTGGGCAACAACAGCAAAACTCCGTCTCAAAAAAAAAAAAAAAGAGATAGTTGTTGGCAATGATGGGATGAGAATTTAGGTCACCTGATTCCCCATCTATGTTCCCCCCCCATTTGCTTTTGCACTCCCCTATTTATTATTATTATTATTATTAATTTTGAGATGGAGTCTCACTCTATTGCCCAGGCTGGAGTGTACTGGTGCGATCTCAGCTCACTGTGACCTCCACCTCCGGGGTTCAAGCAATTCTCCTGCCTCAGCCTCCAGAGTAGCTGGGACTACAACCATGTGCCACCATCCCCGGCTATTTTTTTCTTTTTTTTTTCAGTAGAGTTGAGATTCACCATGTTGGCCAGGCTAGAATCAAACTCCTGACCTCAGGTGATCCTCCCGCCTCGGTCTCCCAAAGTACTGGGATTACAGACGTGAGCCACCACGCCCGGCCCGTTTTATTTTCTTTACAGCATGTATCACCTTTTGAACTTTTTAAAAACAGTTCGGGCCAGGCGCGGTGGCTCATGCCTGTCATCCCAGCACTTTGGGAGGCCGAGGCAGGAGGATCACAAGGTCAGGAGTTCGAGACTAGCCTGGCAATCATGGTGAAGCCTCGTCTCTACCAAAAAAAAAAAAAAAAAAAAAAAAAAAAAAATACAAAAATTAGCTGGGTGTGTGGCACACGCCTGTAATCCCAGCTACTTGGGAGGCTGAGGCAGGAGAATCGTTTGAACCCAGGAGGCGGAGGTTGCAGTGAGCCGACATCGGGCCATCGCACTCCAGCCTGGGTAACAGGGCGAGACTCCGTCTTCAAAACAAAAAAAAAATAGTCGTTACCCCAATAAACATGAATGCCAACCATAGAAAAAGACAGACATGGAAATAAATCATGGAAGTGTGAAAAGTGCAGTTATCCTCTCTCCTCTTGGTCCAATACACCCATACACACAGAGTGTCACAGAATTAGAAATACGTCATTAGAGAGTTAAAGATGGTAGTGGGTCAAAGCCACCTCATCCAATGGTTCGGCTCCTGGTGGGACCAAGACTGTAGTCAATTCCAGCACAATAGAGAAATCCCCACTTGCTTTCCTTTTCTTTGTATTCTTGCTATATTGAGCACACAGTAGGTGCTGTGAAAATTCCCGCTGACAGACATTCATTGATAAACTGCTTTCGTGACACCGGTTGGCAGATAGGGAATGAAGTTACTGAGTGCAGACGACTCCGGGTGGAGTGATACCTTTGGCTACAGTGATTCAACGGCTTGCGGCCGTACAGTAGTACCCTCTTCTCTGGGCCCTTTTATCTTGTAATCTTTTTGCACTTAAGTTGATACGTGAAATAGAGACTTGCAGTCGTGATCATAACTGTGTAAACAGTGTCTGTGTTCTTCAGCAATTGGGATGCCGTACGGACTTAAAAGTGGCTAACTTAAGAAGCGGCGCTGTGGATGATTTTGTTTGCAAAATGTTTCATTTTTACTACGTTTTCGCAGTAAGTTATTATACAAAGCTAATGATGCACGATGCACAGAGCATTTCAAGCTACTCTCTGAAGAAAAGGCATCTCGGGGAGGTGACTGTTTTGTTTTGAAATGTAAAGTCCACGGCAGACCTAAATCCCTCACAAGGAACAGGGTCTCACCGTCGTGCCGCTTAGAAATCCAGGGAAAAGCGTCAGACGAGCCATGGGCTCCCAACATTTACCTGAGAGCACCTGCTAACCATATTCTCGAACCTCAGAGAATCTTCCTAAATTCCCTTTCTGCAAGTCCCGCCCTCTGCTTGTCACCGTAGTGCGTCAAAGGCCCGTAGTCGTCACTGGAGGGAAAAGATACGTCGCGCGAGATTCTGCGACGGGATTCGGAAGTTAGGGAACAGCCGCGGCGCAAGCGCACTGGCCTCACAACCCCGGGCGGCACGCGGGTAGGTAGGCTAGAGCCTAGAGGAGGGGAGCAGAGCGTGCTGGGGTCTTTCTCGCTCTCCGCGCAGTGCGTGGGTCAGCGGATCTGTGGAGGTGCGGAGCCTGACTCGGCCTCCCTGGCTCGCGCGTGAGTGCGGCGGGAACCCTTCTGTTCCTCCACGAGTTGGAGGAGTGCAGCGGACTTGCACCCCGGTGTCGGGACGCGAGCTCGTGCTCCTCATTTCCTCCTAACGGTGCCCCCCCACGCATACACTCCAGTCCCCCCCGAGAGTTGATCTTCGCCCCTCGGCGCGCCCCTCCTCACCCGGCCCCCTCCCACCGGCCCCCCCCGTTTCCGCCGGCTTGCTAGCTGCCTAGCTTGCGGTCCGTAGTCGGCTTCGTCCCCTGGGGTCCCTGCTTGGGGCGGAGAGATGGCTGGAGGACGTCTGCTGTTGGGGGGCGACTTCCTGTCGCCGCCGCTGCTGCCCCCCTCCCCCCCCCGCCGCCGCCGCTGCCGCCCCCTCCCGCCGCCCCCGCCCGAGCCAGTGCTGGAGCAGTGGCGCTATAGCCACGAAAGTGACTGGCAGTGGGCTCTGCGGCGCAGCTTTATCTGTCGGCACCTGCACAGCTATCCCGGGGCTGCCCTCGACCAGCTCCTCGCGCTCTCCGCCGCCTGGACCAACCACGTCTTCCTGGGCTGCAGGTGAGAAAGGTGTAGGGGTCGCGTTAGGGACGGCAGTAAGAAATCGGTGATGGGGGATCGGGTTAGGGACGGCGGTGAAGGGATCGATGATGGTGGTTGGGATAGGAACGGGGCGGGATGCGGAGGATAGCTTGGAGGCTGGAGATTTGGAGGTGCTGGAGGGCACTAGAGGGATCACTATTGGCCTGGGGGTGGGGTGGCCGGCTGTGGTGGCTCGGCATGACATAATAGCTAGGAGGGTGCAGAGATCGCAGGAGCGGCCTCTCCAGGACCAAGGATGGAGATAAAGCAGCGCCTAGAAGAGGATTATTGAGAGGTGGGCGTTGTGGTTGGTGGTGGTATTAGAGTACGTGGGAAATGATGAATAGCAGTATCTCAGACCTGCGTAGGGCCTTCCAAGGATGCGGTTTCCGCAGAGAATATATTCGACAGTCGGGGTTTTGAGGGAAGGGCGAAGGGACCCCACCGTTCTAATCCTAGTCTCCTCCTTGACCACTCTTTTCCATCCCCCCTTAAATAAAACACCCTCCTCTACTTGCAGCCCCCTAGCAGGGTCTTACTGTCTTCTCCTGGGGAGGTGGTACGTATCAGCTCTCTCTGAACCGCAGCAGCGTCAGCCTTGCTTGTAGATTTGCGCATAATGTGTCTGGACTCAAACAAAGAAATGGATATATCTACTGTAAAAATAGATTGCCCTCTTTTTACCCTAAATGGGATCAGAAGGATTAGCATTTGGCTCTGAGTGAGGTTTTCGATGTGTGTGTGAGTGTGGTGGCGGTGGGGGTGTGTGTGTGTTTGTTTTTCCCCCCCCTTTCCTAGAACCTGGTGACGTTCTGAACAGGCCTCTTTAAAGCTCTTTGCATTCAATGGAGACTGCAGTATGGTTCCAACGCAGTTTTTTTTTTCCAAATAGGCTACTTGGACCTCTGTCCTTCAGAACCCTTAAATTGGCACTTTACTGGACTAGTCATTCCTTTGATAGACTGGGAGACTACTTCTTTTGACATTCCTGCAATCATAGTCAGTTTTTTTAATCAGGAAGGATAAAAAATTCTGGAATATAATCAGGTCAGTTTTGGCCAATTCAGTTCCAGGAGTAACTGTAACAGATGTAGAAAAATAGGATTGTCTACTCCTGCTCTTAATTGTTGAACATGGCATCCAGTGTGATATACTTTGCTCTCATCACAGAAATTTATTTTTCTGTCTTCTCTAGGTTAGCATAATTTCTATCTCCAGAGATAATGATTATTTCGTGGAAGGAACTGGTTACAACTGAGGAAGCCTTAGTTATTAAACAAGTCAGATAAATCTACTTGACCTTTGCCTAACAATATTGTTCTTGAGTTCAAAAGTTACCTTTATCCTGTAATCGTAAGTCTCCATAATATCACAGAAGGCTGTCAGAAATCTGGATCCTTAACATAAAATAAAATAAAAACGAAAACTTAAATGAGGAAGGAGAGTAACCATCCTTTTTTTAAATAATAAATCTTACTTTCCCACGAGAATGTAAGCTCCCTTGGGGAAAGGGATTTTGCTTTCTTGTTTACACCTTTATCCTCAGTGCCTAGAAGATTGCCTGCTAAATAATAGCAATAAATGTGCGTGGAGTGAATGGATGCATACAGCTTTATGATGTACAACACATTTTAAATATTTATTATCTCATTTCCTACAACACCTTTGGGTATTAGGTGGTGTCTCATTTTTACTGCTAAATCGGTGGAGGACAAGAAGTTAAGTCACGTGTCCAAGGTCCCACAGCTGGGGCTAGGATCCAGGTCTTCTGATGCCCAGACTAATGCTCGTTCCACTGAGCCACAGCTGCCATATTTGGGAAGGATGATCATGAATGAAAGCAAGTAACTGACATAAGCCACATCATTATATCTCAGGATTTAATTATATCTCAGGATTTCATTCCAAGAACAACACTCTTGTACATAATCAGGGCATTAAAAACACAAAGTAGGCCAATAGTAGTTGGTGTTAAAGGCTCAAGCATTGCAGGCGGTTGTGTGTGCACACAGGTGCACCTGTGAATAGTATGAATGCTATAGTTATGTTACATTGTAGCTAAGTCAGTTTAGTTAATAGAAGAATTGCCATTACATTATCAAATAGCTTAACTGAAAATTAATGTTTGCATTGTATCTGATAGCTTCCATATAGGAGAAAGGGAAGGGCCAATGAAGAATCTTGGAAGCTAGGGACCAAGTGCAGTCTTCCATTTTAGATGGGCTTTATGTTACCTCTCATCTTCAGGTGGGTACAACTTGTGTTCCAATACTTGATGTTAACGTAGATGTTGGCAGAGTTCTTGTTTTCTGTGACAATACTCTTCTCTCAAGTGAACTGAGGAATACGTGGTGAAATAGCTCTTTCTAAATTTCAGTTGTTAATCTTGTTAATTTTTTTTTTTTTTGTCGTTCAGGCTGGAATGCAGTGACATAATCTTAGCTCACTGCAAACTCCACCTCCCAGGTTCAAGCAGTTCTCATGTCTCAGCCTCCTGAGTAGCTGGGATTGCAGGTATGCGCCACCACAGGCTAATTTTTGTATTTTTGGTAGAGACGGGGTTTCGCCACGTTGGCCAGGCTGGTCTCGAACCCCTGGGCTCGATTGATCCTCCTGCCTCGGCTTCCCAAAGTGCTGCGATTATAGGAGTGAGTCACTGCACCTGGCCTTAAATTGTTGCTTTGTTGCTCAAGGTATATCACTTGACTTTCAGAACAGGTTGTGAACAATAGCAAAAAAGAAATTCCTTGCTCTTTTTTCCCTCTGGCAAAACGTTTTGTGTTCCATTTTACTTGGGGCTGAAATAAACTCCTAGGTCAAAGAAATCTTTGAAAATTCCTTCATCATAAGACCAAGCCAGGAGGAACTCAGATGTGCGGGGAAACAGACCATATTTCATTGCTTTTGGTGATGGTGGCAATTTCCACAGAACAAATTTGAATATCTTCTTGACTCTAACTGGGGTTTTCAAACTTAAATACGCATCAAAATCACCTGTTAGACTTGTTAAAACACAGATTGCTGGGTCCCAGCCCCAGGGTTTCTGATTCGGTAAGTCTGAGGTGGTGCCTCAGAATTTGTATTTTTGACAAGTTCCCAGGTGATACTGATGTTGCTGACCCAGAGAGCAGCACTCTCAGAACCACTGCCTTGTAGGGTACAATAAAACAGTGTCTTCCAGTTTGTTTTTTAATCATTTTTCCCCCCTCCGTTGTCCAGACAACCAGAAAGCTCAAATGGCTGAAATTATTTCTCTTCGTTTTTTCATTTGTCCGTTTCGTACAAGTAAACAGCTTACCAAGAATTTTTTCAGCAAGTAGTTTCTAAGATATGTCTTGTGGCTAGTGAAAAATTAGTTCAGTTTTCTGACCAACTGCATCAACAGCACTTAAATAATTGTACATATGAATGCCTAAAGAACTGTCATTTAAAAAATTGTAGATAGTGTCTCCATATTTAATAAATCAGTTTGATTAACTGGGGCATTTAGTTTTCCAGTCGTTGTTGATCAATAAAATTAGAAGGAGAATCCTGGCCTACTATTCACCTTTGATGAGACATTAATTAATAGAGAAGCTATACCTTAAAATGAAACCAGCTTCTCTTCCTTATTTGTCTCTTCCTGGTTGATACAAGACTGGTATTTGGAAGGTAGATGCTGGCTGAGATGTTACAAAACTGCACATAGTAGGGAAAGTGTATAAATCACTAGCTAATGAAATGAGTGTGGGAGCTTTTGAAAGATTTATCAATAATCCGGGTGTATGTTATTCACTTATGATGTCAGGAGTCTTATTAATTTTTTTTTTTTTTTTTTTTGAATACAGACAGAGTCTCCCTGTGTGGCTCAGGCTGATCTCGAACTCCTGAGCTCAAGTGATCCACTCGCCTTGGCCTCCCAAAGTGCTGGGATTACAGGAGTGAGCCACTGTGCCTGGCCTGAGTCCTTTCCTTTTCTTTTCTTTTCTTTTTTTTTTTTTTTTTGAAACAGCCTTGCTCTGTCACCCAGGCTGAAGTGCAATGGCGGGATCTTGGCTCACTGCAACCTCCACTCCTGGGTTCAAGTGATTCTCCTGCCTCTGCCTTCCGAGTAGCTGGGATTACAGGCATGCACTAACACGCCCAGCTAATTTTGTTTGTAGTTTTAGTAGAGACGGGGTTTCACCGTGTTGGCCAGGCTGGTCCTGACCTCAGGTGATCCACCCACCTTGGCCTCCCAAAGTGCTGGGATTACAGGTGGGAGCCATTCCGCCCGGCTCTGGCCCAAATCTCATGGATAGTTGTTGTTTTTTTAAATTAGTTTTCCTTATGAATAGTTTTGAATAAACAATTTTATACTTGGAAACCTTAATCTTTGCTTAATTTTCAAATCTTAGCTTTTTTATTTGAACTTAGTAGAACAGTTTAATATATTTTTTAAAAGTTTTAAGGCTGGCGTGGTGGCCTACACCTGTAATCCCAGAACTTTGGGAGGCCGAGGCGAGTAGATCACTTGAGGTCAGGAATTTGAGACCAGCCTGGCCGACATGGTGAAACTCTGTCTCTACCGGGCATGGTGGCACATGCTTGTAGTCCCAGCTACTCGGGAGGCTGAGGCGGGAGAATCTCTTGAACCTAGGAGACAGGGATTGCAGTGAGCTGAGATTGCGCCACTGCACTTCAGCTTGGGCAACAGAGTGAGAGGCCATCTCAAAAAAAAAAAAAAGTTTTGTAAGCATCTGTTACTGTTATTTATTAAATTTCAACTGCCATTGTATATTATAGTGGCTTATGTTATTCATATGCATATATATGTACGTGTTTTGTGTCCAGAGATGTAAAACTTACGAAGACAGATTTTTTTGTTCATTAGAATAATCTTTTTATGTGCTAGTGGGACAGTTGAGTCACATCCTGGTTTCCAAAAGTTTGGTCTATTATCAGCTACTTTGAGAACCATAAGACCTCAAAGAATTTTGGTTTTTTTTCTCTCTTTTTTTTTTGAGACAGTCTTGCTCTGTCGCCCAGGCTGGAGTGCAGCCACGTGATCTTGACTCACTGTAAGCTCTGCCTCCTGGGTTCAGGCGATTCTCCTGCCCTGCCTCAGCCTCCCGAGTAGCTGGGATTACAAGCGCACACCACCATGACTAGCTAATTTTTGTACTTTTTTTTTTTAGTAGAGAGGGGGTTTCAGCATGTTGGCCAGGCTGGTCTTGAACTCCTAACCTCAGGTGATCCGCCCACCTTGGCCTCCCAAAGTGCTGGGATTACAGGCATGAGCCACCACACCTGGCGTGGTTTTCTTTTTTAAGCGTTTATAATCTAAAGAGTAATTTAGCAGACTAAAATATATAGTACACATGCATCTTAAAAAATTACTCTATTAGACTTGCCTTAATGATATCTTACATTTTATTCAATAATGTGAATACTGTATAGCCATTAAAACTCATGTGGTAATGATGTGGAGAAAAGGCTTATGATACAGTAAATTAAAAACAAACCCCCCCCAGATTTCAAATGAACATAGATGCCCTGATAGTGATGGGGAATTATGGAAAAGACAGAAAAAGGAATAAAAAATAAACCCCAACATGTTGATGAAGTTATCAGTGGTTGGAGTTGTTATTTTTGAGACAGGTTCTCACTCAATCGCCCAGGCTGGTGTACAGTGATACGGCTCACAGCTCACTGTAGCCTCAAACTCCTGGGCTCAAGTGATTCCAGTAGCTGGGATTGCAGGCATATGCCACAGTGCCCAGCTTTTGTTTTGTTTTGTTTTTTTGGTAGAGACAGAGTCTTGCCATGTTGCCCAGGCTGGTCTCGAATTCCTGGGCTCACGTGATCCTCTTGCCTTGGTTTCCCAAAGTGTTAGGATTACAGGCATGAGCCACTGCTCCCGGCCAGTGTTTGGGAATGTAGGTAATTTTCTTGGTGGATTTTCTAAAATTCCCCATGTTAAAGGCGTTACTTTAAACACACTATTAACAAATAGACTATGGAAAAACTGAGTAGTAAAAGCTTTACTGCCTTGGTTTACTTTAAATGTGTGGCACCACTTCTTTATCTTTGGATAGCTACTCTGAATAATTGTAGAATCCTCGTCTTATTAAACACTCTAGATTCGTATTTACATTGTTCTTTGAATAGTCAAATGTTTGTTAGGTACCATATGGTCTTTTCCATTATTATTTAAACTGGTTGGTCTTCTTCAGTATTATGACTTTCTAGCAAAGGACGTAAGAAGAACTGTGTCAGCAACCTCTGCAAAGACTTTTTTTTTTTTGAGGTGGAGTCTCTGTCGCTAGGCTGGATTGCAGTGGCATGATCTTGGCTCACTGCAACCTCTGCCTCCTCAGGTTCAGGCAATTATACCTCAGCCTCCCGAGTAGCTGGGATTATAAGCACACGCCACCACGACCAGCTAATTTTTGTATTTTTAGTAGAGATGGGGTTTCACCATGTTGGCCAGGATGGTGTCGATATCCTGACCTTGTGATCCGCCCACCTCGGCCTCCCAAAGTGCTAGGATTACAGGCGTGAGCCACTGCGCCCGGCCACAAAGACTTATTTTTATGGCCTACGGGTAAAGTTGAATTTTGTGGCAGGTGTAATGAATAGGGTATAGTAAGTAGCTAGAATAATTACTGATGCTGGAAGAAACCTGAGAAAAAGTGAACATGAATGAGCCCTAACTGCATCATACAGTCAGACATATATGCCATTTGCTGTTGTACACTATACTTGGAATCAGGCTCTAACTGAAGGTCTGGAGAAAATTCGACTGGAATTCAAGGTGAGTTGCCTGGTTGTAGGGCCACTTTTGATAAGTGTGGATTACCAGTTTAAGATTTGTAGACTCATCTCATTTTCCTACTCTTTATCTCATACTTTGGAAATTAGACTCCCAAATTTGAACGGAAGTGATATGTAGAATGTATGTTTTTTTTAAATTTTGTTGTTATTATTATTATTATTATTATTATTTGAGATAGAGTCTCACCCTTGTCATCCCAGCCTGGAGTGCAATGGTGCGATCTTGGCTCACTGCAACCTCTGCCTCCTGGGTTCACGCGATTCTCCTGTCTCAGCCTCCCAAGTAGCTAGGATTACAGGCGCCTGCCACCATGCCCGGCTAATTTTTGTATTTTTAGTAGAGACGGGGTTTCACCATGTTGGCCAAACTGGTCTTGAACTTCTGACCTCAGGTGATCTGCCCGCCTCAGCCTCCCAAAGTGCTGGGATTACAGGTGTGAGCCACTGCGCCCAGCCATATTGTGTTTTAGACTGTGCTTTCTGGTGTTCAGATAAGAGTAAATGAAAATAAAATTAGTCTTGGTATTTAAATATTTGTGCTAGCTTTAGCGGCAGCAGTTGTCAATGGGAAGTGCAGGTTACAACTGAGCCAGCTTCCAGCAATCTGCCAGGGAGGCCACCGTGCTTTGACTTCTGCTTTGCTGTGAACAAGACATGATGGGTGTGGAACCTGTTTTACTGAAAATGGAAAATGCTACCCTCTTTCTAGTTCAGAACCGATTCCTATAAAGGCATAATAGTTACTCATTTTCAGAACTTTCTTCCCAAATGCTACCAGGAATCCCTTTTTTGGTCCTAGGCTGGGAAGGCTCTGAAGGTAGGAAGGGAGAGCAGATAACTGTGATAACAGACACTTTACTTGAGCTCATGTTTCTGTTTCTCTGCAGTAAAATGTTATTCTATCAAGCAGCCAATCTTCTTCATAAGGAGCTTTTTTTTTTTTTTTTTTTTTTTTTTAAGAAAGAGGGTCTCGGCCAGTCTTGGTGGCTCACGCCTGTAATCCTAGCACTTTGGGAGGCCAAGGCAGGTGGATTACCCGAGATCAGGAGTTCAGGACCAGCCTGGCCAACATGGAGAAACCCTGCCTCTACTAAAAATACAAAAATTAGCTGGGCGTGGTGGCACATGCCTATAATCCCAGCTACCCGGGAGGCTGAGGCAGGAGAATTTGCTTGAACCCAGGAGGTGGAGGTTGCAGTGAGCTGATATCAGGCCACTGCACTCCAGCCTGGGGAGACAGAGCAAGACTCTGGCTCAAAAAAAAAGAGAAGAGACAGGGTCTCACTGTGTGACCCACGCTGCAGTGGCACGATCACAGCTCACTGCAGCCTTGACCTTCCCAGCTCAAGTGATCCTCCCACCTTAGCCTCTCAAGTAGCTGGGACCACAGGCATGGGTCACCATGCTTGACTAAGTTGTTTGTTTGTTTTTGTAATGATGGTGTTACGCCATGTTGCCCAGGCTGGTCTTGAACTCCTGGCTTCAAGTGATCTGCCCACCTCCACCTCTCAAAGTGTTGGGATTACAGGCATGAACCACCATGCCCAGCCAGGAGCCATTTTTAAAATTGTATATTTTAAAGCTTTGTCTTAAAATTTCAAACACACAAAAGTAGAAAGGAGTTTAATGAACCCCATGTACCCATCACTCAGCAGTCATCAATAGTCTGCCATACTACCCTTCTTCCTTCATCTGTTCTGCCCTAGCTTTTTGTGGGGGATAGTCTGGAGTATATTTTTTAAAATCCTGACATCATTTCACCTGTACATTTGTCAGTATACATCTGTATCAGATAAGAATTTTAAAAAATAGTCACCATACCATTATTCATATTCAACAAATTAATGGTAATGTCTTTTGTTTTGTTTTATGTTTTTGTTTTGAGACGGGGTTTTGCTCTTGTTGCCCAGGCTGGAGTGTAATGGCACAATCTCGGCTCACCACAACCTCCGCCTCCCAGGTTCAAGTGATTCTCCTGCCTCGGCCTCCTGAGTAGCTGGGATTACAGGCATGCGCCACCACGCCTGGCTAATTTTGTATTTTTAGCAGAGACGGGGTTTCTCCATGTTGGTCAGGTTGGTCTCGAACTCCCGACCTCAGGTGATCCGCCTGCGTCAGCCTCCCAAAGTGCTGGGATTATAGGCATGAGCCACCGCACCCGGCCAATTAACGGTAATTTCTTAAAAATCACCCAATGCCTATTTCATGTTCAGTTTTCTTCATTTGCTCTCAAATGTCTTTTTACAGATCATTTGATTCATTCATGATACAAAGTGTATACAATATATTTGATTGATCAGTCTCCTTTAACCTATAACCATTCCCTCTTCCTTTTATTTTCATTCTACAGTATTTATTTGATGAGGAAACCGGGCTGTCACATACTGTTCCCTCATTCTGGAGTTGGATGGTTCCATTCTTGTGGTGTTGCACGTGTTTCTGGGAGTCAGGAACTTGATTAGGTTCAGGTTCAATTCTTTGGAGAGCCGTAACGCTTTCTAGATAGTGCCTTGTATATCCTATTGTATCACATCAGGGGGTACATGTTTGGTTGTCCCACTTTTAGTGATAATAAGATGATAAAGTCCTCCATCAAGTTTTTTAACTGAAATTTTTCTTGAGATAATTATAGATTCACATGCAATTGTAAGAAATAATACAAAGAGATGGCCGGGTGCGGTGGCTCATGCTTGTAATCCCAGAACTTTGGAAGGCTGAGGCGGGCAGATCACCTGAGATCAGGAGTTTGACACCAGCCTGGCCAGCATGATGAGACCCTGTCTTACTTAAAATACAAAAATTAGCCCCGCATGGTGGTGCATGCCTATAAGTCCCAGCTACTCAGGAGACTGAGGCAGGAGAATCACTTGAATCCAGGAGGCAGAAGTTGCAAGGAGCCAAGATCGCACCACTGCATTCCAGCCTGGGCGACAGAGCGAGACTCTTCTCAAAGAAAAAAAGTTTGTTCCTTTTTGTCCCAAGTAGTGTTTTGTATTGTATATGTACCAGAATCTAACAATTCACCTGTTAAAGGACATCTGGGCTGATTGTAGTTTTGGGCTGTTACAAATAAAGCTGCTATGGACATTTATGTACAGGTTTTTGTGTGAACGTAAGTTCTCATTTCTCTGGAATAAATGTCCAAGAGTGTAATTGCAATTGCCAGGTCAAGTGGTAACTGATGTTTGTTTTTTGTATGTTTGTTTTGTTTTTGAGACAGAGTTTCGCTCTGTTGCCCAGCTAGAGTGCAATAGCAACACCTCGGCTCACCACAACCTCTGCCTCTGGGTTCAAGCAATCCTTCTGCCTTAGCCTCCCAAGAAGCTGGGATTACAGGCATGCACCACCACACCCAGCTAATTTTGTATTTTTAGGAGAGATGGAGTTTCTCCATGTTGGTCAGGCTGGCCTTGAACTCCCGACCTCAGGTGATCCATCTGCCTCGGCCTCCCAAAGTTCTGGGATAACAGGAGAGTCACCGCGTCCAGCCTGATGTTTGGTTTTATAAGAAACTAATAAACTGTTTTCCATAGTGACCGTACCATTCCCACCAGCAATGTCTGAGTGATCCAGCAGTTTCTCCTCATTTTTGTCAGCATTTGGTATTGTCACCATTTTTTATTTTGACCATTCTAATAGGTGTATAGTGATACCTCATTGTGGTTTTACATTGCATTTCCCTGGTGGCTAGTGATGAACATTGTTTCACGTGCTTATTTGCAATCTGTCTATCCTCTTTGGTGAAATATTTTGTTCATGTCTTTTGTTCCTTTTTTAATTTGATTTTTTTTTCCATTGAGTTTCAGATACTAGTCTTGTCAAGTGTGTGGTTTACAAATATTTTCTCCCAGTCTGCAGCTTGAACTTTCTCGTCCTCTTCGCAGTGTTTGAATAGCAAAACTTTTTACTTTTTTTTTTTTTTTTTTTTTGAGATGAAATCTTGCTCTCTCACCCAGACTGGAGTACAGTGGCACAATCTCAGCTCACTGCAACCTCCGCCTCCTGGGTTCAAACAATTCTCCTGCCTCAGCCTCCCAAGTAGCTTGGACTACAGGTGTGTACCACCACGCCCAGCTAATTTTTTTTCTATTTTTGTAGAGATGGGATTTTGCCACGTTGGCCAGGCTGGTCTCACACTCCTGTCCTCAAGTGATCTGCCCACCTTGGCCTCCCAAAGTGCTGGGATTACAGGAGTGAGCCACTGTGCCCAGCCAAAACTTTTTAATTTTAATGCAGTCCATTTTTATCACCAGTTTCTTTATGGATCATGCTTTTGGTATCAAGCCTAAGAACTTTTTGCCTAGCCCTAGATCCTGCAGATTTTCTTTTTTTTCAATAAATGTTTTATAGTTTTACATTTAGGTTTATGATGCATTTTGAGTTAGTTTCGTGTAAGGTGTGAGGTTTATTTTAGATTGTAGATATCCTTCCTCTGTTGAATTACCTTGGTACTTTTGTCAGTAATCAGTTGAAAATATTTGCATGGGTCTGATTGTCAACTCTCCACCATTAGCTTTTCACCTAATAGGTTTAGCAGCCATTGATAATCTTTTTTCTTTTTTTTTTTTTTTTTGAGAGGGAGTCCCACTCTGTTGCCCAGGCTGGAGTGCAGTGGTGTGATCTCAGCTCACTGCAGCCTCCACCTCCCAAGTTCAAGCAATTCTCCTACTTTAGCCTCCTAAGTAGCTGGTATTACAGGTGCCCACCACCACGCCTGTGTAATTTTTGTATTTTTAGTAGAGATGGGGTTTCACCATGTTGGCCAGTCTCGAACTGCTGACCTCAAGTGATCACCCGCCTTGGCCTCCGAAAGTGCTGAGATTACAGGCGTGAGCCACCATGCCCGGTCTGATGATCGTTTTTTATTTTATTATGGGTTACAGAATGGTAGTAGTTCATGTTTCCTTCATTTATTAGCTGGAATGCTTCTCCAAAAGACATTCCCCTAATCAGCTCTGTGGTTGCTCTGAAGTACAGTTTTTACAGGAAAATACAGCATAAATGTTTGCTTTCTTCCTTTCATATATACCTGTTTGCAGAATAATGACATGGTTCCTTCTCATCCTCCAAAGGTGACCAATGATAATTTCTAAGTATCATTATGAACTAATGGATTTTCAGCACATTTGATGTGTTTCAATCCATTGCCATGATTGTTGTTATTGATACTTGAGTTGGCTCACTTTGCCAGTAGGAATCTATCCAGATTGGCTTCTGAGTCCATTTGACACAACTCCTTTGATCTTTGACAGTTGCCTTGTTTTTAGGTGCAAGATTTTTCAGGCTCACCTTAGACACTTCCTGCCACACACTTAAAGTCAACCATTTCTCTAAGGACCTTCATTCCATTTCACGAGAAATGATAGAGACCACAATCAAAACAAATCATGAATTTATACTGATATTTTCAATTCAAATGAAAGACATTTTTGCTAAAATTTCTTGAGTTTATATTTGTATGTCTTATGCTGAAAAATCTTGATTCCTAATTAGTAACATAACTATTCATTTGATAGGTAAATATTTTAGGGCCGATTCTTTGGTTTTATAGCCAAGATACCCTCTTGTGGGAGCAATGATAAGACTGGCTTATTTAAAAAAGACATCCCTACCTGTTTTAACTGTAGATTATATTAACTTAAATAGGTACAGCCCACGCTTGATGGAAAAAATTCTCCAAATGGCTGAAGGTATTGATATCGGAGAGATGCCTTCCTATGATCTGATGCTGCCCAAGTCTTCCAAAGGTCAAAACGCCACCTCTCAACATGTGATGGTGAGTATACTTGTTTCTGAAAGGTGGGATTTCAAAGAAACAACATGGCTTTAAAAAATGATATGAGTATGGTATATTATTTCAAATAACATTGGTAACATTAGTTCTTACACACATGTAAGAGTTTTAGCTTTTAGTTATAGACAGTTTTTTGAGGATGCTAAATAGAATTGAAAACTAAGAACACTGAAATCATACAATCCTTGAAGTTTATGCCATGGAACCTCCCTCTAACTAGAATCTTATATTGTGATCACTTGAGCATCTAAGTCACTAAATCCTCTTGGATGGGTCCGGGATGGATGAGCAGTGTTATAGGGAGGAAGCTCTAGTGTCTGGTATAGCCTCATCCGAGTTCTGCCATAGCTTTAAATTTTGGCATCTCCCCCTAAATCATTAGTTTCCAGCTGTTGTTCTAGAAAGAAAATAGAGCAAACACCCTTTGGTGATGAATGGGTCAGAACTGAGGTTTTGAAGTTGAAAACCTTTGGAATCTTTTGATAATTCTTTTTCTGTGAGTTTTAGTCACAGCTATGTAAAGCACCATCACAGTCACTCACTTCTGATACAAAAGAGAAAGGCTTTGTAACTGCCTCTGGTCATCATCTCTCTTGCATTAGAGCCATCTGTTCCATTTGTAGTCCTTAAGTGAGCTTTTCAGCATGGGTGGTATGAGATTGTACTGGAACAATCTTCCAGTCCACTTCACCTTCCAGCACAGGGTGATGAAGAGTGTATTTCACCTGTGCTTTAGCTCATTGGCTGCAAAAGCATCTACCAGTCATGTGTGGTGGTGACCTGCATACTTGACTCAATGGTGTATTTTCTATCAAAAGCCTTCCCCTACATGTGGAGAGATAGGGAGCATCCCTCCGTATGCTGGAATCTTAGATTGATAATTGAGTCCCTTCACCCAAATGACATGAAGTTTTTGTGATGGGAAGTATCTTGTGCCAACAATGCAGCTTGCAAATAATATGGTTGGTACTATTTTCCTGCTTGGTTCTTTTGAAATATTCCCATTTTAATGAATTGTAAATTTCACTCATTCTATAGGTCAAAATCCTCCTAAAAAGCAAGCCGGTTCCAAATTCCATGCGAGACCTCGTTTTGAGCCTGTACATTTTGTAGCTAGTAGTTCAAAAGATGAAAGACAGGAAGATCCTTATGGCCCTCAAACAAAAGAGGTAAATGAACAAACACATTTTGCCAGCGTGCCAAGAGACATCTACCAAGATTATACTCAAGACTCTTTCAGTATACAAGATGGGAATTCTCAGTATTGTGATTCATCAGGATTCATTTTCACAAAAGACCAGCCTGTAACAGCCAACATGTATTTTGACAGTGGGGAACCCCGCCCCAAGCAGCACATCACAGCAGGCAAACTCTCAGTCAACTCCTAAGCCTTCACCATCACAGACATTTCCCGAGTCTGTGGTAGCCGAGAAGCAGTATTTTATTGAAAAATTAACGGCGACTATCTGCGAAGAACCTTCTAATCCAGAGATGACTTCTGGATCTGATAAAATTAATTACACGTATATGTTAACTCGTTGTATTCAGGCATGTAAGACAAATCCTGAGTATATATATGCTCCTTTAAAGGAAATTCCTCCTGCCGACATCCCCAAAAATAAAAAACTTCTAACTGATGGCTATGCTTGTGAAGTTAGATGCCAAAATATCTACTTAACTACAGGTTATGCTGGCAGCAAGAATGGGTCCAGGGATCGAGCTACTGAGCTAGCTGTAAAACTCTTCTGCAGAAACGTATTGAAGTTAGAGTTATCCGGCGGAAATTCAAGCATACGTTTGGAGAGGACCTCGTGGTGTGTCAGATTGGCGTGCCCTCCTATGAATTCCCCTCCAGCTCTGAAACCACCAGAGGACCTGGTGGTGCTGGGTAAAGATGCTTCCGGGCAGCCAATTTTTAATGCTTCCGCCAAACACTGGACCAATTTTGTCATTACAGAAAATGCAAATGATGCGATTGGTATCCTTAACAATTCTGCCTCATTCAACAAGATGTCAGTTGAATACAAATATGAGATGATGCCAAATCGCACATGGCGTTGTCGAGTGTTTTTACAAGATCACTGCTTAGCTGAAGGTTATGGAACCAAGAAAAACAAGTAAACATGCAGCTGCCGACGAGGCTTTGAAAATTCTTCAAAAAACACAGCCCACTTACCCATCTGTCAAAAGTTCACAGTGCCATACAGGCTCTTCACCCAGAGGATCTGGAAAGAAGAAAGATATAAAGGATCTTGTGGTTTACGAGAATTCTTCCAATCCCGTGTGCACGCTGAACGACACAGCTCAGTTTAACCGAATGACAGTTGAGTATGTCTATGAAAGGATGACAGGCCTCCGCTGGAAATGCAAAGTGATTCTAGAGAGCGAAGTAATTGCAGAAGCAGTTGGGGTGAAGAAAACTGTCAAATATGAAGCTGCTGGGGAAGCTGTGAAAACCCTCAAAAAGACCCAGCCAACTGTCATTAACAACTTGAAGAAAGGAACTGTTGAAGATGTGATTTCAAGAAATGAAATTCAGGGCCGCTCAGCAGAAGAGGCTTATAAACAGCAAATCAGAGAAGATAACATCGGAAATCAGCTGCTGAGAAAGATGGGTTGGACTGGTGGTGGTTTAGGTAAAATCTGGTGAGGGCATACGGGAGCCTATCTCAGTCAAAGAGCAGCATAAGCGGGAGGGGCTTGGTCTGGATGTAGAGAGGGTGAATAAAATTGCCAAGAGAGATATTGAACAGATCATCAGAAACTATGCCCGCTCTGAGAGCCACACAGATTTGACTTTTTCTAGAGAGCTGACTAATGACGAACGGAAGCAAATACATCAGATTGCCCAGAAGTATGGTCTTAAGAGTAAGTCTCATGGGGTTGGCCACGATAGGTACCTGGTGGTAGGTAGAAAAGACGGAAGGAAGACCTACTAGATCAGCTCAAACAGGAAGGCCAAGTGGGCCATTACGAGCTTGTTATGCCTCAGGCAAATTGAGATCTTCCTAATTTATTTTGTAAATGCCTAATGAGGCAGATTTCTGAATTTAAAAAATGCTACATGTCCTGGTTGCAGAGTATATTCATCTTAAGATGTCTCACCTTGTTCATTTCATATAGTGATTTATTAAATATTGGAACCTAAAGAATTAATTCTGTCCACTTGTATTAGCTTAATCCAGCAGATACTGTGCAGTTACTGTTTGTGTCTTTGATATTGCTGTGTCCCTCAGATTTTAGCAGTTCGACAAGCAAGAACACATATCCAAATGGAATTTTACCCCGAGAAAGAAATTCTCATTTTAAAGGGCGTAGCACAGCAATCTGCAACAATATGTAAAGTTGATATTGACTACAATATCTTAATTCCAGATTTACTGAAAATGTCATTTTGTATTAATCTATTTTCATCTTTGTGCGAAGCCAGTTATAGAATGTTTAACAATAAATTGTGCTGTACATGTAAATGTCCTTACCAACTAAATGATGTAAAACTTTCTTAAAGTAATTTTAGTGTTCATTTATTTATAACTTCTATCATGTGATTTCCAGAATATTGGAAGTGATTTACTGTATCTTGTGATATATGGGTTTTAACAAAATCTAGTCTTCACGCTGAGAGAGCACTACTTGAGAGAGCAGTTGAAAGTTTCAAAAACTTTGGTTCAATCTGAAGAAAGGAAGCTTGAACTGTTTGTTCTTGGTGCCTTGCAGAGACACTCACAGCAACTCTCCATTATAGCTTTCACACGGTTTGGATGTGCAGGACATCCAAGGCAGCCACAGCTGTGGTAGAGCTTGGTAAAAGACTGAAGACACATTGGTGCTTTGATGCAAAGGTGAGTTGGCTGGTCCCTCTCTCAAAAAGCTTATTAAGCCTGAAAAGCCAACTTTGTAACATATTTAAAACTGCTATTTTCGCCTATTTCTGGAATGTAAAAAAGTGTATAAAAAGAATTAGTGTATACTTCCTGAATAAAAGGAGCCAAAGTTGATGAGAATGGTGGCGTGCTCATTTCCGGGCAGCAGCCTTGTAGCAACACTGGGTCTTTGGAGAAGGGAAGTGGTGTTTGCGCAGAATATTTCAACACCTAGAGCACGTGTGGATGAAGGTACTGATTTAACAGATAGGAATCAGTCAACTATCCCTTTTTCTTGTGGACCAACATGCCGGCTTCAACCAAATCTTAGGCTGCTGCCTTTTATGCGATTTTGTATCTCAGATAAATCAAGTATAACCGCCTAACAGCACAGGTGAATATTACCATTGATCATTAAACACCTCTAATGAAATGATGTTCGGCACAATTAGGTGGTCCACGATGTTGAAAATATTTAGCACCATGCTTGACGTGTAACTGGCCAACAAGAAATAGTAATTTCCTTTCCCCTGATTGTTGTTTTTTTTTTTTTCCCCGACATGGAGTTTTGCTGTTGTTGCCCAGGTTGGAGTGCGATGGTGTGGTCTCGGCTCACTGCAGCCTCCACCTCTGGGGTTCAAGCAATTCTCCAGCGTCAGCCTCCCAAGCAGCTGGGATTATAGGCACTCACTACCATGCCTGGCTAGTTTTTGCATTTTTAGTAGAGATGGGGGTTTCACCATGTTGGCCAGGCTGGTCTCGAACTCCTGACCTCAGGTGATACGCCCACCTTGGCCTCCCGAAGTGCTGGGATTATAGGCATGAGCCACCATGCCTGGCCCTGTTTTTTATATTTTACATTAAGCAGCTGCCCACTGTAGTTAAATTGTTTGTAAAATATAAAGAGATTATTAGCCTTTACACCTGGATCTCTGTAACTGTTAATCATTTATGGTGACTAATCAGTGTGGTCATTGCTTTCCATTAACCATCTTCCTACAGTGCATAGCCTTTCCTAATGTTGGTAGGAAGAGAAATGAAGTGTCTATTTCATTTTGGCACTTCATATTAACATTGGCAAAAAGAACTAAGCAAAATATTTATAGATTTTTATATGATTACCATTTTTTTTTAAATGAGAGGTTCTACGTTGCCTAGGCTGGCCTCGAACGTGTAGCCTCAACTCCTCAGGTGCCAGGACAACTGGCCTGAGCCACCGTGGCCCCCACAATTTTTTTTTTTTTTTTTTTTTTTTTTTGAGACAGGGTCTCACTCTGGTCTACCCAGGCTGGAGTTCAGTGGCACAATCTCAGCTCCCCTGCAACCTCCGACTCCCGAGTAGCTGGCACTACAGGTGTGCACCACCTGGCCCATCTAATTTTTTGTATTTTTAGTAGAGGTGGGATTCTGGTCTCTGCCAGACAGACCAGCTTGGTCTCAAGCTCCTGGACTTAAGCAGTCTACCCTCCTCAGTCTCCCAAAGTGCTGGGATTACAGGCATGAGCCACCACACCCAGCCTACAGGTTTCTTTTTAAACTTACAAGGTTCATGCCAATCTTGAGAAGCTGTGGTTGAATTTGTGAGTTAGAAAAACCTGTCTCCAATTTTCTGAGTAAGAGTGGCTTTGGGGATTAAGGGATATGAAAACTTGACTGATTTCTCTCTTTACATTTCTTTCTTCCCCAAATGATTTTAAGGTGGGGAAAGGTAAGCGAATGTTAAATATGAATCTGGTTTGTCTAGGTGAGTCCAACAGAACAGAATATTAAGAGGAAGTTAGAGTTAGGAAGGCTCCTAAATAATTGCACCAAGTAGATACAAATTTGGTTACTGGATTTGAAGGGCCAGATTGCCTAACTTGTTAGGATCTGTGATACTGATACAGAATTGGAGCAAAATCACCTAACTTGCTTGAGGATAAAATAATGTTGAGAATGGCGTTGGCATGAATGAGCTGCTACAAGCTTACTGTTGTTCCATTTTGTCCCCTTTCAGTTGGTTCCTGTGTTTTCCCTTTCTTTGAAATGTAGTCATTCTTAACCCAGTAACCTTCCTATAAAATCTGCATAGGTACATAAGCAGTTACAAATTTTATTTGGATTACTTAAATGTTTTTTATACTGAGGGAACTGTGCTTTCCATTTGATATCTAGCATTGAGTCTCACAGATCTACTTTTTGGGTTTTTTCCTCCCCCTTTGATTGCAAAATGAATGGAAATATGCATTTTGTTGGGATTCTTTTTTTAGTAGTATACAATGCATTCTCTTTGCTATGAGTAACCCCTGAAGCTGGAGATGGGTCCTAAATAAGGGATTCTAGTTGCAGCTTTGGTTCTGCATCATGCCTCCTTCCCCACATCAGCTGGTGCAGAATTGAAACGTTAAACCTGACTGCTATCTGAAAAAGGGACTTCACACATTTGTTTTTGTTAACTTTGTTATCAATACATGCAGATAGCCTGTATTGTATTGTGGTGTTTGTTAAAAATTTTAAAGGTAGAAAGGCAATTAGCATAAAATATTCAAATGAACGGTTCGTGGTGCCTTTGATCACGCGTATGTTGTTTTGGGAGGTCAGCTTGTTGTCTCTGTTGTAAGGTTTTAAACAGATTATCCCACGAAAGAGATTGGGAATAGTGTTTCTTAGGTGTACAAAAGAAGAAAGTTATTAAACCTTGACCATTCTGAGTCTCGCCTTAAATTTTTTCAGGTATGATTAACAGTGTCAATATTTAAGGCACTCAGCCGTGTGGCAGAATGAAAAACAATGTAAAACAAATCCACCAAATGGAGAAATTTAATGTGGTTCTTCTTTGAGGCAGAAATGGACTTGGGGAAAATATTAAGCAAATGTAAGGACATTGCTCCTAGGTGAAACAATCCAAGAAATGTGGTAGTTAGTGCAGATTGTACTCCCCCATACTGAGGCTTCAAGTACCATGTCTTAAAGGATGAATGGGATACATGCGTCATAAGGACTTCATTTAGCCCCCATCCACCCAACCAAACAAGTACCAAGAGGTGATCATTGTTTTTTTTGTTTGTTTGAGACAGGGTCTCGCTGTGTTGCCCAGGTTGGAGTGCAATGGCATGATCTCTGCCTCCCAGGTTCAAGCGATCTTCCTGCCTCAGCCTCCCTAGTAGCTAGGATTACAGGCATGCACCACCATTCCTGGCTAATTTTTGTAATTTTTAGTAGACGAGGTCTCGCCACGTTGTCCAGGCGGGTCTCGAACTCCTGACCTCAGGTGATCCACCCACAGCCTCCCAAAGTGTTGGGATTACAGGTCTGAGCCACTTCGCCCGCCCAGGTGATCGTTTTTACAATGTCATTGTCCTTGCCTCTTTAAAATGAGATGAGTTGTTCCTCAGAAAAAAGCAGTTTTGTTTAATCAAAATGATTGAGGATACCTGTACTCCCAAACTTTACACAGGATTAAAATACCATCTAATAATTTGGTAGTTTGTTTTTGAGCTAGGGCTTTTAAGAGGTGGAATTTCAGGATCAACAAGTTAGATCTTAGTCTCTGAGGGTGTGATAAATACCCAGGTTAGTTCATTCTCCCCTCCACTCCCCCCTCATAACTTCATTCCCTTGATTGACTATAATGCATACTGAGGTAACTTTGTTTTATTTAATACTTTTATATTCTGTTAAAATGTTTAAAAAGCATCACCACTTAGGACTGAAAAGAAAAAAAAAGGTTCTCTCCAACAGTATGTCTTGGCTTTTCCACTCCCAGAATGAGTATTTTTGCTTTTACCTTAATGTTTAAGGGGGCGAAATAAGCACATATGAGATCCCAATAAGAAACCAATACAAAAAGTTCTACTGAGCTAAAATAAAATTATACCTTGACTATGAAATTTTAAGGTTATTTTTATTTACAACTTTGAAAAATGTACATTTTTTTTACATGGGGTTACTTGTGCAAAGTTAGATTTAGAAGTGATAAATGCATAAAAGGTGACAATAGAACATTAGACAAAACATTTAAAAGCCTTGTCCCATACTGCTACTTAAAGGTACTATATATCTAAAAGTATAAATATCCAAAAAAGATTGCAGATGTTGGCTTTAAGGTTCTCAGATGCTGAAAGGGAAGAAATGAAAGCATGCAGCAATAACTCAGGATTTGAGTGGAAAATAGTTTGCCACAGATATGCTATGCTCCCTTCCTTGAATTCATTAAGACTATAAAATAAAGATGGAGAATTGAGCTTATTCATCTAGGGCAGCAATGATCCTTTAAAAAGATGAAAGGATCTCCAACTTTCCCTAGCTCAAAAACTGATGGTTGTTTCCATTCTGCTCCCACACCTCTTTAAAAAGCAAAAACCCAGAAGACCAATATTCTGAAACTTAGCAAGGGTGTGCCCAGTCAGTAGCTTGCAAAAGAGAGGATTTGTCAGTTACTACAATTGCTGTATTCCTTTAGTTGAGTCCTTCAACATTCTCCTTCTTGCCAGTAAATACTATCTAGTAATTCATATGAGTGAGATCCTAGTAACAATAGGATTTTTAGCTCCCATTCTTCTCAACATTGTTTACATGGATTTGTTTCTATTCTCTGTAGACCACATTCCAAACACATTCACTTCTAAATCCAACAGAAGTGAAGGACCAGCCAGGATGAAACACTTCAGCAATCCTTTTGGTAAAAATAACATCCTGGTCATCAAGCTATGCATAAGCACCTCTTGTATAACAATTTACCTTAAATCTTAAAGTACAATAATATAAATAACTGCCTGAAAATTGGAAATGAAATACAACAGAAAAACTTAAGCATTAGTAATTTTTTGCAAGTAACCCAGGTACAGTACATTTGATTTCAAAGAAGGTGTTTTCTGATGTTTAAGGAGAAGGTAGAAGGGGTAGGAAAACTTGGCGAGGGAAGATGGAAACAGCACAACAGCTATTTTGCTTTTAATAAAGTAAATGTAATGACAAGAGTAGGGAGGTGACAAACACATCAATATATATTTTTCTTATGGCCAGCTTCTTCTTTAACTGTACCCCGGGGTCAACAATCGCGCCAGCTTTGTTCTACTATTGCAGAAACACGCTTTTCATATTCCCGCTTGTTCTCCTGGTACAGCTGAGCAGCCTGGCTGTTTGCTGGACTATTCAGGATTGGGTTCATCCAATAGAGACTAGAAAGACAATTTTTTAAATGTCAGGTCCTTAATGCAAAACAAACAGCTATTTTATAAGGTAGTGACACTCAATTGAATTGTCCTAAGTACAGCTACATTTCTTCAGCACATAAACCCAGAGTTATATGAATCTTGCTAGTAGCGAGGAAAATATATGTGGCTTGGGTCTTTTTTTTTTTTTTTTTTGAGACGGAGTCTTGCTCTGTCGCCCAGGCTGGAGTGCAATGGCACGATCTCAGCTCACTGCAACCTCAGCCTCCCAGGTTCAAGCAATTCTCTGCCTCAGCCTCCCGAGTAGCTGGGATTACAGGCACCTGCCACCACACCTGGCTAATTTTTGTATTTTAAGTAGACATGGGGTTTCACCATCTTGGCCAGGCTGGTCTTGAACTCCTGACCTCATGATTAATGCGCCTCGGCTTCCCAGAGTGCTGGGATTACAGGTGTGAGCCACCACGCCCGGCCCTGGCTTGGGTCTTAATGGTCTACTTTTCATCTATAAAACAAACAAGCTTTGACCAAAAATAAAATGGTCTATTACATTATGACTTTCAAAAACAATTCAATTGCTAATATAAACATATTAAAAGTTACAGGTTCGTGACATTAAGGAAAAATTCACCTGTATGGATGTTAGAATCGAAGACACATCATAGGTTGGACTCCAGCGGTTCTGAAGTATATCCAGACATATACTACCATCTGCATAGACTAAGAACAAAGAAGTAGGTACATTAACCTAACAAGACCACTAAGGTTTTAACATTATAGACAAAACAAAAATAGTCAAGAATACTTTACTTTTGAAGTTTAAAGATTCCTAGATTGCTTCCCAGTTAACTGCCTAAAAAGATGAGTCATAACCATTACTAGTGAAATAACTGGGATGATCAGAGAAATGTCAGATGTGACCAGTAAAAAACTGGAAGATACTTAGTGTTCATTCTTCGGAAAAGGCTGCCCTATTATCCAGGAAATCAGAAACATTTTGAACAAGGTCCCTAGCTCTCCACAGACATATGGGAAATTCATTCCACCAAATTTGTAGGCTGTATCCCCTAACTGAAATAACAAAAGATGGCTCAGAGTTCACAAGATTTCAGTTTGGCAAAAAGATAAAAACATCTGATACCCTGAAAATACTCCATTAACCTAAACAAAAGGCAAGCTGTTCTAGGCTTACCACTATTTTAAAAAGTGCAAAGTGGTAAGTCAGAATCACCTGTGGTGCTTTTTGGATAATATATGCCTGGCCCTCAACAACAGAATCTGATACTCAGTAGGTCTGGAGTGGGGCCAAGTCAGCTGTATTTTGAAAATGTTCCACAGTAATTCTGATATGCATCCAATGAAACTGACTTTTCTAAATGCTAGTAAAAATAATTACAACACAAGACTATCCCAATCTGGCCTAGCACTAAAAGGAGACCTCAAGAGCATCCTTCGTTGTTTAATAAGTAAATGAACAAGATCATCAAAGTCAGGAAGGAGGCTCCCTCAGACTCCAAGCAAAGGGAAAATACCTCCACTGCTTCAGTTCTAGAACAAGACAGTCACAGACAACCAAGAACAAGTTCGGTTTTCAGGAAGCAGCAATCTGCCTAAACAAATACTCAGGCACCACAAAATACACAGGAAATGTGGAATACTCCATAACAAACACTGTAGTAGTTTAAATTGTACTAAAAGTGATACTTGCCCATTTGGATGAACATCTTAGAGACAAATCTAACTGTAGGTGGCTTATTTGGATATTCTTCAGTGAATTCTATTGTAAGTTTAAATGTCTCCTGTAGTTAGAAAAGAAAGATCTAAGAAACGTATTTATCACTTTGTTCAGTAGTACTTTGTTTTTAATGCTATGTGGGTTTTCCAAGTATTAAATAATGCACAGATACAGGGTAGACAGGAGAGGCCAGGTAAGAAATACGTCTCTAGGAATTGCTCTACGAACTACTTGAACGTGATTTGTTTGTTTTGCCACTGTTTTCTCCCAAACTTGAAGACAACCATCATAAACTCAAAATTACAGCTTACAAGATAACTTTAGCCACTGTACATTTTGAAAACATCCTTCAAATAAGAAACTGGGCCTAAAATGTGGCCTTCTTCCTTTAGAAGACCAAAGACCTCAAAGGCCTATTTTAAGTCAGCTGCCATCTTAAACTCTCCAGTGATTTTTCAACGGACTAGAAAAAATGAAAGCACAAAGGTTCAAACCAATGCCAGAAATACAAATCCATAATCAAGTTATTTTTAAAATATAAGGGAATAAGTATAAAAGTGTTCACACTGGTTCCTTTTCATGTAATGAAAACTTAATTGAATTTAAGCCAGGAAAAACTTCACAGTCCCTCTCAGAAACCCTAAGAATGGCTCATAAGGTATTTCACTATAAAATCAACTCAATGATTCACATGTATGGAGGGAGTTAATGGCAGAAATAATTTTAAAATCACATTTGGTTTAGATTGCATTCACATCTCCAGCAAATTTCTAATCATGTTTGATCTTTCTAATGTTTGATTATGCTACTATTTAAATGAAATTACTTTTCTTAAATATGTGTCAGAATCTAAGGTAGCAAGAGGCCCTAAAGTATAGTAGGTTATAAAACTTACTTACATGGCATGTATGAACTGGATCTCATTCAATAATTGTAACATGTAATCTCAGGAGATTATGTCCTTTTAAAATATTATTTTCAATTGTTTTGTTCGAACAATTCAGAAAACAATTTGAGCAAAGTCTTTTTCCCGACTGAAATCTCTTCAAGTAAACTTAAAACAGTCACTATCTGGTATAAGGTGATGCATGTTGCACTATATTACTCTGGTCCATTTAACAAATTATTCTAAATAGACCACACTTCAGTGTATTTCTTACTCGTTCCTTCAGTTAGCAATTTATTTCCCTTTTGCTCCCATTAAAAGGTTTATCACTGCTTAAGAAAAGAGAGAAGCCTATAATCATTCTACAACTAGATCTGTGACAAAACTATATTAAAGAGTTTGTTTTGGCCAGGCACGGTGCCTCACACCTGTAATCCCAGCACTTTGGGAGCCCGAGGTGGGCGGATTGTCTGAGGTCAGGAGTTCAAGACCAGCCTGGCTAACATGGTGAAACCCCACCTCTACTAAAAATACAAGAAATTAGCCGGGCTTGGTGGTGAGCACCTGTAACCCCAGCTACTTAGGAGGCTGAGGCAAGAGAATCACTTGAACCCAGGAGGTGGAGGCTGCAGTAAGCCAAGACTGTACCACTGCACTCCAGCGTGGGTGAGAGAGAGACTCCAACTCAAAAAAAAAAAGTTTGTTTTAGCAAGCTCATTGGAAACAATTTGCTAACAAAGCTGCCCTTGTATAAACACGTGTCTAAGTTTCATAATAATATAAAATGCAACATATGGATACATTATATTCCTCAAACTATTGTTACTCCTTATTTTCTTTTCAAAGCCAGCCCTGAAGAAACTATGTATTATAACTAAGGAAAGAAAGTAAAAATCTTATGGAACGGACAAAACATATGTCCATTAGAAGTATGGAAGTATGGCCGGGCGCAGTGGCTCGTGCCTGTAATTCCACCACTTTGGGAGGCCTAGGCGGGCACATCACCTGAGGTCGGGAGTTCAAGACCAGCCTGACCAACATGGAGAAACCCCATCTCTACTAAAAATACAAAATTAGCTGGGCATGGGGGCACATGCCTGTGATCCCAGCTACTTGGGAGGCTAAGGCAGGAGAACTGATTGAACCCGGGAGGCAGAGGTTGCAGTGAGCTGAGATCACACCACTGCACTCCAGCCTAGGCAACAAGAGGAACTCCGTCTTAAAAAAAAGAAAGTATGGAAGTATGTTCATCAGAACATATTTCACCTTTATCACCACCTGGTCATAAATCTTCCTCTTTTTTGAGAAAGAAAGCACAGTTCTTCCTTTTCAGTATTAATTGACATTATAATAGGCAAGAAAAGCAGCAATGTGTTAGAGTTCAAAATTTTGAGTGTCCTTATGTATTATGATCGCAAGTGTAAACACACTGGGATCAATGTTGCAATCTGACTAAATTATGGGTAGAGACACTGCTCCAAAACTGGGCAGATGTATAGCACATGGAGATCCCCAGCTACTTTATTTATTTCATTTTTTAAAGACGGGGTTTCACCATCTTGGTCAGGCTGTCCTCGAACTCCTGACCTCAGGTGATCTGCCCGCCTCAGCCTCCTAAAGTGCTGGGATTACAGGCGTGAGCCACCGTGCCTGGCGATCCCAGCTACTTTAAAACCATCACTAAATATGATATCTAAAGGTAGTAAAGCAAGACATAGGGAAGCCATAGGCAAAAACAGTAAACCATACTGGTTAAGAGCATGAGCTCTGCAAGACAGTTCTGGGCCCGAGTCCTTGCTTTGCTACTTAGCTGTGAGACTCTGGGGAAGGTGTTCTCCTTGACTAAACTTTAAACTCCCTCATTTGTAAATGAGAATAATAATAAGCCCACCACACAGCGTTGCTGTGAGGTTTACATGAGGGAAATATGCATAGTGCCGCAAAGTGCGTGCTCCAAAACCATGAGTTACTATTTTTGCCATAATAATTCTAAAGTTTCACATCTCTAGACTCAGCTGAAGGAGGCAAAACCCCAAAATCAGAACTTCAGTATCAGTAAGAAATATACAATTAAGGCATTCAGATATTAAATAGTACTTTCTGGTCTTACATCAGACACTCACAGTTCAATGCAAGTTGAGTACCTATGTTGGTGGCTCACAAGTTCCTTAACTTGAGCTTTCTGCATAACACTTGCCCAGAAGTTCAACAAGGTGACTACCTAGCTACCAAAGAAGTTAATCACAAGTCTTTTAAAGCAGTTCATTTAATATCTTGAGAACAGTGAAGCAATCTATTTATGTCTACTTGAATATAAATTAAGACTTAACCCAAATCTTATTCAAGGTACACATTAAAAAGAGTGTGCTTCACACTTTTAGCCACATTAATCAAACCTGTTCAGTATAACCTTCAATGTAATTTCTGAGCTCTAAAACAAATGTTAAGGGAATTTAAAATCCCAGAATTAGTATTATGCAGCCTGAGACTACAGCTTACCCTCTGAATATTTAGAAGGCTAGGCTTTAAAATAACTGAAAATTTAAGCCTCACCATTGTTGTACATAATGTATACTAATTTTCTTCATCTTCCTGAGGAGGCTAAAACATGGTAAGGAAAGTATCAATTAATCCATCGAGACAGTGAGACCATGGAACTGATATAAATGTGCTAAGTGACTGGTGTACAGCAGTAAGGATATGGTTGAACTAGAAGGGGTATATGTTCTGCCTAAAGACATTCACAAAGTCAAGTTTTGGAAAACACTGTGTTGGCCAAGGAAAACACACTTGCAGGTGTTTTCTGCCATTTGGCCACCAGTTTGTGATCCCTGAGAAGAAAGCAAAATACATATACTTCAAAAGTATTTCTGATGACTGAAAATCGATTTTTAAGGTAATAATCCAAAACTCTTCATCATAGGATGTATTTACCTTAAAAACACTCTTAGTGGACTTTAGAGATTCATTTTGAAAAAGATTTTATGACTCTAACATTTCTAAAAATTAAAAAAAAAAAAAAAAAGGCCAGGCGTGGTGGCTCACGCCTGTAATCCCAGGACTTTGAGAGGCCGAAGCAGGTGGATTACCGGAGGTCGGGAGTTCAAGACAAGCCTTGCCAACATGGAGAAACCCCATCTCTACTAAAAAATACAAAAATTAGCCGGGCGTGCTGGTGCTCATCTGTAATCCCAGCTACTCAGGAGGCTGATGCAGGAGAATCACTTGAAACCAGGAGGCGGAGGTTGCAGTGAGCTGAGATCATGCCATTGCACTCCAGCCTGGGCAACGAGAGCGAAACTCCAACTCAAAAACAAATGAAAAAAGAAAAAAAGATTTATATACCAATTCTAAAGAACACATTTATTATGAAAAGCAAGTATCAATACCTTACCACATCTATTAACAATTTTTAGATTATGTGATGATTATATTCCATAACCTTTGTATTTAGCATGTATACCAAGATATTCTGATGAGAAAGCATTTCTCCCCAATGTTTTGGTAGTGTAGAGCTCTTGAGACTATATTCCTCTTACTTCAAGTGTGTGAAGTTAAACCAAAATACCCTCAAGTATTGCTTTTCTTAAGATTTCATCACTCTAACTAGGGCTTGGCTGTTCCAGAAACTTCCATAACGAATGGTTTACAACAAAGAAGCAAAGGTAGTTTTGGGCTCTTAATTTACATAATACATTGGAAACAGCAAAACCAACTATGCCACTTATCCCTAATCAGTCTTTTTCTCTAACTGTAAATTCCCAACTGTAAATAAAGGGTATTCAAAAAAATGGTTAAGGCCGGGCACAGCAGCTCATGCCTGTAATCCCAGCACTTTGGGAGGCCAAGGCGGGCAGATCACCTAAGGTCAGGAGTTCGAGACCAACATGGCCAATATAATGAAAGCTCCTCTCAATTAAAAATACAAAAATTAGTTGGATATGGTGTCGGGTGCCTGTAATCTCAGCTACTTGGGAGGCTGAGGCAGGAGAATTGCTTGAACCTGGGAGGCAGAGGTTGCAGTGAGCCGAGATTGTGCCATTGCACTCCAGCCTGGGTGAGAAGAGCAAAACTCCATCTCACAAAAAAAAAAAAAAAAAAGGTTTAAAAAATATTTCTGGGGAGCCACAGTGTTCCAAACACCTGAGGAAGCATCCATGGGTAGTAGATTGTTCAACAGAACAAATCAGCCAGCCTGAGTCAGTAATGCTAGGATAGAGATACACATCATCAAAAATAGAGTCAGTAATGTCAAAGCCAACAATCCTGGCAGATAATGGATTCAGTAAGTACCTTTTCAATTCATACCACTTAAGAGAAGCACCCTTGAAATATCTAGGTAGCCAACCCCCCAACAAAGTGATGTACTATTAATAAAGCTGTGCCCAGCATAAACAGAGTAAAACGAGGAAAAAAAAAGCCAATGAAAACAAAGCTGAGGCCGGGAACGGTGGCTCACGCCTGTAATCCCAGCACTTTGGGAAGCTTAGGCAGGCAGATCATGAGGTGAGCAGTTCGAGACCAGCCTGAACAACATGGTAAAACCCCGTCTCTACTAAAAATACAAAAATTAGCCAGGTGTAGTGGCATGTGCCTGTAATCCCAGCTACTCAAGCTGAGGCAGGAGAATCGCTTCAACCCAGGAGGCAGAGGTTGCAGTGAGCCGAGATTGCGCCTTTGCACTCCAGCCTGGGTGATAGATAAGACTTGTCTCAAAAAAAAGAAAACAAGAAAACAAAGCCTTCTAGAGCTAAAGCAAATACGCAGTTAATCTGTACATTTAAAGCTCAGGTATAAAGAACTAGTGCCAATCTGGTAGAGGAAAATTAGGTCTAGCTATAGTTTTCTTGCTACAGATCAGTTCAAATTATTAACTGAGCCAAAGTAGTATGCCCTTACAATCACTGTCTCCTGCTGTCATTTCTTTCCATTGCATTCCTGAAGAGCAAAGATATCTATCCAGCAGGTAAAGGCAGAGAGGAAGCTGAAAATATTCAGGTGACTGTCCACAGTTTCCTGAGGAAATCTAAGTATTTGAGATGAATTATAGACTTAGTTGATATTGACTTACCTCACAACATTTTGCAGACTGGTGGCATCAAAATGCAATCCATCTCAGCAACATAAATATGTATTAAGTAGTTTGCAGAAATGTTTTTTTTTTTTAAAGATGGGGTTTCACCATGATGGCCAGGCTGGTTTTGAACTCCTGACCTCAGGTGATCCACCCACCTCAGCCTCCCAAAGTGCTAGGATTACAGGCATGAGCCACCATGCCCGGCTCTACAGAAATGTTTTTGTTCCCATCTTCAAACTGAAGAGTGTGTATGTGTGTGTGTGTAAATGCTATGTGACCGAAGGAAGATAAATCAATGAGGAAAAAACAAAGACCCTTTTCCTTTTTTTTAAAACACCTCAAATATTAAAGAATTTTGTGAGTTCCAATACTTTAATCATCCTTTAAATGTATTAAACTTTCAAAAAATACACACACACACACACACACACACACACCATACACACACACCTGAGTATATAACAATCAATGTCATTTTCCTGGTTGTGATAGGGTATAGTCATTCAAGATGTTACCAAACGGGAGGGTTTGGGGAGAGGACTGAGTTAAGTGTATAAAGGATGTCTCTATTATTTCTTGCAACTGCATATGAATCTATAATTATCTAAAACCATAAAGTTTTTAAAAAGCAATTTATATATGTGTTTTTAAAAGTCAAACCTAAATCAATTACAAATTATGTAGCTACTGGTACATGCAGTATCTTCAAGTAGGCTGGACACTGATCAAAAGGGTACATTAGGGCGAACTTCAATTGTGAAGCTGCTTTGAAATTACTGACCATAATGTCTTGATGAAAGCACACACTGCAAATTCATTTAAAAATAAGAAAGAATGGCCAGGCGCGGTGGCTCACGTCTGTAATCCCAGCACTTTGGGAGGCCGAGGAAGGCAGATCACAAGGTCAGCGTGACCAACATGGTGAAACCCCGTCTCTACTAAAAGTACAAAAATTAGCTGGGCGTGGTGGTGCGGGCCTGTAATCCCAGCTACTCAGGAGCCTGAGGCAGGAGAATTGCTTGAACCCGGGAGGCGGAGGTTGCAGTGAGCGGAGATCGTGCCGCTGTACTCCAGGCTGGGCAACAGAGCAAGACTCCGTCTCAAACAAACAAAAAAAAAAAAAACAAGAAGGGATTCTATATTCAACTGAGGCATATAAGACCATCTTAGAGCAGTGAGGCTTGACAGGCATTCAGTGTCAGATTGTAGAAACCAGACAGTTGTATGTAAGGGATTCAACATCCAACACACACCTATCAAGCCCCTGCTGAACACAATTCCTGCCCATGGGGTAGAATTCTGAACCAGATGGTCTCTGGGGTCTCTGCTGACTGTCAGCAACTGGTTGGGTTTACACTAATTCAGTGACGGAGGGCTGAATTTAGCAGAATCACAGCCCAAGCCTCAAAAATCCTTAATACCAGTGCTATGATTGCTCCTTTTTAAAAGTGACTGCCTTACCCAGACGATTTTAAAAAGAAAGCAAGAGAAAGGTGCAGTTCTAGTCAAGCATACAATATCCAGAACAACCAGCCACACACTGCACTCCACTCAAGCCTTTAGCAGACAGAGGCTAGGCAGAGGCAGGTTCCTAAGTAGGAGACACTTCCAGGATGACTGGGAACCCTTCCCCAGGTGATCAGGCTCCTGAAAGGTGGGTAAAGAAACTCTCTCTTTACCATCCTCAAATGGGGTCCCTTCAGGCCTGCAACACAGAGAAAAATGGTCAGTTCCCGCTTAAGGAGCCCTCTCCCTGCTTCATCTGAGATGGCTATCCCAAGCCCTGCCATCTCCAGCACTGCTGCCTCGGGTCGGAAGCCACTACAAATAGATGTCCTGGGTTCAGAGACACAGTGCAGGCCGCCGCGCCTAACCTCCACCACTCCCCGCCCCGCCCCCCTAGAACCCGAAGCGGTTCCCCCTGGCAGCGGGAACTGAGCTAATCGAGGCACAGGCTCCGGGAGGCGCCTAGGCCCAGCCAGACCCAAACATTCTCCCGACCCCCTTGGCCTCCGCGGGGGGGCGGCCTCGGAGAGCAGACCAAGGCGGCTCACGTCCCCAGGTCTCTCGCCACCGCCACGAACGCAGACTCACCCGAAAATGACCGCGTTCCACACCATTATGTTGTTCTCGGACGGAGCCCCGCTGACTCCGGCTGGAGGATCCTCCTGCAACCTTCCGGAAGACAGAAAGGGGTCCCCCCTAGGCTGGCACTGGCGCCCGCTCCCGGCTGCTCCCAGCCTTCCCCGCCCGGCGCGCCTCGGGACCCACCCGTGCCCCGGCTCGCAGCCCCGGCCTCGGCCGTCCCCTCGGTTTACCTCTTGAAGTCCCGCATGAGGCGCCGGCGAGCCGGGGTGGACATATCGCGAACGGGGTCAGGGGGTGGGGCATACACTGGGGTCTCGGGTTCCCGCGGCGGGCGAGGAGGCCGAGGAGGCAGAAGAAGCCGGAGAAGGGGAGGCGGAAGACACCCAAAGGTACCGCGCTACCTCTCCGAAGTCGAGGGTCGGTCTGGCGCCGGCTAAGCACCACCCCAGTGTAGACGGGGGATGAACCAACCTGAAAGCAGAGAGAGGGGGTGGAACGTCGAGCGCCGGACAGGCCGTACCAAGACGGGGCGGGGGTGTTCGAGGAAAGTTGCTTATGTCATTAAAGCCCCGCGGGAGGCCCGGGGCGGGGCCGCGAGGGCAGAGGCGCTGGGTACGCGGGAGCCCCGGGCGCTCGAGGACCTCGTGGTGGAACGGGGTCCATCCCCCACCTGCCAATTCTAAGGCAAACCTTGGGAAGTTTTTGGCTTTTTAAATTTTTCTTTCTCTATTCTTTTTGTTGTTGTTGTTGTTGTTTTGTGACCAGATCATTCATGAAAGTGCGCACCATGCCGCGGGAGGAGGAGAGGAGAAGTTTGGAAGTCCCAAACTAGAGGACGGAGGAGTGAGCGGAGGCAAAACGGGTTCTCAAAAAGCGGCAACTCTAGGGTGCCCAAGCCCTGCCGGACATCTGGAGACTGAGGGCGGAGGTGGGGAGGGGGTGATTGGTTAAAATCACGGAAAATCAAAAGATAAAATCGGCCTTGATTCTGATGGGGGGGTGCTGTGGTACTAAATGCAGGCTTGGGCGCTCAGCGCTTAGGCCAATGACTACCCCAGAGGAGAATGAAATGGGAGCTTAAGGCAGGCAGAGTAGGTTTTGTTGTGTTTTGTTTTGTTTGTTTTGTTTTGTTTGTTTTTTGCTTTGGGCACTCACAATTTGGCTCTGGAACCACATTTTCCCCTTGGTAGTTCAACAAGCCAAGCGGCTGTTATATGTTGAGAAGAGTCCAAGGTATGAGACTATCCGACTGCAGGGACAGTGGGTCTGAAGTCAAAGGAACGGTAAGATGTACTTAGAAGAGCTGCAGGTGGCGGGGGAGAGTCGCAGTAGGTGGGACCTGCAAAAGCAATAACAGTTTTAAAGGAGAATTTTTAAAGGTCAACCCAAAATAACTTAGAAGATAGGCATAATACACGTTTTAAAATTATTGAAAATAGAAAGGTAGGCTTGGGTTAAGCCATCAAGAGTTTCGAATGCCAAGCTAATGGATTCCTTGGAAGTCCATTGAGCAGGAAAGTGACATCATTAGAGCTGTGCTTATCAGAAATTGATCTCAAGAGAGCAGGCAGGAGACTCTTGCAGTATTCTTAGGTGCGAGATACTGAACCAGGCAGTGACAATAAAGGCGAGTAGGATATGAATGAATGGGGAAGACCTGGCAACAGGTTGAATATGGAGGCGAGAGAGAGGAAGGAGTCAAACAGTGGCTGAAACTCTAAACCTCAAGATAACGGGATCTGAAGGTGCCATTAGCAGAATTACAGAACAGAGAGAGAGAGGACAAGTTTGGGAGAGGAAATTTTGAGTGGGACTTACTGAGTTCATGGGACTGGTGAGACATCCCCGTGAAGATGTCCAGAAGATATCAGATGTGCAGGAATTTGTTTCTAACATGAGAGGCAGGAGGCACTTGACAATGGTAGTGATTCTAGCTGCTGCTTAACAACAGGTACTTTCATGGTCAAGGATTTCTTATCTCCCATTAACTCCAACATATCAGTTAAGGCAAGTCTCCCTAATAGCATCACATTATGGCTGTAGTAGGAAGGGGGTACAAAAATTTTTTTTAAAAATCCTTTTCCTCTCATGTAGGAACTTGCAGTCTACTAACACACACATACGCACATATGAAATCAACAAAAGCAAGATCTACAAAAGCAAATGCATTCGTATTCATCACTGCTTAACAAATTACAAGTTGTTGGCCAAGCCCATTTCATTGCAATTGTAAGACTTTGGTCCCTATTTGCTTGCTAGCTGCCACCTGGGAACTACTCTCAGCTCCTAGAGGCCACCTACATTCCTTTGCACATGGCCTACTCCCATCTTCAAAGTCATCAACAGAGAATTTCTCTCCCACCGCATCGTTCTCCCTCTTTGAATCTTGTTTTCAGTAAAAGCCCAGTCTACTTTAAAGGCTTATCAGATCATGTCAGGTCCACCCTGTGGATAATCTCCCTATCTTAAAAACATCTAATTTGGAAGCTTAATTCACGTCTGTTAAATTTTGCCACTGCAGAATCTACATTAGTTTTTCATTTAATAACTGGGAGAGGCCAGGTACAGTGGCTCACGCCTGTAATCCCAGCACTTTGGGAGGCCGAGACAGGTGGATCATCTGAGGTTGGGAGTTAAAGACCAGCCTAATTCAAGATGGATTCAAGGTTGTCATAAAAAAATAAATAAATAAAGACCAGCCTGACCAACATGGAGAAACCCCGTATCTACTAAAAATACAAAATTAGCCAGGCGTGGTGGCACATGCCTGTAATCCCAGCTAATCGGGAGGCTGAGGCAGGAGAATCACTTGAACCCAGGAGGCGGAGGTTTCAGTGAGCCAAGAGCGCGCCATTGCACTCTAGCCTGAGCAACAAGAGTGAAAGTCTGTCTCAAAAACAAAAAGCTCACGCCTCTAATCCCAGCACTCTGGGAGGCCGAGGCAGGGGGGATCACAAGGTCAAGAGATCGACACCATCCTGCCCAACATGGTGAAACTCCGTCTCTACTAAAAAAAAAAAAAAAAAAATTAGCTTGGTGTGGTGGTGCACGCCCGTAATCCCAGCTACTTAGGAGGCTGAGGCAGGAGAATTGCTTGAACCAGGGAGGAGGCGGAGGTTGCCGTGAGCCAAGGTTGTGCCACTGCACTCCAGCCTGGGAAACAGAGCAAGACTGTGTCTCAAAAAAAAAAAAAAAGAAAGAAAAGCAATTTGGACCATGGCACTCTTCTGTTTAAAATGACCCAGTGGGCCCCTATTGCCTTTATCTATCTATCTATCTATCTATAGATATATATATATTTTTGAGTCGGAGTCTCACTTTGTTGCCCAGGCTGGAGTGCAGTGCTGTGATCTCGGCTCACTGCGACCTCCACCTGCCGGGTTCAAGCTATTCTAGTGCCTCAGCCTCCTGAGTAGCTGAAACTGCAAGAGTCCACCACCACACCTGGCTAATTTTTGAGCTTGGCTAATGGAGAGGTTCTGGCTGGGGAATGATGAGACCTCAGCTAGGAAAAGTGAGGGTGACAGAAGTCATCGAATGCCCTCAAATTTGAGGATGGGGAATTTAGGCAGCTTTTGTAGGTGTTTGAGCATGAGAGAGATGTATTGAAAATATTCTTTTGAGGGCAGCTATGGTGACTCATGCCTGTAATCCCAGCACTTGGGAGGCCGAGGAGGGTAGATCACCTGAGGTCAGGAGTTTGAGACCAGCCTGCCAACAAGGGGTAACCCCATCTCTAAAAAAATACAAAAAAATTAGCCGGGCGTGGTGGTGGGCACATGTAGTCTGAGCTACTCAGGAGGCCGAGGCAGGAGAATGGCTTGAATCCAGGAGGTGGAGGTTGCAGTGAGTGGAGATCATGCCACCACACTCCAGACTGGGCGACAAAACGAGACAAAAGAGAAAGAAAATATCCTATGAAGAAGCGGCATGTACGGGCATGGTGGCTCACGCCTGTAATTCCAGCACTTTGGGAGGCAGAGGCGGGTGGATCAGGAGGTCAGGAGTTTAAGACCAGCCTGGCCAATGTGGTGAAACCCCGTATTTACTAAAAATACAAAAATTAGCTGGGCATAGTGGCGCGTGCCTGTAATCCCAGCTACTGGGGAGGCTGAGGCAGGAGAATTGCTTGAACCAAGACTTCGGAGGCGGAGGTTGCAGTGAGCTGAGATCATGCCACTGCACTCCAGCCTGGGCTACAGAGCGAGACTCTGTCTCCAGAAAAAAAAAAAAAAGAAGCGGCATGTACGGTACTGGAGAGTATGAAAGGGTCTGAGAAGCTCCTGCTACTGGATATATATGGCTGAAATGTATTGAAGGATATAGAAGTATGGAAGTTTGTCATGTGCTTGTCTGTTTTTTGAAACTTGCTTTCTCTTCCTTCCTTGGACTACATAATCAAGAAAAATCTGGAGCATGACCCAGACGGTTGGAAGCCCCCAGGCACCTGGATGGGAGTGGCATTCTCTAAGAAATGGAACTGCATTACGGGAACATTGTGCCCCCACATTCCTCAGCAGAAGCAGGGTTGTCATAGCAAGCAGCGATACAGAAGATTGCTTTCCAGCATGATGATTATCAGGCTAGAACATACTAACTATAGCACAGTTTGGCCAAGCATTCTTTCTACCCTCTTTTCACCTTGACATCTTGAAGAAACACCCTCCTCACAGCCAAGCATCACCACTACCCAAGAGCAGGGGCCCAGAAAGGACAAGTCTCCTCAATTTAAAGAAAAGTGGGCTGGGCACAGTGGCTCATGCCTGTAATCCCATCATTTTGGGAGGCGGAGGTGGAAGGATTGCTGGAAGTGAGGAGTTTGAGATCAGTCTGGGCAAAAATGCAAGACTTGTCTCAAAAAAAAAAATTGTGAAATTTCATTCATGAAGATTTCAACATGCAAAATCGGTTTTAATTTTCCTGAACAATTTTGGACTAGGAGAAGAGACCAAATTAAAGATAATTTCTTGCCTTATCTGGCTATAAATTTGTATTTCTGTTATCCAGTGAAGGCAAAGGAATTTTATTTTCCTATGGCTTTCATCTCTGTCGAGAAAATTAAGTACAGACGGCAACCAAGCAACAACAGAAAATAAAATCGAAAGGTCTTTCTTGACTCCAATAATCTCAGAAAATATTTCAAGAGAATCAACACTTTAGGAAGCAACGCTTAGCGAAGGGTGTGCTCTTGCTCTTGAGATCTTGTAGTATGTTGTTCATCTTCAGTCTCTATGACATAAGTGGGAGGAGGAGGAGAAGAGAGAGAAAGAGAAAGAGAGAGAGAGAGAGAGACAAAGAGGGTGGGCTGGAGGGTGGGAATATCAAAGCTGAGAGAAATGGGGGAAATTAAGGCCTTGAAAATGGGATTTCAGTCTGGGCACAGTGGCTCATGCCTGTAATCCCAGCACTTTGGGAGGCCAAGGTGGGCAGATTACTAGAGGTCAAGAGTTTGAGACCAGCCTGGCCAACATGGTGAAACCCCATCTCTACTAAAAATACAAAAAACTAGCTAGGCACGGTGGCGTGTGCCTATAATCCCAGCTACCCAGGAGACTGAGGCAGGAGAATCGCTGCAACCTGGGAGGCAGAGGCTGCAGTGAGCCGAGATCACACCACTGCACTCCAGCCTGAGTGACAGAGAGAGACTCCGTCTCAAAAAAAAAAAAGGGGGGAGGGGATTTCACTACCTGCTAAATTACTGAATCAAGAAAAACAAAGGCATGGTATGGTATGCTGAATAATGCACAATCCTACCCCCCTAACCCCCAAGATCTCCATTTCCTTATCTCTGTAACTGGTGAATATGTTACCTTACATGGCAAAGGGACTTTGCAGTTGTGGTTAAATGAAGAATCTTGAGATGGTGATATTATCCTGGATTAAAGGGGTGGGCCTGAGGCAATCACACCAGTCCTTATACGAGGGATGAAGTAGGAGTCAAAGAGGAGGCCATGGATGACTCAAGCAGAGATCGGAGTGATGCGGCCACCAGCCAAGAAGGCAAAGGATGTCGGCAGTAGGAACTGAAAGAGGCAAAAGGTGGAAGCCCGAAGCCCCCGGAAGCAATCAGACATGCTGACGCCTTGACTTTGGACTGATGACATTGGTTTTGGATTTCTGATGTTCAAAACTCTTAAGATAATAAATCTGTGTTGTCTCAGATCACCAAGTTTGTGGTAACTTGTTACAGCAGTAATATGAAACTAATACACATGTCTACCATGTTGTACATGGGAATCCAGTCAAACCAGCCACATCCACCAGACTACAGATCAGCAAACTACAGCCAAATCTAATCTGCCATTGTTTTTCTATGGCCTACAAATTAAGAATGGTTTTCCACAGTCTTTTTTATTTTTTATTTTTTTGGAGTGGCTCTTGAAGCCACTGTTCTTGCTGAAAGGTGAATAGTCTTCAACAAGTTTTATTTTTCTTGAGCATATTTCTTTGACTTCTGCAACCCGACTCAATTTAGCTCAATATCAATAAACGGCTTTTCTTGCTTGGCTAACAAACAAGCCACTCAGAAAGTTACTTTGGCTACAGGCTCATTTTTTTCTTTTTCTTTTTTTTCTAGAGATGGAGTCATGCTCTGTCGCCCAGGCTGGAGTGCAATGGCTCAATCTCAGCTCACTGCAACCTCCGCCTCCCAGGTTCAAGCGATTCTCCTGCTTTGGCCTCCTGAGTAGCTGGGATTACAGGCACGCGCCATCACGCCCAGCTAATCTTTGTATTTTAGTAGAAATGGGGTTTCACCATGTTGGCCAAGCTGGTCTGGAACTCCTGACCTCGTGATCTGCCCACCTGGGCCTCCCAAAGTGCTGGGATTACAGGCATGAGTCACCACGCGTGGCATATTTTTTACTTTCATAATGAATTTTACTATAATAAGATATTCTATTTAAAATTTCTAATTTTGCTAGCCATTGCTGTCCTCTGAGTTGGGAATATTGTGATGAATGCTGAGACTGGTAACATTGATATACATTGTAACCCTGTAGAAATGCGGTGGTGTCATTGTGTAATAAACAATGTTCCCACATCTAATTTGGTAACCACACTCCATCTTACCTTAAAAGGGAGACCTTCAAAGTCCACTTTCTTTACTTTTGACACAATAAGTATGCACTTGTACGTTTTTAAAATGCCATGGTAGATACATGTGGTATTCAAAACGCTGTGGAGTTATGCTGCATTCCTGCAATTTATAGTACTAGGAGCAGCAGCATGAGGTGATGAGAGCACCACACACAATCTGTCACTCAACTCTGCCATTGTAGCACAGATGCAGCCACAACCAATACAGTAGGCCCTCCACATCTGTGAATGCAGGACCCACAGATATGGAGGGCCGACTGGGGGACTTTAGCATCTGTGGATTTTGGTATCTGAGAGGGACCCTGGAACCAAGCCCCTGTGGATACCAAAGGGCAACTGTACATAAATGAAAGAGCATGGCTGTGTCCTAGTGAAACTTTATTTATGGGCATTGACATTTGAATTTCATGTGTTATGAAATATTGTTAAATCTTTTGACTTTTCAACCGTTTAAGAATATAGAAAACTGTTGGGCACAAGCACCGTGGCTCATGCCTGTAATCCCAGCACTTTGGGAGGCCGAGGAGGGTGGATCATCTGAGGTCGGGAGCTCAAGACCAGCCTGACCAACATGGAGAAACCCCATCTTTACTAAAAATATAAAATCAGCTGGGTGTGGTGGCACACTCCTGTAACCCCAGCTACTGGGGAGGCTGAGGCAGGAAAATTGATTGAACCTGGGAGGTGGATGTTGCAGTAAGCTGAGATTGTGCCACTGTACTCCAGACTAGGTGACAGAACGAGACCCTGTCTCAAAAAAAAAAAAAAAAAAAAAAAAAGAGTTGGCCTGTGTGTATGGTTTGTGTGGGACAACTGCAGAGGAGCGTATTTTCAAAGAAATAAAAAAAAAAACCCCACTAATTCAATTCAGTCTAAAGCAGAATCTGCTAAGATGTATTATAAATGTGTATGGAGCAGAAAAGGCTTAGACAAATGTACAAAACTTGTCAAAATGTAGTTGTTTAAAATCCTATAGTCATTAATTGTATTATTAAATAGCAGGTACTTTGCAAAAAAATACTTGAATCTATCTTGTGTTATTGTTGACACTAGTGTCAACAGTGAAGTTCATTCACTCTCATGGACTAAACCATGGTCAATTCCATGATTTTCTTTCAGAAACAGAAGTTAAATATTTCTGACTTGCCTTATGAATAGCAATTCAAAACTTAGCAGTGGTGAGGTTTTGAAACTTTTTTGAGCTCAGGGCTGAGACTGAAAATTTTCTAGGCCAGGTGTGGTGGCTCACGCCTGTAATCTCAGCACTTTGGGAGGCCGAGGTGGGCGGATCACTGGAGGCCAGGAGTTCAAGACCAGCCTGGCCAACATGGTGAAACCCCGTCTATAAGTAGCTGGGCGTGGTGGTGCATTGCCTGTAATCCTAGCTACTTGGGAGGCTGAGGCAGGAGAATTGCTTGAATCCAGGCGGCAGAGGTTACAGTGAGCCGAGATGGTGCCTGGGGGGACAGAGCAAGACTCTGTCTCAAAAAAAAAAAAAAAAAGCAAAAAGAAAATTATCTAAATGAGAAGAACCACCTTCGATCACTATTATTGAACATGAATGGTTTTTAAAAATGGCTTTTGCCATAGACTTAGTAAAGTTCCTTAATGAATTTAAGCTAGAATTATAATGTAAAACAGTGTTTGTACGTGAAACATGTACAGCAGTAAAGTCATTCAATGATAACTAACATTGTTTGAATCACAAACACTGTCAAAGTGCTTTAATCACTTCTCCTGCTGTCAAAAGTTAAAAATCCAGATTTATATTCCCACACAAATTTGCAGTGGATGTAGTCGTGTACATGAATGTTCATAGCAGCATTATCTATATAATAACCAAAAAGTGAAAATATCCCTGTTGTCCACCAACTAATGAATGGATGAACAAAATGTGATGAAATATTATTCAGCCACAAAAAGGAAAAAAGTACTGTAACATGGATGAACCTTGAAAACATTATGGTAAATGAAAGAAGCCAGACAAATGGCCACATATTGCAGGATTCTATTTATATGAAATGTCCAGAATAGGCAAATCCACAGAGACAAAAAGTAGATTAGTGGTTGCTCAGGGCTGGGAAGTTGAGGGGTGGGGTGATGGTGACTACTAATGATATGAGATTTCTTTTTGAGATGATGGAAATGTTCTGGAAGTAGTAATGATGGTTACACAACTTTGTGAATATACTAAAAACCACTCAATTACACATTTTAAAAGGGTGAATTTTGGCAATTAAAAAATAAGATACCTAAAAAATTAGGGTACTTATCCAGAATAATCATTAAAATCAAAATCCTATTTAGAAATACACCTAAATCAGTATCTCTTTATCCTCGGTCTCCCAAAGTGCTGGGATTACAGGCGTGAGCCACTACACCCGGCCTTTTTTTTTTTTTTTTTAATTTTTTTTTTTAAAGACGGGGTTTCACCATGTTGGTCAGGCTGGTCTTGAACTCCCGCCCTCAGGTGATCCACCCGCCTTGGCCTCCAAAGTGCTTGGATTACAGGCGTGAGCCACCACGCCTGGACGCCGAACCTTTTTTTCTATTTTTAAAAAATTTTTAATTTGCTACTGGGGTAAGAGACAAGGGAGCCAAAGGAAGGGGAAAGCCAAGGGGACCATCAGGGTGTACCGACCAACAAATGTGGTATGACCAGGTATTAGCAGGGACACCCACTGTGAAATCTCATATATAGAATATATAATGTATAGTCCTTTATTTAGCTGGTCTTATATATACATATGTGTATATATACATATATATGCATGCGTTATAGAAATACAAAGAATTTATATAATATTAAGGGTGCTGTGAGAGAAGCCCACCAATCTTCGTTGAGAAGTGGCTCCCAGATCACAGGAGTCCCAGCTAACTTGGCCAAGACAAAGTAGCTTCTGGGAGGTTCCAGGCGCACCCCGTATATCTTAGCCTGATAGGACAGTCCGGAAGTTTATAAGACTACTACTAACACGTGACCAGCGTAGCCGCAAGGAAGAGGCGCAAGGCCCGGTCGTGACGTCATTTCTGCGCGACCCTCTTCTTGGCGTAGTAGAGTTTTCAGGTTGCTCCTGGGAACTATGCCGAAAGTAGTGTCTAGGTCAGTAGTCTGCTCTGACACTCGGGACCGGGGAGGAGTATGACGACGGCGAGAAGCCCCTCCATGTGTACTACTGCTTGTGCGGCCAGATGGTCCTAGTGCTGGGTGAGTAGCTGGGAACTGCGGGGGCGTCTGCAAGGAGCGAGACTTCTCGTTCTTGAAGGCGAATTTCCTCTGGCTTGGTGGGTTTTCTCTCTCTGTCGAAATCCTCCCTACACATCCCCGCCCCACTCCAGGGCATATTTTTTTTAGCTTGTGACTCTGTATCCAGACCTTCCTCAAAACTAAACTTCTTCAGGAAAACAAAATAGAAGCACAAACATTGTATTTCCCTCTTGTGCCACTGCCTTCAAAAACTACTGCCTCTAGAAACTTTATAACGTTTCTGCTGCATACCAAGATGCTGCATTGCTCTTATCTTACGACAAATGAAAATAAAACCTTCCCTTGATCCTGTGTTCCCCTCCCAGCTATAACCCCATTTCGTTGCTTCTTTTATAGCAGAACTTTTTAAAAGAGTTGCCTATATTGGCTGTCTCTGCATCCTGACTTCTCATTCTCTCCTGACCTCACTTTAGGTAGGCTTTCCTTGCCACCTCATCATCTAAACCGTATTTGGCAAGATTACTAACTGAACTCCATGTTACCAGTTCTAGTGGTCAGTTATCAATGTTCATTTTAGTTCTTCTCTCAATGGCATTTGACAGAGGTAATTATTCCATTATTCTTGCAACACGTTTTTTATTTGCTTCCAAGACACCATACTCTCCTGATTTTCTTTCCACTTCAGATTTTTCCCCTTCTTGTCTGGCTCTCTTTCTCTCTCTCAGACTTTTAGGGATCCATGGCCCTAGAGCTCAGTACTCTCACCTATTCTCACTCTGTACCCACCCCCTTGGTGATCTTAGTCATTCCCAAGCTTTAAATAAATAGTTACATGCTGGTAACTCCCAGATGTTCATCTTTAACCTGCGCGTCTTCTCAGACTGCAATTGCCTATTCAACATTTCCACTGGAACGTCTAATGGGCCTCTCAAATAGATCATGTTGAAAATTGAATTCATGACCCTCTACACCTGCTCTCCAATTGCTCCTCTTGTAGTCATCGCTATTGCAGTCAGTAGTACTTCTATTCATCCAGTATCTCAGACTAAAACCTGGAATCACTCTTGACTGCTCTCTGTCACATACCTTACATCTGTCCAGTCCATCAAGAAATCCTGCAGGTGCTTTCTTGAGAATGTATGCAGGATATGACTGCTTCTTACCACCTCCATTTCTTTCTTTCTTTCTTTCTTTTTTTTTTTTTTTTTGAGACGGAGTCGCCCTCTGTCACCCAGGCTGGAGTGCAGTGGTGTGGTCTTGGCTCACTGCAACCTCCGCCTCCCAGGTTCAAGCAGTTATCCTGCCTCAGCCTCCCAAATAGCTGGGATTACAGGTGCATGCCACCAGGCCCAGCTAATTTTTGTATTTTTAGTAGAGATGGAGTTTCACCATGTTGGCCAGTCTGATCTTGAACTCCTGATCTCAAGTAATCCACCCGCCTAGGCCTCCCAAAGTGCTGGGATTACAGGTGTGAGCCACTGCACCTGGCCTACCACCTACACTTCGAATACTCTAGTCCAAGCTACCACCATCTTTCACCTGGATTGGCACAACAGTCTCTTGCTCTCGCTGCTTCCACTCTTTCACATAGTAGCCAGAGTCCTGTTCAAAACCGATGGTTTTATATAACACTGAGAATAAAACTAAAGTCCATCCGTACCGAAACCCTTCATGATTGGGCCTCTGGCTACCTCTCTAGGCTTCATCTCCTAACAGTCTTCCCCTTGCTCATTGCACTCCAGCCACAGTGGCCTTCTTGCGTTTTCCCCATCATGTCAAAAGTGTCTCCTGCTCCCCCAGTGCCTTTGGAATTGGTATTTCCTCTCCCCGAAAAACTTTTCCCTCAGTGCCTCCTTACTTCATTCAGGTCTCTGCTGAAATGTCATTTCCTTAAAGAACTCTTCCCCTGATAACCTTATCTAAAACAGCATCCCTGTCACTTTGTCCTCTTACCCAGCCTAATTTTTTAAATTAGCAGTTATCATTGCCGAAGATCATATTATTATTTTAAAATATATTGCCTCTTCCACTAGAATGTAAGCTGTATCAGGGCGGGGACTTTCTTTTCTTTTTTTTTTTTTTTTTTGAGACAGGGTCTAGCTCTTGTTGCCCAGGCTGGAGTGCAATGGCACGATCTTGGCTCACTGCAACCTCCGCCTCCCAGGTTCAAGCGATTCTCCTGCCTCAGCCTCCCGAGTAGCTGGGATTACAGGTGACTGCCACCATGCCCAGCTAATTTTTATATTTTTAGTAGTGATGGGGTTTCACCACGTTGGCCAGGCTGGTCTCCAATTCCTGACCTCAGGTGATCTGGCCACCTTGGCCTCCCAAAGTGCTGGATTTCAGGCGTTAGCCACAGTGTCTGACCTGTTATATCAGTTTTCAATCTGCTTTACAACTGTACCTAATTTGTTTACTGTGTTTTCATGTTAAGACTCCTCCAAATAGGATGGATCATCTGTATCCTATATATATCATATCACTTACCCTCCTCCTCCTCTTTTTTTTTTTTTTTTTTTGTGACAGAGTCTTGCTCTGTTGCCCATGCTGGAGTGCAGTGGTGTGATATCAGCTCACTGCAGCCTCCGCCTCCCAAATTCAAGTGATTCTCCCACCTCAGGCTCCCAAGTAGCTGGGATTACAGGCCCTGCCATCATGCCTGGTTAATTTTTGTATTTTTGTAGAGACGAGGTTTCACCATGTTGGCCAGACTGGTCTTGAACTCCTGACCTCAGGTGATCTGCCTGCCTCAGCCTCCCAAAGTGCTGGGATTACAGGTGTGAGCCACCACGCCTGGCCTCTTTTGTTTTTTTTTTAAACAGAGACAGGATCTCACTATGTTACCCAGGCAGTACAGTGGCTATTCACAGGCACAATCATGGCACACTATAGCGTTGCACTCCTGTCCTCAAGCAATCATCCTGCCTCATCCTCCTGAGTAGCTAGGACTATAGGTGCACGCCACTTCGCCCAGCCTCTCTCCTTTTCTTAGCACATACCCACTTTTCCCAGTGCTTCCTTGTAGGCATTCCAATATGCTTGATTGTGTCTCCTGATTCATGCATTATAACACAAACCAAGTATACTATCATCACAGAATTGCAGTACTGGGAAGGACTTTTGAAATAATATCATCTACTCATCTTTCAAATGAGGCAAAAGTCTCTGAAGGAGGAAGTGATTTGCCAAAGATCACCAAGGTAGTAACAGAGCTGGAACCAAAACCAAGATCTCCTAACAGCAAGTCGTTTTTAGTTGGAACATTCAATAATAGGCTTCAATAAGCATAGTAATTGTAGTAGCAAATTCTAGTGCTAGGGGCCCCACTGAAAACATCTCAGGATATTTTGCAGTGACTCTAGTGACACAATCTCTCTATTCCTTCAGACTGTCAGTTAGAGAAATTGCCCATGAGGCCCCGGGACCGGTCCCGTGTGATTGATGCTGCCAAACATGCCCATAAGTTTTGTAACACGGAAGACGAGGAGACTACGTATCTGCGGAGGTAAGAGGCTGATGCTCCCTGTTTAGGATTTTCCTATTGTGTTGGAGTGTATTTCTGAAGAATATAAATATCACATCTAAGGCCAGGCGCAGTGGCTCATGCCTGTAATCCCAGCATTTTGGGAGGCCAAGGCGGGTGGATCGCGAGGTCAGGAGTTCGAGACCAGCCTGGCCAACATGGTGAAACGCTGTCTCTACTAAAAATACAAAAATTATCTGGGTGTGATGGTGGGCACCTGTAATCTCAGGTACTCGGGAGGCTGAGGCAGGAGAATTGCTTGAACCCAGGAGGTGGAGGTTGCCGTGAACCAGACCCGCACCATTGCACTCCAGCCTGGGCGACAGATCGGGACTCTGTCTCAAAAAAAAAAAAAAGAAAAAATCACATCTGTTGTTGAACAGGTCAGTTGCGCCCAATACTTTGACACTGACATTTGTGGTGGTTTTCTAACTTCTGTTAATGCAGTAGTATCTTTAGTGTGCTTTGTTGAAATGGTGCTCAGATGTGATTACATTGCTTTTTTTTGTTTTTAAGATGGAGTCTCACTCACTGTTTTGCTCAGGCTGGAGTGTAATGGCATGATCTCAGCTTACTACAGTCTCCACCTCCTAGGTTCAAGCAACTCTCCTGCCTCATCCTCCCCAGTAGCTGGGATTACAGGCATGCACCACCACGTCCAGCTAAGTTTTGTATTTTTAGTAGAGATGAGGTTTCACCATGTTGGCCAGGCTGGTCTCAAACTCCTGGCCTCAAGTGATCCTCTCTCCTCGGCCTCCCAAAGTGCTGGGATTAAAGGCATAAGCCACTGCGCCCAGCTCCTCCATTGCCATTTGATAACTGTAGTTTGTTTACAAATACAGGTTTAAATGAGTTCATTCAACCTGTAATCTTATGGAGCATACCATGTGCCAGGCATTGAGCTAGGTACTGGATCTGTGAAGATGAATAAGGTATGATTTTTACAATTTTTTTTTTTTTTTTTTTTTTTTAATGAGAAGGAGCCTCACTCTGTCACCTGGCTGGAGTGCAGTGGTGCAATTGTGGCTCACTGCAACCTCTGCCTCCCAGGTTCAAGCAATTCTGCCTCAGCCTCCTGAGTAGCTGGGACTACAGGTGCACACCACCATGCCATGCTGTTTCTTTTGTATTTTAGTAGAGACGGGGTTTCACCATGTTGACAAGGATCGTCTTGATCTCCTGACCTCGTGATCCACCCGCCTCAACCTCCCAAAGTGCTGGGATTACAGGCATGAGCCACCACCCCCTGCCCGATTTTTACTATTAAAGAGTTCATGACTTTGAGGGAATGACTCCTGTTGTGATCGGAAAAATACTGGTCTTCTGAACAAAGGAAAAACAGGTGGGAGTGGGTCATTTTTCCTGAATGGAAGCCAGGAAAGTCTTCTAAAGATGATGGCATTTGTGTTTAGCCTCAGCTAGGATTTCACCAAGGAGATGAAGGGAATGAGGAGCATTCCAGGTGGAAGGAATATGGAAGCATTAGAAACATCAAACACGATGTGCTTTAGAAATCTGAATTGTCCTTCGTGACTGGAGCACAGGTTACTTTACAGGAAGGGGTCCATGCATACTGGGGTGAGGAGAGAGTAAAGTGCAGAAGTGGACTAGTTTGGCCTTAATCTGTAGGCGATGAAGAGCCATCTGTGTTTTTTAAGCAGGGGAGTGATGTGGTTAGCTCTGTTTTAGATTTGGGAGTCCTTGGTATGTATGTGAAATTGAAACCTGGGAAGGGATAAAATTACAGAGTGTGGAGCAAGCAGAGAAGACTGAATATTTAAAAGGCAGACAAAAGAGTTGGAACAGAACCAGAAGAACCTGGTGATATGGAAGACAGGAGAGAGTATCAAGAAGTGTGTGGGGGTATGGCTAGGGACGGTCAGCAACAGGTGCCAGAAGTCATGGAAAGGTCAGTCGTAGGGAATTAAAAAATCCATCCATTCATGCAACAAATATTTCATTTACTGAGTTCCTACTATGTTCCAGGTGCTATCCTAGAAGTCTGGAATATACCAGTGTATTAGTTTACTAGAGCTGCCATGATAAAGTACTACAGCCTGCGTGTGGTGGCTCATGCCTGTAATCCCAGCACTTTGGGAGGCTGAGTTGGGTGGATCACTTAAGGCCAGGAGTTTGAGACCAGGCTGGCCAATGTGGTGAAACCCCATCTCTACTAAAAAAACAAAAATTAGCTGGGCATGGTGGCCTGTGAGCCTGTAATCCCAGCTACTCGGGAGGCTGAGATAGGAGAATTGCTTGAATGGGGAGGCAGAGGTTGCAGTGAGGTGAGATTGTGCCACTGCACTCCAGCCTGGGCAACACAGTGAGACTCCATCTCAAAAAAAAAAAAAAAAAAGGAAAGGAGTACAAACTGGGTGGCCTAAAACAATAGAAATTGTTGAATAATTGTGGAGGCTAGAAGTTGAAATCAAGGTGCTGGTAAGGCCCTGCTCTTTCTGAAGATTGTAGGGGAGAATCCTGCCTTGCCTCATTCCTGGCTTTTGGTGTTTGCCAGCAATCCTTGGCATTCCTTGGCTTGTATTGTAAATGCTTCAGTCCAGTCAATGCTTGCATCATCACATGGCATTCTCCCTTTGTCTGTTCTTTTCTTATAAGGACACCAATCATATTGGATTAAGGGCCCATCCTACTCCAGTATGATATCATTTTAACTTAACTAATTACATCTGCATCATCACTATTTCCAAATAAGGTCACATTCCGAGGTTCCTAGATGGATGTGAGTTTGTTTTCTTTTTTTCTTTTCTTTTTTTTTTTTTTTTTTTTGAGGTGGTGCTTGCTACCATGCCTGGCTAGTTTTTGTATTTTTGGTAGAGACGGGGTTTCACCATGTTGGCCAGGCTATTCTCGAACTGTTGACCTCAAGTGATCCATCTGCCTTGGCCTCCCAAAGTGCTGGGATTATAGGTGTGAGCCACTGGACCCAGCCTTTTTTTTTTTTTAAGGCAGAGTCTTGCTCTGTCACCCAGGCTGAAGTGCAGTGGCACAGTCATGGCTCACTGTAGCCCTGTCCTTCTGGGCTCAAGTGATCCTCCCACCTCAGCCTCCCTAGTAGCTGGGACTACAGGTGTGTGTCACCATGCCCAGCTAATTTTTTATTGTTTATAGAGATGGGTGTCATCATGTTGCCCAGGTCGGTCTCGAACTCCTGGACTCAAGTGATTCTCCCACCTTGGCCTCCCAGAGTGCTGGACTCATAGGCATGAGCCACTGTGCCCGGCCAGAATGTGGTGAATTTTTTTTTTTTTTTTTGAAACTGAGTCTTGCTCTGTCGCCCAGGCTGGAGTGCAATGGCACGATCTCAGCTCACTGCAACCTCTGCCTCCCGGGTTCAAGCAATTCTCCTGCCTCAGCTTCCTGAATAGTTGGGATTACAGGCACCCACCAACATGTCCAGCTAATTTTTATATTTTAGTAGAGATGGGGTTTTGCCGTGTTGGTCAGGCTGGTCTCGAACTCCTGACCTCAGGTGATCTGCCCAACTTGGCCTCCCAAAGTGTTGGGATTACAGGTGTGAGCCACCGCGCCTGGCCCAGAATGTGGGTTTTTAAGGGTCACTATCTAACCCAGTACAACCAGTAAACAGCAAAGAATCCTGCCCTTATGGAACTTTAGTGATTAACCAGAGAAAGCTATAGGCTGACATCTAGCTACGTATTTTCTTTTTCTTTTTTTTTTTTTTTTTTTTGAGATGGAGTCTCGCTCTGTCGCGCAAGCTGGAGTGCAGTGGCGTGATCTCAGCTCATTGCAACCTCTGCCTCCTGAGTTCAAGTGATCCTCCTGCCTCAGCCTCTGATGTAGCTGGGATTACAATTGTGCACCACCACGCCCAGCTAATTTTTGTATTTTAGTAGAGATGGGGTTTTGCCATGTTGGTCAGGCTGGTCTCGAACTCCTGACCTCAGGTGATCTGCCCAACTTGGCCTCGCAAAGTGCTGGGATTACAGGCATGAGCCACCGCGCCAGGCCTAGCTACATTTAATTTAAGATGCCAAACAGTTGTTAGCCGACACTAATGAAAAGAGTTAGAAAATACTGCTAGGTGACTTTTGGTAGCACATCAGGCATCAAGCACCATTATGACAACTGGGTTTTTAGAATGGAGCAACTGAAGAGAAAATTGGTTATATACACGATACAACTGGAAGCACAGATTATATAACTTAGGAAATTTGCAAAGCAAGGCCCACCAGGAAACATCAGGAAATCATTCATTATGTATGGTATATAGGAAGGTTCCTAAATAATATCCGGTATTGAAGGCTAATCCGTTCTCTTGTGCTTTGTCTCCCTCTATTACTTAGGTTTGTGATTTTGAAAATTATCAGCTGACTGTGTTCAGGATCATTAAGTTTTTATTATCTATATTACATTTATTTATCATTACATGTAAGTGTTGTGTATATTAATTTAGTATGTATTATTTAGTTAATATAGAAAGTAATCTAACAACACAACTAGACCACAGGTTCCTAAGGCACTGTACGGTAGGTGCCCTTACCTCTAGGCCAGAAAACTGCTAGATAGCCCTAGATTGAAGTAGAAACCCCAAATTCAACCTGCCTGCTCTTGGAGGTGAGCCAGCTTTAGGCCTAGCCTTATTACCAGGTAGTGCTCAGGCCAGTGGCCTCTCACCAAATGACTCTGTTGGGCTACAGCTCTTAGAGTTTACCAGCAAGCCATGGTAAACTTCCCCCTTGGTTGCTATAGTTACTGCTCTGATCATAGATAGTCTTTCCAAGGACCCACTCAGTGGGCTTCTCTGTCAGTCAGGGTGGAATTTTTGTCTGCTCTTACCTTTTCTCTTTTTAAAATCCAGCTGCCTATGGGAAGCACCAGTTACAGAAAATAGCCGTCTCCCCCAACACATGCCCTGGAGCTCATCACTTTCTACCTCCAAGGCTCTCCATTCTAAAGTAACCCTCCTTTGACACTATCATTCTCTAGTACCCTGTTTCCCTTCACTCACCGCTCTCCTGGTTGCAAATTGAGTGAGTGCTTTTCTGTCCACATTTTTGTTGACCATGTGTCCCTTGATGCAGTCTCTTTACTTGATTTTTGTGAAGCTGCTCTTGTGAGTCTCCTTCTTCTTTGGCCTTCTCAATCTTTTGGATTGTTTTTTCTTCTGCCTGCCCCTCAAGTATTGGTATTCCCCCACGGTTCTGACCTTGCTTTTGTCCCCCACTGTCTTTATGCCTTCCTTGGGCATTCTCATCACCTTACATGGCATTAGTTACACTTACACTTTTATGCGGATGATAAAATCTAAATCTGCCTACTGTGCCTTCCTGTGTCCCAGAACTGTATAGCTAACTGCCTACTCCCCTCTTCACCTGATGTCCTCCCTCTCAGATCCAACATGACGAAGACCAAGCTCATCATTTCTCTACTGTGGAGAATACCACAGATTGATTCACTCAGCACCACTCCAACACTCTTCTGCTATACCCTCCTATACAAGAGTGTCTGTAAAGTTAGGGTGCATATTCCAGTCCCCTTCCCCCGAGCAACTAAGATTCTGAATATGACTTAGCTTTTGCCAAGCAAAAGAGATGGAAATAGATGTCAGCTGATAGGCAACTTCAAGCCTTTTTTACTCTTTTGTCATTCCATCCTGCTTCTTGGGAAATGGACGTGATAATTGGAGCACTAGCAGCCAGCCTGGGACTGGGAAGGAGAGGCCACAAGAATTGCAGAGCCTTTGTCCCGCTATCCTTGGGTCTCAACCAGTGCTCAGAACTGCCTGCCTCCTGATGTCTTTTACATGAGAGAACAAGCTCTTTTGTTGAAGCCATTGTAGTCAGGTCTCTATTACTATTAGCCAAATGCTAGTCCTTCTTTTCCTTCTTCCTATGATGACACCAGGATTCGTGCAGTGGCTCCAGCCAGAAATCTGGGAGTCAGTCGGTCTTTGTCTCATCTGTTCCCACCATCCCACCATCCCCTGCACATATCTAGTCAGTCACCATGTGCTGTCGGTTCTGCCTTCTAATCTCTTTTGTGGCTGCTTCCTCCTGTTCAGCCCTGCTGCACTGCCATTATTCCAGTACCCCAAATCATTTGCTTAGACTACTGAAGCGGCCTCTTACCTGGTCTTTTGGTCTCTAGTTTTGCTCTCCTCCAGTCTACCCTTTACTGCCTGAATTATCTAAAATGCATATTATGTCAATCACCTGCTTCAAATCTGTTAGTGACTCTTCATCACTTAGAGCAATGCCTTTCAGACATTTTTAAATGAAAAATCCTTTCTTTAATTAAATTCTTACCCAGAAGTAGAAACATATAGACTGGTAAGCAGAAAGCTACTCCGAGTGGGGGAAGGATCTAGCCCAATCCATTAAGGACTCCTCCTTCCTTCCCATCTGATTTCAGTTAGGGATCATTGTAGGATACAAGGAAAAAAACTCCTAGTTAGCTGGATAAAATCTAAGCCTGGGCCGGGTGCTGTGGCTCACACCTGTAATCCCAGCACTTTGGGAGGCTAAGGTGAGTGGATCACAAGGTCAGGAGTTCAAGACCAGCCTGGCCAAGACGGTGAAACCCCGTTTCTACTAAAAATACAAAAATAGCTGGGCGTGGTGGCGGGCACCTGTAATCACAGCTACTCGGGAGGCTGAGGCAGAGAATTGCTTGAACCTGGAAGGCGGAGGTTTCAGTGAGCCGAGACCGCACCATTGCACTCCAGCCCGGGCAACAGAGCGAGACTCCGTCTCAGGAAAAGAAAAAAATCTAAGCCTGAATGCGCTGTGTGATCGATCCATCCTCATCTTCTTGTACTCTCTTGATTTTTTTTTAAGAACAAACATTTATCATTTTATATACTTTCTGTGGGTCAGGAATTCAAGAGCAAGCTTAGCTAGGTGGTTCTGGTCTCTCATGAAGCTGTGATTAAGAAGATGACCATGTAAACAGTCATCTGAAGTCTTTTTTTTTTTTTTTTTTTTTTTTGAGACAGGGTCTCGCTCTGTCACCCAGGCTAGAGTGCAGTGGCACAATCACAGCTCACTTCAGCCTTGAACTCCTGGGCTCAAGTGATCTTCCCATCTCAGCCTCCTGATTAGATGGGACCATAGGCATGTGCCACCATGCCTGGCTAATTTTTAAATTCTTTTGTAAACACAGGGTCTTGCTATGTTGCCCAGGCTGGTCTTGAACTCCTAGGCTCAAGCACTCCCCCTATCTTGTCCTCCCAAAATGCTGGGATTACAGGTGTGAGCCACCATGCCTGGCCTGAAATCTTGATTAGGGCTGGAGATTCTTCTTCCAAGATGTCTCGCGTGGTTGGCAGCTGAGTGCTAACTGTTGGCAAGAAGTCTCAGTTTCTCATCACAGGGATCTTTCCATAAGGCTGCTTGAGTATCCTCATGACATAGCAGCTGGCTTCCCAGAATGCAAGTAATTCAGGAGAGCAAGGCAGAAGCTGCAATGTCTTTTATGGCTATGACTCAGAAGGCACACACAATCATTTCTGTGATGTCCTATTGTCACAAGTCAGTGCTCTTCCTTGTGGGAGGTGACTGTACAAGAATGTTAGTGCCAGGTACAAGGATCATTGGGGGCCATCTTAGAGGCTGGCTACCACAACCAGAATGGAGAATTTTTTTTTTTTTTTTTTTTTTTGATACGGAGTCTTGCTCTGTTGCCCAGGCTGGTGTGCAGTAGCACGATCTTGGCTCAGTGCAACCTCCACCTCTGGGGTTCAAGCGATTCTCTTGCTTTAGCCTCCCGAGTAGCTGGGATTACAGGCACCACCATGCCTGGCTAATTTTTGTATTTTCAGTAGAGACAGGGTTTCACCATGTTGGCCAGGCTCGAACTGGCTTGACCTGAGGTGATCCACCCGCTTTGGCCTCCCAAGGTACTAGGATTACAGACGTGAGTCACCGCGCCCGGCTGAGAATGTTTTGTTTTGTTTTTGGTCACAGAGTCTTCCCTATCTCATATATTCCTTGAGATTCAGGGGTAGGAAAGAAAATCAAGGTCAATTACCTTAAACATCTAGCTCTTATCAATCACTTCTTTATAATCATACCACTTAAAATCCTTACCTCCATTTACATTAAAGTCTCATTATTTCAATTAAATGAACTTTTTGAGAGCAGGGGACCCTGCCTTATATTTCTGAAACCCTTAGAACAGACATCTTGCTTGCTTCTTGGCACATGGTTAGAAATAGATACATTTTTATAAACTTGAAAAAATCCAGTTTTTCATTGGTACTTGAAGATTTAACTCATTAAGAAATACAGAGCCCCATTTATTTAATATTTCTATGTGTTTTGAAAACTTGAACTTACGGGATTGGCTCACTTCAGGGTTCTAGGAGAAGTTCATTCTTTGTATGGTGAATCTCTCCCTTCGGTCTGGGGTTGAATTTAGTCCCAGTGGGACCAGACAGGGTATACAGAACCAAAAATATTGTTAGTGCCCTGGTCCAGTGATGCCAGTGAATTGGAGCAGCTTTGACATAAATAATACTGGTAAGTGGAGAGGCAGAACGTTAAAGATGATGGCCAGCACAGTCTGTACAGTTATGTCCCAAGCAGTACCACTTTGTGACTTTGGGGGAGTAATCTTTTAGGCCCCCAATTTCCTTATCCTTCAGCTCGGAAAGTAATACCCATGTGTTGTCAAAGAGCAACTGAAAGTCTCCTACAGTACCAGAAGGACCGTAAATAGTGATAATGACTTTGGAAAGCACTTTGGCAACATCCAGTACAGCTAAAAATGCACATAATGTATGCCTCAGCAATTCTACTTTTCATGTGCACCTTAGCAAAGTGATTCTCAGCCTTCACTGTGTGCTAGAATCATCTGAAGGAGTTTTTGTTTTTGTTTGAGACAGAGTCTTGCTCTGTCGCCCAGGCTAGAGTGCGGTGGCGCAATCTTGGTTCACTGCAACCTCCGCCTCCTGGGTTCAAGTAATTTTCCTGCCTCAGCCTCCCGAGTAGCTGGGATTACAGGCGCCCCCACCACACCCAGCTAATTTTTGTATTTTTAGTAGAGACGGGGTGTCACCGTCTTGACCAGGCTGGTCTCAAACTCCTGACCTCGTGATCTACCCACCTTGGTCCCCCAAAGTGCTGGAATTATAGCTGTGAGCCACTGGGTCTATCCAGAGTTGTTGTTTTTTTTTTTTTTTTTTTTTTTTTAATTCGAATGCCTCAGCTTTACCCTTGGAGATTTAGTTTTTTTTTTTTTTTTTTTTTTTTTGAGACAGAGTCTCACTCTGTCACCCAGGATGGAGTACAATGGCGCAATCTCAGCTCACTGCAACCTCTGCCTCCCGGGTTCTAGCAATTCTCCCACTTCAGCCTCCTGGGTAGCTGAGACTACAGGTGCCCACCATCATGCCCAGCTAATTTTTGTATTTGTGTAGAGATGGGGTTTGACCATGTTGGCTAGGCTGGTCTTGAACTCCTGACCTCAGGTGATCTGCCCACCTTGGCCTCCCAAAGTGCTGGGATTACAGGCGTGAGGCACCACACCCGGGCAAGATTTAGTTTCTTTTAAATTGAGTTATAATCTACATACCATAAAAGTTGCCATTTTAAAGTGTATGATTCAGTGGTTTTAGTATGTTTGCAAGATTGTGCAAAAGATTGGACACCTCTGCCCTAGAGAAAGGAATGCTGCACAGAAGCCAAGAAAAGTCTGAACAGACAGGCCTTGCTGGGTTTAGATCATGTGCTTTTTGTCCATTCACATTTCTGCATGGTTGTCAATCATGCCTCTGTAACAAAACTTCCATAAAAACTCAAGAGGACAGGGTTTGGGAAGCTTCCTGATGGCTGAACACGTGGAGGTTCCTGAAGTTTGGTGTGCCCAGGGAGGGCCTGGAAGCTCCACGCCCCTTGCCCCTTACCTCACCCTTCACATCTCTTCATCTGTATCTTTTGTGATATCCTCTACAGTTAACTGGTAAACACTAAGTATTTCCCCGAGTTCTGTGAGCCACACTAGAAAATTAATCGAACCCAAAGAGGGGGTCGTGGGAACCCAAACTTGAAGCTGGTTGGTCAGAAGTTCTGGAGGCCTCGCTAGCCATGGTGGCTCAATCCCAGCACTTTGGGAGGCTGAGGCAGGCAGACCACTTGAGGTCAGGAGTTTGAGACCAGCCTGGCCAACATGGCGAAACCCTGTCTCTATTAAAAATTTTACAAAAATTAGCTGGGCGGCTGGGTGTGGTGGCTCACACCTGTAATCCCAGGACTTTGGGAGGCAGAGGCAGGTAGAACTTGAGGTTAAGAGATTGAGACCATCCTGGCTAACATGGTGAAACCCTGTCTCTACTAAAAATACAAAAAATTAGCCAGGCGTGGTGGCACGTACCTGTGTTCCCAGCTACTCAGGAGGCTGAGGCAGGAGAATTGCCTCCCAGGAGGCAGAGGTTGCAGTGAGCTGAGATTGTGCCACTGCACTCCAGCCTGGCAACAGAGCAAGACTCTGTATAAAAAAAAAAAAGCAGTTCTAGAGGTCTGAACTTGTGACTGGTATCTGGTGGGTGGCCAGTCCTGGGGACCAAGCCCTCAACTTGTAGTATTTGACACTATGTCCGAGTAGACAGTGTCAGAACTGAATCAGAGGACACCTACCTGGTATTCATTTATTGGAGTGTGGGGAAGAACCCCCCCCACACATTTGGTCGCAGAAGTCTTCTGTGTTTAGGGTTGTTGCTGTGGTGTGATAGCAGAGGAAAAACCCAGTTTGACAGAGTTTTTCCCAAACAGCTGGCATTCGCCAATAGATAATCTGCCTCAGTGGTACTGCCTGCCTGCCTGCTTCCTCATCCCTCCCTCCTCTCTGCCTTGGCCAGGCAAGTTGGTTGGGGACCTTAGGAAGGACAGGAGAAACGGGAAGTAGAATTTTTTTTTTTTTTTGAGACAGAGTCTTGGTCTGTTACCCAGGCTGGAGTGCAATAGCGTGATTTTGGCTCACTGCAACCTACGCCTCCCAGATTCAAGCAGTTCTTCTGCCTCAGCCTCCTGAGTAGCTGGGGTTATAGGTGCCTACCACCGTGCCCAGCTAATTTTTGTATTTTTTAGTAGAGAAGAGGTTTCACCATGTTGGTCAGGCTGGTCTCGAACTTCTGACCTCAGGTGATCCACCCGCCTTGGCCTCCGAAAGTGCTGGGATTACAGGTGTGAGCCACTGCATCTGGCCCAGTGTGATATCTAAGAAACAGCCAGGTGTGGTCCATGCCTATAATCTCAGCTACTGGGGGCTGAGGTAGGAGAATTGCTTGAACCCCAGAGGTGGAGATTATAGTGAGCCAGCCGGGATCATGCCACTGTATTCCAGACTGGGTGACACAGCCCAACTCTGTTTCAAAAATAAAAGAAGAAATATTTGCCTAATCCAAGCATATGAAGATTTGCAACTATATTTTATTCTAGGAGTTTTATAATTTTACTTCTTACATTTAGGTCTTTCATTCATTTTGAGTTAATTTTTGTAGATAGCAAGAGGTAGGGAGCTAAATTCATCCTTTTGCATGTGGCTATCCAGTTGTCTCAGCATCTTTTGTTAAAAAGACGGATATTCCCCCTTAGTGGTCATGGCACCCTAGTTGAAGATAAGTTAACCCTGTATGTATGGATTTATTTTAGACTCTCAGTTGTATTTTATTTACCTATATGTCTGTCCTTATGCCAGTACTACCCCGTCTCTATTACTGTAGCTTTGTAGTCAATTTTGAAATTGGGAAGTGTGAGTCTTCCAACTTTGTTCTTGTTTTTCAAGATTGCTTTGGCTATACTGGATTTCTTCCAATTCCATATCAATTTTAGGATCAGCTTAAATGTCTGTGAAAAAGCCAGCTAGGATTTTGAAAGGGATTGTGTTGAATCTGGAAATTCATTCGAGGAATATTGCCATCTTAACAATATTAAGTCTTCCAATCCTTGAAGATCAAAATGTGTTTACATTTATTTAGGTCTTCTTTAATTTCTTTTGATAATATTTTTTAGTTTTCGGTGTACGTTTCTTTTTTTAAAACAAATTTTTTTTTATTATATAAGTTCTGGGGTACATGTGCAACTCGTGCAGGATTGCTACATAGGTATACACATGCCATAGTTTTTTGCTTCATCCATCTCTCCATCGTCTACATTAGGTATTTCTCCTAATGTTATCCCCTCCCTTCAGTCTACATTTCTTACAGTTCTTTTGTTAAATGTATTCTAAGTGTTGAATAGAAGTAGAGTGGCATCTTTATCTTGTTCCTGATTTTAGGGGAAAGCTTTCAGTCTTTCACCGTTAAGTATGATGTTAGTTTATGTGGTGCTATGATTTGAATATGTCCCCCTACAGTTCATGTGTTAGAAACTTAATCTGTCTGTCCTATGAATGGATTAATGGATTAATGAGGCTCTGCTCTCATGAATGGATTGACCTTGCTGTCATGTGAGTGGGTTTGTAATTGCAGGAGTGGCTTTGTTTTAAAACCGAGCTTTCTCACACTCGCTTGCCCTTCTGCCATGTTATGCTGCAGCACGAAGGCCCTTGCCAGATGCCAGAGCCATGCTCTGATGCTTCCGAGCTTTCAGAACTGTGAGAAATAAATTTCTTTTTGTAGATTATCCACACTGTGGTATTATGTTACAGCAACAGAAAATGCACTGACATGTGAGTTAATAGATGTGGGTTTTTCAGAGATGCCCTTTATTAGGTAGAGGAAGTTCCCTTCTGTTCTTAGTATATTGAAGGGACTTGGAATTTTGTCAGGTGCTTTTTCTATGTGTCTATTGAAATGGTTATGTTTTTTCTCTTTATTCTGTTATGATGTGTTAATTTTTCAGCTTTATTGAGGTATAATTGACAAAAATTGTATATGTTTATGGTATACAACTTGATATTTTGATATACTTTGTGAAATGATCATCACAGTTAAGCTAATTAATGTATCACCTCACAGCATTTTTTTTGTGTGTGTAGGCAGTGAGAGTACTTTGAGATCTACCCTCTTAAAAAATGTAGAATGTCCAATACAGGGTTGTTAACTGTAGTCATGATGCTGTACATTAGATCTCCAAAACTCACTCATCTGGCATGAGAGCAACTTTATACCCACTGAACAACCTCCCGTTTCCTCTACCTTCAGCCCCTGGCAATCACCATTCTACTCTCTGCTTCCATTAGTTTGACTATTTTAGATTCCACAAACAAGTGAGATCATGCAGTATTTGTTCTTCTGTGTTTGGCTTTTTTTCACTTAGCGTAATGTCCTCCAAGTCTGTCCATATTATTACAAATGGCAGGATTTCCTTCTTTTCGTAAGGCTGAATAATGTTCCATTGTGTGTGTGTGTGTGCCACCTTTTCTTTATCCAATTAGCCGTTGATAGACATTTAGGTTGTTTCCATATCTTAGCTTTTATGAATAATACTGCAATGAGCATGGGAGTGCACATATCTCTTTGACGTGCTGAGCTCATTTCCTTTGGATATATACCAAGAAGTGGGATTGCTGGATTATAGGGTAGTTCTATAATTTTCTGAGGAACCTCCCATACTGTGTTTCATAATGGCTGTACTAATTTACATTTCCACCAGCAGTGTGTAAGAGTTCCCTTTTCTCCACATCCTTACCAACACTTACCTTTTGTCTTTTTGATAACGGCCATTCTAACTGGAGTGAGGGTTTATCTCATTATGTTTTTTTTGTTTGTTTGTTTGCTTTTGAGACAGGGTCTTGCTCTCTGTCACCCAGGCTGGAGTTCAGTGATGTGATCTTGGCTCACTGCAACCTCTGCCTCCCAGGCTCAAACAATTCTCCTGCCTCAGCCTCCCAAGTAGCTGGGACTACAGGCATATGCCACAATGCCTGGCTAATTTTTGTATTTGTAGTAGAGGGGGTTTCGTCATGTTGGCCAGGCTGGTCTCAAAATCCTGACCTCAAGTCACCTCGGCCTCCCGAAGTGCTGGCATTACAGGCGTGAGCCACCGCACCCAGCCCTAATTATGGTTTTGATTTGCATTTCCCTGATGATTAGTCTTTTCATATACCATTTGTATATCTTGGAGAAATGTCTATTCAGGTCCATTGCCCATTTAAAAATCAGGTTATTTATTTGCTATTGAGTTGTATGAATTACTATGTGAGAAAAGAAGATTGCTTTGACCACAGAAAAACCTAAAATTTCCACATGGTGGAAAAAGTCAAAGACAAATGACAAGAGAAGAAACAAGGCCCCTTAATTATTTGCAAGACTCCTTAATATAAAATTAAAAGGTGACTGTATAAACAAAGGATATGAACTAGCAGTTCAAAACAAAGAAAATGCAAATGACTATTAAATGTATGAAAAGTTGTGTAACTTTACTCCTAAAAAAAGAGATACAAATGATAAGATTCCATTTTTCACATGTGAGAATGGCAGTGATACAATTTAACAGAATACAGTGTTGATGAGACTGTAAGGAAACAGGAACTCTCAATATATTGGTAGTGGGAGTCTGAATTGGTTCAACTTCTATAGAGAGAAATTTGGCAGCATCTACCAGAATTTAAAATGTACACACTTCTAGGAATTTATCCAACATGTAAAAGACATTTTGGTTCATCTATACAAAAGAATACAATGTGGTTCTTGTAAAGAATGAAGTAGCTCTTTATCTATTGATATGGAATATCTATATGTATTATATGTAACCAAGTTACATTTTTAAGTGAACAAAAGTAGAGAACAGTGTACATTTGTCTAAAAAGAAAAAAATATTTTCTTTATGTACCAGTCAGAGTTCTTTGCTTGTATATGTGTCAGCTGTCTCTAGGATGAACAGAAGAAACCAGAAACAGTATTTGCCTCTGGGGAAGGAAACTGGGTGGGTGGAGGATGAATGGGGATGATATTTTTTGTTTTATACTCATGTATACCATATGCATATATTGTCTATTAAGAAGTTGAAACAAGGGGGGCAAGTGAGGACACCAGTGCTGTTACAGTAGTCCAGGGAGTTGATACTGGTGGTGTAGGCCAAGATAGTGGCAGGAAGGTGGACACAAGCAGACAGATTCAAGGTCTTTTCATGGAGATAAAATCTGTAGGATTTGCTGATGAAGTAGGTGTGGGAGATGAGGGAAGGAGAAGAATCAAGGATGAGTCCCAGGTTTCTGTTAAGCAGCTGTGCGGGTGGAATTGAGTCCTTGTGTGTATGACTTGGTGTCTAAGGTGGTATTGTGTGGGCTCTTGAGCTTGACTGCCTGGGCTTAAATTCAACTTCTGCTTCCTAGCTCCACGACTTTGGGCAAGCCATGTAATGCTTTGGGCCTAGGCTCCTCATCTGTAAAGTGAGAATGGTAATATGACCTACCTCACAGAGTTGTTGTAACGATTAAATGAGTTAATACATGTATACTTTTTTTTTTTTTTTTGTTTTGAGACAGTCTTTCTCTGTCGCCCAGGCTGGAGTACAATGGCATGGACTTGGCTCACTGCAACCTCCGCCTCCTGGGTTCAGGCAGTTCTCCTGCCTCAGCCTCCTGAGTAGCTGGGATTACAAGGTGCCCGCCAGCACACTCAGCTAATTTTTGTGCTTTTTGTAGAGACGGGGTTTCTCCATATTGGCCAGGCTGGTCTCGAACTTCTGACCTCAAGTGATCTACCCGCCTCGGCCTCCCAAAGTGCTAGCATTACAGATGTGAGCCACTGCGCCCAGTCGAGTTAATGTTAACATGTATACTTTAGAATAGCTCTTGGCACATAGTAAAAGGTTTATAAGTGGTTGCTGCTATTATTGTTGTTATTACAACAACTGCTATTGCTACCTATGATTAGGACCACTCCGCTGCTCCTCCTCCTCCTCTTCTTTTGTCAGGGAGATACCTGACCTGTATCAGGGGCTCAGTAAATGTTTGTTGCAGGAAGTGGGGAATATTTAACTAATGAGTAGATCTATGAAATGAAAACTTTCGAAAGGCCCTCTTAGCCTTTGAAGAAATGGGATACTAAGGTTGATACATTGTGAGATTTGTTCACAATTTTTTAACTTCCATTTTCTGTGCAGACCTGAAGGCATTGAACGACAGTACAGGAAGAAATGTGCAAAGTAAGTATTAACAATGTGGGTTTTTCCAAGCATAGACAAGTAGAGGCATGTGCTAGGAAAATAATTATTTGGATACAACTCTCCATTATGTCTTTTTTTTTTTTTTTTTTGAGACAGAGTCTTGCTCTGTCACCCAGGCTGGAGTGCAGTGGTGCAGTCTCGGCTCCTGCAACCTCTGCTTCCTGGGTTCAAGTGATTTCTCCTGCCTGAGCCTCCCTAGTAGTTGGGATTACAGGCACATGCCACCATGCCTGGCTAATTTTTGTATTTTTAGTAGAGACAGGATTTTGCCATGTTGGTCAGGCTGGTCTTGCACTCCTGACCTCAGTTGATCTGCCTGCCTCAGCCTCCAGAACTGCTGGGATTACAGGTGTGAGCCACCGTGCCCGGCCTCTATTATGTCTTTATCCTTATAATCTCAACTGCCTTCAGACTTCAACTATGCTCAAATACCAATATATTCTCCAAGAGGCTAGTCAAAATTATATCTTGAACCAGCTGGCCAGAAAAATGAATTTTTCTTTTCTTTCCTTTCTTTCTTTTCTTTCTTCTTTCTTGTCTGGCTCTTGTCGCCCAGGCTGGAGTGCAGTGGCACGATCTCCACTCACTGCAAACTCCACCTCCCAGCTTCAAGCGATTCTCCTCCCTCAGCCTCCCAAGTAGCTGGGATTACAGGCGCCCACCACCACGCGCCTGGATAATTTTTTGTATTTTTCTTTTTCTTTTTTTTTTTTTTTTTTTTTTAAGATGGGGTTTCACCATGATGGCCAGGCTGGTCTTGAACTCCTGACCTCAGGTGATCCACCTACCTCGGCCTCCCAAAGTGCCAGGATTACAGGCGTGAGCCACCACGCCCAGTCAATTTTTTTGTATTTTTAGTAGAGACAGGGTTTCACCATGTTGTCCAGGCTGGCCTCGAACTCCTGACCTCAGGTGATCCGCTCACCTCGGCCTCCCAAAAGGCTGGGACTATAGGCCTGAGCCACCATGCCCGGCCTAAGTGATTCTTATCAGGTAGAGGTAGTTTTGGGAAACACTCAGAAGAGCCAATCATTAGTTTATGCCACAAGCGCGGATATTCCCAGAGTCTAAGCACACTTTGCAAATTGCTATTTTGGGAATTTGGACTATGAGACCTCCCAGAGATTCACTGTGCCATTGCAGGTGTGGACTGCCGCTCTTCTACCAATCCCAGCCAAAGAATGCTCCTGTTACCTTCATTGTGGATGGAGCAGTAGTCAAGTTTGGCCAGGGCTTTGGGGAAAACGAACATATATACTCAGAAACAAGAGCCTCCTAAGAAGGTAATTATCACTGAAGGAGAGACTGCTTAATATAGCTACAGATTTAGCTCACGTTTTGAAGTAAGATTATAGTGCATGAGAAATTGCTCTTTATGGATGTATTCTTATACTTTATATTTTAAAAGTTAAAAATTGGGGGGTACATAGATGTGCATATTTATGGGGTACATGAGATATTTTGAAAGAGGTATGCAATGTGTAATAATCACATGGGAAATGGGGTATTCATTCCCTCGAGCATATATATTAATGCATTCTTTATTAATGGGGTGCCATTTTGTGTATAAATAGACGCTATGTAATTGTAACACCTGTTATGTGTTTTCTCTTTTCTACAGTTGCCCTATGAGTAAGGTTAGAAATTGTATGGTTTTTACTCACATTAATTTTCTTCAAATTTTCCTTTTTTTATGGAGAGATGTCATCTGTTATTTTACAAATTGTTTTTTTTAAACAATTAAAAACAATGAATTAGGCTAATTAAAAAATGTATTCCAAGCTGGGCACAGTGGCTCATGCCTGTAATCCCAACACTTTGGGAGGCGGAAGTGGGAGGATCGCTTGAGGCCAGGAGTTTGAGACCAGCCTGGGCAGCATGGCGAGACTCTATCTCTACAAAAAATAAAAAGTAAATTGGCTGGGTGTTCATAGCTACAACTATAGTTCTAGCTACTCAGGAGACTGAGGTGGGAGGATCACTTGAGCCCAGGAGTTTGAGGTTACAGTCAGCTATGATTGTGCCACTACACTCTAGCCTGGGTGACAGTGAGACTCTATCTCTTAAAAAAGAATTAATTAAAAATAAATTTAAGAACCCATAATGGGCCATGCATAGTGTCTTTCGCCTGGAATCCTAGCACTTTGAGAGGCTGAGGCAGGAGGATTGCCTGAGGCTAGGATACAAGCCTGAGACATTAAGCGCTAAGGATGCTTCTTTATACCTTCCGTCCTTTTTTTTTTTCGAGACCCAGTCTCTAAAATTAGCCAGGCTTAGTGGCACATGGCTGTAATCCCAGCTACGTGGGAGGCTGAGGCAGGAGGATCACTTGAGCCCAGAATTTGAGGTTGTAGTGAGCTATAATTGTGCCACTGTATTCCAGCCTGGGCAACAGAGTGAGACTCTGTTTCAAAAAAAAAAAAAAAAAGTAAATAAAAAAAAAAGACCCTTTTATGGCAAATGTTAGAAAAATATGTAAATAAAAACTTTGGCACTTTTAAATAGGTCAGCCTGTCCCAAAGAGGTAGTGTTTCCCCCCAGTACCCATAGCCCCTCACACAGGCGTGTGCGCACACACTCATGGCTCATGGATCCTGTTGTGGTGAACCGGACTGACTTCTTCGTGCCTGGCATTCCAGGTGATGATGACCAAACGGACCAAAGACATGGGCAAGTTCAGTTCTGTCACTGTGTCTACCATCGATGAAGAGGAAGAAGAGATTGAGGCTGTAAGTGCCTCTGGTCTTAAGGAAACTAGAATTTGGGGGGGGAGGAGGGTGCGAGGAAAGGAGACCCTAGAGCTGGAGCCTTGGAGTACTGGAAAAATTAGAGACTTCAATTTTAGACCCTGCTCTGCTGATAAGAAACTATGGGCCGGACGTCGTGGCTTACGCCTGTAATCCCAGCACTTTGGGAGGCCGAGGTGGGTCAGGAGATCAAGACCAGCCTGGCCAACATGGTGAAACCCCATTTCTACTAAGAATACAAAAAATTAGCCGGGCGTGGTGGTGCGCACCTGTAATCCCAGCTACTCGGGAGGCTGAGGCACGAGAATCGCTTGAACCTGGGAGGCGGAGGCTGCAGTGAGCCAAGATCACGCCACTACACTCCAGCCTGGCGACAGAGCAAAACTCTGTCTCAAAAAAAACAAAACAAAAAGAAACTATGACAGTGGGCTAGTTCCTGTTTCCTTGAATCTCGGAGACATCCTTAAAATAAAAATGAAGGAGTTGGATGAGATCAGTGATTTTTTTTCCCCCATACTATTTTCAGAGATGCCCTAGAGGGCAAAGTCCTCATCCCTCTTCATTTGAAAAACTACTAGACTGAATGATTTCAGGTTCCTTCCAGTCCAGCTCTGATGGTTTGTGAGTCTGTCCTCAGTTGTAGCAGCAATTACCTTTATGGTTCTTCAGTATAATGGTATTGATGGTGAGATGTCATCTGCTGTTTTACATATGTTTCGGATAAAGGGTAAATGCTACTGAAGAATCACTTGAACCTGGGAGGTGGAGGTTGCAGTGAGCTGAGATCGCGCCACTGCACTCCAGCCTGGGTGACAGAGTCAGTCTCTGGCCTGCCACCCCAAAAGAAACAAACAAACTAAATAAAACCCTAAATGCTCCTGGATTCCTACTGAAAAGATGGAGAATGGAAAAGGAACAGAGTCCTGGCATTTTAGTCATGATTTCATGATTTGAGTAGTATACGTTATAACTTCAGGTCTTTGTTATTCCTGGGTCAGACTTCTGCTTTAAGGATTCTTCTTTTTTCCTTCAGAGGGAAGTTGCTGATTCGTATGCACAGAATGCCAAAGTGATTGAAAAACAGCTAGAGCGCAAAGGCATGAGCAAGAGGCGACTGCAAGAGCTGGTGAGTAGCAGGGGGTAGCAAGGTGCTGGGGCCTGATTGTTTGGATTTCTTGATCTGAAAGACCTTCCAAGCAGGCAGGGAAATCCTTTAGGAAATCTGTTGGGGGTTTCTAGGGTAGCTTGGCCGCCCGGTTTTGTAACCCTGGTCTGTGACTGTCAGTATACCCTACTCTGTAGTAGTGACCCTAGGATCTCGGTCCTAAATCATCATATTTGTTATAGCCCTAAGTAGGATGATATTTTATTTTATCCTATCTTATTTTATTTGGAGATGGAATTTTACTCTGTTGCCCAGGCTGGAGTGCTGTGGTATGATTTTGGCTCACTGCAACCTCCGCCTCCTAGGTTCAAGGGATTCTCCTGCCTCAGCCTCCTGAGTAGCTGGGATTACAGGTGCACGCCACCACACCTGACTATTTTTGGTATTTTTAGTAGAGATGGGGTTTCACCATGTTGGCCAGGCTGGTCTCGGACTCCTGACTTCCGGTGATCCACCCGCCTCGGCCTCCCAGAGTGCGGGATTTCAGGCGTGAGCCACTGTGCCTGGCCAGGATGATATTTTAATCTGCTACTTGTGGTCAAAGGTCAGGTTTCTGGTCATTCTCCCAGGATGTAATGGCACATGACAGGGTTACCTTGGCAGTACCAGGACTGGGGCTGGTCATTGCTTCTTAAAGCACTGGTGGTTTTCTGCACTATTCATGGGCTTATCTTAGAGCATACGCATCTGTATATGATGGTGCCTATATTTTCATTTTTTTAAATCATTACTTAAAATATTTCATCAGAATCAGACATCACTACGTTGGTATCTCATCAGAAGATATACCAATCTCTTCTAGTGTCTGTAATGAGTTTTTGGTAACAGAAAGGATGGGTCCTGGGAGCTGCTTTACCTTGCCATAGTGGTTTAGAGCAGTGCTTCTCAACCTTTCAAAGGTAGAAAGACCAGTGCTTTCCTTTTCTCAGATTTCCAATTGGGCATGAACAGATTTGTAATTTATAAAATATAATAAAAATGAATTGTCTCAATTTTTATCAGATTTTAAAAATGACTGTTGTGTCAAATTGCTATAAAAGCTTCTAAATGCTTACTATCAATTTTTGTACATACTCTGTGTGGACCAATAACAAATAGTTCATAGACCATATAACTTTAAGTAGCACTGTTCTAGAATGGTGTCTTCCTGTTCTGCCAAGAATAGGATACTGGTATGCCACAGTATTGATTCCCTCAGCCCATGGGGGGCGCTGGGGCTGCTGGAATCCCTGCACTGATTTCCTGTGGACACAGCCTTGTCTTTTTACCCATTTTGCCTACAAATAGCATTTTTTATGTGTGCTATAACATCAGAAAGGTTGGAAAGTAGATGTTAGAGGTATAGAATGATTTGGGAACGATGATTCTAGCTTGTACACTAAATGAACATTAAGGAAGAGTGTTTGGAGTGGTTAGAATAAGGAAGGAACATAATTTCGTGTCATGTGTCAAGACATACACTTTTTTTTATTCTTTCTAGGCTGAACTGGAAGCCAAGAAAGCGAAAATGAAGGGGACCTTGATTGACAACCAGTTCAAATAACCAGACTGTTTTCTGAGCCCTAGACTGGAGGCAAACATTTAGATCAGGAGGCAAAGTAATTTCTTGATTACATAGACTGGTTCGTATTTATGTCCTAGCAGAAGTCTTTACGTTGTTTCCCATTGATTGTCCTGCATTCGGTGAGGTCTTTAACTGAGTCCATTTGACCTGCTTTCTAGGAGATGGATTTTTCTAAATTTTTCTCTACTTAGATTTTCTGTTCTATTTTTTGTCCATTTGATGCAAATTTCTTCAGCTGTGTAGAAACTTTATGAATAGATCAGTGCTTGAGTGTCTCCAGTCTCTAAAGTGGCTGCTTTTATTCTTTCTTCAAAGTTAATAACATGTTTCAAGATTTTTGGACAAAATATTATAGTGTGTCATAGAGAAAAGCAGTGTGAATTATATTTAGGTATAGCAAGTCAGATCCTTTGAAGTGACTCTGTCTCTGTTCTTAGAAGGGTTCTTGGAATTGGCTGTGGTTTGAATCTTTCTACTGTCAGAGGAGACCCTTTAAAAGCCAGAATCTGCATAAAGCTTTCTTTGCTTCAAACACGGAAGCTATAGGTGAGCCATCCCATGTCAGACTTTATACTCAGAGAAGGGAAAGCCAGATTGCAGTGAAGGGGGTAGGACAGCTCAGATCTGAATGAAAGTAGGGTCTCAATAAGTCATCCAAGGAAGCTGCCGTCTAGTCGGGAGCTAGTACCGCTTCCTTACGTGGATTCATATATGGGAGAAAGGCGTTATAGATTAAGAAATGATAGCGAGATAAACAAAATGATCTGTTGGATATCTTTTAGTTTACATTTCCTATTTGCAGAGGAGTGTTGTATATATAGATACTATTTTATGTCACTCTGCTTCAGTGATACCTATAGCCATGTGTTTGTATTCATGTTTTTATCCATTCACCTGTATTAAAAGATGTTGGGACAGGAGTTGTGTTGACCTTTTTGTATTATATACATTAAGTTGCACTTAGTAGGTGCCCAAGGCAGGTTTGTGAGGTGCTAGCTACTGGGAGATGATAGTAGGGTAGTAGGACAGGTTTTTTTTTTCTTTTTTTCTGATCTCCCTGAATTGCAAGGCAAAGTAGGTTAGATGTGAGCTAGCAAGTATGGGGAAAAAGAGGGGTGGGGGTCCCGGGAAGGCCCAGGATGGGGCTGTGTTACCATCTGCCCGGTTATGTTACTATATCCAATGAAGTCTTTGCAACCAGTTCTTCCTCTCCACCTCGTTTCCTGTATTCTGAGAGAGAACCGTCATGTGGATGACAAACCATAACCCTCCTTACAGTTCCTTAACCTCAACTCCAGACAGTGACCTTTACCTTTCCTGCACTCTGACCACAAACTCCCATACCACAGCCTGGATGTCATCCACACCGCCTCTGAAATCCAGTACTCTGCTCTCTGACCACAACCTATCCTTGCTACTCTCATGCGCTTACTTCCTCTCAACCTGTTTTATTTTGTTTTTAGATTTGAAGGGGGGATTATTTGATTAACAGTAATAATGAAAAATAGTAGTAAGAATAGCAACAATAATACTAGCTGCCTTTTATTGAGTACTTACTATGTGTCGGATACCATGGAAAGCACTTTCCAGGTATTAATCTAAACAACACAATATCCTATGAGACAAGATTAACTGTGACCATCCTTGTTTTAGAAATGAGTACTCTGAGGCTCAGAGAGTTTAAGTTTCTCAAGAACCCATAGCCAATAAGTGATAAAGCCAAAAATCTGAGTCTAAAACCTGAGCTCTTAACTATGCTGAACTGCCTCTATGAATTTAAAAAATATACATTATTCAGAACAGATTATAATTTCATTTTGAAAAATCAAGAGAAGTACAAAGTCAAGACACTTGCATAGAGGACGCCCTGTAGCAAACGTGTGGTTACCTGTCTACATATTTTCTGAAATACTTGTCTTTAGATACTTACCCTAAACCATTTCAACATCTGGTTGAAATTATGCGTGTTGCTTCATCTATAGGACTGTAAAGCGTCATTAGCACCAAGCAGGCATATGCTCTTCATTGTGTTTTATTCTTTCATGTTGAAAGAGTTATTAAAATAACATGAATATTAGTATTTAGTTTATTTTCTTTATTAACTTGTATTTTAACAGCAAATACAGCATTTTAATGTTAGTATGAAGAGCCATGTTGACATTTTGGAGAGTCTTACTCTATTTTTGGTTTTGTTTTTGCAAATTAGCTGTGACAAAACATTAAAATGTTGCAAAATGTTCTCGCTCTAATAGTGACATTTGGAAATGTCACTTTATTGTTTAAGATAAATTGAAAAGCTTTTTAGAAAACTAGCTTGCCTGGGCCATTTTCGGTTCCTTGTCACTCTGCCCATGTCTTCTTGGTCTCTATTTGTAAGTTTCTTCATGCTGTCTCTGTCATTTTAATTTGCATTTCCCTAATGACAGATGGTGTTGAACATCTTGTTTTCTTTTTCTTTTTCAACTGTGGTTAAAAAAAACACTTAAAGTTTGCCATCTTAACCATTTTTAATTGTGCACTTCAACAGTGTTAAGTATATTTGCATTGTTGTGATACAGATTTCCAGAACTTTTTCATGTCATAAATCTGAAACTCTATACCTATTAAGTAACAACTCTCCTTTTCTCTCTCCCCCACAACCCCTGGTAACCACCATTCTACTTTGTGTTTTTTATGAGTTTGACTACTTTAGATAATCTCATATAAGTGGAATCATATAGCATTTATCTTTTTGTGACTGGCTTATTTCACTTAGCATAATGTCCTCAACGTTAAATCATGTTGTATGGGACAAGAATGCCTTCCTTTCTAAGGCCGAGTAATATTCGCTTGTATATATATACATTTTGTTTATCCATTCATCCGTCAGTGGACATTTGGATTGCTTCTACCTCTTGATATTGTGGAATAGTGGCACTATGAACATGAGTGTGCAAATATCTCTGAGACCCTGCTTTCAATTCTGATATATACCCACAAGTGAAATTGCTGGTAGTTCTATTTTTAATTTTTTGAGGAGCCTCCCATACATACTGTTTTCCACAGCACTTGTACCATTTTACAATCTTTTTCTTTTGTTTTTGAGACAGAGTCTCACTCTATCACCCAGGCTGGAGTGCAGTGGTGCAGTCTCAGCTCACTGCAACCTCCACCTCCTAGGCTCAAGCGATTCTCTTACCTCAGCCTCCCAAGTAGCTGGGATTACAGGTGTGTGCCACCAGGCCCAGCTAATTTTTGTATTATTAGTAGAGACGGAGTTTCACCATGTTGGCCAGGCTGGTCTCAAACTCCTGACTTCAAGTGATCCACCCACCTTAGCCTCCCAAAGTGCTGGGATTACAGGCATGAACTACCATGCCCAGCCTCATTTTACAATCTTATCAACAATACACAAAGGTTCTAATTTCTCCATGTCCTCACCAACACTTGTTATTTTCTGTTTGTTTTTTTTTTATAGTAACCATCCTAATGGATGTGAGGTGATATCTCATTGTCGATTTTTTTTTTTTGCATTTCTCTAATGATCAGTGATGTTGATCATCTTTTCATACTTGTTGGCCATTTGTATATCATGTTTAGAGAAATGTCTTTTCAAGTTCTTTTGACCATTTTAAAATTGGATTATTTGATTTTTTTGGTTAATGTATTTATTTATTTTATTATTATTTTTTTTTTTGAGACAGAGTCTTGCTCTGTCACCCAGGCTGGAGTGCAGTGGCATGATCTCGGCTCACTGCAACCTCTGCCTCCCAGGATTAAGTGATTCTCCTGCCTCAGCCTCCCGAGTAGGTGGGACTACAGGTGTGTACCACCACCCTGACTAATTTTTGTATTTTTAGTAGAGACGGGGTTTTACCATGTTGGCCAGGCTGGTCTCGAACTCTTGACCTCAAGTGATCCACCACCTCGGCCTCCCAAAGTGCTGGGATTACAGGCATGAGCCACTGCTCCCAGCCTCCAGTATAAATTTTAGAATTGGCTTGTTGGTATCTCCAGTATTCTCTCTGGGATTTTGATTGGGATCGTGTAAAATCTAAAAATCACATCGGGAGAACTGACATCTTTTTTTTTTGTCCAGAGTGTATATTTTAATCAAAAATATATTTTTTAATATATATTTTTTATTGCATTTTAGGTTTTTGGGTACATGTGAAGAACATGCAAGATTGTTGCATAGGTACACACATGGCAGTGTGATTTGCTGCCTTCCTCCCCATCACCTATATCTGGCATTTCTCCCCATGCTATCTCTCCCCCCAACTCCCCACCCACCCCCGCTGTCCCTCCCCTTTTTCCCCACCGGACCCCAGTGTGTGATGCTCCCCCTCCCTGTGTCCATGTGTTCTCATTGGAGAACTGACATCTTAACAATATTATATTGGCTAGGCGTGGTGGCTCACACCTGTAATCCTAGCACTTTGGAAGGATGAGGCAGACAAATCACCTGAGGTCGGGAGTTTGAGACCAGCCTGACCGACATGGAGAACTCCATCTCTACTAAAAATACAAAATTATCCAGGTGTGGTGGCGCATTCCTGTAATCCCAGCTACTCAAGAGGCTGAGGCAGGAGGATCGCTTGAACTCGGGAGGGGGAGGTTGCTGTGAGGTGCGGTGAGGTGAGCCGAGATCGCACCATTGCACTCCAGCCTGGCAACAAGAGTGAAACTCCATCTCAGAAAACAAGCAAACAAACAAACCCTAAAAAACCAGTATTATATCTTCCAACCCATAAGCAAAGTGTATCTTTCCATTTATTTAGATCTTTGATTTCTTTCATCAGTGTTTTATTGTTTTTTGTGTATAGATCCTGCAGATATTTTGTTTAAATTTATACCTAATTACTTCATTTTTCCGGTGCTTTTGTAAACCTTACCTTCTTTTAAAACTGTAACATCTGTCCTACAAACTCTCAATTTAGAATCAGCCCTACAATATACTTTGTCTGATCTCTTACCCAAATAGTTGAATGTTCATATCTTGTCAGTGAGTGGATACTTGGCCCCGTGAATTTATGGTCCCAGTGTCAGATGGGTTCTCACCACAGCTAGTCAATCCTTCTGTGTGTTTTGGGTCAACTACTCTCCTGTTTCCCTAAGGAACAGTTTCCAGCCGCTTTCTTCAAGCCTCTCCTTGCTAGCTCTCTCTCGGCAGATGATTAGAGAGGTATCTCCAAAGCACCAACAACTTAAGGGCACACTTAGCTGCGTTGCCTCCATCTTTTTCTCTTCAAATCTCAGGAAAAGATCCCCCCTCTTCCTACTTAAGGCGAATCTACTACCTTTTAGTCATTTAACTAGTATACACTGAGTATCTATTATATGCCAGATATTGCACTAGGAGCTGGGGGCATAGTAGTGAACAAAGCAGCTCACATTCTGAGGGCAGGGGTGACAGATGAGCAAGTGAACAAGAAAATCATCAGTGAAAATAGTGTGATATGATGAGTAATCAGGGATGGGCTCTGAGGAGGGGACACTTGAGCCATATAAGACCTGTGAAGGATCTGAATGAGCCAGCCATATAAGGATCAGGGGAAAGCATTCCAGGTGATGATGGCATTAGAAAGGACAAAGGCCCTACAGAGGGGAATAAGTTTACATGTTGGAGGAAAGAGAAAGAAGGCCAGTGTGACAAGGTCGTAGTGAGTAAGAGAGCAAGCAAGCGGAAGGAGGTGAGGTCAGAGGAGTGAACAGAAACCAGGCCATGTAGGTCCTTGCAGGCCTCAATAAGGATTTTGGATCTTAAAAATACAGTGAGCAGTTATTGATTGAACTGTTAAGCAGAGCAGTAACATGATATAATTTATGTTGTTGTTTTTTTTTTGAGATAGGGTCTCTGTTGCCCAGGCTGGAGTGCAGTGGCACTATCATGGTCTCACTGTAGCTCCCAACTTCCTAGGCTCAAGCAATCCTCCTACCTCAGCCTCCCAAGTAGTAGCTGGGACTACAGGTGTGTGCCTCCACGCCTGGCTAATTTTTTCCATTTTTCGTAGAAAGAATTTATTTTCTTTTCTCCCTTCCTTTCCCTTTCCTCCTTTCTTTCCTTCCTTTCCCTTTCTCCTCTTCTTTCTTTTCTTTTTTCTTCTCTCTTTCTCTCCCAGTATGCTTGCCCTGGCTGGTCTCGACTCCCTGGGCTCAAGTGATCCTCCCACCATCCGCCTCTCAAAGTGCTGGATTACAGACGTATGCCACCATGCCCAGCCAATTCATGTTTTAAAGTCATTCTAGGCTGGGTGCAGTGGCTCACACCTGTAATCCCAGCACTTTGGGAGGCTGAGGCAGGACCGATCACTTGAGGTCAGGAGTTCAAGACCAGCCTAGGCACATTGTGAAACCCCACCTCTACTAAAAATACGAAAATTAGCCGGGTGTGGTGACACACACCTGTAGTCCCAGCCTCCTCCAAGTCTGAAGCACGAGAATTGCTTGAACCGGGGGAGGCAGAGGCTGCAGTGAGCTGAGATCGTGCCACTGCACTCCAGCCTGGGCAACAGAGCAAGGCTTTGTCAAAAAAAAAAATTAAAGTCAGTCTAGTTGATACATGGAGAGTGGCTTGTTGGGGACAAGAAGTGAAGCAGAGAGACCAATTAGGAGACCATGGCAGTAGGTCCAGGTGAGAGGTGAGTGTGCTGGACAGGGTAGTAAAAGAAGAACTGGAGAAAGTGAATGGATTTGAGATGTGTTTTGGAGGTTTTGTTATCAGGACTAGCTAATAGATTTGGTGTGGGACGTGAAGGTAAGAGGGGGAATCAAGGATAACTCCTCAATTGTGGCTAAGAATAACTGGGCAACTCTGAAGTGCCATTTACTGAGATGGCGGAAGACACAGCTTTCAAGGGAAAGCCAAGCACCATTTTGAACACGTTATGTTCGGAAATGCCTATTGATTATCCAAGTGGAGCTGTCAGGTAGGCAGTTGGATATGTAGTCAGCTCAACTGGGAAGGTCTAGCTAGAAATATAAATTTGAGAGTTGTCAGTATATAGATGCTACTTTAAAGCCATGAGACAGAATGAAATTGCCAAGAGGTGTAAGTACAAGTACAGATAGCAAAAGGAAGAAATCCATAGGATTCAGTCCTGGGGCATCATTTAATGGCTAGAGAGGAATGGCTACTAAGACTGGATGAAGACAGAGTAAAACTCGAGTGAAGAGAGGCAAGTGTTTTACATGACTCGAAGGTCCGTTTAAGAAAACAGAAACAGGACTTCCATTTCCAGTTCTGAGGCATGAGGATCCAGTGTTCCAACCCAGTGGAAAATGGGGCCTTTGACTGAAGAGGAGACCTGTGTCATGTTTGAGAAGATTGCGAGGATCACTGGGAGAGCTGTCAAGCTGCTGGTGGAGCCGGCCCGATGGCACCTAAGTTGTTCTGACTGCACACTTGTAACGTATCTATGAGTTAGAAGATTACTGAAGCTGGCCACCAGTATCTCCTCGGGGGATAGGCCAGTGTCACTGAGGACCTGCTTTGGAAATTCACTTAAGACCCACAGTTTCAAGGCTACACATCACAGGCCTGGATTAACTTGCACCCTTATGCCAAGTATAAAGTAGTGGATAAAGCCAGGTGCAGAGCAGTCCTTCCTGTATGGGAATCATGTGTTGAGATCTGGTCTGGGTTGAATCACCGAAATGCTTCTCAGTACCAGGGAGTGGTGGTGCACTCCATGGCAGCCATCCCTTTGGGTTTCTGGGGTGGCAGCAAATCTAACACAAGACTGTAATAAAAGTGACCCCATGGTAATATGCCTAATCTCTTCAAGTATACATTGGGACGCACGTGTGGCACTAAAGAGACGTCCACTCGCAAGTGATTGCAAGGACAGGCGGCTGCGTGGAAGGGCCCAGCCTTTGTCTTCCTGTGTTTGTGTGTAGACTTCTACCATCATGTCGCATTTTGGCAACACTCTGACCTCTCCAGGGACTCTTAGTTTTGCTGAACTCTCTGTCACCAACAAGTGCAGGCTAGATTTTTATTATATAGATAGCCTGAAATGGGGTTTCAGATCTTTGTGACGAAATAGAATATTCTTTCATATTTGAATCAGAGGGCTTCTTGTTCTAAGAAATAGGTTCAAAATCATTGGAACTAGGAACAAGAATTATTGTTATTGTGATAACACTTTGTTTTCTAAACTTAAGAACACATGGACTTTCTTTTTCACACATACTAGACACATATTGCCATCAGAATAGTAGCCACGTGGAGTTTACAAATGAAATTTGGCTAAATAAGAGGAATTTATTCAGCTATTTTTATACAGTAAGTGCTGTGTGGCACGGAAGAAAAACGGTTCAAACCCCGGTTCTGGCCAGGCATGGTGGCTCACGCCTGTAATCCCAGCACTTTGGGAGGCTGAGGTGGGCAGATCACGAGGTCAGGAGTTCGAGATCATCCTGGCTTAACACAATGAAACCCCGTCTCTACTAAAAATACAAAGATTAGCTGGGTGTGGTGGTGTGTGCCTGTAGTCCCAGCTACTCGGGAGGCTGAGGCAGGAGAATCGCTTGGACCCAGGAGGCGGAGGTTGCAGTGAGCCGAGATGGTGCCATTGCACTCCAGCCTGGGTGACAGAGCAAGACTCCGTCTCAAAAAAAAAAAAAAAACAGTTCTGCCAACTACCAGCTACATGGCCTTGAATGAGTCATTCAACTTTAATAGGTTCATTTCTCTTCTGTTTAAAAGGACACAAAACTTGCTGGGTGTGGTTGCTCACGCCTGTAATCCCAGCAATTTGGGAGGCTGAGGTGAACAGATCACCTGACAAGTGTAATTTGAGACCAGCCTGACCAACATGGTGAAACCTTGTCTCTACTAAAAATACAAAATTAGCTGGGCATGGGTGGCACATGCCTGTAATCCCAGCTACTTGGGAGGGAGAATCACTTGAACCCAAGAGGCAGAGGTTGTGGTAAGCCAAGATTGCGCCATTGCACTCCAGATTGGGCAAAAAGAGAAAACTCTGTCCCAAAAAAAAAAAAAAAAAAAAAAAAAGACACAAAACTTTAAAAGCAGCTTTGGCCATCTAAGAATTAGAAATCATGATTTGTAGGCTGGGCACTGTGGCTCATGCCTGTAATCCCAGCACTTTGGGAGGCCAAGGTGGGCAGATCACTTGAGGTCAGGAGTTTGAGGCCAGCCTGGCCAACATGGTGAAACTCCGCCTCTACTAAAAATACAAAAAATATTGGCCAGGTCTTAGTGGCACACACCTATAGTCCTAATTACTTGGGAGGCTGAGGCAGGAGAACGGCTTGAACCTGGGAGGCAGCAGGTTGCAGTGAGCTGAGATCCATGCCATCACACTCCAGCCTGGGTGACAAAGCGAGACTCCATCTCAAAAAAAAAAAAAAAAAACTGATTATTGTACTGCTTCTGCACCAGATCCCATCCCTCCTGCCTACTCAAGTATATTGCTTCAGTTATTTCTCTCTCCTGCATTATCAGTTTTTACTTCTAGGATTTTTCCTCATCAGCATTCAAATATGCTGTTACTTCTCCCATCTTTAAAATACTGTTAATCTTACTTCCCCTCCAAATACCACCCCATTTGTCTTCTTCCCTTTCATAGCAAAACTCCAAAAAAAAAAAGCACCTATATTCACTGCCTTCAATTCCTCTTCTCTCATTCTCTCTTGAACTCAGTCCCTGCTAGGCTTTTGTTTATGCCACTCCATCAAACTGCTTGTGAAAGTCACCAATGACCTCCCCATTGCTAAATGCAGTGGTAATTTCCAAGTCCTCATCTTGTCTGAGGTATTTGGCAGATGATTATTTCCCTCCTCCTTTAAATACAGGCTGGTCATTTGTCTGTTTGCTCTCAGACCCATTCCCCTCTTCTTGAACTCATAGGCATGAACCACTGTGCACGGTGCAGTAATAGGATTTATAGAAACTCAGAGTCACAGGATCTTCATTTAAGTTTAGAAAAGATGAAAGACCTTAAATGCCATACCCTCTAACCTTCTCTTCTCTGTAGGAATTTCCTGTGTAACCTCCTAGACACATATTGGTTCAGCCTTTGCTTTAAAGTCTCCAGGGATGGTAAACTTAGACTTTCCCAAAACAGTCATTTTCATTTTAAGACAAATACCATTAATTTTTCCTTTAGAAAACAACCAGATGGAATCAGTGCTTCTCTCTCTCTCTCTCTCTCTCTCTCTCCTCTTCTTCTTTTTTTTTTTTTGACACAGTCTCCCTATGTCTCCCAGTTTGGAGTGCGGTGGCACTATCTCGGCTCACTGCAACCTCTGCCTCCCAGACTCAAGCAATTCTCATGTCTCAGCCTCCTGAGTAGCTGGAGATTACAGATGTGTGGCACCACACCCGGCGAATTTTTATATTTTTAGTAGAGACGGGGTTTCACCATGTTGGCCAGACTGGTCTCAAACTCCTGACCTCAAGTGATCCACCCACCTCGGCCTCCCGAAGTGCTGGGATTACAGGCATGAGCCACTGCTCCCGGCAGGATCTTCTTGGACTTTTGCCAGCCTGGAATGAGTGCTTTGCTCTGGATTGGGTTATGGTTTGAAGAAGCCAACTGTGAGGGTCATTTTAGAGTCAATTTGAAAAATATAGGGTATTAGATGAGATGAAAATTTATTAAAATTGTAGAGATTGTTGACTTAATAAAGCGGTTTGGGGACAGTGTGTAGAATTATTTATTATATGTCTATTTGCTCCCCACATGGTGGGGGAGCGAGATAAGGTTGATGTGCATTATTAACGCGTTAAAAGCATTAGTCTCTGGGTAGTGGGAATGTGGCATTGAGTTCTAGCAGAACTTCAATGAAAAGGTGGTTCTTAAAATGTTTCAGAGAATAGAAAAAGGCTAACTTCCCCCCGAATTCTCTTTTTTTTTTTTTTTTTTTTTTTTTGAGACGGAGTCTCGCTTTGTTGCCAGGCTGGAGTGCAGTGGGGCAATCTTGACTCACTGCAACTTCTGCCTCCTGGCTTCAAGTGATACTCCTGTCTCAGCCTCCCAAGTAGCTGGGACTACAGGCGCATGCCATCACACCCAGCTAATTTTTTTGTATTTTTAGTAGAGACGGGGTTTCACCATGTTGGCCAGGATGGTCTTGATATCTTGACCTCATGATCTGCCTGCCTCGGCCTCCCAAAAGTGCTGGGATTACAGGCGTGAGCCACTGAGCCTGGCTTCCCAATTCTTTATATGAAAATAGGATAACTGGGCCAGGCACGGTGGCTCATGCCTGTAATCTCAGCACTTTGGGAGTCCGAGGTGGGTGGGTCACTTGAGGTCAGGACTTTGAGAAGAGCCTGGCCAACATGGTGAAACCCCGTCTCTACTAAAAATACAAAAATTAGCCAGGCGTGGTGGCACGCACCTGTAATCCCAGCTACTCAGGAGGCTGAGGCAGGAGCATCACTCAGACCCGGGAGGTGGAGGTTACAGTGAGCCAGGATCATGCCACTGCACTCCAGCCTGGGCAACAGGGCAAAACTCTGTCTCAAAAAAAAAAAAAAAAAAAAAAAGTGGGTTCCTACTATGGCTGGGCATGGTGGCTCATGCTTGTAATCCCAGCACTTTGGGAGACCGAGGCGGGCGGATCATGAGGTCAGGAGTTCAAGACCAGCGTGACCAATATGGTGAAACCCCATCTCTACTGAAAACACAAAAATTAGCTGGGCTTGGTGGCGCTTGCCTGTGGTCCCAGCTACTCGGGAGGCTGAGGCAGAAGAATTGCTTGAACCCAGGAGGCAGAGGTTGCATTGAGCCGAGATTGCCCTACTGCAGTCCAGCCTGGGTGACAGAGCAAGACTACATCTCAAATAAAAAAAAAAAAAATCGGATAACGTACCAAAACCTAATGGTGATGGCAGTTAAAGGAAATATACGGACCAATCAACCAAATTTATATATAAAAATCCTGAATATAGATGTAAAAGTTTTAAACAGAATTCAGATATAATTCTAAGCCAGGCACAGTGGCTCAGCACCTATAATCACAGCACTTTGGGAGACTCAGGTGGGAGGATTGCTTGAGCCCAGGAGTTTGAGACCAGTCTGGGCAACATAGTAAGATCCCATTTCTATAGAAAAATAAAAAAAATTAGCTGAGCATGGTGATACGTGCCTTCAGTCCCAACTACTAGGGGTGCTGAGGTGGGAAGATCTCTTGAGCCCAGAGGGTCTGAGGCTGTAGTGAGCTATGACTGTGACCACTGCACTCCAGCCTTGTCTAAATAAAAACTTTTTTAGAAAAAATTCTACGAGGTATTTTCATTTCCTGGGAGGCCTCGTGGAAACTTAGTTGGAAGGGGAAACAGCCACCTTCTTCACAAGATGGCAGGAGAGAGAAGAGTGAGCATGTGAGGGAGGAACTTTCAAACACTTATAAAACCATCATATCTCGTGGGAACTCACTATTATGAGAACAGCATGTGAGAAACTGCTCCCATGATCCAGTCACCTCCCTCCTGCAACACGTGGGATTACAATTCAAGATGAGATTTTGGTGGGAAACACAGAACCAAACCATACCACTACCTGATTTCAAGTATACTACAAAGCATAGTAAGCAAACAGCATGGTACTGTCATCAAAACAGATGCACAGATCAATGTAACAGAATAGTGAGCTCAGAAAGAAATCCATGCATCTACAGCCAACAGATTTTCAAACAAAAGTGCCAATAACATACATTAGGGAAAGGACAGTTTCCTCAATAAGTAATGCTTGGAAAACTGCATATCTATATGCAGAAGAATAAAATCATACCCCTCTCTCTCACCATATACAAAAAATTAACTCAATGGATTAAAGGCTTAAATGTAGGATCTCAGACTTAAACAACTGGAAGTAAACAAGGGAAATGTTTTAGTGACATTGGACTAGACCGGGCAACAATTTTTTTTCATATGAACTCTGTTAGGTTACTACGCGCGAGGTCTGTCCTGCAGACCCTGACTCAATTACGGATGAATAAATTCACTCACACACAGAATACAGTGAAAGAGTGGGCTGGGGGTGCCTGTGGCCACTCCACACTCAAGAGCGCTGTAAAGAGCAGCCACAGCCACGAATAAAGGCTGGCCTTGCCGTGCCTTTCATTCAGCACACATTAAATGACAAAGGCTTTGAGACAACACCACTTAGAGGGTGAAGATTAAAGGCCAGGTTCCGAGGCCTAAGGCAAACACCATTAGTGGGTATATCTCCGGTTCACCCCTCCAAGAGAGCCATCCGGAATTATCAAAGGTTAATTTTAGGACCACATGAGCAAACAAGTTAGTTAGGTAAATTCTCCACATTCCTTTGGTTCTACTCTATTTAACTATGGGTACAAGGCTGCCTTCAGCCAAGTATTATAAGAAAAACCCTTAGGCCTTCCAAAGGGTTTGTGTACATTCTCTTATAACTAAACTTTCTCCTGTCAGCTTGATCTGAATCCCCACACAACTCAAAAGCACAGGCAGGTAACAAAAGCAAAAATAGACAAGTGGGATTTCATCAAAAGTAAAAAGCTTCTGTCCACCAAAGGAAACAGTCCACAGAGTGAATATATAACCTATAGAATGGGAGAAAATACTGGCAAATTCTTACATCTGACAAGGGGCTAATATCCAGACTGTATAAGGAATTCAAACAACTCAATAGCAAAAACTCTTTTTTTTTTTTGAGACAGAGTTTTGTACTTGTCACCCAGGCTGGCGTGCAATGGCATAGTCTTGGCTCACTGCAATCTCCGCCTCCCAGGTTCAAGGGATTCTCTGGCCTCAGCCTCCCAAGTAGTTGGGATTACAGGCACCTTCCACCACGCCCAGCTAATTTTTGTATATTTTAGTAGAAACGGGGTTTCGCCATGTTGGCCAGGCTGGTCTCAAACTCCTGACCTCAGGTGATCCGCCTGCCTCAGCCTCCCAAAGTGTTGAGATTACAGGCATGAGCCACCATGCTGGGCCTCAATCTGATTTTTTTTTGAGACAAGATCTCAGTCTGTCACCCAGACTGGAGTGCGGTGTCATGATCTTGGCTCACCACAGCCTCCACCGCCCAGGCTCAAGCAATTCTCTTGAATCAAGCCTCCCTGAGTAGCTGGGATTACAGGTGCATGCCACCACTGCCCGGCTAATTTTTGTATTTTAGTAGAGACTGGGTTTCACCATATTGGCCAGGCTGGTCTTGAATTCCTGACCTCAAATGATCCATCTGCCTCGGCCTTCCAAAGTGCTGGGATTGCAGGCGTGAGCCACCATGCCCCGCCTCAGTCCTGACTTTTAAATCGACAAAATACCTTTATACACATTTCTGAAAAGAAGACATACAGAATGGCCAACAGGTATATGAAAAAATGCTGAACATCGCTAATTAGGGAAATGCAAATCAAAAGGGAACTCTTACACATTGCTGGTGGAAATGTAAATTAGTACAGCTATTACGGATTATGGAACACAGTATGGAACTCAGAAAATTAATCTCCAGCCGTATATCCCATATATCGTGTGTGTGTGTGTGTATGTTGGTATCTATCTAGATAGATAGACCGATACAGCAATCCCAGTTCATATATAAATATATATATATGCACACATATATACATATACACAATGGAATATCATTCAGCCATAAAAAGGAATGAAATCCCATCATTTGTGACAACATGGATGAACCTAGAAGACATTATGTTAAATGAAATTAGCCAGATATAGGAAGGGAAATATCCCATATTCTCACTCATATGTTGAATGTAAAAAAGGTTGATTTTACAGAAGTAGAGAATAGAACAGTGGTTGCTATAGCCTAGGGAGGGGAAGGAGGGATGGCAGAGGTTGATTGAGATAGGTACAAAGTTACAATTAGGAGGAATAAATTCCAATGTTCCATTGCAGTGTTAACAATAATCTATATTTCAAAATAGCTAGAAGAAAGGATTTTTAGTGTTATCACATACAAATGATAAATATTTGAGGTGATGGATATGTTAATTACCCCCTGATTTGATCATTACATATTGCATACATGAATCAGAACATCACACTGTATCCCATAATATGTACAATTATTATGTGTCAATTAAAATTTAAGAAAATGTGGGGAGCCAGGCAGGGTGGTTTATACCTGTAATCCTAGCACTTTGGGAGGCCAAGGCAGGAGAATCCCTTGAGCCCAGGAGTTCAAGACCAGCCTGGGCAACATGCTGAGACCCTGTCTCTATTTTTAAAAAGTTTTTTTAAAGAAAAATATATGAGCAAGCAATTAATATTTAAAAGAAAGTGACAAATTTATCATTGTTTTAATTAGGCTCTTTTGAATGTTAGAAAACAATACTCAAGTTACCTGAGAATTAAATGAGAGGGATTAATTGTAACGATACACATGGAAATGAACTAGAAATAGAAGAAAACTTTTAAATTATGATTAATGATATCTATTAAAAAATCCTACAGCAAGTATACTTAAAAGCTTGCCTCCTGGAGTGGATCACGAGATCAGGAGATCGAGATCATACTGGCCAACATGGTGAAACCCCATCTCTACTAAAATATAAAAAATTAGCCAGGCATTGTGGTGTGCGCCTGTAGTCCAGCTACTTGGGAGGCTGAGGCAGGGGAATCGCTTGAGCCCAGGGGGTGGAGGTTGCAGTGAGCCAATATCGCACCACTGCACTTCAGTCTGGCAACAGAGCAAGACTCCATCTCAGAAATAAAAAAAAACGTTTGCCTCCTGAAATTGGAAATGAGACAAAGATTCCCTTATTACCATGGTATTGGGATCCTAGCCAGTGCAATAAGAAAGAAAAGGAAACAAAAAGTTTAAAGACTTGTAAGAAATAAGACCATCATTATTTGTAGAAAACATGATTGTGTATATAGAATATCCAAAAATAACTGAAGAATAAATATTTAAATTGATAAACGAATTTAGAAAAGTTGGCTGGGCGCGGTGGCTCATGCTAGTAATCCCAGCACTTTGAGAGCTGATGCGGACAGATCACGAGGTTAGGAGTTCGAGACCAGCCTGGCCAATATGGTGAAACCGCATCTCTACTAAAAATACAAAAATTAGCCGGTGTGGTAGTGTGCACTTGTAGTTCCAACTACTTGGGAGGCTGAGACAGGAGAATCGCTTGAACCCGGGAGGCGGAGGTTGCACTGAGCCGAGATCATACCACCGCACTCCAGCCTGAGTGACAAAGCAAGACGGTCTCAAAAAAAAAAAAAAAAGTTACTGGACATGTGGTTAATATAGAAAACCAATTGCATTCTGTATCTAAGTAACAAGCAGTTGGAAACTTAACATTTAAAATTAGACATATTAAGTCATTAAAATAGCATAAAAATATCTAGGGATAAATCTAAGAAAATATTATGCAAGGCCTTTACATAGAAGACTATAAAATATCGTAGAAAAATTAAAACCTAAATAGATGAAACGACACACTGTGTTCATGTGGAAGACTCAATAGCTTTAAAGTGTCAGTTCTCCACAAACTGATTTATAGATTCAGTGAGACCCCAGTCAAAATCTCAACAATTGTGTGTGTGTGTCCACATGTGCATGTGTGTGGCGCTGGGCAGGGGGAGGAAAGACTTGACAAGCTAATTAAAATTTATACAGAAATCAGAAGGTCCAAGAATGGGAATGAAATTTATACAGAATGGAAAGGTCTAATATCACTCTTGAAGAACAAGGTGATGGGACTTACTCTACTAGATACTGTTTTATTATATATTGAAAGTAATTTCAACAGTATGGTATTGGCCCAGTAGACAATAGACCAATGAAACAGAATGAGAGAGTCCAGAAACTGGCCCACACATGCAGTCACCAGATATACAGCAAAGGCGCTCCTGCTATTTATAATTTTTTTTTTTTTTTTTTTTTTTTTTGAGATGGAGTTTTGCTCTTGTCACTCAGGCTGCAGTGTGATGATGTGATCTCAGCTCACTGCAACCTCCGCCTCCCAGGTTCAAGCGATTCCCCTGCCTCAACCTCCTGAGTAGCTGGGATTACAGGTGTGTGCCACCACGCCAGGCTAATTTGTGTATTTTTAGTAGAGACAATGTTCCACCATGTTGGTCAGGCTGGTCTTGAACTCCTGACCTCAGCTGATCCACCCGCCTCAGCCTCCCAAAGTGCTGGGATTACAGGCGTGAGCCACCACCTGTAAAAATTCTAATAATCTAAAAATTATTATAATTTTTTTCTAATAAATTTTGGTAAGACAATTGTCTATTCACATGGTAAAAAGAAAACTTGACCCCTACCTCACATCGTCCACAAAAATCAGTTCCAGGTAAATCAGATCTAAATATAAAAAGTAAAGTGGTAAAACTTCTAGAAAATAGTAAAAATATTTTCATCATCTTTGGGAAATGAAAGACCTTTAAGACAAAACCACTGACCAAAAAGAAAAGACAGATATCGCATTCAATTTAAGAGCACCTGCTCGTCAAAAAGATGCTATCGAGGGTAGAAAGGCTGCAGAGAAGGTGAAGGAAGATACTTGTAAGACAAAAGTCGTGAAGGGCTTTCATCCAGAGCGTCTAAAGAGTTCCTACAAACTATCTTTTTTTTTTTTTTTTTTAATTGAGACGGAGTCTCACTCTGTTGCCCAGGCTGGAGTGCAGTGGGGTGATCTCAGCTCACTGCAACCTCTGCCTCCTGGGATTCAAGCTATTCTCCTGCCTCAGCCTCTCAAGTAGCTGGGATTACAGGCGCCTGCCACCATGCCCGGCTAATTTTTGTATTTTTAGTAGAGAGGGGGTTTCACCATGTTGTCCGGGATGGTCTCAAACTCCTGACCTCAGGTGATCTGCCCGCCTCAGCCTCCCAACGTGCTGGGATTACAGGCGTGAGCCACCTCGCTCAGCCCGACCATCTTTTAGATAATGGAAGGTTTGACTTTAGAATCTTTGGGGACAGTGCAGGGCCACATCCTTGGACACACAGGGATCCTGAGAGAGCAGTGCCAGTGACCCTTTTTGCCTCTGGTGGTGGGGCCAGAGTGAGGGGGGAAGGTGGAAAAAGTGGAACTTTTAAAGAAACGTGCTGTCTAAAGATCCTAATTGAAAGTGTTTTTTGTTTTTATTAATTTTTAGGCAAGGTTTCACTGTTGCCCACACTAGAGTGCAGTGGCGTGATGATGGCTCATGGCAGCCTCCACCTCCTGGGCTCAAGTGATCCTCCCAACCTCAGCCTCCTGAGTAGCTGGGACCACAGGCATGTGCCACCATGTCTGGTTTACATATATATATATATATATATATATAATTATATTTATATTAGGTTGGTGCAAAAGCAATTGCAGCTTTTGCCAGTACTTTTAATGACAAAAGCCACAATTACTTTTGCACCAACTTATACATATATATATATATTTGTAGAGACAGGGTTTTGCCATGTTGCCCATGCTGGTCTTAAACTCCTGGCCTCAAGTGATCCTCCCGCCTCAGCCTCCAAAAATACTGGGATTACAGGCATGAGCTCTGATGCCTGGCCTGAAAGTGTGTTTTCTTTCAGAGGGACCAGAGGGAACAGATGGCCAGAGCCCATCATGCCCCTCCGTCATGGTGTCTCCAAGGACAAATGGAATACTCTGGAGGAAGGGTGGACTGTTTTAGCTCTGCAGGTCGATTCTCAATCTCCACTTGTTCCTGCCAGCTCAGCCTTGATTCCCAATTGAGAAGAAGAGGAGGGTTGCAAGAAATACCCTGCCTGTTTCCAGGAGGCTCAGTAAGGGCTGGGCATGGGGTAGGGACTCAAGTCGTGCCTTTGGATTGGACCTGGAGGAGTGTGAGTTAATAGGCATTCCCATGGGGGCTCTCCTCTCCCTTTCCCTGTGGGGCCGGTCAGAACTTGGAGGGCTTCTGGCTGTGGAACTAGTTGGGTTCCCCTGCTTCTTGGCAGCATGCCCAATCTCCACTTGTTCATTCATTCTGACCTCAACTCCTCCTCCAGTCCCCATCAGCTCCCTCTGCTCCGGACACAGCGGTCTCCTCCCTGGCCCTCAGACGTGCCAGGCACGTTCCTGCCTTGACATTTTTCCTTCTGCACGGCCTACCCTCTCACATTCTTCGGGTCTTGATTTTGTCTGAGAAAATATCGGTTTCTCAGAGGATTTTAGTTGACCATTGTATCTAAAATTTCATCAGCCTCCCACATACTCCTATCCCCCTCTCCTATAGTTTTCCCCTAAATCCCTATAGAAATATTTGCTCATTTAGCTTATTGTCTGGTGCTCCACTATAATGTAACCTAAGGGTTTAGTGGGGGACAGGGGATTTTTCCATTGTTGTACACTACTATATCCCCAGACTCTAGTAGAGTTCGTGGGCCAGGCGTGGTGGCTCATGCTTGTAATCCCAGCATTTGGGGATGCCAAGGCGTGTGGATCACCTGATTCTGGAGTTTGAGACCAGCCTGGCCTACATGGTAAAACCTGTCTCTACTAAAAATACAAAAAATAGCTGGGCGTGGTGGCTCATGCCTGTAATCCCAGCTACTCAGGAGGCTGAGGCATAGAATCAGTTAAACCCAGGAGGTGGAGGTTGCAGTGAGCCAAGGTCGGGCAGCACTGCACTCCAGCCTGGGAAACAGATTGAGACTTGGTCTCAGAAAAAAAAAAAAAAAAAAAAAAAAAAAAAAGGCTGGGCGTGGTGGCTCACGCCTGTAATCCCCAGCATTTTGGGGGAGGTCCAGGCAGGTAGATCACGAAGTCAGGAGTTCAAGACCAGCCTAGCCAACATAGTGAAACCCTGTCTCTATTAAAAATACAAAAATTAGCCAGGAATGGTGGTGTGCGCCTGTAGCTCAGCTATTCGGGAGGCTGAGGCAGGAGATCCCTTGAAGCCGGGGAGGCGGAGGTTGTGGTGAGCCAAGATCATGCCTGCACTCCAGCCTGGGCAATAGAGGGAGACTCCGTCTCAAACAACAGCAACAACAACAACAACAACAACAACAACACAAAACAAAAATGCTAAATACCATCTGTTGCATGAATGAACTGCGAATGTGGCTGCCCCACCTGTTCTGAGTTCAAATGTGACACTCACATGACTTTCCTGCTTCGCACTCTGGAGCAGCTCAAATCTATTGAATGTCTGATGGGGGACGTCAAACCACAGCACCCACCCTGGATGCCCCCAGAGCAGGTGTCCACCTGTGTCCACATGTATCCTTTCCTGACTGTGCTTCCAGTGCTGGCTAGTGCTTGGGGAGCCCTTGGCATCACCAGTTTTCTTTTTCTTTGTGGGTAGATAGTAGGTGTATATATTTATGGGCATATGGGATATTTTGATATAGGTATACAATGTGTAAAAATCACATCAGGGTAAATGGAGTATCCATCACCTCAAGCGTTATCTTTTTGTTACAAACAATCTAATTACACTCTTTCAGTTATTTTTAACTGTATGATTAAATTATTATCGACTATAGTCACACTGGAGCTATCAAATACTAGATCTCATTCTAGCTTTTGTTCGCATTAACCATCCACACTTCCCCCCGACAATTCCCACCTCTGGTAACTATCCTGCTACTCTCTTTTCTCTCCATGAATTCATTTCTAGCTCCCCACAAATGAGTGAGAACATGTAAAGTTCTATCTTTCTGTACCTGGCTTATTTCACTTAACATAATGACCTCCAGGTCCATCCATGTTATTGAAATGACAGGATCTTACTCTTTTATGGCTGAATAGTACTACATTGTGTATATGTACCACCGTTTTTTTTTTGAGACAGAGTCTTGCCCTGTCGCCCAGGCTGGAGTGCAGTGGCATGGCATGATCTCGGGTCAAGCAATTCTCCTGCCTCAGCCTCCCGAGTAGCTGGGATTACAGGCAGGCTCCACCACACCGAGCTAATTTTTGTATTTTTAGTAGAGACGGGGTTTTACCATGTTGGTCAGGTTGGTCTCGAACTCCTGACTTGTGATCCGCCCGCCACAGCCTCCCAAAGTGCTGGGATTACAGGCGTGAGCCACTGCGCCCAGCCATGTACCACATTTTCTTTATCCATTTGCCTGTTGACAGACACTTACGTCGCTTCCAAATCTTGGCTCTTGGGCATCACCAGTTTTCATTTGCTCTGCCAGGGAACTCGATTTCCCTCCCTTTCTGTTCCTGGAGTTGGAGCACTATGTGCCCTGCTCTCTATGTGAACAATGTTTCAGCCTATCTTCTCTAGGCCAGGGCCGGCCTAGCCCAGTAGAAACCTTATCCTGGTGCAGCAGGAGATGGCATGGACATAGTATTTGGGGCAAACGTAAGCTCACAAATGTCAGGGTTACAAGCCCTGGAGCATCTCTGAACTTCAGCTGTGAGAGTAGCCTAAAGCACAGGGGATGAGCTCTCCCAGAGGAAGCGAGGGGGTGTGATGAGCTGGGGTGGGGTCTAGGCCGGCTGCTTCCTGGGAGCAGACTAGCCTACACAACAGAGGGCTCTTAACCGGGGGCTCCATCAGCTTCAGGGATGAGCTTCAGGGAGTCCACAAGCTCCTTGAAATTAAATATGTTCTAGGTCAGGAGCAGTGACTCATGCCTGTAATCCCAACACTTTGGGAGGCTGAGCTGGGCAGATCACGAGGTCAGGAGATCGAGACCATCCTGGCTAAAATGGTGAAACCCCATCTCTACTAAAAATACAAAAAAATTAGCCGGACTTGGTGGCAGGCACCTGTAGCCCCAGCTACTTGGGAGGCTGAGGCAGGAGAATCTCTTGAACCCAGGAGGTGGAGGTTGCTGTGAGCCGAGATCGCGCCACTGCACTGCAGCCTGGGCGACAGAGCAAGACTCTGTCAAGAAAGAAAAGAAAAGAAAGAAATTAAATATGTTCTGTGTGCCTGTAAACAAACAGATGGGCATTTTTCTGGGGGAGAGGATTCATTGATTTCACCCAATTTCAGAGGGGCCAATGAAAAAAGAATGGTTAGGAATCACTGGTCTAGTTCTCAAAATGTGGGAGGCATCATAGCATTATGGGAAATGGACAGCTTTATTATCAGATCGCCTAGTTTTGTGTTTTGGCTGTCACTTACTGGCTGCGATCTAAGCAAGTCATGTTACCTCTTCGTGTATCCATGTCCTCATCTGTAAAATGGGGATAGTAGAAGTACCTGCTTTATAGAGGAAGAGGGGGGTAATATGAGCACAAAGCCCTTAGTAGATTGTCCGGAACATGGTAAGGTAGGTATCCTTGGAGCTTCAGAAGATCAGCAAGATCATCAGTACTTTTTCTGTGCATGTGTACTGTGAAAGCTGTCAGAATCAAAAGGGGAGTCACTTTATATTTTTAAAAAAGCCCCGACACATAGAGCTAGGGAAGGCTATGAAGAGAGGATTCTCACACTTGTATGATAACAAGAGTTTCACAAAAAACTCCGCCAAAACCAGAACCTTGCACAATGGTCATTGCAACCTTATGGCAAAAAATACTTCAGGCTGGGTGTGGTGGCTCATGCCTGTAATCCCAGCACTTTGGAAGTCTGAGGTGGGTGGATCACCCGAGGTCGGGAGTTTGAGACCAGCCTGGCCAACATGGAGAAACTCCATCTCTATTAAAAATGCAAAATTAGCCAGGTGTGGTGGCACGTGCCTATAACCCAGCTACTTGAGACAGGAGAATCGCTTGAACCCGGGAGGTGGAGGTTGCAGTGAGCCAAGGTCACGCCATTGCACTCCAGCCTGGGCAACAAGAGCAAAACTCTGTCTCAAAACAAACAAACAAAACAAACTTCTGCAAGGACATCTGCCCAGCAACTGCCTGTCCAGCCTCAGACTGGCATTACCCTTGTAATTGATGTTTGTAGCCAAGGATAATCATTTCAAAAACAATTATGTCATCCTCCTTTTTCCTTTAAAAACCTTTGTCATCCTTTACCTCCCTGAATATACACATAGTTTACTATGCATGATTATTCTCATTGCAATGCCCTATTCTCGAATAAACATCAGTTTCTATTAGAGAATCTCTCTCTGTTATTTAAGTTATTAAGTTTCACCAATGTGGTGAAACCCTGTCTCTACTACACATACAAGAATTAGCTGGACGTAGTGGCAGGTGCCTGTAATCCCAGCTTCTTGGGAGGCTGAGGCACAATAATCGCTTGAACCCAGGAGGCGGAGGTTGCAATGAGCCGAGATCGCGCCACTGCACTCCAGCCTGGGCAACAAGAGCGAAACTCCGTCTCAAAAAAATCCAAACAAAAGAACCGTGTTGCTACTGCTATTATGGACATGATTGTTGCTTGCTCATAGTTACTCAGGAGTAATAAGCCGATGTCGTGAGCAAGGCATGGTTGGTTACCTAGCCCACGCTTTAGGCCTAATGAGTTCTCATTCTAACTGCTCCCCCTCATGTGGGGACCCTTTCTTCATAGAACAGCGGGACATTGTTTTTGAAAGATCATCCACATAATTCCTGTGTGGATTTTAAAAGTCCATTGTTTAATTGAGTGGTGGACTTGTCTATTGTTACTCTAGTACCTGATGAGCCATCTGTTCTATATTTCATTATTAAAACATCATTTTTTCCTTGGAGCTTCAAATTTCGTTTCCTGTGTAATTTTCTACATTTTGTATTTGCCTACTAAATAGATTTAATCCTGATTTTTTTATTCCTCTACTTCTAGACAAGTGTTTATCTTCTTTATTGTCAGGCCATAAATCCTTTTCTAATTGGTTTATAATATATTAATATCCACACAGTTTTGTTTCCCACTAGCAAGACTGTCATCGGTAAAGACTGTTGTAGCAAAAATTGTAATTATATACTGAAGGCCTTGAATTTAGGCCTGCTTCAGGAAGTAGTTTAGGTAAAAAGTTGCAGAATCTAGGAACACGGTCTCATAAAATGTTCTTTTCTAAATAATATAGACATTTCCTCATAAAAACTAACAAAATCCACAGGAGGAAGGACATGCCCAAGAATGACAGAGCCTTGACATCGCAACATAGTTTGGGCCTGCTAAATGATTTTGTCAGTTTCAACTAATACCCTAATATCACTTGGCAAACCTATTGCATGTCCCTGGTCTGCGCGTCTTCAGTGTCCTCAAGCAGCCAATTCATCATCGTTCCACTCTCCTCTAGCCCCCAACCCCAGCTAGCCCCGCTTTCATCAGAAAGATTGGTTTCCATTTTCACCGAGCAAAATTCAAGCCAACAGCGGGAACTTCAGCCTCACACTAACTGGCGCACAGCTTCAACTCAAATGCAATAGCGCCCCCTTCCGCTCTATAGCAGACACTGCAATGTGCTTCCCTGATCTTCACAACTGAAAGACTCAGTGCTTAACAGTAGACAGCTCTCAGCTGGCGGACCCCTTTGGGGACAGCCTCAGCTGAAGAGACTCACTTTGCCCAAGGGCATGCCTCCTTCCCAGGGAAGCCTGTGTCCAATGAAGGACTGATGTGGGGGATATAAAGGCCTGGCTCCCTTGTCTTCACTCTTAGCTTCAGACCTTCCAATAGGTCTGGCTGAGACCTTTGTTGAATCTGCATTGCAGCCCATGTCTCCTTCCTCCAATCCTGCTTCCATTCCTTCCTTTCCACGCGTGATGATCCCAAGAGCACTCCCTAAGAAACCTCATGCGTGCTAATCTCCATCTCAGAGTCTGCTCAGCAAATCCAACCGGCACCACCCTCTTCCCCCTCTCCCCAACTCCCTTCTCCTGCCCCAGGCTGACACCCACGTCCCCCATGTGCTCAGGTCAGTCCCCTTTACTTCCCCTTGGTCTTTGTTCTATTACTCACCGTCTCTCTTCCTGTAGCCTCAAACCTTTCCCTCTCTCTCCATCTCTCCTCCTCAGCACGTACATTTGAACTAATGCCTTCAACAAAACCCTCCCTTGACACAGAGCTCACTTCTAGTTTCCAATGTTTCCTCCCTTAGACAGTCTAAGTTTCTTGAACAAGCCCACCATGGTCTGGCTTCGGTCTCCATCACTGCTGAAATGGTTCTCCTTTTCAGCGCTGTCTTATTTGACTTCCGTGTGAGTGTGGCTCTGATGGCCATCGCCTCTTCCCTTCATGTCTAGGACACTTGGCCCTCTCCCCTCCCGCCCTCCCTCCCTCCCTTCCTTCTTGCTTCCCTCCTGTCTTTCTTCCTCTCTCTCTCTCTTCAGTCTCCTCACACTATTGTCCAGGCTGGAGTGCAGTGGTGCAATCTTGGCTCATTGCAGCCTCTGCCTCCTGGGTTCAAGTGCTTCTCCTGCCTCAGCCTCCTGAGTAGCTGAGACTACAGGCGTCTGTCACCACTCTCAGCTAATTTTTGTATTTTTTGGTAGAGACAGGGTTTTGCCATGTTGGCCAGGTTGGTCTCAAACTCCTGACCTGAAGTGATCCGCCAGCCTCGGCCTCCTAAAGTGTTGGGATTATAGGCATGAGCCACCGCACCTGGCCGTCTCCCACTTTATTTTTTTAATCTTACTTACTTACTTTATTTATTTATTTGAATCAGGATCTCATTCTGTCGCCCAGGCTGGAGTGCAGAGGCTGGAGTACAGTGGTGTGATCATCACCCACTACAGCCTCAAACTCCTGGCCTCAAGCAGTCCTCACCCCTCTGCTTCCCAAAGCGCTGGGATTACAGGTCTCAGCCATTGTGCCTACCTATGAAACTTTCATATCCAACGGACTGTGCCTACCCATGAAACACTTTTATATCCAAGCGACTATTAGACGCCCCTAGTCTTACAGGTATCTCAAACCCCACATACAATGGCTCTTGTCTTCATTCCCTGCTTCAAACTGGGTCCTCCCTGTGTTCCCAGATTCAGTGAATGCTACTATGTATCTTGGTTACTTAAGCAAGAAACTGAGATTTCTCTACAGCACAATCTCTCTCCCTTACTACTTACTTCCCAACAAGCAAAGTACTTTGGTGGCATGTGCCTGTAGTTCCCAGCTACTCAGGAGGCTGAGACAGGAGGATCTCTTGAGTCCAGGAGGCTGAGGTCAACCTGAGCAACGTAGCAAGACCCCATCTCAAAAAAAAAAAAGATGTAATTTGGGGCCTGGCGGTGTGTTTCATGCCTGTATTAGCAACACTCTGGGAGACTGAGGCAGGCGAATCACCTGAGGTTGGGAGTTTGAGACCAGCCTGACCAACATGGTGAGACCCTATCTCTACTAAAAATACAAAATTAGCCGGGCATGGTGGTGCATGCCTATAATTTCAGCTACTCAGGAGGCTGAGGCAGGAGAACTGATTGAACGTGGGGAGGCGGAGGTTCCGGTGAGCTGAGATTACACCACTGCACTCCAGCCTGGGCAACAAGATGGAAACTCCATCTCAAAATAAATAAATAAAATAAATATTATTTGGAACACTCTTCTGTTTAAAATGCGCCAGTGGCCACTATTGCTTCTATCTATTTATCAATCTATCTGTCTCTATCTATCTATCTATCTATCTATCTATCTATCTGTCTGTCTGTCTGGCTGGCTATCTATCTATCTATGTATCAGTCTGTCTACTTGGCTATCTATCTATCATCTATCTATCTATCTATCTGTCTGTCTGTCTATATATTTGGCTATCTGTCTGCCTATCTATCTATCTATCTATCTATCTGTCTGTCTGTCTGTGTGCCCCTCTGTTTATCTGTCTGTTTCTCTACCATCTATCTATCTATCATCTATCTACCTATCTGTTTCTGTCTATCTATATATCTGTCTGGCTATCTGTCTATCCATCCATTGATCTATCTATCTATCTTATCTACCTACCTACCTACCTGTCTGTCTGCCTGCCTGTGTGCCTGTCTGTCTATCTGTCTGTCTGTCTGCCTATCTGTCTATCTATCTGTCTGTGTATCTATCTATTTATCTATCCCTGTCTATCTGTCTATCTATCTTGCTATCTGTCTGGTCTATCCGTCTGTCTGTCTCTATATCTATCTGTCTGTCTGTCTGTTTGTCTGGCTGTATATCTGTCTATCTATCTATATTTCAGATTTATCTATCTATCTATCTATCTGTCTGTCTGTCTCTGTCTGTCTTCTGTGGTCTATCTATCTGTCTGTTTGTTTCTCTATCTGTCTGTGTCTATCTATCTATCCATCTGTCTGCTGTCTGTCTTTCTATCTGGCTATCTATCTATACTATCTGTGTTGGTCTCTCTATTTGGCTATCTATATCTATCTATCTGTGTACCTCTATCTATGTATCTGTCTATCTATCTATCTATCTACCTCAGTCTGTCTATCTATGTGTATCTTTATCTATCTATCTATCTATCTGTGTGCCTGTCTGTCTATCTCTCGGTCTGTCTGTCTGTTTGTCTGTCTGTCTGTCGTATTTGTCTGTTTCTCTATGTACATATCTATGTATCTATGTACCTCTGTCTGTCTGTTTACCTATCTACTCTATCTATCTGGCTTATCTATCTATCTATCTCTGTCTGGCTGTCTATCTATTTATGTATCTATCTGTCTGTCTATCTGTCCGTCTATTTGTCTGTTTCTCTATCTATCTGTTCTATCTATCTATGTATATATCTATCTATGTACCTCTGTCTGTCTGTCTGTCTATCTATGTATCTGTCTATCTGTCTATCTATCTATCTATCTGGCTATCTATCTATCTATCTATCTATCTGTCTATCCATCTGTCTGTCATTGTATCTATCTGTATATCTGGCTATCCATCTATCTGGCTGTCCATCTACCTATCTATCTATCATCTATTTATTGGTCTGTCTATCTATCTCTCTGTCTGTCTCTCTGTCTGTTTATCTGTCTGTTTATCTATCTATGTATCTATCTATTTATCTATCTATATGTCTCTATCTTTCTATCAGTCCATCTATCTGTCCATCTATCTATCTATCCATCTGTCTATTTATTTGGCTATCTTTCTGTGTCTCTCTATCTATCAATCTATAAATCTATCTATCTATCTGTATATCTGTCTGTCTGTGTGCCTGTCTGTCTATCTGTCTGTCTGTCTGTCTATCTGTCTATCTGTTTTCTCTGTTTGTTTCTCTCTCTCTCTGTCTGTCTGTCTGTCTGTCTGTCTTTCTGGCTTTCTATCTATCCATCTATGTATGTATGTATGTATGTATGTATCTGTCTATCTATCTCTATCTATCTGTCTGTCTGTCTACCTATCTGGCTATCTTTCTATGTATCTGTCTGTCTGTCTATTTAGCTATCTATCTATCTATCTGTACTGTCAGCGTGCCTGTCTGTCTGTCTATCTGTCTATCTATCTGTCTGTCATCTATTTGTCTGTTTACCTGTCTGTCTGTTTGTTTCTTTATCTCTGTATCTATCTTCCCCTGTCTATACTGTCTGTCTGTCTGTCTATCTAGCTGTCTCTTTGTCTGTCGGTCTGTGTATCTTTCCGTCTGTCTGTCTATCTATCTATCTCTCTGGCTAGCTATCTATCATCTATCTGTATATCTATCTATTTAATTTATCTGTCTATCTATTTATCTATCTGTATCCATCTGTCTATATGTTCTGCTGTCTGTCTGTCTTTCTATCTGGCTATCTATCTATCTATCAGTCTGTCTGTCTGTCTATCTATCTGGCTATCTGTTTTTCTATCTCTCTATCTATCTGGCTATGTGTCTGTCTATCTATCCAAATATCTGTCTGTCTGTCTGTTTGTCTGTCTATCTGTGTCTGTCTGTCTGTCTGTCTGTCTTCTACTATATATCTGTCTCTGACTATCCATCTATCTATTTCTCTATCTGTCTATCTATGCATCTGTCTGTCTGTCTGCTGTCTGTCTGTCTTTCTATCTGGCTATCTATCTATCTATCTATTTATCAATCAATCTATCTATCTCGTCTGTCTGTCATTCTGTCTGTCTGTCTCTGTGGCTATCCATCTATTTGGCTGTCCATCTTTCTATTTATCTATCTATCTACTATTTATTGTTCTGTCTATCTGTTCTCTCTGTGTGCATGTCTGTCTATTTGTCTATCTACCGGTCTCTCTATTTGTCTGTTTGTCTGTCTGTCTATCTATCTATTTATCTGTATGTCTCTATCTGTCTGTTTATCTTTCTCACCTGTCTGTCTATTTGTCCATTATCTATCCATCTGTCTATTTGGGTATATTCTGTCTCTCTATCTATCTGTCTGTCTATCTCTCTGTCTGTCTATTTGCCTGCTTGTCTGTTTGTCTATCTATCTGTCTATCTGTCTCTCTGTTTCTCTATCTATGTATCTATCTCATCCATCCAGTCCATCCATCCATCTATCTGTCTGTCTATAATCTGTCTGTCTGTCTTTCTGGCTGTCTATCTATCCATCTATGTATCTATCTATCTATGTATCTATCTTTCTATGTATGTATGTATGTATATATGTATGTATGTATGTATGTATATGTCTATCTATCTATCTGTCTATCTATTTGGCTATCTTTCTATCTATCTCTTTGTCTGTTGGTTAGATCTATCTATTTCGCTATATATTGGTCTATCTATCTATCTATCTATCTTCTGTCAGTGTGCCTGTCTGTCGTCATTATCTATCTGTTGTTTACCTGTCTGTCTGTTTCTATCTCTGTATCTATCTATCTCTGTCTATCTGTCGTCTGTCTTATCTATCTGTCTCTTTGGCTGGCTATCTATCTATCTATCAGTCTGTCTGTCTGTCTGTCTATCTGGCCATCTATCTTTCTATCTGTCTGTCTGTCTGTCTGTGTGTCTTATCTATCTGTCTGTCTGTCGTCTCTGGCTGTCTATCTATCTGGCTATCTATCTTTCCATCTGTCTGTCTGTCGAGTCTATCTGTCTATCTATCTATGTGTATTCTGTCTATCTATCTGGCTATCTGTGTATCTATCTATCTGTCTATCTATCTGGCTGTCTGGCTATCTATTATCTATGTATCATCAGTCTGCCTGTCTGTCTATCTATCTTGGCTATCTATATTTCTATCTGTCTGTCTATCTATCTATCTGACTATCTATCTATTTATCTAAATACCTATCTGTCTGTCTCTGTCTGTTCTATCTATGTATCTGTGTCTGTCTATTTATCTATCTATCTATTTCTCTTATCTGCCTATGTATCCATCTGTCTGTCTGTCTGCTGTCTGTTTTGTCTTTCTATCTGGCTATCTGTCTGTCTGTCTGGCTATCTGGCTATCCATCTATCTGGCTGTCCATCTATCTATATCTACCTACCTATCTATCTACTATTTATCAGTCTGTCTGTCTGTCTGTGTATATGTCTGTCTATCTGTCTCTTTATTTGTTTATCTGACTGTCTTTCTGTTTATCTATCTATATATCTATGTATCTATCTTTATGTCTCTATCTGTCTATTTTTCTTTCTGTCTGTCTGCTATCTGTCCATCTATCTATCCATCTATCTGTTTGTCTGTCTGTCTGTCTATTTGGCTATCTGTCTGTCTGTCTCTCTCTCTATCTGTCTGTCTGTCTATCTCTATCTATCTATCTAATCTATCTATCTAACGATCTGCCTACCTATCTGTCTTTCTGTGTGTCTGTCTGGCTGTCTATCTGTCTGTCTGGCTGTCTATCTGTCTGTCTGTCTGTCTGTTTGTCTATCTATCTATCTGTCTCTCTGTTTTGTTCTCTATCTGTCAGTCTATCTATCCATGTATCTATCTGTCTGTATCTGTCTGTCTGTTCTATCTGTCTGTCTTTCTGGCTGTCTATCCATCTATGTATGTATGTATGTATGTATGCATGTATGTATGTATGTATGTATCTATCTATCTATCATCTACCTATCTATCTATCTAATCTGTTTAACTGTCTATCTGTCAGTCAGTGTGCCTGTCTATCTGTCTGTCATCTGTTTACCTGTCTGTCTGTTTCTCTCTGTATCTATTTGTCTCTGTCTATCTGTCTCTCTGTCTGCCTATCTAACTGTCTCTTTGTCTGTCTGTCTGTGTATCTTTCTATCTATCCATGTATCTATCTATCTATCTGGTTATCTATCTATCTATCTATCTATCTGTCTGTCTATTTGGCTATCTCTCTCTCTCTCTGTCTGTTTGCCTATCTGTCTCTCATCTATCTATCTATCTATCTATCTATCTATCTATCTATCTGTTTTTGAGACAGAGTCTCACTTTGTTGCCCAGGCTAGAGCGTACTGATGGCATCTTGGCTCTCTGCAACCTCTGCTTCCCTGGTTGAAGCGATTATCCTGCCTCCGCCTCCTGACTAGGTGGGACTACAGGAGCCCACCACCATGCCCGGCTTTTTGTAGAGACTGTTTTTTGCCATGTTGACCAGGCTGCTCTCAAACTCCTGGACTCAGACGATCCATCCACCTCAACCTCCCAAAGTGCTGGGATTACAGGTGTGAGCCACCGTGCCTGTGGCTGAACTATTTAAAAATGATGAAGTATTCAATAAAAACCCCCTTCAGTTGGCACCCCTCTCATGCGGCCCTTGCCTGTCTGGTTCCATCTCCCCCGCCCCATCTATCACTTTATATTGTAGCACAACTGGGCTACTTGAAGTGCTTTCAACATGCTTCATTCCGTCATGTCTAGGAGCCTCCTTTGCACATATCCCTCTCTCTGGAAAGCTGCCTTGTTTCTCCCTGGTTACTCTTCCCCTATTCACTACTTATTTAATGTTCAGGTGTCTTTACAAGCGTCCCTGACTCTCTGAGGCTACTTAGGCCCTTGCACTTCCTGTTTTTTTTTGAGACAAAGTCTCACTCTGTCCCCCAGGCTGGAGTGCAGTGGCGCGATCTTGGCTCACTGCCACCTCTGCCTCCCAGGTTCAAGCGATTCTCCTGACTCAGCCTCCCAAGTAGCTGGGATTACAGGCATGCACCACCCTGCCCAGCGAATTTTTGTATTTTTAGTAGAGATGAGGTTTCACCATGTTGGCAAGGATGATCTCGATCTCTTGACCTCGGCCACCTTGGCCTCCCAAAGTGCTGGGATTATAGGTGTGAGCCACTGCGCCCAGCCTCCTCTCCTGGCTATCCATCTATCTGGCTGTCCATCTATCTATCTACCTACCTATCTATCTACTATTTATCAGTCTGTCTGTCTGTCTGTGTATATGTCTGTCTATCTGTCTCTTTATTTGCAGACATCCACTGGACCTCTTGCAGCCTACCCAGTGCCTCCCTTTCTGTGTCTTTCTTCCTACCAGACCGAGTTCCTCGAGGGCAACAATTTCATCCTATAATCTCATGACCTGGCACAGGGTTTGGCGCTTGGTTGCCATTCATTAAATGCTTGTCGGATGAATGAGTCAATGAGGGGCAAGTAGGCAGCAGGAGAAAGGAAACAAGGCTTGAGGGGAGGCGGGCGGCAGATGCCCTGTGTCACAGTTTTGCTCTGGCTACACATCCTGTCTTTGGTCTCTGACAGACCCAGATTATCCCAAAATGCAATCTGCTGTGGTCTCTTAATTTCTGTGCATTATAAAAGAAGCACAACGGATCCAGAGCGTGCTCAACCAGGCATATACAACCCTTGCCCAACTGTGCAGTGATGATTCCTACCTGTGTCCGTGTACTCTGTGGGTATCTAAGAGGAAGGGCCACCCACCCAAACGTTTTGCTGACTGACTTATATGGAAAGAGGAGAAGAGAATCCTGACAATGCTCACTGTTTCTGCAACTGCTTGCATAATACAGCACATTTGTCAGCCCCCACATGCTGCAAAGATTCCAGGAATCCTAGATGTTGCTGCTCTCAGCCTTTGGGGTAGCTGGGCAGAACCTGGGGCAGCTCTTACCACAGGAAACCTCCTTCTTTTTGCAAGACAAATATCATTTTCTGTGTGTGCTGCAGACTGAAAAAAGGTTAATGAGCACTGTTGAATATCTAATCATTCCCGTCAGGTACTGCAATTTTATGAAGGCCCACCTGGGACCTTGGCGTTGTGAATTTACCCATATATTTTCCCCCAGTTAAAGCCTTTTCTTGGTCAGGGGTAGTGGCTCACACCTGTGATCCCAGCACTTTGGGAGGCTGAGGCGGGTGGATCACGACGTCAGGAGTTTGAGACCAGCCTGGTCAGCATAGTGAAACCCCGTCTCTACTAAAAATACAAAAAATTAGCCAGGTGTGGTGGTGGGTGCCTGTAATCCCAGCTACTCAGGAGACTGAGGCAGGAGAATAGCTTGAACCCCGGAGGCAGTGGTTGCACTGAGCCGAGATTGTGCCACTGCACTCCAGCCTGGGCAACAGAGCAAGACTCTGTCTCAAAAAAAAAAAAAAAAAAGCCTTTTCTCATGTTTTCAAGCAGGACAGGAATCTTTGTTTATCCCCATTGTACGGGTGAGGAAACCAAGGTTCAGCGACGTCAAGAGACTGGCACACTCCAGCATTGCCAGAGACAAACTCAGGAGCTGGCTGAAAGGCCGCACTCTCTGAGGCGGTCCAGCTGTATGTAGTGCATTTACACTCTGCCCACAAGAGGTCAGTAGGTTCCACAGGAGGAAGCCTGCACAATGGAAGGCGGAGCTATCCTCCCCCAGAGACAGCCCTGGTGACTGGCTACACAGCAGCTCCCTAGAAGGAAATCCTCTCTACCACCAGGACTTCTGAGAAGTCCTTCTTCCAGGGGTGGACCAGTGGTTGGGGTTGGCCAAGGATGTGCTTATCCTGGGAAGGCTGTGGGAGTTCCCGGGGGAGCGTCTTTTTTATTTTGCAATCCTCAAGCCATCTGGGGAGGGCAGTGTCTGTAGATGGGGCAGCTGGCTTGGCTCCGTCTGCCTGGAAAGCTGTAGCCATCTCCACGGTAATAATTGGAACCAAAAATATCACAGGGATGTGTTGGCTAGGCCAGAAGGTTCCTGTCTGTCTGCTCTCTGGAGGCTGAGGGTGGGGGAGACTTAAAAAGCCATATATGGCCGGTCGCTGTGGTTTGCACCTGTAATCCCAGCGCTTTGGGAGGCCTACGCGGGCGGATCACTTAAGGCCAGGAGTTTGAGACCAGCCTAGACAACATGGTGAAATCCCATCTCCACCAAAAAACAGGAAGTTAGCTGGGTGTGGTGATGCACACCTGTAGTTTCAGCTACTGGGGAGGCTGAGGCACGAAAATCGTTTGAACCTGGGAGGCAGAGGTTGCAGTGAACCAAGATGGTGCCACTGCACTCCAGCCTGGGCGACAGAGCAAGACTTTGTCTTAAAAAGAAAATAAAAAGGCCGGGCGCAGTGGCTCACACCTGTAATCCGAGCACTTTGGGAGGCTGAGGCAGGTGGATCACGAGGTCAGGAGTTCAAGACCAGCCTGGCCAAGGTGGTGAAACCCCATCTCTATTAAAAATATAAAAATTAGCCGGGCATGGTGGCGCGTGCCTGTAATCCCAGCTACTCGGGAGACTGAGGCAGAAGAATTGCTTGAACCCAGGAGGCGGAGGTTGCAGTGAGCTAAGATTGCGCCACTGCACTCCAGCCTGGGTGACAGAGCGAGACTCTGTCTCAAAAATAAAAAATAAAATAAAATAAAAAGATCTCTATATATAGCATCCCTAAGATTTAGAATCAGACAGACCCGGGTTTGAATCTTGATTTTTCCTCTTATTAACTGTGACCTCAGGCAAGTGACTTAATTTCCCTAGGCCTCGGTCTCCTCATTAATAGAATGGGGAATAATAATAACTGCTTTTCTGGCTGTTCTGAGGATTTATTCACTCATTTGAAAGACAGTGGCATACAGTTGTTACTAGGTTTCAGGGCATACAAGAGATTCAACGTCTGGCACATAGTAAGTGCTGAATTAACGATAACTTCTCTTTTGAAGGTCAAGTCATGAATTTGGATTCAAAACAGCAGGCAGTTGAAAGCATTCTGAACAGAGGAGTAGCAGGAAGAAAAAAACCAGTTTTTTTTTTTTTTTTTTTTTTTATAGGCAGATTCTCACTCTGTTGCCCAGGCTGGAGTGCAATAGCACAATCATGGCTCACTGCAGCTTCGACCTCCTGGGCTCAAGGAATCCTCCTGCCTCAGCTTCCCAAAGTACTGGGATTACAGGCATGAGCCACCATGCCTGGCAGGAAAACACTATTGAAGAGGCTTCACCCCTATCTGCAGTGTAGAGGCAGGATTGAAAAATGCCAGCCTTATCAATTTCATAGAGTTGTTCTGAACATCATGAAGTACAGGCAGAGCAAGAGGCTTAGGACTAGTAAATGCTTGGGAGTTGAGTCCACAATGCAACTGGGGCAGGGACTGCTCCTAAAATCATAGGCCCACCCACAGTCTGACTCTCCCCCTGGGAAGTAGCAAGGGGAAGGAGGGGCTGAGAAGAAACCTTTGTCTGTTCACGGGAAGCTGAGGGGCTTCATTTTGCTGATCACCTGGCCTGTCTTTGGGCAGTAGTTTCAGGATGTGGGAGGAAGGTGTGGGCATGCGTATAGGACATTTGAAAGGACGTGAGAACACCAGAACATAAAATGCCACCCTGTGGCTGAGCCATGGATTCTTCTGACTCAGATAAGGTCATCATGGGACATGAAGACCAAATGTCATCCTTGAGTCCTTTGGTAAACTATCAAGCTGTGAATTTATACAAAAGTTTCAAATTGCAGTATTTCTTTTCAGCCTGCCTCACCAATTTGGATGTTTTCCACACGTTTTTGCTTCCATTTAATGAGAAGTTATTTTATTAAAAATACACCCTTCTCTGGAAGAGCTCTACAAGGAGAACTACAATGCTGAAAGATATTATAGATGACATAAACAAATGGAAACACATCCCATGCTCATGGATGAGTAGAATCAATATTGTGAAAATGACCATACTGCTCAAAGCAATCTACAGATTCAGTGCAATTCCTATCAAAATACCAACATCATTTTTCACAGAATTAGAAAAAAAATCCTAAAATTCATATGGAACCAAAAAAAGAGCCTGAATAGCCAAAGTAATCCTAAGCAAAAGGAACAAATCTGGAGGCATCACATTACCAGACTTCAAATTATACTACAAGGCTATAGTTACCAAAACAAAATAGTACTGATATAAAAGTAGTTACATTAGCTGGGCGTAGAGGCTCATGCCTGTAATCCCAGCACTTTGGGAGGCAGAGGCAGGTGGATCACCTGAGGTCAGGAGTTCGAACTAGCCTGGCCAACATGGTGAAACCTCGTCTCTACTAAAAATACAAAAATTAGCCGGGCATGGTGGTGCATACCTGTAGTCCCAGCTATTCAGGAGGCTGAGGCAGGAGAATTGCTTGAACCCAGGAGGCGGAGGTTGCAGTGAGCCAAGATCACGCCACTGCATTTCAGCCTGGGCAACAGAGAGACCCTGTCTCAAATAATAATAAAACAAAATAAAAGTAGTTACATTAGACCAGCGGAACAGAATAGAAAACCCAGAAATAAAGCCAAATACTTATAACCAATTGATCTTTGATGAAGCATATGAAAACATAAGTTGGGGAAAGGACACCCTATTCAATAAATGGTGCTGGGACAACTGGCTAGCCCCATGTAGGAGAATGAAACTGGTTCCCTATCTCTCACCTTATGCAAAAATCAACTTGAGATGGATCAAAGACTTAAATCTAAGACCTGAAACCATAAAAATTCTAGAAGAAAATCTAGGAAAAACTGTTCTGGACATTGGCCTAGGCAAAGAATTTATGACTAAGACCCCAAAAGCAAATGTGTCAAAAACAAAAATAAATGAGACGGAATTAAACTAAAAAGCTTCTTGCACAGCAAAAGAAATAATCATTAGAGTAAACAGACAACCCACAGAATGGAAGAAAATATTTACAAACTATGCGTCCAACAAAGGACTAATATCCAGAATCTACAAGGAACTCCAACAAATCAGCAAGAAAAAAAAGAATAATCCCATTAAAAAGGGGGCAGATGACATGAAGAGACATTTCTCAAAAGAAGATATACAAATGGCCAAAAACACATAAAAAATGCTGACATCACGAATTATCAGGGAAATGCAAATTAAAACCATAATCTAGATACTACCTTATCCCAGCCAGAATGGCCATTATTATTATTGCTATTATTTGTTGAGATGGTTTTGCTCTTGTCACCCAGGCTGGAGTGCAATGGCGTGATCTCGGCTCTCTGCAACCTCCACCTCCCAGGTTCATGCAATTCTCCTGCCTCAGCCTCCCTAATAGCTGGGATTACAGGTGTCTTGCCACCAGGCTGGACTAAGTTTTGTACTTTTACTAGAGATGGGGTTTCACCATGTTGGCCAAGCTGGTCTTGAACTCCTGACTTCAGGTGATCTGCCCTCTTTGGCCACCCAAAGTGCTGGGATTACAGGCACAAGCCACTGCACCTGGCTCAGAATGGCCATTATTAAAAAGTCAAAAAACAATAGATGTTGGCATGGATGTGGTAAAAGGGAACTTTCATACGCTGCTGGTGGGAATGCAAATTAGTGCAACAATTATGGAAAACAGTATGGAAATTTTCTTTTTGTTTTGAGACAGGGTCTCAGTCTGTCGCCCAGGCTGGAGTGCAGTGGTGCCATCATAGCTATAGCTCACTGTAGCCTCAATCTCCTGGGCTCAAGTGATCCTCCTGCCTCAGCCTCCAGAGTAGCTGAGACCACAGACACACGACACCACCCCGGCTGAGTTTTGTATTTTTCGTAGAGATGGGGTTTCCCCGTGTGCCCAAGCGGGTCACGAACTCCTGAGCTCAAGTGATTTGCCTGCTTCAGCCTCCCAAAGTGCTGGGATTGAAGGCATGAGCCACTGTGCCCAGCCTGGAGATTTATTTTCTTTTTGTTTTTCTTGAGACAGGCTCTCACTCTGTCACCCATGCTGGAGTGCAGTGGCATGATATTGGCTCACTGCAAGCTTCACCTCCTAAGCTCAAGCTATCCTCCCACCTCAGCCCCTCAAGTAGCTGGGACTCCAGGTGCAAGCCACCATGCCTGGCTAATTTTTGTATTTTTGTAGAGACAGGGTTTCACCATGTTGCCCAGGCTGGTCTTGAACTCCTAAGCTCAAATTGATCCATATGCCTCGGCCTCCCAGAGTGTTAGGATTACAAGTGTCAGCCACCGCGCCTGGCCCCAGCCTGAAGATTTCTTATAGAGCTGAAAGTAGATCCATCATTAGATCCAGCAATCTCACTACTGGGTATCTACTCAAAGGAAATGAGGTCACTATATTAAAAAGACACCTGCACACGTATGTTTATCGCAGCACAATTTTCAATTACAAAGATATGGAATCAGCCTAAGTACCCATTGACCAATGAGTGGATTTTTAAAAAGTGGAATATATACATGATGGAACACTATTCAGCCATAAAAATGAAATAAGCCAGGCATGTGGCTCATGCCTGTAATCCCAGGACTTTGGGAGTCTGAGGTGTGTGGATCACCTGAGGTCAGGAGTTCGAGACCAGCCTGGCCAATGTGGTGAAACCGCATCTCTACTAATAATACAAAAATTAGCCTGTCGTGGTGGTGAGCGCCTGTAATCCCAGCTACTTGGAAGGCTGAGGCAGGAGAATCACTTGAACCTGGGAGGCGGAGGTTGCGGTGAGCTGAGATTGCGCCATTGCACTCCAACCTGGGCGATAAGAGTGAAACTTGGTCTCCAAAAAAAGAAAAAAAAAACAAGAATGAAATAATGTCTTTTACAGCAACATGGATGGAGGCTGTTATTCTAAGTGAAGTAACTCAGGAATGGAAAACCAAAAAACTGTATGTTCTCACTCAGAAGTGAGAGCTAAGCTATGGGTACACAAAGGCATACGAAGTGGTATGTTGAACACTAGAGACTCAGAAAGGGGGAGGGTGGGAGTGGGTGAAGGATGAAAGACTGTATAATGTTTATAATGGGTACAGTGTACACTACTTGGTTGATGGGCACACTAAAATCCTCAGAATTCATCACTATATAATCCATCCATGTAACCAAAAACCACTTGTACGCCAAAAGCTATTAAAAAAAATATATATATATATATATACATATAGAAAGAGAGACAGAGTTTGCTCTTGTTGCCCAGGCTGGAGTGCAATGGTGCAATCTCAGCTCACTGAAACCTCTGCCTCCCGGGTTCAAGTGACTGTCCTGCCTCAGCCTCCCGAGTAGCTGGGATTACAGGCGTGTGCCACTACACTCGGCTAATTTTCTATTTTTAGTAGAGATGGGGTTTTGCCACGTTGGTCAGGGCTGTCTCGAACTCCTGACCTCAAGTGATTCATCTACCTCGGCCTCCCAAAGTGCTGGGATTACAGGTGTGAGCCACTGCACCCAGCCAAAAAATTTTTTTAAAAAGGGGGAAAAAAAAAAACAAAAACACACCTGTCCAAGCTAGGTGCGGCGGTGCATGCCTATAGTCCTACATACTCAGGAGGCTGAGGGTGGAGGATTGTTTGAACCCAGGAGTTTGAGGCCAGCCTGGGTGACATAGTGAGACCCTATCTCCAAAAAATAAACCAACCAACAAACAACCCCCACCTCCTTGCCGCAAAACACATCTTTCCCAAACATCAGGTGATGCCCTTCTTCTGGTATATAAGATTTCTGGCCAGGCACAGTGGCTCACGCCTGTAATCCTAGCACTTTGGGAGGCCGAGGCGGGCAGATCACATGAGCCCAGGAGTTGGAGACCAGCCTGGCCAACATGGCAAAACCCCGTCTCTACTAAAAATATGAGAATTATCTGGGCGTGATGGTGCATACCTGTAATCCCAGCTACTCTGGAGGCTGAGGCGGGAAATCACTTGAACCCGGGAGGCAGAGGTTGTGGTGAGCCAAGATCGAGCCAATGCACTCCAGCCTGGGCGACACAGGGAGACTCTGACTCAGAAAAAAAAAAAAAGGATTCCCTTCAAGAGTCTTGTGTTAGCAGTTTCCCTCAAGACCAGCAAAACTGGAGGCAGAGGGAACTGGAGATCTTCTGGAGTAGCCTTTTGTGTGTATTTTCTGCATAAGCAGATTGAGGACCAGAAAGTTAAAGCGACTTGTCCAAGGTCTCACAGCTACTAAGTGGTTGATAGAACTGGAAATCCTCCTAGGATTCTAGTCAGGGAGACAGGTCTGTGCTTTTTTCCCCAAAGCAAATGACTTCCCATTTTGGCTTTACTTTTTCTAGATAAACTCATTGCTTTAACTCTCCTTACATCCTCCCATGAACTTGTTGAATTCTGTCCACACAGCCAAAGTTGGCAGCTATACTAAAGTGGGTTGGTTTGTCAGATCCAGGAACAGAAGGCAGAGGCCTCAAGCTGGCCTGGGCCACCTTCTGAGGAACCGGCTAGATTTTAATTCAATGCCAGTGTTCAGGAAGTAAAGTAGTACCTCTTCCTGGCAGGGAGGAGAGGAGACATGTTGGAACTAGAGTGCTTGCCAAGCTGGACTGAGAGGGAAGCAAGGAACCGGTGGAGAGGGCCATTTCTAGCCTAAGGAGTGCAGGCCTGGCTCTCCACTCCAGGCCATAGCCGGGTGAAGTTAGAGGTCAGACCAAAGTTAGCTGGCATAGAAGAGCCACTCATGTTTTTAAAGAAAAACTGATTGAGACTGGGTATGGTGGCTCACACCAGTAATGCCAGCACTTTGGGAGGCTGAGGTGGGTGGATCACTTGAGGTCAGGAGTTCGAGACCAGCCTGGCCAACATGGTGAAACCCCGTGTCTACTGATAATACAAAATTAGTCAGGTATGGTGGCACGTGCCTGTAATCCCAGCTACTTGGGAGGCTGAGGCAGGAGAATCACTTGAACCTGGGTGGCAGAGGATAAACTGAGCTGAGATTGCAGCACTGCACTCCAGCCTGGGCGACAGAGGGACCCCGTCTCAAAACAAAAACAAAAACAAAAAACTGGCCGGGTGCAGATGAGGCAGCTGGTATGCTTCCGTCTGCCTGGAAAGCTGCAACCATCTCCCACGGTAATAACTAGAATCAAAAATATCACAGGGCTGTGTCTGCTAGGCCAGAATGTTCCCTGTCTGTCTGCTCTCTGGAGGCTGAGGGTGGGGGAGACTTAAAAAGCCATATATATCACCTGTAATCCCAGCACTTTGGGAGTCCGAGGTGGGCGGATCACTTAAGGCCAGGAGTTGGAGACCAGCCTGGCCTACATGGCGAAACCCCCAATCTCTACTAAAAATACAAAACAAAAACAAAAACAAAAAAAAATTAGCCGGGTGTGGTGGTAAGCGCTTGTAATCCCAGCTACTCGGGATGCTGAGGCAGGAGAATTGCCTGAATCTGGGAGGTGGAGGTTGCAGTGAGCCGAGATCACGCCACTGCACTCCAGCCTGGGTGACAGAGCAAGACTCTGCCTCAAAAAAAAAAAAAAAAAAAAAATCCAAAAAACAAAAAACAAAAACAACTGTTTGAGCTGACTAGGTGCCAAGGATACCACTATGAATGAGAGAGAAGTTCCTACCTACATGGAGTTTATGGCCAAGTGAGAGCAAAAAAAAAAAAAAAAAAAAAAAAGTTTTTGTTTGCTTTTCTTTTTTAGCACATAGATGTTTTCTAGCCACGCTGTCTGTCCTCCATCATGTTCCGGTCAGGGTTGGAGTACCTCTGGCACCTTTGAAGCTTGTGTTTCTGGTGCCAAGTAGTTGTGAACCTTGGGTTTAACCAGTGGTGTGTTAGTAAATGCTTAACGAGCAGCTCTCCGGGGTGGGGGAGGGGTGTGTGTGTGTGTGTGTGTGTGTTTATGTACATAAGCTAATTATAAATTTCACTAATGTAAAGGATATATAGTACACAGATGACTCATAACAATAAAATATACAATATTATTTATTGTAAATTCAATATAGCCAAGTGATTCTCACAGAATGCTTTCAGCAACTATTGCCCAACTCTTGTATTTGTGGTTGCACTTGATGAACAAATGTAGTTTTTTTTTTTTTTGAGATGGAGTTTCACTCTTGTTGCCCAAGCTGGAGTGCAGTGGCGCGATCTTGGCTCACTGCAACCTCTGCCTCCTGGGTTCAAGCGATTCTCCTGCCTCAGCTTCCCAAGCGGCTGAGATTACAGGCACAGGCCTGGCTAATTTCATATTTTTAGTAGAGATGGAGTTTCACCATGTTGGCCAAGTTGGTCGAACTTCTGACCTCAGGTGATCCACCCGCCTTGGCCTCCCAAAGTCCTGGGATTACAGGTGTGAGCCAACAGGCCCGGTCGATCAAATGAAGTTTTGACATGAATATTGTTGATATTTTTATTTTAAGTGAGAAACGATGATGTCAGAACTGCATTCATTTGTCCACAATGTGAGTGATTTTTATTTATTTGTTTATTTTTTTTGCCTTTTTGAGATGGAGTCTCACTCTGTCCCCCAGGCTGGAGTGCAGTGGTGCAATCTCAGCTCACTGCAACCTCTGCCTCCCGGGTTCAGGCGATTCTCGTGCCTCAGCCTCCTGAGTAGCTGGGATTACAGGCGCACGGCACCACACCTGGCTAATTTTTTTTATTTTTAGTAGAGATGGGGTTTCGCCATCTTGGCCAGACTGGTCTTGAACTCCTGGCCTCAAGTGATCCACCCGCCCCGGCCTCTCAAAGTGCTGGGATTACAGGTGTGAGCTACCGTGCCCGACCAATTTCTTTGCTGAATAGGTTAGCGGTTTTTGAACACTGGAAGACTATTTTCTCCTTTTGGTATTATTCACAATGTAACATCTACAAGATAGGGCACTCCTTTGAATGTAATCTACATTATTCAACATTGATTCTATCACTTTCAGTCTAGATAGACAACAAAACAATAGATCAAGCCTGATTTATAGCATTTGCTGATTTCTGAGTTGTAAACGTACCACCATGGTTTGATTTCAAGCAGTTAACTTCAGTGTGATTCTGGGAAGAGACGCAGTTGCACACTATTCTATAGTATTTCAACTCTACAGATACCGAAGATATAAATCATCTGAAGAGCACAGATAATGGTAAAATTATTAGGAAATGATGAGTGGTAGGGCACTGATTACGTTAGTTTTTAATATAATTTATTTAATTGTAATTTTATATGTTTTAAAATAAGTGCTATGCTTAATGAGTGACTCACAACACTTTGGAAAGTGTAGCATTCTGTCTCTCACAGGCCAGAAAGAGCAAGCTCCAGCACACACAAAGGGCCAACTGTATTTCCAAGTCCTGAAAGACCCCTCATCCCCTACTCCCATGCCCCTTTGCCATTCATTCAGGACCCCACAGCCCACTGCCTTGGATGCGAGCTCCCGGATTCCAAAGCACACCCTAGCTGGCACCGAAGCCTCACTGCCATCTTGAGCAAGGATTCTGCACTACTTGGTGATGGGTGCACTAAAATTTCAGAATGAACCACTGTATAATCCATCCATGCAACCAAAAACCACTTGTACGCCAAAAGCTATTGAAATTAATTTTTTTTTTCAAGATGGAGTTTCGCTCTTGTCGCCCAGGCTGGAGTGCAATGGCGCGATCTCGGCTTACTGCAACCTCTGCCTCCCAGGTTCAAGCAATTCTCCTGCCTCAGCCTCCCAAATAGATTGACAACAGTGGCTTTTCTATGGGTGGGTGGCCCTCTTTTTGCCTGGGAAGAGGCCCAGTCAGCATGAGGCCCAGAAGAGAGGCAGGGACACTTGCATTGACTCTGGAATGCACAGCTGGCAAGCACTCAAACCTGAGGGAGAAGAGAAAGATCAAGGAGTGAGTGCAGGGTAGCTCCGGCTCAGCCCTCTGTCAGCTTGGCCCTGCTCCTGCTGGGCTGAAATTGATTTTGGAAGCTTTCCAGAAAGGCTGGTGATGCTGGAGACTGGGCTGGGTGGCAGGGCAAACCTTTCTCTTCTGCCTCCAAGATGTTACCCAGAGCTCTGGAAAATACTCCAAGGGGCGATCCAGTGTTTGCTCTTGGAGTTTACATTTTGGGTCCTGTTTCCTTTTCAGCAGAAGTGGCTGGTAGCGGGATTTGGGTCTGGGCCTCATGCTGACTGGCTAGTCAGCTTTAAGCTGACCCTCCCTGGTGGAGAAAGCTGGGGCCAGCATTTTGGTCGGTCCTCAGTGTGCAGGCCCTGTATGCTGTCTCCTTTGGGGTCACACACACTTGTCTCTGCTCCTCAGGTAACCCCTGGGAACTTATCTGGGTGCAACTCTGCTGATGCGGTTGGGACAGTGTTGTGATGCGCTGCTCTGACGTCATTGCATGAATGAAGGCTCCGTGTTTGCACCTAGGCTGGCAGTTCTCCAGGGACACAGTCCTCAGCCCCACCCTAGCCAGCACCCATGAGAAGGACCAGCCCTCAGTAACTGGCTGAATGAATTGATGGTACAGCCTGGCTGACAGTCAAGATCCTTGTAGTGAAACAGAAGCACAGTGTGGAGTCCTGTGTGGAAGTCTCCAATTCCTGACGTCTTGCACAAAGAATGTCCTTCATTATTGCTAATGCTCTGCTGGGAGGGGGAACCTCACCATCACCCGTCCCCACCCTACACATACACACACACACACAAAGGTTTCTACTAGCTGGATGTTCTGTATTCAGAAGTTCGGGATGCCATGTTTTTTTCTCGCAACATATGAGAAGAGTCACCTCTGTCCTTACTCCCATGCGCATCGCTACACCCTGTGCCTACCGAGGCTGGCAGAAGTGTGCTGGCTGGGGAACAATTTGCTCTCGGAGATCTCAGCCTGTAGAACATCCTGCGCGGCTCAGAGGACGGTGTCTGTCCTCCCTGCAACACAGGGATTGGGAATTGATCGGGGGCAGCAGGTGCAGCAATAAGGAGGTCAATGCAGTCTCAAAGGGGAGTGTTCAACCTCTCACTACAATTACAAGTGCCCCACTCCCTGCCAAGGCCCTGCATCCCAGCATTCGCCACATATCCTCCCGGGAGATGCTGTCTGACAACAAAATTCACAGGGGTTTGGAAACAAGGAAGGCCTGATGGAGTCTGTACAGAGGTGTGCTCAGTTATGAAGTTTGCAGAGAAGGTGTGACTGCAGTTTCAGTAGGAAAAGTCTCTGGGGAACCACAATTCCTATTGTCCTTATGGCTATGGATCATGGCTATGGTTACGGTACAATTAAGGGGGCAATGCAAAAGCCACTGTCCAGAATCCCTCCCTGCATGTCCCTGAGGATGACACCTCCACACCTTCGTCAACATGTCCTGGGCTTAATGACCCTGTGGGTGCACCCAGCTTTGAAAGCTCTGATGTTTGCACGTGTGTGTATGTGTGTGTGTGTGTGTGGAAGGAGAGAGAGAAAGACAGAGAGAGAAAATTAAATACTCTGTTTCCAGACCAGACTTTGCTTCTATGCTCCAAATACATACACTCCCAATCCAAGTGCCTCCTGGGACAGCCTGACTTTACACTCCATAGGCAACTCAAATTATTTATTTATTTATTTAGAGACGGAGTTCCGCTCTTGTTGCCCAGGCTGGAGTGCAATGGCGTGATCTCGGCTCACCGCAACCTCCGCCTCCCGGGTTCGAGCGATTCTCCTGCCTTAGCCTACTGAGTAGCTGGGATTACAGGCATGCGCCACCATGCCTGGCTAATTTTGTATTTTTAGTAGAGATGGGGTTTCTCCATGTTGGTCAGGCTGGTTGGTCAGGCTGGTCTCGAACTCCTGACCTCAGGTGATCCACCCGCCTTGGCACTGCGTCCCAGCTGGCAACTCAGAATTTGATCTACCCAACACAACTTATCATTTTTCCCTTTCCCATCAAACTCACAGATCATTCTGCCTGATGATCCCTTTCTCAATAAGTGGCACTGCCACTCACCTGCCTGGCCAAGCAGGAAATCTGACACGCCCTTGTGTCACACCCCCATAAGCCTAGTCATCAAGTCAGGCCTGTTCTAGCCTTTACATTTTCACTTCATCAACCTCGCTCTCCATACACAGTCACTAACTACTTCAGGTCAGGCCCTCAGCTATGTGGAAGTGCAGCCACGCCTCCTAAAGAGCTTCTTGCCTCCAGTTCCCCCACCTCCCCATCCCACCCTCCAATCCGTTTGCAACCCCTCTTCGACAGACCAGTTCCCAAAGGAAGCGCCCAAGACAGCAGGAAGGGGAACTGCCTGACAAACAAATCTTTCTCTCCAGGTCGTAGGTGCCTGATATTTCCCCTCGATTCCGGGGACAGCACTACCATATTAAGCTAGCTCACCACTCTAGGTTATCGGATTCACCCTACTGGCATTGGCATGGGCAGAAAGGAAGAAATGTGAACTGAGAAGAAAGTTTTGGGGCCGGGCGCAGTGGCTCACGCCTGTAATGCCAGCACCTTGGGAGGCCGAGGCGGGCGGATCACCTGAGGTCGGGAGTCGAGACCAGCCCGACCAACATAGTAAAACCCCATCTCTACTAAAAATACAGAATTAGCCGGGCATGGTGGCACATGCCTGTAATCCCAGCTACTCAGGAGGCTGAGGCAGGAGAATCGCTTCAACCTGGGAAATAGGTTTCCGTGAGCCGAGATCATGCCATTGCACTCCAGCCTGGGCAACAAGAGCGAAACTCCGTCTCAAAAAAAAAAAAAAAAAAAAAGACTTGTCTCAAAAATGACACTTTTGACACCAATAAGGACATCAGGGAAGGCCCAGAGAAAGGTAATGCGCATGTCCATAGGACCAGAGGGGATCTGGGGAAAGTGGCTTCCAGAAAAGGTGTGGGCTGGGTTCTGAAGGGACAGCCCATGAGGAAGCCGTGCCCTGAAGAAGGCAGCGCCCTGTGGAAGGGAGAGGTCTCAGCTTGTCAGCTACTGCCACGACTGGTGACTGTGCTTCCCTCCCACGGCTGTTCTGTGGGGAGAGCCAGCGAATAGCTCTCAGAGGAGATGTTATTATCTCCCAGAGTGCAGGTGTCCCAGCTTCCTTCAGGAGGGAGAGAGAAACTGGTGACAGGAAATTGGGGGTGGGGCTGAAGAAGCGCTCCATTCTCCTACTTAAGACCTCTGACCTGGAAAGTTGACAGAGCCACGCGTTTCTTCCTCTGGGTGGGTGGACCTGATCCTCCTCAGAGTCTGAGGGTGGCTTTTTCTCTACAAAACTCAAGTCTCTCTCTTTCTTTTTTTTTTGAGACGGAGTTTCAATCTTGTAGCCCAGGCTGGAGTGCAATGGCTCGATCTCGGCCCACTGCAACTTCCACCTCCCAAGTTCAAGAGATTCTCATGCCTCAGCCTCCTGAGTAACTGGGATTACAGGCACCACCACGTCCCGGCTAATTTTGTATTTTTAGTAGAAGCAGGGTTTCTCCATGTTGGTCAGGCTGGTCTTGAACTCCCGACCTCAGGTGATCTGCCTGCCTCGGCCTCCTGAAAGTGCTGGGATTAGGCGTGAGCCACCACGCCTGGCCTCAAGTCTCTTCTTAACCACCACCCTCTAGGCCAGCCGGAGGGAGACAGCCCCTATAAGCAATAGCTTCCACCAACCTCTAGAGTCCTGCAAGGTGACACTGAAGCCCACATCCTTCTGTGGCTGCCTCTGTCATCTCAAGGACACTATACCAACCAGTCCTCTAGGATGCGACACCACTGGACTTCTTGGGAAGAGCCCACCGTGCCTCATTCATCTTTGTATCTGTACTATGACATGTCCCTCAAACATAACCAGAGCTAAGAGAGTGACCACCACGCATCCTTCTGCTCAGCCTGCAAAATGTCCATCTTTTCTCCATCCTGATACTTCCTCCAAGGTCAACCCTCTCCCCTACACCCTTTGTTTTTTGTCATGTGTTTGCTTTGGAGATAGGGTCTTGCTCTGTTGCCCAGGCTGGAGTGCAGTGGCATGATCATGGCTCACCAAAACTTGACCTCAGTTCAATTGATCCTCCCACCTCAGCCTCCTGAGTAGCTGGGACTACAGGTGCGTGCCACCACATTCGGCTAATTTTTGTATTTTCTTTTCTTTTTTTTTTTTTTTTTTTTTGAGGCGAATTTTCGCTCTTGTTGCCCAGGCTGGAGTGCAATGGCACGATCTCAGCTCACCAAAACCTCCGCCTCCTGGGTTCAAGTGATTCTTCTGCCTCAGCCTCCCAAGTAGCTGGGATTACAGGCATGTGCCACCATGCCCGGCTAATTCTGTATTTTCAGTAGAGATGGGGTTTCTCCACGTTGGCCAGGCTAGTCTCAAACTCCTGACCTCAGGTGATCCGCCCACGTCGACCTCCCAGAGTGCTGGGATTACAGGCGTGAGCCACTGTGCCTGGTCTAATTTTTGTATTTTTTGTAGAGATGGGTTCTCTCTATGTTGCCCCAGGCTGATCTTGAATTCCTGGCAAGAGATCTTCCTACCTCGGCCTCCCAAATCCTAGGATTACAGGCATGAGCCACCATGCTTGGCCCCTTTCACTCCTTTGAGAGTATATCTTTTTACTGCCCCAAAGTCCAGATTCTGACCATGGTGAGTAGGTCTCTTCAAGATCTAGCTGCTGCTTTCATTTCTCACCACTCCCTCCCCCATTCTTAGTACCCTGTGTGTTGCCATACTTTAAAAACTCTTTATTTGGAAGTAATTTCAGGCCAGATGTAGTGGCTCATAGCTGTAATCCCAGCACTTTTGGAGGCTGAGGCAGGTGAGATCGCTTGAGCCTAGGAGTTCAAGGCCAGCCTGGCCAACATGGCCGAACAAATGTAGTTCTGACATGGCTGTTGGTTGATATTTTCATTTAAGTTAGAAACAGTGATATCAGACTGCGTTCATTTGGCCACAATGTGAGTGATTTCTTTTTGAGATGGAGTCTCTGTCGCCCAGCCTGGAGTGCAGTGGTGCGATCTTGGCTCACTGCAACCTCTAGGAGGGATTTACTGAGAAGCAGAATATGTACATGGTTTTAAAGTATCTCCCACTGTCTGCTTATTACATGAAAGGAAGGAAAAAGAGTAGGCATACAGTAGAGAAATTGGGCACTGCCTTTAACTAGTGATCAAAAAATCCCTCCTAGATTTTAGCATCCATTGATAATTCCTGTCTGATTCAATTTTTTTAAAACAAGGGTGACTATATATTTGAATAAGGAAATATATCACAACAAATTACAACCTGAAAAAATCGACATATATCACAAAGATTTCAAAAATCTACACACGTTAAGGTTTTTATTGACTGCCTGATATACCTCTATGCTTTTCCTATTCCTTCTTGTTGTTTATTCTTTGAAATTCTCTTCATATCATAATAATTTGTAAACCATTTTCTATGGAAAGAATAGAAAGATGATTTAGCGTTTCCTGTAGCATAATCTGTATAGGAAAAGTTAGTTGCATGGTAAGAGTTAGTTTCGTTCCCAGGAGCCTCAGTATCACTTCCGGGAATCTTCCTTTATCTGCAACCATGGGCGTTTACTTGTACTCACCCTACTGAGCCGATCTCAGGTGTAAATTCATGTCCTAAGGGATGTGTTCATTATTTCTAGGGGTTTAATTTGTATCTCACGTAAAGTGCTGAGCTTCCTTCTTAGATCTCTAGGTGGGCATCTTTGCCACATCCTCACGTATACTTCATTCTCTGAGAGGTTTTAGAGTCTCTCAGAAGGAAAAAATATTTCTGTTTTGTTTTGTTTTTGCTTTTTTGAGACAGGATCTCACTCTGTCGCCTAGATTGGAGTGCAATGTCATGGTCTCAGCTCACTGCAACCTCTGCCTCCCCAGGCTCAAGCGATTCTCCTGCCTTAGCCTTCTGAGTACCTGGGATTACAGGCGTGCACCACTACTGCCGGCTAATTTTTTTGGTATTTTTAGTAGAGTTGGGGTTTCACCATGTTGGCCAGGCTGGTCTCGAACTACTGACCTCAAATGATCCACTGCCTTGGCCTCCCAAATTGCTGGGATTACAGGCGTGAGCCACTGCACCCAGCCGAAAAAGGATTTCATAAAAGCATTTCATGTTGCAGTTCAAAGTGGCTATAAGAAGCATTTAGTCCAGGATATTTTAAATTTCAGTTCTCTAAGGTCCACCCTCACAATTTTGCTATTTCCACGTACCACTTTTGCTGTTATTCCCTTACCATTTATTTTCCAGTTGTTTACTTAGCCATACATGTTAACCTGGCTTGACACAATTCTGTTCATAAAATTGCATGTTGAATTGCAAGTTATATATTTTTTCCTGATGTACATTAAACTATATTTAGAGCTTAAAAAAAAAAGTCTCTCTGGGTCCAGCTACAAATCGCTTTATGTTCCGTGTGCTGTTGCAGTAGATACTGAAACAAATGAAGTTGCAGTAACTGGATAAGACTTTTATTGGGGGAGTTAATGATTTAGGAATAAGAAATCTCAGTGATGAAAACTGCATGGAAATCTTGTTATTTTCAAAGGCCAAAGTAATTATCCTTTTGATTAGAGTGAAGAAGTGAAAATAGGTATGGGTTTATTTTCTTTTTCTCTAAGAGGTTTTTTTTTTTTTGACAAGAATGATGTGCTTTCGAAAGTCATTTTAATCCAGTGAAAAAAAAGGAGTACAAATGAGTAATAAAGAAAGTGAGTGAGGGAACCAGGCTCAGGGTTAATGAGGGATAAGAAGATCTTGCTTTGGTCACTTCTCCTAGTAATCTATAAAAACTTTCCCTCTCAGCCGGGCGCGGGGCCCATGCCTGTAATCCCAGCACTTTGGGAGGCTGAGGCGGGTGGATCACGAGGTGAGGCACTCAAGAACAGCCTGGCCAAGATGGTGAAACCCTGTCTACCAAAAATACAAAAATTAGCTGGGCGTGGTGGCGGGTGCCTGTAATCCCAGCTACTCGGGAGGCTGAGGCAGGAGAATCTCTTGAACCCAGGAGATGGAGGTTGCAGTGAGCCGAGATCACGCCACTGCACTCTAACCTGGGAGACAGAGCAAGACTCAGTCTCAAAAAAAAAAAAAAACCAGCTTTCCCTCTCGTTTCACTGGTCAATCTCTATATGTAGGAGCAACCACCCGTACTCCATGCATTAACCTACCCACATAGTCTTTTGTACTTTGCTGTTGTTTGCAATTTCCAAAATCCCTTTCATTTTTCTGACTAACATTTGATGGTTTTTTCTGTTTATTTTTCATTTACACATAATAACTGTACATTTTTGTAAGATACAGAGTAGTATTTCCATACATGTATACAGTGTGTAATAATCAAATCTGGGTAATTAGCATATTCATCACTTCAAACATTTATCATTTCTTTATGTTATAAACATTGAAAATCCTTTCTTCTTGGTTTTTGAAAACACACGGTAAATTATTATGAATCATATTCACCCTACAGTGCTACAGAACACTAGAACTTATACCTTCCGTCTAGCTATGACTTTGTATCCATTAACCAACCTCTCCCTGTCCAGCCGTTCTCCCTCCCCTCCCCCCAGCCTCTAACTACAATTCTACTCTCTATTTCTATGAGCTCACTTTTTTTCAGCTCCCACATATGAGTGAGAATATGTGATATTTATCTTTCTGTGCCTGGCTTATTTCACTTAACATAATGTCCTCCTGGTTCATTCATGTTCCCTCTAAAGTCATGATCTCATTTTTTTTTAATGGCTGAATAATATTCCATTGTGTATATGTACTACATTTTCTTTATCCATTCATCTGTTGATGGGCATTTAGTTGGTTCCACATCTTGGCTATTGTGACTAGTGCTGCAATGAATATAAGGGAGCAGGTATCCCTTTGATATACTGATTTCCTTTCCTTTGGATAAATAGTAGCAGAATTGCTGAATAGTCTGGTAGTTCTATTTAATAATTTTTAAGACGTCTCCATACCGTTTTCCATAATGGCTGTACTAATTTACATTCCCAGTAACAGTGAGTTCCCTTCTCTCTGCATCCTCGCCAGTATTTGTCTGTTCTTTTTTTTTTTTAATCTTTTTGATGGTAGCCATTCTAACTGGGGTGAAATGATATCTCATTGTGGTTTTGATTTGCATTTTCCTAATGATTAGTGATGCTGAGCATTTTTTTCACATACTTGTTGGCCATTTTTTTTTTTTTTTTTTTTTTGAGACAGAGTTTCGCTCTTGTTGCCCAGGCTGGAGTGCAATGGTGTGATCTCGGCTCACTGCAACCTCTGCCTCCCAGGTTCAATTGATTCTCCTGCCTTAGCCTCCCGAGTAGCTGGAATTATAGGCATGCGCCACCATGCCTAGCCAATTTTGTATTTTTAGTAGAGAAGGGGTTTCTTCATGTTGGTCAGGCTGGTCTCAAACTCCCGACCTCAGATGATCCGCCCGCCTTGGAATCCCAAAGTGCTAGTATTACAGGCATGAGCCACCATGCCCAGCCTGTTGATTTTTAAATCTTTTCAAAAAACAACTTTTCTTTTTTAAAAAAAATTCAGTTGTTTTGAGGCAGACAGATCACGAGGTCAGGAGTTCGAGACCAGCCTGGCCAATACGATGAAACCCCGTCTCTACTAAAAATACAAAAATTAGCCAGGCATGGTGGCGGGTGCCTGTAAGCCCAGCTACTCGGGAGGCTGAGGCAGGAGAATTGCTTGAACCGGGGAGGCAGAGATTGCAGTGAGCCAAGATCATGCCATTGCATGCCAGCCTGGGTGACAGGGTGAGACTCCGAACTGAAAAAAAATTCAGTAGTATTTTTGGGGTACAGGTGGTTTTTGGTTACATGGATAAGTTCTTTAATGAAAAACCAACTTTTTATTTCATTGATCTTGTATATTTTTTTTAGTCTCAATTGTATTTATTTCTGCTCTGGCTTTTATTATTTCTTTCCTTCTACTAATTTTGGGTTTGGTTTGTTCTTGCTTTTGTAGTTTTTTGAGGTGCATTGTTTGGTTGTTTATTTGAAGTCATTTTACTTTTTGACAGAGTTGCTTATTGGTGTAAACTCTCCTCTTAGTACTGCTCTTACTGTATCTTACAGATTTTGGCATGTTGTATTTCATTCGGTATTTTTTTCTTTTTGAGACAGGGTCTCATTCTGGCCCCCAGGATGGAGTGCAGTGGCACGAGCATAGCTCACTGCAGCCTCAAACTCCTGGTCTCAAGTTGATCTTCCCACCTCAGCCTCCTGAGTAGCTAGGCCTATAGGCTTGTACCACTGTACCCAGCTTATCTTTTTAATTTTTTTTTTTTTTTTTTAGAGACAGGGTCTGACTGTGTTGGCCAGGCTGGTCTTGAACTCCTGGCCTCAAGTGATCCTCCCACAGCTTCCTAAAGTGTTGGGATTACAGGCATGAGCCCACCATCCGGCCCCCTCCAATCTATATAATGATATTTGCAAAATGATGTGTTTCCCACTCTCAGGCTCCCTCCATCCACATTTGCCAGTTGGCCCTTGCACTCTAGCCATTTTCAACCACTGTTGGTTCTCTGCATCTGCTAAGTACTATTGGCTAATCCTATTTATCCTTCAGCCTGGGCTACTACACTTGGTAATGCACAACATTCACATTGCAGCCATGCCACGTGGCAGCTGTGGTTGAGAGAGCACTTCCTTTTTTATTTTTTTGAGACACAGTCTTGCTCTGTCACCCGGGTTAGAGTACAGTGGCGCAATCTTGGCTCACTGCCACCTCCGCCTCCCGGGTTCAAGCTATTCTCTTGCCTCAGCCTCCTGAGCAGCTGGGATTACAGGCATGTGCCACCACGCCTAGTTAATTTTTGTATTTTTAGTAGAGACAGGGTTTTGCCATTTTGCGCAGGCTGGTCTTGAACTCCTGGCCTCAAGTGATCAGCCCGCTTCCGCCTCTCAAAGTGCTGAGATTACAGGCGTGAGCCACCGTGCCCGGCTGAAATGGAGCTTCCTCTCGGAAGTGTTCCCATATTCCACAAATGTCAGTTAGTTTGACATTGTTTGCTCCCAAGTCTCAGTCTTCTGACCCCTCTTAACACTCTTGTCACACTATATTGTAATTGTACTTGTCTGCCTCCTTCATTGGGATATAAGGTCCATAACGGTAGGACTTTTCTCTCTTCTCCACTGTGTATCCCTTGCTCCTAGGGCAGTGCTCAGCCCACAATATCTGTCCGCAAATGTCAAATCAATAAATAGTTTGGTCTTACGTTATAGCTAGTTATATATGTATATATAACTAATTCCATTTATGACTGGCTTCTCTGGCAGAGGACAAAGTCCTTAAGGGAAAGGACTATGCTTAAGTCAACTTTGCATCCTCTTCCCCTCCCCTTGGTACTGGGTACAGGACCTTGCTCATAACAGGCACTCAACAAATGTTTACTGAATGAGTCTGTATGTGTATATTGGTTGTTAAGGGTACACTTTTTTTTCCTTTCCATAGAACTGCACTAAACTGTGTATGAGCAAGATCTGAGAAGCAGGCGATGTGGTCTTTGAACTCCTGCTGTTCTGGCACACCTGGGCCCAACCCTGACTGAGCCCGAGACACAGGAAGGAAATGCAGTTGTAATGTGATTAGGGTCATGAGGGTTTCCATAACTGAGGGATGCCAAAACCTGAGTGAGTCTCTGAGGGCAATCAAACTTGTCCAGGACCTATCCTGAAGCTCTGAAGCCTTCCTAGATGACAGTCTCTGGCTCCTCCTATGGAAACCCTCATTGGAGCCCCTGGCAGAGCTAGATACCTAGGCAGGTGGGCTGACTTTGGAAGTCTTTCTGGTGCAATGTCCCTTTGCAGGTGAGCTGACTTTGGAAGTCTTTTTGGTGCAATGTCACTTGGACGCCAATGTCACTTGGATAATGTTTCTTCTTTCTACATTATCCCAATTTGTGTTGGGATAATGTAGAAAGAAGAAACCTGGAGGAGAAGGCCTAGGAGGGGGCGGGCTGACAATGCAGCCCTTTGAAGAGCACAGGCCACCTCTGTGGTCTGGGGCACAGCCTGCCAATCTGGCAGAATGACCTCAGATGATGGCAGAGACAACAGCTGGATTTCAGATTGTTGTCTTGCCCTGCAACCCCGGGGCCCCCGTACCCTCAGGTCCATTGCCACAGCAGTACATGCTTCTTTGAGGAGGCTGAGACCTTTGATCAGCTCCATAGCCAGAGCGACTCTTCCTAGAAGGCACTAGCTGGGGAAGCTCTCCTGTAGACTCTGACCAGCCCTCTAGAGGCAGAGTGGGGCCCCAAGGGCAGAACCAGGAAAAAGTCAGTGTAGCAAGAACTTATGACACAATCCTGCCTTTTTTTTTTTTTTTTTTTGAGACGGAGTTTCATTCTTGCTGCCCAGGCTGGAGTGCAATGGCACGATCTCGGCTCACTGCAACCTCCACCTCCCAGGCTTAAGTGATTCTCCTGCCTCAGCCTCCTGAGTAGCTGGGATTACAAGCACCCGCCACCATGCCTGGCTAACTTTTGTATTTTTAGTAGAGACAGGGTTTCTCCATGTTGGTCAGGCTGGTCTTGAACTCCCAACCTCAGGTGATGCCCCTGCCTCAGCCTTTCAAAGTGCTGTGATTACAGGCATGAGCCACTGCGCCCGGCCACAATCTTGCCTTTATACAGGAATTTTAGCCTAGATACAGGCTATTCTTTAGTTTTTCCTTTCTGTGTAAGAAATGCACCATACAACACAACATTCGGCTTTTTCCCAATAGGAAAAAAAATGCACCAAAGGGCCCAAGATCAGTACATGAAAGCCTTGAAACTTACAGCCAGGGAGTAGAGGGACATGCATCTAACACAAGAACCACTGACATGGACATTTTTCTTTTGTTTAAAAAGCATGTATAGGGCAGGCGCAGTGGCTCACAGCTGTAATCTCAGCACTTTGGGAGGCTGAGGTGGGTGGATCACCTGAGGCCAGGAGTTCGAGACCAGCCTGACCAACATGGTGAAACCCTGTCTCTACTAAAAATACAACAAATTAGCCAGGTATGCTGGCGCATGACTGTAATCCCAGCTACTTGGGAGGCTGAGGCAGGAGAACTGCTTGAACCCAGGAGGGGGAGGTTGCAGTGAGCCGAGATTATGCCATTGCACTCCAGCCTGGGCAACAGAGTGAGACTTCATCTCAAAAAATAAAATAAATAAATAAATAAATAAAAAGCATGTATATTGCACTTACCACATGCCCAGGCACTGTTCTAAATGCATTACAATCTGTTAACTCACTGAATCCTCATAACAAGGATTTTTTTTTAAAGTAGGTACAGTTATCATCCCCATTTTACGGTGGAAGAAATGGAAGCACAGAGAGGTTAAATAATTTGCCCGAAGTTGTAACCGCCCAGTGGGTTCACCTTGCCCACTGCCTAGACGGAGCCGATTTATCAAGACGGGGAATTGCAATGGAGAGTTCCGCCTATGCCCAGGAATGAACAAAGACAGCTTAAAGGTTAGAAGCAAGGTGGAATCAGTTAGGTGTGATTTCTTTCACGGTCATAATTTCCTCTGTTATAATTTTGCAAAGGTGGTTTCAAAGTCACACAGCTGATAAATGGCAGTCAGCATTCCAGCCAAGGCAGCCTCTGTTTGCTTCGGCACTCTGCCCTGCTGTCTCCCTGATTTTACAAGCCTTGTGATCATAGAACAGGACAGGGAGTGGCCCTCTTACTCCCTCCCTTTTCCTTTCTTCCTTAGGTTCTTTTATATGGATCAAGTTCAGGAGTCCAGCAGCCTGTCCCCTAGCCACACCAGGGAGAAAAAGTGTGTGTGTGTGGGGCGGAGGGGTAGAGAAAGAGAGAGAGAGAGAATTTGAGAGAATATGAAGGTGGCACTGCTCTCTCCATGCTTCTGGAAAAGCCAGCTCTGTCAAGGACTGAGGAATACTGCAGTGGAAATTCCTGCATTTCTCTCTCCTGAGCCAGAATTCTGAGATGAGTATGCTTAGATACTCCCCTAAGATGAGCAGCATCAAAGTCTCTTTAACCTTTGCCTCAGGGAACAGTGACCTAACAAAGAGGAGCAGGGGGCACTACGCTTCTGCTTTACATGGGGAAGAGAGGGAAGAAAGTGCTATTGTGAAAGAGAATGACTTATTTATATTAAGCAAGGTCCCAGTGGCCTCTTTGTAAATTTCACTCTGGAGAAAATAAAGCCAGAGCTGCAAGTCCAAACAGGTAAAATTTTCATAAGCTCGTGGAAATTTCAACTAGAGAGTTCAGGCACCCATGGCTGGGATGAGGGCAACAAATCTGGAGCAACAAACATGCAACCAACAAGCTTTTTTGACGGCACATTTTTGTTTGGCAACCCTCTAGGCACTGGGATACAAATATGAGTAAGAACGCTACCACCTAAAATAATAGATGCTTGCATGGGTATAGATTATCTCTGGAAGGGAACACCAGAATGTGGTCATGGAGATTACCTGCGGGTGGCGAGGGAACGGGTGGGAGAGAAACTAACTTGTTACTGTAAACCCTTTATATGTTTTCAATTTGGTATCCGAGGCATACATTACCCATTCAAAAAATAAATACTGTACCAGGGAGACACAAATACGTAAATGTGTAAGTAGAGAAGTAAATAGCAGCATGAGCTCACAAAAGCATGTTTACAGTGCTAGAGTTATTGACAATAATGGAGGAACAATGATATAAAGACTGAATTTACTAGTCTGGGCATGATGGCTCACACCTGCAATCCCAGCACTTTGGAGGCATGTGTCGAAACCCCGTCTCTACAAAAAATACAAAAATTAGCTGGGCATGGTGGTTCATGCCTGCAATCCCAGCTACTTGGGGGGCTGAGGTGGGAGGATCACTTGAGCCTGGGCTGTTGAGGCTGCAGTGAGCCGAGATCGTGCCACTGCACTCCAGCCTGGGAGACAAGAGTGAGACCCTGTCAAAAAAAAGACTGAATTTACCAATTTGGCTTCCTGGTTTAGGACAGAATTGAGGCTTCAGCCATGACAGTGACATCTAAGAAGTCCCTCTACCTCTAGCCAGAGGTCCTGGTTAGAAGAAAAAAGGCGTGTTTTCTAGTCTTTTCCAAACACATCACAAGAGCAGTATATAACCTGACAAGAAGGCAGAAGGAGTTTTATGCTTCCACACGCATTGGCGGCCTCCTCCCCCTCACAGACAAAGGTGACTGTGTCAGTAACAGGTATTTATCTTGCAAGCACATACCTGTGCCTAGCCAGACCTACTCCCTGGCATAGAGAAGTGATTCCTGACAGACTCTGCATCTAACTGGTCTTGGGGAAACGCCACCTGCTCACTCTGGCCTAAACCTGCTGAGGAGCTAACACAATCCTGGGAAAAAGGGTCAAGAAATCAAGTTCTGGCTGTGAGAAATCAAGTTCTGGCTCACTCCTGTAATCCCAACACTTTGGGAAACTGAGGCAGGAGGCTCACTTGAGAGCAGGAGTTCGAGGCTGCAGTGAGCTAAGATCATACCACTGCACTCTTGCCTGGGCAACACTGAGACCCTGTCTCAAAAGAAAAAAAAGGAATAAAAAACAAAACAAATGGATAACTCAATTATCCACAGGTGGATTGTTTTCTTCTGGATTATGGACTGACAATTTTTTTTTTTTTTTTTTTTTTTTTGCATGACAGACTCCGTCACCCAGGCATGATCTTGGCTCACTGCAATCTCCACCTCCTGGGTTCAAACAATTCTTCTGCCTCAGCCTCCCGAGTAGCTGGGGCTACAGGCGCCCACCATGACACTCGGATAATTTTTGTATTTTTAGTAGAGATAGGGTTTTGCCAAGTTGGCCAGGCTGGTCTCGAACTCCTGACCTCAAGTGATCCACCCACCTCGGCCTCCCAAAGTGGTGCGATTACAGGTGTGAGCCACCGTGCAGGGCCTATGCTGAGAGTTTTTAATCCTGGCCTGATATCCCTCATATACCCCTCACCCCAGGCTACCTTTACACTTCCTTTATCCAAAACCAGTGGATCTGCTAGGGAAATAATAATGTCATAATAACTATGACTGCCACCCTTTATTGCATGCTTCCAGGGGCTAGACATCAGGCTGTGTTACATGTATTAGTCTTCATGCAATCCTCACAAATACCCAGTGAGAAAGGTATTCCAGCTATCTGTGTTTTGCAGATGAAGACACTCAGGGCCGGGCACGGTGGCTCACGCCTGTAATCACAGCACTTTGGAGGCTGAGGTGGGCGGATCACCTGAGGTCAGGAGTTTGAGACTAGCTGACCAACATGGAGAAACCCAGTCTCTATTAAAAATACAAAAAAATTAGCCGAGTGTGGTGGTGCATGCCTGTAATCCCAGCTACTCGGCAGGCTGAGGCAGGAGGATAGCTTGAACCTGGGAGGGGGGAGGTTGCAGTGAGCCAAGACCACGCCATTGCACTCCAACCTGGGCAACAAGAGTGAAACTCAGTCTCAAAAAAAAAAAAAAAAAAAGAAAAGAAAAGAAAAGAAAAGAAACTCAGGGAGATAAACAGCTAGCAAATGGTGGTGACTGGACTGAAAGCCAGACTGTGTGGCTGAGCGCCCATACCGCTGGTCTGTAAAGGCTCTTAACCACTCTCCTATTCTGCATCCCATAAAGTTAATTTTAATGAGCCTAATCCAACTCTATTTAGTAAGAGAAATATGCTGCCAAAAATCACTTACGGTATCCTAAAGCTAAATATAAAAGGCTTTTCTATTATCACTTGTTTGGGGACTATTTAGGCCGAGGCTTCCTTCCAAGGGCCTGTGTAAACAAGGGACTTGTGGCAGTTTAGCATCTGGGCAGACAGGAAATTAGCCCAGCTCTGCTGGCTCTGTCAGGGCCCTAAAAAGATCTACTCACAGGGGAAGTTAAACTTATAGAACCAGCATGGGCCAGGCGCGGTGGCTCACGCCTGTAATCCCAGCACTTTGGGAGGCCGAGATCAAGATCACTTGAGGTCAGGAGTTCGAGACCAGCCTGGCCAACATGGCAAAACCCCATCTCTACTAAAAATACAAAAAATTACCTGGGTGTCGTGGAGCGAGCCTATAGTCCCAGCTACTTGGGAGGCTGAGGCAGGAAAATTGCTTGAACTGGGGAGGCTGAGGTTGTAGTGAGCCGAGATCGTGCCACTGCACTCCAGCCTGGATGACAGAGCAAGACTCCGTCTTAAAAACCAAACCAAAACAAAAAACAAAAGACAACCCATCATGGAAATGAAAACCTTAGACCAGGCCCTGGAATCAGTAATGTCAAGAATCGCCGCCGGGCGCGGTGGCTCACGCCTGTAATCCCAGCACTTTGGGAGGCCGAGGCGGGTGGATCACGAGGTCAAGAGATCGAGACCATCCTGGCCAACAGGGTGAAACCCCGTCTCTACTAAAAATACAAAAAATTAGCTGGGTGTGGTGGGGTGTGCCTGTAGTCCCAGCTACTCGGGAGGCTGAGGCAGAAGAATTGCTTGAACCCGGGAGGCGGAGGTTGCGGTGAGCCGAGATCGCGCCACTGCACTCCAGCCTAGTGCCTGACGACGGAGCCAAGACTCTGTCTCAAAAAAAAAAAAAAAAGAATCGCCATCCAGTTTACTGTCCCTGGGGTGGGTAGTTTGTTGGGGGATGTGGGGGACACAGGCCCAGGATGAGCATTTTGTAGTTGATAGCTGAGAGTTTTGTGGGCTGGCTTCTGGGTCCCATTGGGTCATGCTCTTGGAATTCTAGATATATGTTCAGGCCCAGAAGAAGAAACTTCCAGAGTCTATTATCCCATATTCTCAGCTTCTCTGCACCTGCAGAGGGAGATTGGGCCTCATCTTCCTTAGCTTGCTGTCATGGATTTGTCTTCCTCTTCTCTAAAATGCTGTGGCTGGAGACCAAGAGACTTCTCTAACCATCACCCGAGACACTTTTTTCCTTATATTACTTCTTTGTTTTTGTTTCTGAGATGGAGTCTTGCTCTGTTGCCCAGGCTGAAGTGCAGTGGCATGATCTCGGCTTACTACAACCTCCACCTCCTGGGTTCAAGTGATTCTCCTGCCTTAGCCTCCCAAGTAGCTGGGATTACAGGTGCCTTCCACCATGCTCAGCTAATTTTTGTATTTTTTGTAGAGACGGAGTTTCACTATGTTGGCCAGGCTGATCCTGAACTCCTGACCTCAGGCAATCTGCCGGGCTCCGCTTCCAAAGTGCTGGGATTACAGGTATGAGTCACCATGCTCAGCCTGTCATATTACTTCTTCACTGACTTCTTTTTTTTTTCTTTTTTGAGACAGAGTCTCACTCTATCGCCCAGGCTAGAGTGCAGTGGTGCGATCTTGGCTCACTGCAACCTCCGCCTCCCAGGTTCAAGTGATTCTCCTGCTTCAGCCTCCCAACAGGCGCTGGCCACCATGCCGGGCTAATTTTTGTATTTTTAGCAGAGATGGGGTTTCACCATGTTGATCAGGCTGGTCTCGAACTCCTGACCTCATGGTCCACCTGCCTCGGCCTTCCAAAGTGCTGCGATTACAGGCGTGAGCCACCGTGCCTGGCCTCTTCATGACTTCTTAATGCACAGTCGGGGAACTGAGCAGCTGCCTGTGCCTGGCTAGGCTGGGTCTGCAGCCACACAGCCCCATCACAGCAGCCTCCACCTTTGCTGAGACAGATCCATGGGGCCAGCCCTGAAGACATCCTCTCTTTCCCTCTTCCTGGAATGCCCTTCCCATTCTGCTCTCACACCTCCTGCCCCTTCACCTTCAATCACTCAGGTAAAACCCACTACCTACTCGCCTGCCACTTGTGTCTTCCAAGGGTTTTCTATACTCAATATAGTCAGTGGTACCACATTGCTTTATTGTTACTGGAACAATAGCATGGATTCCAGCTACCTTTTACTGAGCGCTACCTGTGAGCCAGGCGTTATCTCATTCATGCAGTATCGCATTGAAACCCCACAACCACCCTGTGAGGTGGGTAGTGTTTTTGTCCTCCCCATTTTTACAGATGAGGTAAACAGGTTCGGGAAGTCAAGCAGCTGGACTTACAACATAGTGCTAAGAAGTGATGGGACAGAGATCTGAACCCAGGTCTCTGTGATCTCTGAACCAATGTGGGCTTGCCTTTTCTCTTCCATCAGGTTGGGTTTAGTGAAGGAGTCTTTGATTTCTCCTGGGTTTCCACCTCCCCGCACCCAATCCTGGGCTCAGCTTGTAGTGGGCACTTGCCTGACCGATCTCAGTTGGCAGGGGACTTCCTAGCACCATCAGGCTCACTGGGCCTCACACTCTGCTCCTTCCTGGCCCTGTTAGGGAGATGCAAATGGTGAGCTGTCCAGGAGCTAGAAGCAGGAGGAAGTGTCAAGTTTGGGCAATAACCAATGTCCTCTGTAGTCGGGTAAGGGCTCTTTGGCTTCCCAGCAGTTGCCTCATTGCCACATGGCAACACACACACCTCTGACATTGCAGCTCCTGCTAATAGGGCAGGGGAGGCTGGGCTTGGTGGCTCATGCCTGTAATCCCAGCACTTTGGGAGATCGAGGCGGGTTGATCACAAGGTCAAGAGTTTGAGACCAGCCTGGCCAATATGGTGAAACCCCATCTCTACTAAAAATACAAAATTTAGCCGAGCTTGGTGGCGGGCAGGAGAATTGTTTGAATCTGGGAGGCGGAGGTTGCAGTTGAGCTGAGATTGTGTCATTGCACTCCAGCCTGGGAGACAGCAAGACTCTGTCTCAGAAAAAAAAAAAAAAAGGCAGGGCGAATTGAATGGCCTCGATATCCTCTTTGTTCTTGCTCAGATAGCTGAGGCACCTATGAAGGGAGATTTCGTTTTTTTTTTTTCTGAGATGGAGTCTCACTGCAATGCCCAGGTTGGAGTGCGATGGCGCGATCTTGGCTCACTGCAACATCTGCCTCCCAGGTTCAAGCCATTCTCCTGCCTCTGCCTCCTGAGCAGCTGGGATGACAGGTGCCTGCACCACTCCTGGCTAATTTTTGTTTTTTTAATAGAGATGGGGTTTCACCATATTGGCCAGGCTGGTCTCGAACTCCTGACTTCAAGTGATACGCCCGCCTCAGCCTCCCCAAGTGCTAGGATGACAGGCGTGAGCCAATGTGCTTGGCCGGGAGATTGCCTTTCATATCACTAGTATTGCCATCGTAATTGGACTCTGCCAGATATCATCTGCCCCCTTGTGGACTGTTCTGTCCTGACAATTCAAAGGAAGAGAAGGAAAAAAAAAAATACAGGCAGTCTCTAAAATTTCTGGGAAAATGTCATTGACGGAAAAATTTGCAGCGTCTGGGAATTGGCCATTCCGACTTTCACAGACCAGGGCCAGCAGAACCCCCCTGTGAGTCTTCCGGGTTGTTTTACGCTTTGACGGGGGTTGCAGACAGGCTCAGCTCTGTGCTTTTCGGCAGTAAAACACTCGTGGTAGGTCTCTGCATCTTTCTGAGCTCATACCTATCTCTCTTTCTAATTTGCAGTCATCTCTCCGCAGTTTCCTTTCAAAAATAACAGGTTTTATTATTCTGCTTTGTCTGTCGTACCTGTCCTCTCATCACTATTGCCATCACCCTAGCCTGTCCTTAATCCCTTTGCTGTTGCAACAACTGCCACACCTGTGTCTCCTCCCCTCCTCCACTTCAACCCACACCTCACACCACATCTGTGTTCATTGTGCAACACCCATCGTACTTTGTGTGTGAGCCTCCCCACTGCCTACAGGGAGAAAAAGGTTCAAGCCCCCAACCTTCCTCTCAGTCAACAAATACCAGCTGATGATCTACTGTATACAAAGCACTCTTCCAAAATCTGCTTCAGCCTAAGGGGTGTGATCACAATGGCAAACAACTGTCCTTGAGGGTTGCAGCAGGCACTTTACACACATTGTGTCATGTAATCTGTTTTTCTGGAGCAGAGTCTCGCTCTGTCGCCCAGGCTGGAGTGCAGTGACAGATCTCGGCTTACTGCAACCTCCAGCTCCCAGGTTCAAGTGATTCTCCTGTCTTAGCTTCCTGAGTAGCTAGGACTACAGGTATGCACAACCACACCCGGCTAATTTTGTTTGTTTGTTTTGTTTTGTTTGAGATGGAGTTTCACTCTCTTGTTGCCCAGGCTGGAGTGCAGTGGTTCGATCTCGGCTCACTATGACCTCCACCTCCTGGGTTCAAGCGATGCTCCTGCCTCAGCCTCCTGAGGAGCTGAGATTACAGGTGCCCGCAATCATGCCCAGCTAATTTTTGTATTTTTAGGAGAGACACGGTTTCACCATGTTGGCCAGGCTGGTCTGGAACTCCTGGGTCAAGTGATCCTCCCATCTTGGCCTCCCAAAATGCTGGGATTACAGGGGTAAGCCACCACACCTGGCCCGCCCGCTCTCCCCTCCCCTCCCTTCCTTTCTTCATCAAGCACATATTGAGAGCCTACTATATGCCAGGGACTGTGCCAGCTACTGAGAATAGAGCAGAGGCAGAGGGCCCTGCCCTCCTGCTCTTGGCATTCCCAATCATTCATACCTTCCTGCTTCTGTGCCCTTAGTGTGTGCCCTTCTCCCTCTGTCTGGATTGTCTTCCCCATGCCTCTTCACCAAAGATCAATGCAGTCATCGGGCCCAACTCAAATCTCACCTCCATCGTTCAGCCCTGACCTCCTGCCCCCGGTGATTGCTCTCTAAGGGAATCCATTAAACACTTGCCATCTGGACAACTCATTTGCCACATGTCAAATGTTCTGGCATTTTTTTTGAGATGGAGTTTCACTCTTGTTGCCCAGGCTGGAGTGCAATGGCGCGATCTTGGTTGACCACAACCTCCGCCTCCTGGATTCAAGTGATTCTCCTGCCTCAGTCTCCCGAGTAGCTGGGACTACAGGCATGCACCACCACGCTAGGCTAATTTTGTATTTTTTTAGTAGAGATGGGGTTTCACCATGTTGGGCAGGCTGGTCTGGAACTCCTGATCTCAGGTGATCCGCTCGCCTCGGCCTCTCAGTGCACTGGGATTATAGGCGAGAGCCACGGCGCCCGGCCTTGTTTTGGCATTTTTAACTCTCATGTTTATATGTGGATCCTGCCACTCAGGAAACATTTCCATTCTCCTCAAGAAACGTTAACTGGGTGCCTCCTATATATTTTAGCAGTGGAAAACGGAATGAACCTTTGTGGTGCCTCTTTCAGTTACCAACAGCTTTCATAACTATTTTATCATTTGCTTTTCACAAAACACCACCACTTCCATTTTATGTTTCAACTTAAAAAATATAATGTATATCTCAGCTAGAATAGCTATTGTCAAAAAGAAAAAAAATGCTGGCAAGGATGCAGAGGAAAGGAGACTTGTCAACTGTGGATGAGAATGTAAATTAGTACGGCCATTATGGAAAATGATATGGAGGTTTCTAAAGAAAACTACAGGCCGGGTGTGGTGACTCACGCCTGCAATCCCAGCACTTTGGGAGGACAAGGCGGGCAGATCATGAGGTCAGGAGATGGAGACCATCCTGGCTAACACAGTGAAATCCCGTCTCTATTAAAAATACAAAAAATTAGCTGGGCGTGGTGGCACATGCCTGTAGTCCCAGCTACTTGGGAGGCTGAGACAGGAGAATCGCTTGAACCTGGGAGGTGGAGGTTGCAGTGAGCCGAGATCACGCCACTACACTCCAGCCTGGGCAACAGAGCGAGACTCTGTCTCAAAAACAAACAAACAAACAAACAAAAACTACAAATAGAACTACCATATAATCCATCAATTCCACTCACTACTGGATATTTACCCACCAAAAAAGGAAATCAGTGTATGGAAGAGATACCTGCTTCCCCATGTTTATTGCAGCATATTCATAATAGCTAAGATATGGAATCAACCTTAGTGTCCATCCACGGATGAATGGATAAAGGAAATGTGGTACATATACACAGCAGAATATTATTCAGGCATAAAAAAAGAATGAGATCTTGTCATTCATGACAAGATGAGCCTGGAGGACATCATGTTAAGTGAAATAAGTCAGGCATGTTCTGCATGTTCTCACTTATGTGTGAGAGCTAAAAAAAAAAAAAAACAACCTAAGCTCATAGAAGTAGAGAGTAGAATTATGGCTATTAGAGGCTGGCAAAGGTAGAGGGGAGGGAGGATAGGGAGAGCTTGGTTACAAAGCTAAATGGAAGGAATAAGGCTGGGTGAAGTGGCCACTTTAGAGGCTGAGGCAAGTGGATCACTTGAGGCCAGAAGTCTGAGAACAACCTGGCCAACCCGGTGAAACCCCATCTTAACTAAAAATACAAAATTAGCTGGGTGTGGTGGTGAGTGCCTGTAATCCCAGCTACTCACAAGGCTGAGGCATGAGAATCCCTTGAACCCAGGAGGTGGAGGTTGCAGTGAGCTGAGCTCTCACCACTGTGCTCCAGCCTGGGCCACAGAATCAAACTCTTGTCTCTAAAATAAATAAATAAATAAATGGAAGGAATAAGCTCTCGTGTTCTTGTAGCACCGAGAGTGACTATGGTTAACAACAATATATTGTATATTTCAAAATAGCTAGAAGATTTGAAATGGCCCCAACACAAAGATGATAAATGCTCAAGGTGATGGATACGCCTAATAGGTAGATTTGTTCATTACACACTGTATGTGCATACCAAAGTATTACAGGTACCCATAAATATGTACAAATATTATGTATCGATAAAAAATGAAAAAATGTGGCTGGGCATAGTGTCTCACGCCTATAATCGTAGCACTTTGGGAGGCTTAGGTGAGCGAATCACTTCAGGTCAGGAGTTTGAGACCAGCCTTGCCAACATGGTGAAACCTTGTTTCTACTAAAAATACAAAAAATTAGCCGGGCGTGGTGGTGTGTGCCTGTAATCCCAGCTACTTGGGAGGCTGAGGCAGGAGAATTGCTTGACCCCAGAAGGCAGAGGTTGCAGTGAGCCAAGATCGCACTACTGCACTCCAGCCTGGGCGACAAAGTGAGAAAAAAGAAAAATGTGTACTGTTAAAAATGTAATTTAAATTACTTCATGGATAAATATGTTCTCACTAAAATTAAAACATTATAAACCTAGCTATCATTATAGATCTGACCACCCCTACCCTACTCCAGACTCCCTCAGAGACACAGAAGAGGAAACTGAGGCTCAAAGAAGTGACATGGTGTGCCCGAGGTCACACAGCTAGTGCCTGTGGGGGATTTTCTGACTCTAACACTCTCTCTCTCTTTTTTCTTTTCTGTTTTGAGACAGAATCTCTCTAGTCACCCAGACTGGAGTTCAGTGGTGCAATCTTGGCTCACTGCAACCTCCACTTCCTGAGTTCAAGCTGCTTCTCCTGCCTCAGTCTCCAGAGTAGCTGGGACTACAGGCATGCACCACCACGCCTGGCTAATTTTTTTTTTTTTTTGTATTTTTAGTAGAGACAGCGTTTCACCATGTTGATCAGGCTGGTCTTAAACTCCAGACCTCCAATGATCTGCCCACCTCGGCCTCCCAAAGTGCTGGGATTACAGGCTTGAGCCACCGTGGCCAGCCTGACTCTAAATCTCTCTCTATTCTCATTTTTCCACACTGTCTCCCATCACCGCGAGAATCCTGTCGTGTCTCCTCACCGTGTCCCTGGTGCCCAGCACAGGGCTCTGCACCAACGCTGGGGCTCAGCAAATGTTTCCATATCGGTGGATTCCCCCGCCAGAGGGTTTCCTTTGCACGAAGGCATTGCCTTCCGAGGTGGGCTACATCGACCTCATCTGGTCAGTGAAGACTCGAGCGGCAACTGAGGCCATGCAGGCATCCTCCTAGGTGTCCCTTCTGCCACCCCAGAGCTGGCGACATCAGGGACCCGGACGAGTCTCCTTTGGGAGCCAATGGAGTGAGACCTACTAGAGTTTCACCAGGTGGCTTTGCTGGGACACGCCTATCTGGCTGCCGGTATGCCAAGGGCCGTGTGTGACTAGGGGAAGAAATACAAAGTATGATATTGTTGAGCCAAGATTTGTCCGATCGGAGGACACAGTGACTAGCCAGCACATATCCAAATTCTAAATTATGCAGTGCTGATGATGCTTTGGGAGTTCAGAGGAGGAAAAGCTTGGCTGGAGTGGCCAGGGAGGCTTCCTGGAGGAGGTGGGTTTAGCCCAGCCTGGATGGAAGCGGCCTGCGTGGAGGGCAGAGCTCTCCCAGCGGGGCCGGCCGCGGTGCCCAGGCCGAGGCGAGAAGCAGCGCGCCCTCTGCAGGCAGCTGAGAGAGGCGGCGGGAGACCGGGCTGGGCGCGTGGACTGAAAAAGGAAGGAAGGAGTCGGCCATCGGCTGCTGCCGCCTGCGCCGTGGCTTTCTCAGCCTGTATGGTCCACTCAGCCTTGCACTTCGGCGACTTTCAACCGCCATTAGGCTCGCAACAGCCGCGTTTTCCTCCCTCAGGGCATGCCCAGCCCTCTCTCTCCTAGTTGTCTGCAGCTCCCTGCCTGGCGGGCGGGGCATTTCCTTCTGCTACTCGGCACAGTCCTAGCGGACTGTTTCAGCCACCGCGCTGAGAGCGCTCTTTACAAAGTTTCCCAGATTACAAATCGGCGCCTAAAGGGAAGGGACCCACTCTGAGAGAGCCCCGTGGTCATTTAACAAACACTTAAGCGCGTATTACGTGCTAGGCTTTGTGCCAAGCGCCTCGCAAATACTAATTTATTTCATCCTCACTACAGTGCCAGGCAGGTGGTGTTCTTGACCCCATTTTCCCGGCTGAGCAAGCTGAGGCACTGAGAGAATGTTGCTGACCATTTCACAGCTGGAAAGGGGCGGAACCATGCTCGTAACCACTGCACCAAGCGCCTTTCCAGGGGCTCCTGACATGGGGGCGGTCCCTAAACAGGCCGATAGTCCCCAAAGAGTCTAACCCCTCCCGTCCTCCTTCCTCTGGGTCTCCGTGGTCATTTCCAGGCACCGCACCATTAATGCTCTGCTTCCTGACTCGCTTTAAGCTGGACGGGTGGTTACCTTCGCTTTCAGGGTTCTCACAGCTGCAGGTGTTACACGTGACTTGCCAGGTGCCTCGGTTTCCTCCATCTGAGAAATGGCAATCCAGCACCTGCATCGTAAGGCTACCTGAAAGGATTAAATGAGTATCCAGACACAATTAAAAGATTGCCTGGCCCATAGTCAAAGCTCAAGAAATTACAATGGATGTTACTACTGCGTAATAAGAGAAGTCCTCTGCTGCACCCCTGGAGGCCTCCCACTCACAAATGAGAGAGAGACAAACTCTGCCTCCTTTCTGAGCAGGTCAAAGAGGGCCACATTTGTTCTAAGGGTTCTCATGGGCTTTTAGTGGCTGAAATTGTCTTAGAAGCTGGGAACATTAGGCCCAGGTCTGGGAGCAGGTCTGGCTTAATCAGCCCTAATCAGTCACATGGCTGTGCAATTGGTACAGCTTTATCGGCAGCGTCCTCAGGTGCCTCAGGAACATGTCTGTTCCTCTCCCCTTGGAGTGGCCTGAGTCATGTGGTGTGACAGCCACTGTTCAATATTGTCATCATCACAACCAGACATCCATCAGGGACTATGTGGAGGGCTCTGTGTCAGGGGCTCATGACAAAATGGCCAGCACATGTGTGGCACAGGTTAGCATCCCGTGAACACAGGGTGGTAGAAGCCCCGGATGTGGAGTCACCTGTTTTTCACACACATTTCAGGAGGGGAGGGGTGTGTGCCAAGGTCCTGCCTCTCTGGTTCTCTAGCATGGGCAACATAGCAGCAGGATAGGGACCAGGTGATTTCCCAACCCCTGCAGTATCCAGATCTTCCCTCTAAGCCCGGGGTCTGGCAAAACAATAGCTGCAAATCAAAAGGCCCTGGACATTTGCTGAATTATTATATAAGAAAATGAAAAGAAAGGCCCTGCACATTGATTGCTACAGAATTGTTCCCAGGTATGAAGTGGCTGGATCGAGCCAAAATTCACTCATGACAATCAATAACCAATGCACAAACCCTACAACATGCCATTCATTTATTCATTCACTCTCTATTTATTTTACAATATTTATTTATTTATGTATTTATTTTTGAGACAGAGTCTCTCTCTGTCGCCCAGGCTGCAGTGCAGTGGCTTCATCATGGCTCATTGCAACCTCCACCTCCCGGGTTCAAGCGATTCTCCTGCCTCAGCCTCTCAAATAGCTGGGACTACAGGCGCCTGCCACCACACCCAGCTAATTGTTGTATTTTTAGTAGAGATGGGGTTTCACCATGTTGGCCAAGCTGATCTCTAACTCCTAACTTCAAATAATCCACCCCCCCTTGGCCTCCCAAAGTGCTAGGATAACAGGCATGAGCCACTGTGCCTGGCCCATTTTCTCATTTATCTCCTCCTCCAGCAAACATTTACCACAAATTCACTGTGTGTTAGGTTCTATGCTCGGTTTTAGGAACATAAAGAGAAATGAGACATAGCCCTTAATGAGGACAGACAAGTAAACACTTGGTTGTGATACCATGAAATAAACATTATAATTCATTCACTTAACAAATATTTCTTGAACATCTACTGTGTACCAGGCACTGTTCTAGGCACTGGGGACATATGAATCAAACAGACAAAATCTCTGCCTTTGTGAAGCTGACAGAGACAGATTACTTTAGAAGTGCAGAAGACAAAGCAATGAGTATGGGCAGGTGGAGTCTGTGAAGGCTCCCAGAGTGGGTGCCATCTGAGCTGGGTCTTGAAGGACCATGCTCTGGCAGAGAGGCAGGTAAGGGCATGCTGGGAAAAACAATAGTACAGCCAAGCTTGGAAATATGAAAGTGAATGGCATAGGTAGGAAATGGCAAGTGGAATCGCAGATGGCGTGCGGAAGGAGGAGGTGCAATCAGATAAAAGAGCCCAAAGCCTACCTCACTGCATTTTTCTTCTTCTTTTCTTTCCCTTTCTTTCCTTCTTCTCACTCTCTCTCTCCCTTCCTTCGTCTCTCTCTTCTTTCTTTCTCTCTTTCTTTCTTTCTCAGAGTCTCCCTCTGTCACCCAGGCTGGAGTGCGATGGCGCGAATCTCGGCTCACTGCAGCCTCCCTCTCCCAGGTTCAAGTGATTCTCCTGCCTCAGCCTCCTGAGTAGCTGGGATTACAGGTGTCCGCCTGGCTAATTTTTGTACTTTTAGTGGCGGGGGAGGGTCTCACCACATTGGCCAGTCTGGTCTCGAACTCCTGACCTCAGGTGATCTGCCCACCTAGGCCTCCCAAAGTGCTGGGATTACAGGCGTGAGGCACTGTGCCCGGCCTCACTGTATTTTTCTGGACAGCCAACCCTGGCTAGAGGTAAGGGTGTGGCCAGCACCAGCTGCTCCTGTGGTTGTGTTAGTTGGTCTGTGCCTTACCCAAAATCTTAGTGACCCCAGCTTCAGGCTTGTAACCTTAGAGAGAGGCTCAGTATTCCCTTGCAAGAGCCATCATTTAAAAGGACAATCTATCTTGGAAAGCCAAAGAGATGTGAATAAAATCAAATTTAACTCTAGAGCTTTAGGGTCAAATAGTTTTTAATGAGCATAATTGTTAAATTGGCTAAAATAGAAAATAACCCATACTCTAAAAATGCACTTTATAAAACAGAGCTCTTGGTTATTATGATTTATTTTTTCTTTTGTCACCTCTTTTTTTTTTATCCAACTGAGGTTATTATAATTTCTATTTTACATTTGTCAAATGGATTTTGTCAGTTGGTATTGAAGTTAGCCAGCTTTCATATTTTAATATAGTTCATGACCCAACATAAATGACTGGACAGGGTCACCTTGAAGTTATCTTTGAAGCCTTTTGTCGAGTCAGATAGCTCAGAGGACATTATCTCACCTCTCTAAGCCTCAGTTTCATAGCTGTGAAATGGAGTGAATAACTCCTACCTCTTAGGGCTGTTGAGATGATCAGGAGAGTTAATCCAGTAAGTGCTTACCACGCACATCTGGCATATAAGATGTCAAAACAATGAGCTATGATCTTGATTCTGTAGTTTTAGAGAAATTACTGTAACCTGATTGTATCGATCGTTCAATCTGGAGATGGAGGCTTCACTTAATTCAATCTGTGTAGCCCTAGAACTCCAAGAAGAACCGCAGCTGACGGTAGATTTGAGAAATTACATTGCAGCTTAAACAAGGAAAGTTGACTTCCAGGTTTCCTGGTAGACAAACGGAGCCACTAACTAGTGACAGGGTGTGATATGATCCAAGACAAAGAAGCATGGAGCTGAAGTGGGATTACAATTTCAGTGGTCAGATTCCCAGCTTTCTACTCTAATTGGCAAACAGCATGCTTTTACCGAGAAGCCCAAGTGCCTTTACCCCTTGATCTTCACTTCTAGGGTAAAGCCACTACGAGGCTCAATTTTTGTAATAAATGGACTCCTGAAGTGAGCTTAGTTATAAAAGTGAAAAGACATCCTTTGCTTCTAATGGTCTCAGTAAATTTTCTCTTCCCTGCAGCTCCTTTCTCTAGGGAGTGGAGTCATAGGGTTGGGTAATCAGGCTGGGACCTCATGGATTCCTTGAAATACTGCAAGAGCAAAGGAAGCTGTGAGAAGAATCCTGGTGATCACGCAGTGGCCCCCGGGTCAGGAAAGCAATGCAGTCTGGTTGTGAGGCAGGACGGATTTAACTTTGGCCTTTGGTCTCTTTCACAATCAGTGTTGTAAAATAAGTGCTCTGAGTTAGAGCTCAGGATTATCACCATAAGCACATGTTCCTATTCATTCAGTCCATTCCAAAAATGTCCTTTTCTTTCTTTACAACCCCCGCACTCTCTCTCTGTGTATGTGTGATTCACTTTCTATAGTATATATGGCATTTTCTTGAGACTGTTTTAGAAAATCTGCAGGTCAAGGATGCATCCATTACACCATTCTCCCATGAATGAAGTGAAAATAATTTAAAGCATTTCAACAAAACAATAACAGTTGGCCGGGTGCAGTGGCTCCCACCTATAATCCCAGCACTTTGGAAGGCCAAGGCGGTCGGATCACTTGAGGCCAGGAGTTCGAGACCAACCTGGCCAACATGGTGAAACCCCGTCTCTACTAAAAATACAAAAAATAGCCAGGCATGGTGGCATGCATCTGTTGTCCCAGCTACTTGGGAGACTAAGGCAGGAGAATTGTTTGAACCCGGGAGGTGGAGGTTGCAGTGAGCCAAGATCGCACCACTGCACTCCAGCCTGGGTGACAGAGCAAGACTCTGTCTCAAAAACAAAAACGGTAACAGTAACAGTCATAGTAAGAGTGAAACTGTGTAAAGCAGATGCCCAGCATTGTTCTAAGCACTTTATATATTAACTCCTTTAATCTTCACACTATTCCTATGAGGTAGGTACTAATGTTATCCCCATAGTCCACATGGGGAAACTAAGGCACAAAGCAGTTAAGTAAAAGTTGAATTGTTGTCAAGCAAGAAAGTTTGGTATTTGAAAATGAGACCTCAGCCTCAGAGCTTCTCATGAGCGAGTCCTGAGCGGAAAGAAGAGGGGCAGTGTGCTCCAAGGGAGGTCAGTTGGTGAGGAAGTCCCAGACCTCTCCCTGATGGACAGGGCTGCCTCCAAATCCCTTCATCTACTCCAGCTCCACGGGCAGGACTGGATCTGGGTTTTGTGGAAGTGTCAGCTTATATAATTTTGGCTCCCCTCTTTTTAAAAACACAAAATATATCTTTTGAAAGTGTTGCCAAACCATATGACCAAATGAATTCATTGTTTGGGCTAGGGAGGGGTTCATGCAAGGCGTGTCTCTGAAGGGGAAGCATCGTTAGCTCCACAGTACATCTGCTTGTGCCTCTGCCCATGAGATGTCCCCCGCTTCTTGCCAAACCGGACATTGGAGCTCATTTAGACAGAAGAAGTTTTCCTTTCCATTCCCAAACATGAGACCCTCAGAAGTTATCAGTCAACAGCTATCTAACTGATACTTCGCTCTGGTTATGTCTTTGAACCATAACCATCTCCGTTCTGGGAGTGAAAACGTTAGAGACAGTGTAACATATACGATCTGTGATCAGATTCGGCATGTCTCTAAAATCTCAATAATGCTAAATTTCCTCCCCATGTTACGAAAGTTGCCCAAGGAAATGAAATCCCAGGATGGATGCTTGCCATCAAAACAACCCCCCGTCTCCTCTGTTCCCTTCCCTTATAGTCATGGAAAAGCCAAGGATTAATAGACTCCTTTAATGTAACTCAGTTTTGTCTGCGATGAGGTCCAGTGAAAGCAACTGTCCAATCTGTTGTTTGAACACTGTTTATATTTGTTGCCGGGATACCAAAGGCTCTTTTAAGCCTTTGGCTAAGAAGAGCACCATGCATCTGACCTTGTCCACCTGCACATAAAGCAAATAATGGCTAAAATGATAAGAAAGCTCCTCCAAACATTTGGAGTGGAACACAAGGCATTTTTGTGTCCGAAATTGCAGCGTCTAATATTTGTTGTTCAAATAAATCTGAACCTGCATACGGAAGTGCACATTACACATAATAAGATGAGGCTTTGAGAAGACAGATGTTAATTATTTTGAGGTAAATCAGAGCACCTCTGACCCAAACACCGAGCTGTAATTTGTTGCTCAGCTTCTTGGTCCTGAAATTAATGTAAATCTTTACATTCGTAAATTTTACTTGCCAATGCCAACCCACTCACACAGTCTGTAAATGACTGCTCTGAGTCAGAGACTATTCATTTACAATTGTGTTAGATATTTTAAAATGTTCTCTGAAAGGATTAAATAGCCTAATCCCAGTCCTTTCACTGGTTCTGCGTTCTGTAAAAAATGACGGAGCTAGAGGACATCTAAACTAGAAGGGACTTTAGAGTTTGTCTCATCCCCCAAATTTCTCCATTCAAAGATGAGAAACTAAGACCCTGTTGTTAGAAATGACTTGCCCCCTGGTCACTCAGCGACCAAAATTAACCCCCCCCCCCCAAAAAAAATATCCTGGGTTAGGATTTTAATAAAGGGTTACACTTAGAAATCCTTGCCCAGAGTCTGGAAGCTACCCCTTTCCCTGCCCTCCTGCCTCCGACAGCTTCTGTTAGTCCTGGTACCCTGCAGTCTACTCGGGTTCTAAAAGAATCATGCCATTTTAAATCCAAGTGGTCATAACACGATTCCAATAAAACAAATCGGCGGCCGTTACAACAATATGCACTAATTTCAGGGGGATGAATAGCTAAGAAATTGCTAATAATGGTGACTTTTGAGGAGGGGGCTAGTGATGAGAGAGGCAGGACAGGAAGATGTTTACTTTTCATTTTACATCTTTTCTTTACTATTTGGCTTTTATTACCGTGTACCGATGTTAACTATTAAAAATCTCAAGAGCAAATTAGAAATACTATGTTTACAAACTTCAAAGGAAAAATAGAATTTACCCCAGTAACATGGAGGCTTGAAAATCTATGATATGGTATAGCAGTACTTAAAAAAAAATTTCTCCTAAAGTATCTGCAATGACAGAGGAAACTGAATCGGCTCCCCCCCGGCGTCCGGGGGCAGTGCCAGAAATGGCCCTTGTATACTACAACTCTCTTTGCACTTTACGTTTTTTAAATACTTTCAAATTAATAGACTCTTTAGCATCTCGGCACCTCTTCTGATACAAAATAAAGCCTTAAATGACTTACCGTCCACGAAAACTGCCCCTCTGGGAAGACACCCCTCGTTCTCTTTCTCCGGCGGTCGGAGCACCCGCACCACGCTGCTTCCGAGTCACTGAGTGCAGAGGGCCCTTGGAATAGGAAGCACGGCTGTGCACAAGCTGACCTGTATTCTGGCTCTCTCACCTGGAATCAGGCTTCACGGATCCTGTTATGCATTGAATAGTAACAAAACAACGGCATAAATTAGGGTGTTGCTAAGATTGTGTACCATCAACGTTCGCATGAACATAATGGACATAATGAATTCTATAGCACTATCCTGCACAGCTTGGAGAGATTAAAACCACTTTGTCTTTAAATTAAATTTCAAAAATCATTGAACAACAAGAATAGAAAGAACAACAACAAAAAAAACTCCACCTCATCTATGTTAGCTACCCAATTGCGGGAGGCACCACTTCTTGCTTTCTGATCATTAATGCCTGGTCCTAGGTTTATTTTAATAGCTGCCAGCTCAGTGAGTCCACATCTATTGTAATAACCATAAAGGGGGCTTGGGTCCTCTCTGCATCATGTACGCAGCCCTTACTGGAGAGCCTCTTATTCCCTTTCAGGAACAAAATCTACAACTGAAAAAGACCTAAGCTGAAGTTTATTTTGTACAAATGCAACACAATATAGTATGTCTAGTCTGTTGCAGAAAAAGAAAGGTGGGCTTGAATTCATTCTGAAGCAGGGCTGTACTTGGGTAAATCTTCACTCAACAAACCATATTTTCAGTGCCATATTCTGAGAAAGCTCACATTGGAGTGCTTGCTAAATGCCAGGTACCCTGCTTCTGGCTCTATATGCTTTCTTGTGCTTAGCCCTCACTCACAACACCCCTAAGAAATACATGAGCAGGCTGGGCGCAGTGGCTCATGCCTGTAATTCCAGCACTTCGGGAGGCCAAGGCAGGCAGATCACCTGAGGTCAGGAGTTCAAGACCAGCCTGGCCAACATGGAGAAAACCCATCTCTACTAAAAATACAAAAATTAGCCAGGCATGGTGGCATGCGCCTGTAATCCCAGCTACTTGGGAGACTAAAGCAAGAGAATGGCTTGAACCTGGGAGGTGGAGGTTGCAGTGAGTCGAGCTTGTGCCACTGCACTCCAGACTGGGGGGACAGAATGAGACTCTGTCTCAAAAAAAAAAAAAAAAGAAAGACATGTATGAGCACTATTATATCCCCCATTTCATAGAGGAAACTGAGGACTCCCAGGAATTAAGTGACTTGCCCAAGATCACACAGTAATCAGCAGAGCTAGGATTAAAATTCAGGTACATCTGATTGATTTAGAGCCCCTGAAATCTGCCTCCTAAGAATTGTCAGTCACCAGTTATGGAGTGCTTATGATGTTCTATGGTAGATGCTTTGCATAAATTATTTAATCTTTGCAACAACCCTCTGAGGCAGGCACTATTAATAGCCCCCTTTATAGATAAGGAAAACCGAGGTTTAGAGAAATTAAATAACTTGACCTAACACAACTAAGCATCAGAGTCCAGATCTTCAGCCCAGGCTTCTCTGATACCAGAACAGAATCTTAATTAAGCTATACTACGATTTAGGTGCCTGAGCACAGGACAAAACAATAAACTCTGGGATCTTTGGGCATTCATGCATGCCATGCAGACCTCTCTATGAATAGCTTATACATGCCAGTGTGTGGGATGTTCCTCAGGAATGAGTTTTACATGTGCACATGAACCACCCCGTCCTATCATTTTTAATGTTGTGCTTTGACAGACATAATACTTTATTCTTAGTACAAATCTCATGGCAAAATCCACTGGATTTGAGCCCTAATCAAGAGCTACAGAAAATCCAAACACTCTCACGTGGATTCCAAATAAGGGTTTATTGAAAATAAACATAAATGCCTTCCATTGACCGGGCTTATTAGCATGAAGCAAAATGCAGATGCTGTTTCCTCTCTTTAAGGTGAGTTTTGAGGTCGTGGCCGATGTTTAGCCTTCTTCATAATCTTTAACAATACTGCAACCTCAGCACTACACAACCGTGCCAGCTCTAATCCTCTGCTCTGAATGGGACTCAAAATGGCTTGAGCCAGCCGGGCACTGTGGCTCACGCTTGTAATCCCAGCACTTTGGGAGGCCGAGGTGGGCGGATCACAAGGTCAAGAGATCGAGACCATCCTGGTGGCCAACATGGTGAAACCTCATCTTTATGAAAAATACAAAAAATTAGCTGGGGGTGGTGACGTGCGCCTGTAGTCCGGGCTACTTGGGATGAGGCAGGAGAATCGGTTGAACCTGGGAGGCAGAGGCTGCAGTGAGCCAAGACCGAGCCACTGTACTCCAGCCCGGCGACAGAGCAAAACCCCGTCTCAAAAAAAAAAAAAAAAAAAATGGTTTGAGCCAGGTGAAAATGAAGGAAACTGGATGAAATCGGTAATGATGTAAAGTCTTAAAAAATTTTTGTTAAAGTGAGGTGATATTCACACTAATGTAACCATTTTAATGTGAACAATTCAGCTTGTGGTCCTTGATTAATAACCACAGGACTAAGAAAGGTGGGTTCATAGTATTTATTAGAGAAAGCTCATTCAGCTATGACTGTCCATAGGCAATGAACAATATTTTTGGATGCATTGGGCCTGAATTCCTTTGCTAATGTGTTGGGAATGTCGGTGGGTGGCACAACCAACTTATTCTTTGATAAGTGGATAGCTGACAACTGGTTTTACAAAGATGGTTCTTCATCTCCGGAGATACTGTAGCATTACTCAAAATGTAGCATTCACTAAAAAAGGTAGTATTTATTCAAACGAAGCAATCAAATATAAAGTCTGTTTTAATATGAAAATACACTGCAAACAAAATTTATTTTAGATATTTTTATTTCTCCAAATTTGTTATTTATCAGGAGTGATCCTAAATAAAAAATATAATTGAGTCCCATCATCATCATCATGGAAATGGCTTTAAGAGAAACTGGTCAGATGAGTATTATTGCTTCCCATTTTCAACCAGTAGATATGCTATTATAAACTGACAGCCAGGAGTCTGTCAAGAATGCTCAGATACATTATATAATACAACATGCCTGTTCACAGGGGAAATCTCCAGGAAATAACTTATGTGTACTTCTTGATTTCATCATACAAGACAAGTACAAAAGCACCACCCATGCCTCTAGAGACATTGGACCATGCACCCTTGAAGAAAAAGCTTTGCCTCCTTCATCACGAGCAATCTTCCTCCAGCAGTCAACTGTGCCTGTGTACATGATGTCAGCTGCAAAGAATAAAGATGGGGAGTTAGTGAGTGAAGGCTGATGAAAATCCTAAGATTCACTAGGCTAAATAAAGCAGAGCCCCACCTCTCTAAGGACTAACGTCAAGCTCTTAAACCCTACATTAGTGCCAGGCACGGTGGCTCACGCCTGTAATCCTAGCACTTTGGGAGGCCGAGGCGGGTGGATCACCTGAGGTCAGGAGTTCAAGACCAGCCTGGCCATCATGGTGAAACCCCATCTCAAAAAAAAAAAAAAAAGAAAGAAACCCAACATTCACACATTAGCATGGGCAACACTGAAATATTCTAATGCTGTGACTACAGAAACAGCAGGAATATGTATACTTACTCATTGGGCTTAACCTCTAATACCATTTAGCACCCTCATTCATAGGCACCTGAAGAGCCCAAAGCTATCAACCCCATCCCTTGACTTGGACAGCCAGCCATTTTTTTTTTTTTTGGAGACAGACTCCCACTCTGTCGCCCAGGCTGGAGTTCAATGGCTTCATCTCGGCTCACTACAACCTCTGCCTCCTGGGTTCAAGCAATTCTCCTTCCTCAGCTTCCTAACTAGCTGGGATTACAGGTGCATGCTGCCATCCCAGCAAGTTTTTATTTTTTTATTTTTAGTAGAGACGGGGTTTCACCACGTGACCCAGGCAGATAGCCATTTTTAAGGTGGGCCTCACTAGCTGTGGCTGCAGCTTGCCTCACGCCTATAACTTTGTCTTCTGCTCAAGTGGAACTTACTTCCTTTGCGCCCCGACTGCATCATCATGCGGCGGCGAACAGTGTCAAATGGATAGGAAGTCAACCCGGCAACAGCAGTGACAGTCTGTGCGATTATCCAGCTGATAACGATGTGAGTGTTCTTGGGATCTGGAAGCATTCCTGGGAATAGGAAGAGACGCTTTTACCAAAAAACAAAGTTTTACTGACTTCCTTTCCCCACATCCCCTAAACATGTCATCTATAGATGAGGGTTGCATTGGCTAATCTCAGCTTCCTACAGCAATGACAAAAAACAACTCTCTGGCTCTTGGAATGTTAGGTTGGTACAATGCTCTTTTAAACTGTCTGCTATGATCACAACTTCAAAGCCCACAGCAAACTTACCCTTTGCAGTGTCATAGATACCGAAGTAGGCAGCTCGGTAGATGATAATACCCTGCACAGACACGTTAAAGCCTTGGTACAGGCCCTTAATCCCACCAGATTTGTAGATCTTAACCAGGCAAATCGCCGAGGCCTCGGAATTCCCTTTCAGCTCCAGCTTTACCCACATCTGCTGCTAGACGGGTACGGGGCAAAATCAAGAGGGTACACAAAACACAAGGATGTGGCCCCAGCAGCACCGCCTGATGCCAGATTCCCTGCAAAGTAGCGCCAAAACTGGGTCCTCTTGTCCACACCACCCAGGAAGATCTGCTTGTATTTATCTTTGAAGGCGAAGTTAAGAGCCTGGGTGGGGGAAGTATCTGATGACATTGGCCAGGTTACCACGCCAGAAGGACAGGACTCCCTGCTCCTTGGGAATACGGACCACGCAGTCTATAATGCCCTTGTATTGCTTATCTGCGGCGATCTGCTTGCTGGCATGCTGTACCTAGGAAGGAAGCCAACAGAGACAGTTATAACCATGGGGAAGGGAAAGGGAAGAGCATATGCCATCTCAATCAATGCCCTTTAAGGCTGGCTCCCCTTCCCCAAATCTAGTCTTCCTGTATCATACTGGCTGGACCCTCCCCAGCCTCCTGAGCCTGTCACAGGGGAAGAGGTGATGTGCACCAGAGGCATTAAGCCTCCACTCCTCTGGGTGGGGAGGGGGCACCCTCCCAGCGGACCCATGACCTTTAGACTTGGGAGAAAGGTCACTACCTCAAACCCAGGTTCAGAGGCATTAGGGCGAGTCCCATGTAGGGCGCGGTCACCTTGGGGACTGCAGCCTCCGCCTCAGGTCTCCAAAGCTGCTTCCGTCCCGCTCCGCCCCGACTCCGCTCCCAGAGGTGACCCGAGCGCCGCCGCTGCCGCCGCCACCCCTACGTGTTCGTCCGGGCGCGCCCTCAGAGCCGGCACTGGGGAGCGCGCGGCGCAGGGAGGCAGGCAGGGGCCCGGCGGCCGCGGCTGCGCGGGGGCGGACGTAAAAGGCACACGCGCTTCCCCGGCGCCGGCTTCCGGCCCGGCGAGGTTCGAGCGCGTCCGCGGACTGCGCGGCCGCTGGACCCGGGCGCATGGCCTCCCCCGGCAGTTATCTCCTTGCCGCGACCTTGAGGTCTTCGGTAAGGACTGGGGTTCCTCATCTAACGCCGCCTTTCGGCCTTCGTCCTAAACGCCCAGGCCCGGGGAGACCGTCTCTCCCGGACTGCTCCATCCGAGTCCGGCGCCTCGAGGATGCCGAGCGCCTGGTCCTCCCCCTCCGCCCCCGGCCCCTTCCTAGACTCAGAACTTCAGGTCACTAAAGGAGCCTCCCACCAGTTTGCCTTCTGCTCCGCCTCTGGCCTCTCCTTGCTAATTCCCGGGCCTGTCTTTAGAGTTTGCTCCCCGCCACCCTTTGGGCGCCCGCCTTCCGTGCGACCCTTCCCCCCACTTCCTGGTTGGGCTCCTGGATCCCAGGCTGTACCTGCAGCAGCAGCTTGACTCGCTCGATGGGCGCTACCGCCGTCTTGGAGATGGCTGCGGCCACTCCACCTGCCAGGAAGTCCTTGGCGAAGGACACAGCGGCATCTGTCATGTTGAAAGGAAAGAGGAGGCAGGCTGCTGCAGGACGGGACCGGGCCAGGAACCGGCTTTGACTCCGGGGCTGCGGGCGGAGCGACGCAAATGGCCGATTTATATAGGGGGAGCCGGCGCCGGAGCGGCAGGCGTCGGAGGCGGGGCCCGGGCGGTGGCTGGGCCCAGGCGCGCTGGGCGGCAGAGCCGCTGAGTGGCCCAGCGCGCAGTGGGAGGAGTCGTGGAGGGCGGGGTCGGGACCGCCGTCCGCGCCGCCCTGGCTCGCCCTTGGCACCAGACCCGGCGGGTGGAAGGGGCGGGTCCAGAGAATACCCGGGACTTGAACGCTGGACCCTAGAGAAGCCTCGGAGTGGGGAGGAAGGGTGAGGTCACGGTGTGCCTGGACAAAAACCCTTGGAGGACCAGGACTAGGGTGAGACGCATTTGTTACAGGGATGCCGAAAAAAACCTTTCAGTCATCGAGATAAACATTAGTTAATGCGATACTTTAAAAAGTCGGATTGGCAAACTATCCTGCTGGCGGGACCCCTTGTTTTGTAAATAAAGTTTAATTGGAATGTCAAGGCTGGGATTAGGGGTGAGGCAAGAGAGACCAGGTCATGTAAGTGCAGGTTGGGATCCTGTCTGTATTTCAAATGTTGATCATTTGTTCATGGATTTTTGCATTGCTTTTGGATTTTTAAAAATAGTGTATTAAAAACAATTTGTCTTAATTATTGAGTTGTTTCTCACCAAGGCAAGTGCCTCACTCTCCCCGCCCTTAGACCAGGCACTGTCCTGGAGCCAGTGAAACGAGACAAAATTAAGGGAACAGCAGACGCAGGAACTGCCACCGTGTCCCAGACCCTGGTTTGCAAATACAGTTTAACAAAGATCTTGCCGGGAATTGGCTTAGGAGAGTCCAAAGGACTGGGCTGGGGGTGGGGAAGTGATTTTTAGTCAGAAGGCAAATACAGAGGTTGTACCCAGAAGGCTAAGAGGCTTAGAAAGGTTAAGAACTACGTTGACATTTGGCTCCCAGGACTCCAGGTAAAGTGCCCTTGGATCGAATAGATTTCTGAACTCCAGAAACATTTAGAGGAATCAATAGAATTAGATTGGCAGCCATTGTGCCAATGGACAAGTGCTTACTGAGCCCCTTAATCCCTGCACTGGGTAAGCATTTGCCACACATGTCCTCAAAAAACTACTTGTTAGCTTAAGTGTACTCCCTCAGGTTCAGAACAGGAGCAGATAGTGTAATCACAAATTCCGTGTCTGAATAATCATAGCAATGTTTATAAAAATAAGGATAACTGTGGAAAACTGCAACTGCAGCTGAACTTTATGTGTCCAGACTTCAGAATTCCCAAAGGCAAAATGCCAGCAGGCCTTTGCACACTGAAGACATAGTGTTCACATCCTTCACTTTCCTTTCCTGCCCTCTCCCATCTTCTCCAGATCTGCCTGTGAAAGGACCCAATTCTAGGACCCTCCAGGATGGTTAGGCCCTCCTCTGAAAGTACACTTTGCCATTTGTTAGTCTCCCCCAACAACCCCAGCGATCCAAACTGATGCACGCAAACTGCATGTGTTCAAAGGAGCAGTTTTCGAATCTAGCTTTGTTGATCCTGGGAGAAATCTTTCGACCTGTGTTAGTGAAAGGCTCCAGTGTTTCTCAGCTGATTGTAACAGTGAGGTAGCTGCATACAAAAATGACCTTGCTGTACAGTTTGAGAGAATGGTAGAGTATATCCTCCGAAGGTGATACTCACTTCTCTGTTCTGGTGAGAGAAGCAAGAGCTAAAGCAAAATTCTACAGAGGGCTTTATTTGGAGAGAGGTGGATTTTATTTATAATGCATTTAAAAATAAAATTCAAAACCTTTTATTTTGAGATGGAGTCTCACTCTGTTGCCCAGGCTGGAGTGCAGTGACGCAGTCTTGGCTCACTGCAACCTCTGCCTCCTGGGTTCAAGTGATTCTTCTGCCTCAGCCTCCTAACTGGGATTACAGGTGTGCACCAACACGCCTGGCTAATTTTTGTACTTTTAGTAGAGATGGAGTTTCACCGTGTTGGTCAGGCTGGTCTTGAACTCCTGACCTCGTGATCCTTTCACCTCGGCCTCTCAAAGTGCTGGGATCACAGGTGTGAGCCACTGCGCCCGGCCAAAATTCAAAACCTTTCTAGTTTGAACTCGACATTCTGATTAATGCATTTTTATTCAACTGTTAATTATTTCTCGACATACCTCGCCATCACTTGTGTATCCCTTTTCTACATGTGACCTTTCCCTGGCCACATCTGCTACTCTCTTTGAGCATGATGCCTCTACTGTATGCTGTTTCAGAACTCATTGCTTTGTCAGTTTTTTTCTCTCCCCCACAAAAAAGATGATCAAATAATTACATAGAATTTTCCCCTTCTCAGTCTTTGGGTAACTAAGTGTGGTTCAATTGATGATGAAATACAAGATGGGTCATTTAAAAGCAACTTCATGCCGTCGCTTGGTATTTTGCTAAATCTGTGGTGAGCTGGAGCTTCCCTAGTCGCCTATCACCACGTATACTTTAAGGAGTCAGATATTCTCGAAACCGTTAAGGTCATGAAAGACAAGGAAAGACTAAGGAATGGTCACAGATTAAAGGAGACTAAAGAGACTTGACAACTGAATGCAATATGTGATCCTCAACTGGCTCCTGGACAGGAAAAAGGACTTTGGTTATATTGGTGAAGTTTGAATATCTGTAGATTACCAATAGTATTTTTGGTTATGGTGGCCATGTAAGATGTTAACATTTAGAGAAGTTCAATAAAGGATATATGGACATTTTTGTACTATTTTTGCAACATTTTGACAAGTCTGAAAATTTAAACATTTTTTAAAGAAAAAAGAAGGAAAAAGAAACCAGGAGCAAGCATCCAGGAAAACAGAGAATAGAGTCTCACTCTGTCACCCAGTCTGGAGTGCAGTGGCAGAATCATAGCTCACTGCAGTCTTGAACTCCTAGGCTCAAGTGATCCTCCCGCCGTGGCCCTCCAAGTTACTGGGATTACAGGTATGAGCCACTGCGCCCAGCCGAGAAGAATATTAATGATAATGATGATGATGATATTGACAATGATATATGGCTGGTCAGTTAATCAAAACTAATTCCTTCATTGAGACATAGTGCTGTGTTAGTAATTATTGTGTTTCTGGGAGCTATGTAAAATACAAGTCTGATAAAGAGGAACTAAAGCTAAGATAATACCTAGTAATTCTCAAGGAAAAACAAGGAAGAGAGTCAGAAATGACACTTTTAAGGCCTCAGATATCTATGTACCAACACCCAGAATATGGGTAATAAATGGAATGTAAAATTTTAATACACTCAGAAAAATGCAATTTTATAGGGATTGTTCAAACTTGGTAGGTACTTCTGGCTGGCATCTGGAAAACTTGGTTCAGAGAGATACCATACAGAAGAAGAGGAGAGCAGTAATATATCAAGAAGGTATAACCAGTAATTCATTGGCTGGAGGGTGAAAGCATTCAGTGAGAATGAAAGGGAGAAATGAAAGTGATTATAGTTGTAGAAGTATACAAGAGACTGCTCAGATTAAAAGAATGAATGGGGCCAGGCACGGTGTCTCATGCCTATAATCCCAGCACTTTGAGAGGCCGAGGAGGGGGAGGTGGATCACCTGAGGCCAGGAGTTCGAGACCAGCCTGGCCAACGTGGTGAAACCCCATCTCTACTAAAAATACAAAAATCAGCTGGTTTGATGGCTCGCGCCTGTAATCCCAGCTACTTGGGAGGCTGAGGCAGGAGAATCGCTTGAACCCGGGAGGCGGAGGTTGCAGTGAGCCAAGATCGTGCCATTACACTTCAGCTTGGGTGACAGAGCAAGACTCCATCTCAAAAAGAAATAAAATAAAAAGTAATATAAATAAAAGTATGAATGGTACTTCATAAAACTGTCACATAGATGAGAAAGAGTGATTAGAGACATAGAACATAGAATAATCTGCATTTTGGGAATATCTGGACATCTTAAAGGCCTTAAAAGTGTTATTCCTGACTCTCTTCCTTGTTTTTCCTTGAGAATTACTAGGAAATTGGTCCAGAATAGAGTTCTACACCCTTTCCAATTCTAATCCAATTCTGAACACCTGAAAGTTCCATTATTCTGATAGCAACATAGCTGATACATTCTTTTTTCTTATTTTTAAGACCATCTTAAAGTTAAGAAAACATCTGATGATAGATTCTGGCTCTCTTGCTAATACAGTGTAATGATAGTTCTCAAAAGAATGCAGAAGCAATGAGGTAAATTGCTAAGCTGGGCTTAATCCTGATAATAAATAAGGAAGATCTGGTTAGCAAAGTGAAAGTGACAAGAATCTTGGGAAAGTGATCCTGTCATCTGGATATCTGTTAAGCAAAAAAACTAAAAAAAAAAAAAAAAAAAAAAAAAAAAAATGTTGGGCATGGTCACATAGGTTAATTAACCTGTGTGTGTGGGGGGCGGTGTATGTATGTGTGTATGTAAGGTAGACTTCAAAAGGATCAGAAAAAAGATAAGTATGATCTCCTGGTCTAACACCAAAGAGAAAGATAGCTCAAGAGGGAGAGGAAGGATCCAGTTGAAAATTCAGAACCGTAGAATTTGGAAAAGTCCCAATGATAAAAAGGGAGAGATTTCTAATAAACTACAGTGTCCTTATAGATTATTCTCAGATGAGCTCACATCTTAAAAGTACATGTATAGATGACAGAAGGAGGACTATGCCTCCAACGACAAAGCCCAAAGAATATCACATACCTCTGGGAATTGAGTCATAAGGGCTAAAGTCCAGAATAAACCCAGGCTTATAAAATGGGAAGCACTGCAATAAAGAGTTCTAATGCCCTATTTAGTGCAAGACATTTAAGGATGAGATAGAGCTTAATGGTAGCATGTGTGAAAAAGAGAACTAGAACTACGTGTCCTAGTTCACTGTGGGTTGGCAATGCCAAAAAATACTAATGATTCTTGAGTTGCACTAAGAGAATGGTAGTGACCAGATCAGAGGGACTTTCAGTTCCACTTGGGTCTCTGTTGGGGCAGCCCGTAGAGTTTTACATTTAATTCTGGATGCTACATTTAAGAGGACATTAACAAACTGGAATATATTCAAACAAGGCAATCAGGAAAGTGAAGTGTCTATTAATCATGTATTATGAGAAATGGCTGAATGAATGAGAGATATTTAACTGGGAAAGAGCTTTGAGTGAAAGAGGGACATCATAACTGTCTTCATAATTGAAGGACTGTCTGGTAGAAGAGAATTAAAACATTCAATATGAAATCAACGCCTGCTGGCAGAGGTTTCATGAAGGTAGACTTCAGCTCAACAAGACATTACTTTCTAAAATATGAGCTACTTAAAGGTTGAATGGGTTGCTGTATGATGGGGTGAACTTTTTGCTACTGGAAAAGCTAAAAGTTGAGGCAGCATAACCACTTGTTAGGGATGCTATGGGGGAAATTGCTGTGTTGGTCTGGAAGAGAGCTCTACACTCTTTCCGATTCTAAGATTCTATGGCTGTATCCTTTTATATCTATAAGATAAGTGGATTTGAGCATCTGTGTCTGGGTCTGGGAATTTGGGGCAAATAGGAAGAGAAAGGTAATTTAGCCCAGTGGTTAAGAGGATGGGTCCTACAGCCAGGTTGCTTGAGTTTAAATTCAGGCTCTGCCACTTGCTAGCTGTCAGGTATTGGATAAATTGCTTTACCTCTCCAAACTGCAATTTCTTCAGGTGTAAAATGGGAATGATCATAGTATCTATATAGTACCTATACCTCAGAGGACTGTAGGCACATGTTAATGAGCTAATGTATGCATAGAACAGCATTTAATATGTGTCAGATTTTATTAATATTAAGAAAAATATGGCCAGGTGGGGTGCCTCATCCCTGTAATCCCAGCAATTTGGGAGGCTAAAGCAGGAGGATCGCTTGAATCCAGGAGTTTGAGACCATCTCTACAAAAAAATTAAAAATTGGCTGGGCATGGTGGCACATGCTTGTAGTCTCAGCTAGGAGGCCGAGGCAGAAGGGTCACCTGAGCCAGGGGGGTGGAGGTTGCATTGAGCCATGATCGCACCACTGCACTCCAGCCTGGATGACAGAGTGAGATTCTGTTTCAAAAAAGCAAAACAAAACAAAACAGTTGGTAGAGGATTCCAGCCCATGGGTAACTGCTTAAAACAAAACAACAGTCTTATTGAAGTGTAATTATCAGACAATAAAACTGTACATATATATTTTTTATTTTTATTTTTTATAGAGATGGGGTTTCACCATGTTGGCCAGGCTAGTCTTGAACTCCTGACCTCAAGTGATCCTCCCGCCTCGGCCTTCCAAAGTGCTGGGATTATAGGTGTGAGACAACACGCCTGGCCAAACTGTACATATTTATAGTGCACAGTTTGCTAAGTTTTTTCACATGTATACACGTGTAAAGCCATCAGCACGATTAAGATCATTAACATATCCATTACCACCCCAAATTTTCTTGTTCCCCTTTGTAATCTCTCCATCCCCAGGCAAACTTTGATCTGCTTTCTGTCATTATAGATTAGTTTGCATTTCTTATAATTTTGTATAAATGAGATCATATATTATGTACTCTTCTTTCTGGGGTCCAGCTTCTCTCACTTGGCATGTTACTCTTTGAGATTCGTTCATGTTGTTGGATGTATCAATAGTTAATTGCTTTCTGTTGCTAAGTAGTATTCCATTGTACAGATATGCCACTTTTTTTTTTTTTGAGTTGGAGTTTCGCTCTTGTTGCCCAGGCTGGAGTGCAATGGCATCTTGTCTCACTGCAACCTCCACCTCCTGGGTTCAAGCGATGCTCCTGCCTCAGCCTCACCTTCCCAAGTGGCTGGGATTACAGGCATGTGACACCACACCTGGCTAATTTTTGTATTTTTAGTAGAGATATTTCACCATGTTGGTCAGGCTGGTCTTGAAATTCTAGACCTCAGGTGATTTGTCCACCTCGGCCTCCCAAAGTGCTGGGATTATAGGCATGAGCCACCATGCCCTGCCCACATTTTGTTATTCATCATTTGATGGACATTGGCTCATTTCCACTTTTTGCCTATTATGAATGACACTGCTATAAACTTTTCCCATGTAGGTTTTTGTGTGGACATATGTTTTTATTTCTGTGATAGTTGCCTAGGAGTGGAATTGCTGGGTCACATGGTAACTCTATGTTGAATCATTTGAGGAGCTGCCAAGTTTTTTCCAGAGTGATTGTACCATTTTACATTCTCAACAACAGGGAACAAGAGTTCCAGTTACTCCACGTCTTGAGGCCTTTCTTTCTTGCTTTCTTTTTTAGATCAAATGTTTTTATTTTTATATACATGTGTTAGGAAGGAAAATGGGGGTGATTTGTTACCATTTAAATGCAATTGTATGTAAATAAGTTTTTTTTGAGACAGTGTCTTGCTCTGTCACCCAAGCTGGAGTGCAGTGGCGCAATCTTGGCTCACTGCAACCTCTGCCTTCCAGGTTCAAGTGATTCTCCTGCCTCAGTCTCCTGAGTAGCTGTGATTACAGGTGCCTGCCACCAGGCCTGGCTAATTTTTGTATTTTATGTAGAGATGGGGTTTCACCATGTTGGCCGGGCTAGTCTCGAACTCCTGACCTCAAGTGATCAGCCCACCTCAGCCTCCCAAAGTGCTGGGATTATAGGCATGAGCCACTGCACCTGGCCCAATTGTATATAAATAATTTAACTCAGAAAAATTTAACTTAGAAATATTTGATATATTTTAATAAATTTTACAAGCTGTGATTATCTTCTAAACCTGTGCAGGGTACAATGTACATTATTCAGGTGATGGTTATATGAAGACAAGACCTCCCCACTAAGCAATATATTCATATAACAAAATTGCACTTATACCCCTTAAATTTACACACAACGTCCCCTGCATAGGTACATTTTGCTTTGTTGATCTCCAACTTTAGTCTGAGTAAGACTAAATAACTCTATGGGAAAAATTACATATTACATATATATAATTAAATGTAATTTGATATATATAAAATCAGGCAGCTTGGTATAGCAATCGGGATCCCCCAGGCGAGTCCATTGAAAATGGAGCAGAGATTCATCTTTGATAACTTCTTGTAATTCCAAAGTAAACATAATGAGTGCACAACATTTTATTTCAAGTTTCCTTTTAGAAATGTGAGCAAAAATATTTATTTCAGGACCTAATATGTGATATTTATTTTCTGATGACTACCCTAGCTGTATGTGCTAGAGTACATACAGTGTGATGTGTTTCCATCATCCTATTGTAAAATGTTATTTATTTATTTATTTATATATATTTATTTTTGAGATAGGGTCTCACTCTGTCGCCCAGGCTGGAGTGCAGTGGTGCAATCATGGCTCACTGTCACTGCAACCTTAACCTCCCGGGCTCAAGTGACCCTCCTACCTCAGCCTCCTGATTAGCTGGGACCACAGGCACCTGTCACCACCCCTGGCTAATTTTTGAATTTTTTTGTAGAGACACGGTCTTCCTATGTTGCCCAAGCTTGTCTTGAACTCTTTGGGCTCGAGCAATCCTCCCACCTTGGCCTCCCAAAGTGCTGAGATTACAGGCGTGAGCCACTGTGCCTGGCCCCATTGGAACATTTTAGACATTGCCTAAGTAACTGTCAAATGGACCTGAATATTGTATCAGTTAGTTTGGATATTACTTTTATTTTTGGCTAGCAATGACAACAAAAGGGAGAGATGCTTATGACTGAAGGTTTATTTTTGCTTTCTGCTGGTACATGACTTTCCCCCTGTGTCTGTGCCTTCTCTAGTCTTCTATTGTTGTTATATTTGTTTTTTCCCTCCTCATTGTCTTTGTGATTAGATTAGAGGCACCTGCATCACAATAGAATGTACTAGGGCTTCAAGTCAGCATGCCTGGTTCAAGTCCCATTTGTTTTTCTTTTTGAGACAGGCTCGCTTTGTTGCCCAGGCTGGAGTGCAGTGGTGTGATCTTGGCTCACAGCAACCTCCGCTTCCCAGGTTGAAGTGATTCTCCTGCCTCAGCCTCCCAAGTAGCTGGGATTACATGCGCGTACCACCACACCCAGGTAATTTTTGTATTTTTAGTAGAGACGGGGTTTCACCATGTTGGCCAGGCTGGTCTCGAACTCCTGACCTCAAGTGATTGCCCACCTTGGCCTCTCAAAGTGCTGGGATTACAGGCGTGAGCCACCACGCCCAGCCTCAAGTCCCATCTTGAGGCCTTTCTTTAGCCACCATCTTCAGTGTCAGTTTTTGTTGCTTCCCCTTCCCCTAGAAGTTTCTTCCCCATCCACTCCTTTAGTGTTCTTACTCAGTCCCTTGACTTTAACGCCATCTATCTGCTGATGACACCCAAATTCCTATCTCTCCAGTCATCACTTTTCCCCAGACTCTAGACTTGTCCCTATTATCCTGAAATAATTATCAATAATGTTCTAATATGCTAGTTTCCTATGGCTGCTATAACATTACCACAAATGCATTGGTTTAAACAACACAAATTTATTAGCTTGCAGTTCTGTAGGTCACAAGTTTGACATGGGTCTCACAGGGCCAAAATTGAAGGGTCCGCAGGCCCGCGTGCCTTTCTGGAGGTTCCAGAGGCGAATTTGTTAGCTTGCTCATTCAGGTTCTTGGCTGAGTCCAGTTGATTGTGACTGTAGGGCTGAGGTCCTTTGTTTCCTTGCTGGCTGTCAGCTGAGGGTCATGCTCAGCTTTTAGAGGTCATTGGCTCCTGGAAATCTTTGTCTTCAAAGCCAGCAATGGTGAATCCAGTTCTCCTCAGGCCTCATTTCTCCTGCCTCTTCTTCCATCCTTGCATCTCCCTGACCCATTCTTCTGCCTTCCTCTTCCACTTGTGATTTTTTTTTTTTTTTTTTTTTTGAGACAGAGTCTCGCTCTGTCGCCCAGGCTGGATTGTAGTGGCATGATCTCGGCTCACTGCAACCTCTGCCTCCCAGGTTCAAGTGATTCTCGTGCCTCAGCCTCCCGAATAGTTGGGATTATGGATGTTTGCCACCACACCTGGCTAATTTTTGTATTTTTAGTGGAGACGGGGTTTCACCATGTTGGCCAGGCTGGTCTCGAACTCCTGACCTCAAATGATCCGCCCACCTCGGCCTCTCAAAGTGTTGGGATTAAGAATTGTGATTAGATGGGGCCCACCCAACAAATCCAGGAGAATCCCCTCCATCTCAATGTCTGTAACAGTAATCACATCTGCAAAGTCTCTTTTGTCAGGAAAGGTAACATATTCACAGGTTCTGGGGGTTAAGGTGTGGACAGCTTTGGTAGGGGCCATTATTCTGCTTACCGCGACCTGGTTTGGACAGTTACACAGACAGCGTGTGCTCCAGCCCACTGTCTACTTGACTTCTCTACTTGCATGTCTCATGGGCATTTTGAATTTAACATTTCCAAAACAGAACTTTTAATTCCTCCCCCACCAAAACTCTGGCCCTCCTAGGTCTTCCCCACATTGGCAAATGGCAAGATCATCTACCTGTTCTCAAGTCAAAAGCCAAAAACCAGCCACATGTAATCCCAGCACTTTGGGAGGCTAAGGCAGGCCTTGCTAATTGAGCTCAAGAGTTCGAGACCAGACTGGGCAACATGGTGAAACCCATGTCTACAAAAATTAGCCAGGCATGGTGGTTTGTGCCCGTAATCCCAGCTACTCGGGAGGCTAAGGTGGAAGGATTGCTTGAACCCGGGAGATGGAGTTCTATTTCGGCAGTGAGCCGAAATCGTTCCACTGCATTCCAGCCTGGGGCAACAGATATCCTGTCTCAGAAAAACAAACAAAAACCAAAAACCTAGGTGCACCCTTGACTGCTTTCATTAACTCCCTACATTTAATCGCTCAGCAAATCATGCTGAGTCCACTTCCAAATACATCTTGAACTCATTCATTCCTCTCCATCTTTATTGCCACTATTCTAGTCCAAGCCATCCTTTCTTGCATGGACTTCTGAAATTGCTTCTTAACTGGGCTGCTCACAGCCTTGCTCCCCCTCCAATCCATTCTTCACACAGCAACTGAGTAATCTTTTAAAAATCAAAGTCAGATTATATTGCTTTTCTGCTTAAAAATCTTCGATGCCTCCCCCCCGCTGCATTTAGAATACAATCTAACTTCTTGTTCTGGCCCATGTGGCCACATAAGATCTGGCTCTCTCTCTGCAGTCTCATCTCATCCCACTGTCACCACACTCTGGCTACCCTCGCCTCCTTTCTGTTCATCAAGGCTTTCCCACTGCCACACTTTTGCACTTGTTTTTCTCTCTGCCAGGAATGCTCTTCTCCCTCGTTTTTTTTCTTTTTCTTTTATTTTTAAAAATTATTATTATACTTTAAGTTCTGGTATACATGTGCAGAACATGCAGGTTTGTTACATAGGTATACATGTGCCATGGTGGTTTGCTGCATCCATCCCCCCCGCAATCTACATTAGGTATTTCTCCTAATGCTATCCCTCCCCCTAGCCCCCCCCACCCCCTGACAGGGCCCGGTGTGTGATGTTCCCCTCCCTGTGTCCATGTGTTCTCATCGTTCAACACCCACTTATGAGTGAGAACATGTGGTGTTTGGTTTTCTGTTCTTGTGTCAGTTTGCTGAGAATGATGGTTTTTGAGATGGAGTCTCACTCTGTCACCCAGGCTGTGGTGCAGTGGCATGATCTCGGCTCACTGCAACCTCCATTTCCCGGGTTCAAGTGATTCTCCTGCCTCAGCTTCCCAAGTAGCTGAGATTACGGCGTGCACTACCACGCGGGGCTAATTTTTGTGTTTTAGTAGAGACGGGGTTTTGCCATGTGGGCCAGGCTGGTCTCAAATTTCTGACCTCAAGTGATCCACCTGCCTTGGCCTCCCAAAGTACCGGGATTACCGTACCCGGTCCCTTTTTTTCATTTTTTAAGTCAAGTGAAGTGAAGCAGTGAGAGTAGGAAGGAACAAAGAAATATGTAGCTGGTTGTGATCAATTACTTGTAAACCCCACTGCACTTCGACCAGCCTTCCCTAGTTCTTTGCATGGTTGGCTTATTCCCATCCTTCAGGTCTCATCTCAAATGTCACCTGTCAGAGTGGCCTTCTATGGCACCCTGATTTAAAATATTCCCCTCTGGCTTCAGCCAGGGAGGCAGAGGTTGCAGTGAGCTGAAATCGCGCCACTGCACTCCAGCCTGGATGACAGAGTGAAACCCTGTCTCAAACAAAACAAAACCAAAACCAAAAATAAAATATTCCCCCTTCCCCTTACCTCCACATAATTCTCTAATAAAGCACCCTGTATATAAGCACCCTCATAACATTATAGTCCATGATTGCCTAAATTATTGATTGGTTTACTTGTTTATTGACTGCCACTCTCACTAGAATATAAGCTCCTTGAGGGCAAGGACCTTGTCTGCCTTTTGTGCCACTGTGTCATAGTGCCTAGCAGTTACTGAATAAATGCACAAAGCCACTCTTCTTACTCTAACCCACTTTTGCTTGCTTCCATCTCTGTGACACTGCATATGCCCTGACTTTAACCTACAATGCCTTCCTATTCGTGACCAATACATATCCCTTAACTTCCTTCAAAATTTAGTTCAAGACTCCTGTCTGGGTGTGGTGGGACATGCCTGTAATCCCAACACTTTGGGAGGCTGAGACAGGTGGATCACCTGAGGCCACAAGTTCGAGACCAGCCTGGCCAACATGGTGAAACCCCGTCTCTACCAACAAAATACAAAAATTAGCCAGGCATGGTGGCAGGCGCCTGTAGTCCCAGCTACTCAGGAGGCGGAGGCATGAGAATCACTTGAACCTGGGAGGCAGAGGTTGCAGTTAGCCAACCTGGATGACAGAATGTCTCTGTCTAAAAAAAAAAAAAGTAAGACTCACAACCTCCCCAAATCTCTGTTGATCACTAGTTTCTCTCCCCCTGTGATGACCCCTTCAGTTTTTTATTCACTAAGTATAAGCTCCTTGGCAATCTTAGAAACAGTTGATACTATATTATCATGCCTTTGTGTTTGCTTTGTAATCAGTCATTACATACGTGTAGGTATGTATGTTCTGTTCCTTAAGCCCGTAAATTCCTTCTGAATCAATATTGCATCACACATCTTTATAATCCTTCTCAAGTACTTAGTTCAGTGTGGTGCTCACTGTCAGCCATAAAGCAGAAAGGCAGACTCTCTCTTCATACCTCCAAGGAAATGAAATTAGTTGGAAGTTTATTTTAGAAACAGAACAAGAGTTTTAGAGTTCTTCTGAAATTAGAAAAATCAGGCATATTATTTTCCCCACTTAATTTAATGAAGAAAAAATCAATACTGCAGCTCAGAAAACATTTCTGTGCATGACAACTGCAAGAGCTTGGCTATCTATTTAATAATACTTGTGGAAGGGTAGGGTGCAGTGGCTCACACCTGTAATCCCAGCACTTCGGGAGGTGGAGGTGGGCGGAACACCTAGAGTCAGGAGTTGGAGACCAGCCTGGCCAACATGGTGAAACCCCGTCTCTACTAAAAATGCAAAAATCAGCCAGGCATGGTGGCAGGTACCTGTAATCCCAGCTACTTGGGAGCCTAAGGCTTGAGAATCGCTTGAACTTGGGAGGCAGAGGTTGCAGTGAGCTGACATCGCGCCATTGCACTCCAGCCCAGGTGACAATTTTTTTCAAAAGAAAAAACTTGTGGAAGAATACACAAGATATTACCATGAAATAATGTGAGGTTAGGATTTTAGAGTTAGTTAAAAAAATAAGGTAAAAAATATTTTTGCAGCTTTCAGAACTGTTTGAAAAGTTGTCTGTTTCAAGGAAAATAAAGAGTAATAAACATGAACTATTCACTCTGGGTGAAGAATCTGCCACCCTCCAAACTCTAACAGATTGAGCTACAGATGAGATTTCCATGTGTGTGTGTTAACTGCCATTCTCCATAAAACAGAATGCCGCAGCAGTTGGAAAAGTGAATTATTTTGGTATACTTAAATAGGATAAGGCTCAGAGAGTTTACAGATCTGGCCAGTATGTATTTAACCATAGTTTTATAATTCAGAATTGCAATAAATGCCCAACACGTCATTTTTTTCTTTGGAAAATAAATTTAATAGGAAAAAATACTTGCAACATACTGAAAATCTGTGTATGAGTGTATGTGTGTGTATAAATTAACAATTTAATGTTAGATATTAATGCATTTTTATGTTTTGAGATGGAGTTTTGCTCTTGTTGCCCAGGCTGGAGTGCAGTGGCGTGATCTCAGTTCACTGCAACCTCTGCCTTCCAGTTGCAAGTGATTCTCCTGCCTTAGCCTCCTGAGTAGCTGGGATTACAGGCGCATGCCACCACGCCTGGCTAATTTTTTTGTATTTTTAGGAGAGACAGGGTTTCACCATGTTGACCAGGCTGGTCTCGAACTCCTGACCTCATGATCCGCCTGCCTTGGCCTCCCAAAGTGCTGGGATTACAGGCGTGAGCCACCGCACCCGGCCTTATATTAATGCATTTAAAAATGCATGGATAGGTGCTATTTGAAAAGTATAGTTATTTAAACTTTACATAGAATTCCTAAAGTGGAACAATCCTCAAATTTGATTTTTAGAAAGTTTGATACAGATGATTAGGCTAAAGTGTTTATAGTCAGTTACATGTTTTTGGGTATGTGTGTCAAATGTTCCATTTGATCCTTTCTAGGCAACTGGGACATCTTTGAGAACTTGGCTAAAGAGTTTATTTTCAGGGGTAGGCTTGCAAAGCAAGTTAAAAGGCAGAGAATTCAGGCCACTGAACTGTACATGACTTCAATCAGAAGAAGGTCTTTGGGGCATAATTAAGCAGTCATGGTATAAATTGTCTTCCTGAAATACGAGTTTTTAAGCCTGGGATGCTTCAAATTTCAAAAAAGGAGGATGATTCTACTACAATAGTGATAGCTTTTAAAGGTCGACATTTTTGTTTGGTCTCTGATGAAAGTAAACAAAAATGTCAAACCTTTAAAAGCTATCACTATTGTGATACACATCACTGAGTGGTGTGTACACTCAGAAGTCAGCAAAAATTTGAGTTCAAGAAAGATTGTATTGGGGCAGGGTGCAGTGGCTCACACCCGTAATCCCAGTGCTTTGGGAGGCCAAGGCAGGAGGATTGCATGAGCCCAGGAGTTCAAGACCAGCTTGAGCAACATAGCAAGACCCCCCCCCCCACTAAAAAAAATAATTAGGTGTGGTGGTGCACACCTATGGTCTCAACTCTTGGGAGCCTGAAGCAGGAGGATATCTTGAGCCCAGGAGTTTGAGGCTGCAGTGAGCTATGATCGTGTCGAGTATACTCCAGCCTGGGTGACAGAGCAAGACCCTGTCTCTAAAAACAAAACAACAGATTGTATTGGGAAGTCTCAGGTCAAACTAAACAAAACTAGGCTGACGTTGGTTTGTGCAAGCTTTGCATTAAGTACAAGTGACCCGGTGGCTCTGCTCACAACATGGTATCTACTCAGCCACATCAATTACATGTTGCTTTGAGATATTATGACAATGCGCTTTCTTTGGTGTTATGTTTCTATTCAGAGCATAAATTATACATTTTATCACTGCTAGACTCTGATTACAAAATCTCGTGGAATGCCATCATTACACACTCATGTTGGGAAACCTTCTCATGGTGCAGGAGTTCATGGGGACATCAGTTGGAGATTTGAGGTGGTGCATGACCATACAGTCTCATATCCCAGAGCAGCAGACAGCAGTAGCTTCTCCTCCCCTCCTTAGATGTCCAGTTATGAGGCTACAGTTATCTGTGATTGCAACACGCCATCAGTGCACTTCTAGTTCCATTCCATTTTATAGAGTTGGTTTTTTAGACTTCAGTTTTCTCATTTTGAAGAACTTCTTTAATTCTCGTAACTCCTGGGGCTGCAAACTCTGATCAACTCCTGGGTCAATTTATAGCTCAGTGGAGACAGAATGTAACCATTTTGATAAAGACAGATTCTCTTGCAGAACTCAAAGGTGCTAAACATAATTCCAAAATATGGAACTATCTGTTAAAACAGAAAATGAAAATCAAGTTAAATTCTTAAAAAGAAAACAATGTGTCTGCAGTCAACTTGGATTAGGGTAAAGTGAGATAATGGCAGTGGCAATACAAATGACAACTGTTTTTGGAATCAGAGAAGATGGCAAAGGAAAGCTGGCTCAGTGTGGGTTGGTAGAGGAATGACAGTGATTGAAGGGGGATGCCCTGCCTGGGAGGTGCTGGATCTGGGTCATATGCACGCAGACGATCTAATACTGCCTGTCACGCTATGTCGGCCTTGACTGGAATCATTTACATGCCAGCTAGTGCAAGGTTAGTCCAGAGTACTTAACCTTTTTTTTTTTTTGGTCATGGAGTTCTTTGGGAATATGATGCACATACGTGTATACACATACATTTTTGCATAGAATTTTAGGATGAGGGGTTAGGTTCCCCTTAGGGGCCCATGAACCTCCACATTAGGAATCTCTGCACTAAATGCTCAGCTCCTCTGGAATGGGGTATCAGATACTCCACCACTGCACATGTTCCCCCTCTAAAGGTCTCACAGACAGCATGCATTCATCGGCCTTGTGCTACCCATTAGTGCTAGAGGGGGTTTTCCAAGCTAACTGTGATGGGGAATGACAAAGGAAGAGGGTAGAATTGGAAGACGCAGAGGAGCAGCAGAGAGTGGTAGCTCTCTTACCTTCAGTAAATTGGCTGTTAATCCATTCCAGAGCCCCAGGACCCCCTGGGCCTTCGCTATCTGCCGGAAGCAGTCCACTGCTCCTGAGAAATGGACATCTACTCCTCCACTGTGTGGGAGGTAGGGGCTCTGAGCCTGGCAGGAAACAGAAGCTGGGATGAGATGATTGAAACACCAGGAAATAAATGTCCTAGTGGAAGAAGCCAGGGTCTCAAGTCTGCACTCTAGATGCTGTGCTCCTGGCCAAGATGATAGCAAAGAATGGCTGCCGTGGGGTTCTTCTTGTTCTATGGGCTTAGAATGGATATTAACATGCAATACAATCATGATACCCTGTCCACATATTTGTGTTTTATTTTGCCTGGAAGGAAGCAGACATTTGGGGACAGACTCAATTTCATACTTACAGTCCCTCCCAACCTATGCCTTCTGGACATGATAAACATACTCCCATGCCCTTAGCCTTTTTACAGTATTCTCCTGTTTCCTTGTCTTTACTGGCTCCTTCCCCTGTGAAGCTCCCAAGCAGAGGCTGTTCATTTCTCCACATCACAGATGTGACAGGGGTAGGGAGCAGAGCGATGGTGGCATTCTTCTCACTCTCTGTTGCTGTTCCCAGACCCTTCCTCCTTCACTCTCAGGACAGAAGCACTTAGCTGGGGCTGATGTCACTGAACCATACTCCTTGGCCTGCTGTTATCTCCTAATCTGGCCACTCTTCCACATTCATTGAAGACTGTGACACCTGGTAGCTCACCCTCTCCAGCCTCACCATCATCTTAGGTAACTTTGGCATCTATAAAGATGACCCAGCCTATGACCAGTTTCTGGCCCTCGGCTTCAGTGATCCTCACCTTTATACCACTTTGGCTATCCCCTGGACATCATCACCACCTTCAGGGCCATCCTGACCAAACCCTGTTATTACCCAAATGCTCCATCTCTGAAAGGAATGTTTTATCCTTTATTATTATTATTTTTGAGACAGAGTCTCACTCTGTTGCCCAGGCTGGAGTGCAGTGGTGTGATCTCGGCTCACGGCAATCTCTACCTCCTGAGTTCGAGCGATTCTCCTGTCACAGCCTCCTGAGTAGCTAGGACTACAGGTGCATACCACCACACCTGGCTAATTTTTGTATTTTTAGTATTGACGGGGTTTCACTATGTTGGCCAGGCTGGTCTCAAACTCCTGGCCTCAAGTGATCTGCCCACCTTGGCCTCTCAAAGTGCTGAGATGACAGGCGTGAGCCACTGCACCCAGTCATCCTTTTAGAAAAATAATTTTATGATCAGATGAAATGACTTTTCAATATACCATCTACATATAAAACTGGTACTACTTGTCTGGGGATGTCCCCTCATAGCTGGCTTTCAGGAATGGCGTTGAGTTTAGATTAAACTATGCACGTACTCTGGTTTGTTTCTGAAATGTTTAGCTGGGGCTATATGGCATTCTATGGCAATGGAACCAAGATTTTCGAAGTGGGAGAGGAGGTGTGGTACAACAGTAAGAGAGCACAGCTCTGGAGTTGAGCAGGTTCATTTCTAGTCCTGGTTTCTGCACTTACTTGGCCATGCGACCCTAGGCAGCTTACCTAACCTTCAGAGCATTCACTGCCTTTTAATATTTGATATAATTTACTTATTTATTTCCTTTATTTATCTGCTCCTTCCTTGCAACTAGAATTTCAGCTACATGGAAGGAGGGATTTTTTGGTCTGTTTTATTCACTGTATCCTTAGTATCCTTAACAGATAGTAGATATTTAATCAACATTTGAATAAATGAAATGTATTCCATTGTCAACCTCCTGGTTCCCAAATCCAGTGGCTCTTTTTGGTTATATCATTACTGGATTTTTTTTTTGTTTTGAGATGGTGTCTTGCTCTGTGTCCCAGGTTAGAGTGCAGTGGCGCAATCTTGGCTCACTGCAACCTCCACCTCCTGAGTTCAAGTGATTCTTCTGGCTCAGCCCCCCTGAGTAGCTGAGACTACAGGCATGCGCCACTATGCTGGGCTAATTTTTGTATTTTTAGTAGAGACAGGGTTTCACCATATTAACCAGGATGGTCCCAAACTCCTGACCTAGTGATCCACCCGCCTCAGCCTCCCAAAGTGTTACCATTACAGGTGTGCGCCACTGCGCCCGGCTATTACTGGATTTTTAAGGGGGCAATATTTGGCACTGGTAACTGGGCAACTCTTTTGGTCCTCCTCAATTTATATACCCTTTCTAGAAAATTCTACCATAGCTTTTGCTTTAAACACCTCCTGCAGGCAGATGGCTCCCAAATCTTTATCTTTGGCTCTGACCTCCCATTGACCTCCAAAACCAAGCACCCAACTGCCTACTGGGCAGTTCTACCTGCATAGTACACAAGTACTCAAAACTCGACACACCTAGAACCCACTGTTGCCTTTCTCATCAACAATGTCAGATTTATTCTTTCTTCTGTACTTCTTATCTCAGTGATGAATGGCCACACTGTTCAACCAGCTACCCCAAGCCCGAAACCTGGGATTTCTTCGTTTGCCACCCTCACTGCCCTATCCAAGCAATCATCAAGTCCTATCAGTCCTGTCTTCTAAATAGAGCACTTCTCAAATCCAGCCCCTCTCTATCCCCTCTGGCATTCTGTTAGTTCAGGCTACCACCATCTCATGTGTGCATTACTGCAGCAGTCTGTTACTGGCCTCTGGACCCACTATTGTCATTTTCAATTCTTTTCTTTCTGTTTTTTTTTTTTTTGAGATGGAGTCTGAGTTGCCCAAGCTGGAGTGCAATCATGCCTCACTGCAGCCTCAACCTCCTGGGCTCAGGTGATCCTCCCACCTCAGCCTCCCAGGTGGCTGGGACTACAGGCATGTGCTACCATGCCCAGCTAATTTTTGTGTTTTTTTTTTTTTTTTTTTTTTTTATGGAGACAGGGTTTCCCTGTGTTGCCCAGGCTGGTCTCGAACTCCTGGGCTCACGCAATCCTCCCACCTCGGCCTTCCAAAGTGCTAGGATTACAGGTGTGAGCCACCACATCCAGCCTCCAATTCTCCATTTTTTTTTTTTTTGAGATGGAGTCTCACTCTGTCACTCAGGCTGGAGTGCAGTGGCACGAACTTGACTCACTGCAACATCTGCCTCCTGGGTTCAAGCGATTCTTCTGCCTCAGCCTCCCGAGTAGCTGGAATTATAGGTGCATGCCACCACACCCGCCTAATTTTTGTATTTTCAGTAGAGATGGGGTTTCCCCGTGTTGGCCAGGCTGGTCTCAAACTCCTGACCTCAGGTGATCCACCCACCTTGGCCTCCCGAAGTGCTAGGATTACAGGTGTGAGTCACTGTGCCCGGCCCCATTCTTTCTACTGCAGTCAGAACACATTTCTAAGATTCCAATTCAGACCACTGACTCCTTTGTTGACTTTTTACCACCTATAGGATAAAATCTAAGCTCCTTAGAATAATATGTAAGGCCCTTCATGACAACTTTTCCAGCATGAAAAGCGTCACTCACCCCAATCATACTGACTACACTCTTTCGCTCTTTTTGTTTTTGAGATAAAGTCTCACTCTGTCACCCAGGCTGGAGTGCAGTGGCATGATCTCTGCTCACTGCAACCTCTGCCTCCCAAGTTCAAGCGATTCTCCTGCCTCAGCCTCCTGAGTAGCTACGATTACAGGTGCCCACCACCATGTGCAGCTAATTTTTGTATTTTTAGTAGAGATGGGGTTTCACCATTGTGGTCAGGATGGTCTCCTGACCTCGTGATCCACCTGCCTGGGCCTCCCAAAGTGCTGGGATTACAGGCATGAGCCATCGTGCCTGGTCCACTCTTTTTTGTACTCCCATTAGCCCTCTAAAGATTATTCATTTATTTGCATATTTATTGATACTTACTATATGCCAGACACTCAGGATACATTAGTGAACCAAACAGACAAAATTCCCTGTTCCTATAAAGCTGAAATTCTAATTGCAGGGGAAGAGTAGAGAAAGAAAGAAAATAAATAAGCAAATAATGCCAAATACTAAGAGGAGGGGAGTGTTCTGGATAAAATAAAAGCAGGGGAAACATATAGGGAGTGTCTGGAGGATGCTGAAGTATTTATTAGGGTAATCAGAGAAGACCTCACCAAGAAGATAACTTTTGAGTGGAGATCTGAAGGAAGTGAGGAAGCGAGTTGTACAGATATCTTCAAAGGCCATGAGACAAGAGCATGTCTGGGTGTTAGAGAGGCAACGAGGAGGCTAATGTGGTGGCAATGGAAAGAACAAAATAGAGAGTAATGGGATATGACTTCAGAAAGTAAATGGTGGCCAGATTGTATAAGGCTGGTAGGCCACACAGTAAACATTTTGGCTTTTTTTTTTTTTTTTTGAGATGGAGTTTTGCTCTTGTCGCCGAGGCTGGAGTGCAATGGCACAATCTTGGCTCACTGCAACCTCTGCCTCCCGGGTTCCAAGCAATTCTCCTACCGCAGCCTCCTGACTACCTGGAATTACAGGAGTGCGCCACCATGCCTGGCTAATTTTTGCGTTTTTAGTAGAGATGGCGTTTCACCATGTTGGCCAGGCTGGTCTGGAACTCCTGACATCAGGTGATCCACCCGCCTCGGCCTTCCAAAGTTTTGGGATTACAGGCATGAGCCACCATGCCTGACCTGCATTTTGGCTTTTACTGAGTGAGAAGACAGGTCGCTAGTGAGGGTGGGGGGGGGTTATGAATAGAAGAGTAGCATGATCTAATTTATATTTTCACATGATCACTTTGGCTGCTGTGTTGAAAAAGACTCAAGGATGGAGGGAAAAGTAGGATGGAGACTGGTTAGGAGATTACTAGAGTAATTTAGGCAAGAGATGATGGTAGTTTGGACTGGGATGCTAGTGGTGGAGTGGTGAGCAGTGGTCAGACTCGATATATCTAACGTGGAGTCAACAGGATTGGCTGATGGACTGCATGAGGGTGTGAGAGGTGAGTCAAGGATGGCTCTCTTTAAAATTTTGTCTTTTGTTTTTCTTTGTCATCCTATGTAAGAAGTTAAAGGATGGCTCTAATGTTTTTCTGGTCTGAGCAACGGGATAGACGGAAGTGCCATTAACTGAGATGGGGAATGCTGTGGGAGAAGTGGGTTGGCTTTTTGTTTTTGTTTGTTTTTTGAGGGTGGGTGGAAGCATCAGGAGTTCAACTGTGCAATGCCTGTTAGCCATTCAAATGGAGATGGGGGAGTTGGCTACAGAAGTCTGGAGTTGAGGGGAGAGGTCAGGGCTGGAGACATAATTTGGGAGTCATCAGTACACAGATGGTATTTAAAGCCAGGAGACCAGATGAGATCACTTAGGGCTTGAGCCTGGGGACACTTCCACATTTAGAGGTCAAGGAAATAGGAGGCCCAGCAAAGACTGAGAAGGAGCAGTCGGTGAAGAAGGAAAAGGAAAGTGTGGCATCCAGGAAGCCGAGTGAAGGTGTTACGTCAAGGAGGAGGGGAGCTGCTGAGGGCCCAGTTAGATGAGGACTCAGAATTGACCACTGGATCTGGACACATGGAGGTCACTGGTTATCATAAAAAGAGAAGTTTTGGCTGGGTGCAATGGTTCACATGTGCAATCCCAGTACTTTGGGAGGCCATGGCGGGAGGATTGCTTGAGCCCAGGAGTTCAAGACCAGCCTGAGCAACATAGTGGGATTCCTATCTCTGCAAAAAATATGAAAATTAGCTGGGTGTGGTGGTGCACACCTGTAGTCCCAGTTACTTGGGGGGCTGAGGTGGGAGGGTTGCTTGAGCCCTCAAGGTTGGGGCTGCAGTGAGCCATGATTGTGCCACTGTACTCCAGCCTTGGTGACAGAGTGAGTGAGTCCCTGTCTCAAAAAATAAAAGAGAAGTTTACGGGGTGGTGGAGCAAACGTCTAACTGGAATAGATTTAAGAGAGAATGGGGCCAGGCACGGTGGCTCACGCCTGTAATCCCAACACTTTGGGAGGACGAGGCGGGTGGATGACTTCAGGTCAGGAGTTTGAGACCAGCCTGGCCAACATGGTAAAACCCCATCTCTACTAAAAATACAAAAATTAGCCAGGCATGGTGGCGGGCGCCTGTAATCCCAGCTACTTGGGAGGCTGAGGCAGGAGAACTGCTTGAACCCAGGAGGCAGAGGTTGCAGTGAGCTGAGATCGCCCCACTGCACTCCAGCCTGAGCAACAGAGTGAGATTCTGTCTCAAAAAAAAAAAAAAAAAAAAAAAAAAGAAGAGAGAATGGGAAGAGAAAGATTGGAGATGGTTAGTATACACAACTCTTTCAAAGAGGCTTCTTTCACAGTTGTATTGTAATCATGTTCAATTTATATATCTGCTGCTTCTAGTGTGCTGTGAACTCTGTGAGGACTAGGTCTTGTTAATTTCCATATCTCTAGTGCCTTAACCAGCAGCTGACACATGACCGGTGCTCAATGAATGGTTTGCTGAATGAGTACATAAAATGCTCAGTATAAGAGTGGGCTGGAAATTTTAAAGCATTTTCATATAATTTTATTCATGAGTTATAAAAATGAGAGGTCAAGACATACAGTGTAATGTGGAATCTTTGCAGAAAACAAATATCAAAATTCATTTCTCTCTTCACAAGACATTTTGATGGTTCTATTTTACTAAGCTATAATGGCATAGTACAAAATATCACACATGTATTCCATATTACTACTGCCAGTACCAATACTGACATTTATTGACTGCCTATGTGTCTGTTACAGTTGAGGAAACTGAGGCTCAGGGACAGGTTAAGTGATTTGACCAAGGTCATATAGCAGGTCATGAACACATTTTATTCTGTTTCATATTCTAGTTAGTTGTTTCCTGTCTCTTTCCCTCAAGAGACTATGAGGATGTGATGCCTAGCACCACGTTTTACTTAGCTTCTCTCTCCACCCTGCTTAAAAATCGGTAGAAGAATGAATTACAATCAGAGAAGCAGTGTGAAAACTAGATTTTACTGATTCAAATCAGGCTTTCTGGACCCTTTTTTTTTTTTTTGAGATGGAGTCTCACTCTGTCACTCAGGCTAGAGCAGTGGTGTGATCTCGGCTCACTGCAACCTCTGCCTCCCAGGTTCAAGCAATTCTCTTGCCTCGGCCTCCAGAGTAGCTGGTATTGCAGGTGCATGCCACCACATCCAGCTAATTGTTGTACTTTTAGTAGAAATGGGGTTTTGCCATGTTGGTCAGGCTGGTCTAAACTCCTGACCTCAGGTGATCCTCCTGCCTTGGCCTCCCAAAGTGCTGGGATTACAGGTGTGAGCCACCTCTTTGTTGCCCCTGACCATGAAAGCTGGCTCTTTCTTGCTCTCCTTCTGATGACTAGATCTCCAAGGCCTTGATTACTTTAGGCTCTGATAACACAGATCCCTAAACCAGAGACCCAAATCCGAAAGGGACCCTAAGATCTTCCTGTCCAATTATTCATTTTACAAATGAAAACCTACCACCCGGAGAAGCAGAGCAACTTCACCAAAGCCCCCAGCTGGTGCGTAGCAGAGGCAGGCCTAGAAGCCAGATGCTCTGCCTACTGGGCCACTGCAATCTGCACTCCAGGATCCTGCCTCCTGTTGACTCTGACCTTGGCCTCTAGCCTCCAAGGCTTCGCACTACAACTTATGCTGCACCTGACAGCCACCTAACTCATGCCCTTGCAGGACACCCCACCCCACTGCTGTTGCTGCACAACCCTGGCAATGCCGGTCATCATCTTGTCCAAGTTAGACTTTAGCTTCTCTCATGACCCCCAACTATAAGGACATTCAATACAACATATAGTAAAAGGTCACTAATTCCAACTGTGGGAATGTATGGGGGTGGGGGAGTCAGCCTCAATGAGTGAAATCTAAATTATGAAATTTTGGAAGGACATTCCATTTTATTATATATGACTGGAACTAGACTAATGAAGGGCAACCTAACAGAGACAATTTTCAGGCCTTACTTTCATGCATGGCTGAATGATCTGTGGAAGGCAAGATAGAGCACGGATGTTCTGTATGTGGGCTTCACCATCACACAGAGCTGCATTGGAACCCTTGTCTCCTCTCTACTCACTAGCTATTTGATCCTAAGCAAGTTCCTTAACTTTTGTTTTTGAGACAGAGTCTTACTCTCTCACCCAGGCTGGAGTGCAGTGGCGTGATCTTGGCTCACTGCAACCTCTGCCTCCAAGCGATTCTTATTCCTCAGCCTCCTGAGTAGCTGGGGTTACAGGCACACATCACCATGCCTGGCTAATTTTTGTATTTTTAGTAGAGACGGGGTTTTGCCATGTTGGCCAGGCTAGTCTCGAACTCCTGACCTCAAGTGATCCACCTGTCTCAGTCTCCCAAAGTGCTGGGATTACAGGCATGAGCCACCTTGCCCGGCGACCTCCTCAACTTCTCTGAGCTTCAATTTCCTTATTTCAAAAATGGGAGTGATAATACCTAGCTCTTAAGAGTTGCTGTGAAAATTAAATGAGACAACGAAGAGTGCCAGCAACATTATGTCAATAATGTTAGCCATTATTAGTAATTAATAGGTATTTCAGCAGGCTTTAAAAGCAGCTTCTTTGGTAAAGAGTTTAAATATCCCTATAATTATGCCGTTTATATGACTAATTTGCTTACTAAGCCCTGGGTTATTAGAATTTTAGGTTAGCGGCATAAAAATTGATGAGGTTTCACAATTCTTTATTTTTTATTAGATTTTGTATCTTTCCATATTAATCCAGCTCAAAGGATCAATATTCTATGCTTTAAAAATATAGCATGGCTGGGCATGGTGGCTCATGCCTGTAATCCCAGCACTTTGGGAGGCTGAGGCTGGAAGATCGCTTGATCCCAGGAATTCAAGGCCAGCCTGGGCAACATGATGAGACCTCATTTCTATAAAAAAAAAAAAATTAGCCAGGCATGGTGGCATGTACCTGTAGTCCCAGCTACTCAGGAGGATCGAATGAGCCCAGGAGATTGAAGCTGCAGTGAGCCAAGATTACACCGCTGCACTCCAGCCTGGGCAATAGGGCAAGACCCTGTCTCAAAACAAATAAAAATAAAAATAGAGTTCTCCATCAAGGTAAAGGGTGAAACTTTGGAGTTAGGCCTTCTCTTTAAGGTGTAGTGACAAGCAAACACAGATGATTGTGAGAAATGGAACATGAAATGGACAAGCTAAGTCTCCCAGCTTGGTTGCAGTAGGCAAAATGGCTAGGGGTCTTCGGTGAATGTCTTACTTTAAAGTGTTTCCTTTAGCATTGTTCGAACTCAACCTTTCCTTCTTACCCTATGAGTAAAGAACTGTTACCAAAGGGATAGTAAGCCTCCTTTTCCCTTACAAAGAAACGGCCTAATCACAAGACTTCAAGTTCCTCCTGCTAATGTAAGACTGAAATACTGAAAAGAGGAAATTATGTTTATGCAGGAAAGTAACCTCCTTATTTTGCTACCAAATAAGGTGATTGATTTATCACCTGCCAGTTTCTTGTAAGAATTGTAAAAAGCCCCAAGTTATGGGTCAAGGTATATCATTCTGTAATCTGGTGCTCCCCACAACTAAAAAAAAGACACTAGGTAACACGAATTATATAACAGGTCAATTATAAACAACTTGTGATTAATCAAGGGCCATCTATATCCAGTCTAGGACCTTAACTATCTTCCTTAATTTCTGGACTTCACTCCACCTGCGCTGCCAAGGCATCAGTGTTCATGTGGATCATTGTAGCAGCTTCCTTAGCAATCCTGCCTTCTCCCACTGAAAGTCCATTCTTGTACAGTCATTATTTTTTTTGAGATGGAGTCTTGCTCTGTTACCCAGGCTGCAGTGCAGTGGTGCAATCTCAGTCCACTGCAACCTCCACCTCCTGGGTTCAAGTGATTCTCCTGCCACGGTCTCCTGAGTAGCTGGGATTACAGGCGTGCGCCACCACACCCTGTAATTTTTTGTATTTTAGTAGAGACAGGGTTTCACCATGTTGCCCAGTGGTCACGAAACTCCTGACCTCAGGTGATCTGCCCGCCTTGGCCTCCCACAGTGTTCAGATTACAGGCATGAGCCACTGTGCCCAGCCACATATAGTGATTTTTAAAAATCAGATTTTTTTTTTGCTCACCTGCTTAAAACATTTTAATGACTTTATATCACACTTAGAATGAAATCTAAACTTCTTACTGGAGCCTATAAGCCATAGTGCTAATATGGTGGTAAGTCTTAACAACTGGTTCTCTGGGGAAAATAAAAAAGGTCTGAGTTGTATAGCATTTACCAATTTCAGCAGCGTCAGTCCTCCCACTATGGCTGATACCAGGTTACCAAATGTGAAGTCGACCAGCTCCCAAATTTCCTGAAATGTAACAGTCAGTTCTTCTGAGCCAGTAGGAAGTGGCTCCAGCATGCTACTTGTAGGCTACAAGGTCTTATATGATCTGCTCTGCCCACCTATTTTTCTCTTTTTCAAAAATTTTAAATATGTTTTAGGTCGGGTGCAGTGGGGTGGTTCACGCCTGTAACCCCAGCACTTTGGGAGGCTGAGGTAGGCAGATCACTTGAGGTTGGGAGTTTGAGACTAGCCTGGCCAATATGGTGAAACCCCGTCTCTACTAAAGATACAAAAATTAGCCAGGTGTGGTGGCGCATGCCTGTAGTCCCAGCTACTTGGGAGGCTGAGGCATGAGAATTGCTTGAACCTGGGAAGTAGAGGTTGCAGTGAGCCGAGATCACGCCATTGCACTCCAGCCTGGTCGTTGCAGCGAGACTCCGTCTCAAAAAAATTTTTTTTTTTAACCGAGATGTGGTGTCACTATGTTGCCCAGGCTGGAGTGGGCAACACGGGCTGTTCACAGGTACATTCCCATTACTGATCAGCACGGGAGTTTTGATCTGCTAGGTTTCCAATCTGGGCCAGTTCACCCCACCTTTGGCAACCTATTGGTCTCCTGTCCCCCAAGAGGTCACCATAGTGATAATGAACTTAATATGGACATCTGATAGCTAATCAGATGCAGTGCTGTACAGCCCAGAACTCTCGGGCTCAAGTGATCCTCTCGCCTCAGCCTTCCTAGTAGCTGGGACCACAGGCATGCACCACCATGCCCGATCTGCCCACCTTTTCAACTTTATCTTGGGTCACTGTTAGCAAAGCAATGGTAGCATCTGATGAGTTTAGAAGGGTACTTGGCTGCAATGTGGAGCCAAGTCACAAAACCCTTCAATTGTGCTGGCCTTCTTTCTGTTCTCTGCTTGATGATTTCTATCTGTATCTCTCCTCTGAGCCACAGGATCATGTAATCAACTACCTACTTGACTCAAAACCTGAGTTGCCTCGCCTTGCCTTCGCCCTCGCCCTCGCCCTGCCTCGCCCCCTGCACCTCACAGCAAGCCAGGGTTCCTTCTCTTCCCCCACTAACTCTTCAGCATCTCATCTGCTGCTCCAGGCTGAGGGACTAGAGGACATCTTGGTTGTTTCAATGGTGTGGCCAGTTGTGGCAGGCCGGGCTTCAGCGTCCAGTCAGGGCAGCATGCAGACCGAATGGGCACTTGGGTGGGAGAACACAGAGGAGTGTGCCTGGGGCTTGTTGGGACCGTGCTGCCTCCACCCCCACTTTCATTGGGGCTCTAAGCTCTGGAAAGTGATTACACAGAGGGTTCTCAGGAAACCTGCATGCCGCTCTCAGCACTGGGCGGGTGGTTGCTGGCTTGTCCAGAATGGGGACGCAGGGCAGCCTCCCCCCGCCCAGCAAGAGTGCAGACACCGTGTGAGGGGACAGCAGCTCTTGGTGCAATGCCAGAGACCAATCCTGGCTCTGTGACCTCGTACGGCTGTAGAGGGAGGACACGAGGCTGGGTGGCGTGGCTCGTGAGTCCACTTAGAATTTTTGGCTTGTGTCACACATGGGTGTCACAGCACACATTTAGTTTGCATTGTCCCCGTCCTCTCCTGTCACCTGGCGTTTGGGGAGGAAGATGGAGAGAGCTTCGGGGTGTCTGTCTCCTTGCTCTCCTGGCTTCCACCGCCTTGGTTTTGCCTCCTGCTGGAGACGGGGCGCTGCTGCGGCCCAGAGTTTTCTGCACAATGTGTCTGTCCTTGTCACGGTGGACAGAGGGTGACATCATAGGAGCAGCTCGATGGCCAGAAGGGGATGGGGGAGTCCCTGTGCCTCAGCTCCTGCTGTTCCTAGGGAAAGGAGGCCTGGGTCAAGCCAGCATCTCCTTGGTGAAGACCCCCACAGGCCAGCAGGCATTCTGGAAACACACCCACAACTTTACAGCCGGCCAGCTGCAGCGTTTTGTCATCAAGAGTCATCTCAGCTGTGCTCCCCACTTGTCCTTTCCTGTGAGAAGCCACTGCTTTGGGGGTGCTGGCTAGAAAAAGTAGGGAGGCAAGGCGGAGCAGGGTGGCTTATGTGAGTAAACAGCTGTCTTTTCTTTTAAGGTCTTCACTGATTGGATGAGGCCGAGGCACTTGTGTGTGTGTGTGTGTGTGTGTGTGTGTGTGTGTGTGTGTGTGTTTGTGTGTGTGTTTTTGCAGAACACTCAAGTTTATTCACTTTATTTATACATTTAACAATTCTAAAGTATTTACTTGCTTTGACAAAGAAATTAAAAATATAGGAGCACTGACTGACTCCTCTTTAGGAGAAAAGTGTTATATGTACAGCTACGGAGAGTTACGATTCCTCCTTTAACATAGGAAAATATTAATAAAAAAGTGCTTCATTGATCAAAAAAGCGCTAAGAGCTGCAAGCATTTATTCACACTGTACATCAGACCCAAGAAACCCGTATCATAACTCTTGGCACCTGTCACTAGGAACTGCACAATCTTCAATTAGACTAACTTTTCCCTACCTGCATGACTAGGTGACACAGAATGTGGAAAGAATACACCCTGTTTCACCACACTCAAACTCTGAGCAACCTGTTGCCGCTGGAACTTAGAGATGCGCTCAGATGTTCTGGGCTTTGCCTGGACTGACAGTACCAGGGAAGCCTGCTGGGCCACGCCTTTACCACACCCAGGCACGCACAGGAGCCACCTTCCTGAGACACAGCTTGCCCTTGTGTTTGGTGGCAGGTCAGGGAACTGCTACCAAACGAGAAGAGGAATAGAGGGCAGGGCCAGAGCCGAAGAGTTCCCTGACCTTGTCCCTAGCCCTCACCATGATCCACCCTGTTACCAGTTAGCAGCTTTCAGCAAAGCCAAGCATGGCCTCCCCAAGAGGGAGGGCAGTCACAAAACATGGATGCCAAGATTACAAAGCACAAACCTAACTCTTCTCCAGCCTTTCCCACGCCCACCTCGACCACAAATATTGTTGATTTAAGGCTGTTTTGGACCCTATCAAAGCTCACTGAGGAAAGATACCCAAATCTCCTCCAGGCCATGTCACTTCTCTAAGTGGCCCTTCACTGCTGGCCAGCAGCCAGACAAGTGCCCACTCAGACAGCCAGGAGTGGGGGAAGAGGGACTGTTAGCCCTTCTTCCTGTTCCAAGAAGAGGGAGGAGGAAGGCTGATTGTATAGGGACCTGCTTCCCTTCCCAGGGGCTTGTAACTCTAAAGGCTGATTCTACCCCTTAAGGGAAGATCCATGATTGGTTTGGTTTGGGAATGGGGGATTTCTGGAACCCTGAGTCTGGATTTCCCTGTACTGGCTGAGGAAGAGATTGTTGAGGGACTCAGGTGTGCATGGGCACAGGGCAGGCTTTGGCCTTGAGTGGATAACCATTTTGGCCAGTCTGTATTCATGCCTGAGGGTAGGAAGTGCTACACAGCCTTGGCCAGGGAATCAGCCCCCTGAAAGCAAAGGGAGCCCAAGACAATCTGGGTCAAGTTAAAAATGGAATCCCACGGGAGATAACATGATGGCCACCCACTCCTAGCCCCTTGCCTCCTCAAAGGAGCATACACTTTCCTCTCCCAAAGAGGGATCTAAGGCCTCGCCTTGCCTTACCTCCTGACTAGCTGAGATTACAGCTGACCTCCACCACACCCAGCTAATTTTTATATTTTTTATTAGAGATGGGGTTTCGCCATGTTGGCCCGGCTGGTCTCAAACTCCTGACCTCAGGTGATCTGCCCCCCTCGGCCTCCCAAAGTGCTGGGATTACAGGCGACTGAGTGCTTTCTATGTACTATCTCATTAATCCTCACAAAAGCCTCATGAAAGAGGTAGCATTATCATATTAGCTTGATTAAATAGATGACAAAGTGGAGTCTGTGAGAGGATAAACACCAGTCTCTAAAATTACAGACCATGACGCAAAGCATCAACTTGAATCTGGGTCTGTTTGACTCAGAGCCAGGCTGCACCCCACTAAGCTACACTGTCTCCTGACGCTCAGGACTGAAAATACTCTCTTAGCCTTTTACAGACTTGTTACTACACATCACTGGTGGATGTGGCTGCCACAGCATGTACACCGCATGACTTCTTTATCCCAAGACAGGAGCCTGTGGTGTGCTGTAAATAAGCGCTTCTGCAAGTGTCCTGCTAAGTGGGTGTCCCGAACACAAAGGCAAGTATGGGCTGCTGGTTGCTCCCAAAGGGCAAAGGAATGGCAGGGCTAGATTCCAGTGCATCTTAACCCTAAGCTGCATTAGGCTGACCACGGAAGCTTTTAAAAATCCTCAGTGACTGGGATCCACCCTCAGAGACTGCAATTTAACTGAACTGGGGTGAGGCCTGGACATTAACACTTTTATTTTTTTGAGATGGAGTTTCCCTCTTGTTGCCCAGGCTGGAGTGCATCGGCACCATCTAGGCTCACCACAGCCTCCGCCTCCCAGGTTCAAGTGATTCTCTTGCCTCAGCCTCCTAAGTAGCTGGGATTACAGGCATGCACCACCACACCCAGCTAATTTTTGTATTTTTAGTAGAGATGGGGTTTCACCATGTTGGTCAGGCTGATCTCGAACTCCTGACCCAGGTGATCCACCCACCTTGGCCTCCCAAACTGCTGGGATTACAGGTATGAGCCACTGCGCCCAGCTGACATTACCACTTTTCATTAGCTTCCCAGCTGATTCTACGTGCAGCCAGGGTTGAGAGCCACGGATGTGGACCTTCCATGGCACAAGGCAGCTCCGGGGCTCAAATCTGAGTCCCATCAGCCTGCTGCTGAAACTGGAGAGTGCCTGCGGGAGAAAGCACATGGGCCCTGAAGCTAGACTGTTTGGACCAAGTCCCTGCTTTGCCACTCACTAGCTCTGTGATGGCTGGCAAGTGCCTTTACTTTCTGGAGCTTCAATTTCCTCATCTGTAAAATGGGATAATAATAATAATACCTACCTTATAGAACTGCTGTCAAAATGAAATGATTTAATACATGTAAACTGGTTAGAACAGTATTTGACATAAAGCAAGTGCTAAAGAATTAACAACCATGATTGTTATTATTATTTAAACTTATAAGAAAAACAAGTATGCTGAAGGCCAAATCAACCCACTAGATTGGAATGGCCATTCATCCAAACTGTATCTTACATGAAACATGTCAGGCAGCTTGTCACAAGAACCAGAACTTAAGTCCTCCTACACAAACCCCAGGCAACTATCCCATAGCTGTCTAGTCCAGACCCACAGTTCCCGGGAAGAACACACTGGATTCTGCGCCTGGCATCATCTGAAACAATCAGAGCAGCCCGGCCTGACTTTGTTACTATCTGTATAATCCAGGTCAAGTCATTTAGCTCCCTGAACTTTCGTTTCCTCACATGTCAAATGAGGAGACTGAAACAAAATGACTTTGAAGACCCTTTCCAGATCCTATAATCCATGCCACTGGCCGGAATCCGTGCTCCTTCCTCTTCCAGGACTTCAAACTTACCATTTCCTCAGCCTCGCTAAGTCTGTCTTATTGATCAGGATAAACATCATTTCCCCAGGGGCTTCTGAGACCCCCACACGAAGTCAGGAGCCTATTGGACACTTTCAGTCAACCTGTACTTCTCCTTCACAGCACTTAACACAGTTTATAATGATTGACTGTATAATTATTTTTTGCTTGTGTACTCCTGCCCCCATCTGCTCCATCTCCTAGACTGTAAATACTGTGGGGGCAGCAGCCACATTTGTTATGTTTATGGTTTTGGCCTCAAAGTTTATCTGGTGCACAGTAGAGGTGCTTCATCCATATTGAAGGAATGAAAGAACAAATGTGCAGTAGATACAAAATAAAGAACAAAGACTTGGAAGCAAAGCACTTGAGCCAAGTGTGGCAGCTCACGCCTGTAATCTCAGCACTTTGGGAGGCTGAGTCGGATAGATCACCTGAGGTCAGGAGTTCAAGACCAGCCTGGCCAACATGGTGAAACTCCATCTCTACTAAAAAAATACAAAAGTTAGCCGAGCATGGCGGTAGGCATCTGTAATCCCTGCTACTTGGGAGGCTGAGGCAGGAGAATCACTTGAACCCGGGAAGCAGAGGTTGCAGTGAGCCGAGATTGTGCCATTGCACTCCAGCCTGGGTGACAGAGCAAGACTCCGTCTCAAAAAAAAAAAAAAAAAAGCAAAGTGTTTGATTATTCCTGTGATAAACTCCTCAGAGGTCTTCCAACAGAGGCAATATTTTGGTTGTTCAATCTTTCCATGAGTACTGAAATAACTGAACAATATTTATCAAGATGTAAAACACATATGCCCTTTGACCAAAGCAAAAACCCTAGGAATTTATCCCAGTGGTCCCTAACTTTTTTGGCACCAGGGACCTGTTTTGTGGAGGACCGTATTTCCACAGACAGGGGTTTGGGGGGAATGGTTTTGGGATGAAACTGTTCCACCTCAGATAATTAGGAATTAGATTCTCATAAGGAGTGTGCAACCCAGGTCCCTTGCACGCACAGTTCACAATAGGGTTTGCACTCCTATAAGAATCTAATGCCGCCACTGATTTGACAGGAAGTGGGGCTCAGGCCGTAATGCTCACCTGCTGCCCACTCACTTCAGGCTGTGTGGCCCAGCCTGGTTCCTAACAGGACACGGACCAGAGGTTGGGGACCCCTGATTTATCCTACAGATCTATTTGCATGTGCATGAAAAATGTATATTACAAGGAGATTTGTTACAGCACTGTTAGTACTAGCAGAAGACTGCAAATAATCTAAATGTCCACCAACTGGGGACTAGTTAAATAAATAATATATCATACTGTGGAATACCATGTTATTAATGAAAATATGGCCGGGCGCAGTGGCTCACGCCTGTAATCCCAGCACTGTGGGAGTTAAAGACCAGCCTGACCAACATGGAGAAACCCCGTCTCTACCAAAAGTACAAAAAATCAGCCGGGCGTGGTGGCGCATGCCTGTAGTCCCAGCTACTTGGGAGGCTGAGGCAGGAGAATCGCTTGAAAACGGAAGGTGGAGGTTGCCATGAGCCCAGATCGTGCCATTGCACTCCAGCCTGGGCAACAAGAGCAAAACTCCATCTCAATAAATAAATAAACAAACAAACAAATACATAAATAAATGAAAAAATATGGGCAGCTCTATCAGGACGGATGTGGTATCATTTCCAAGATATATATTTTTTTCTTTTGAGATGGAGTTTCACTCTTGTCGCCCAGGCTGGAGTGCAATGGTGTGATCTTGGCTCACTTCAACCTCTACCTCCCAGGCTCAAGCGATTCTCCCGCCTCCGCCTCCCAAGTAGCTAGAATTACAGGTGCCCGCTACTACGCTCGGCTAATTTTTGTATTTTCAGTAGAGATGGGGTTTCACTATGTTAGCCAGGCTGGTCTTGAACTCCTGACCTCAAGTGATCCACCTGCCTCCGCCTTCCAAAGTGCTGGGATTACAGGCGTGAGCCACCACGCCCAGCCAAGATACATTTTCAGGTGGGAAAAAACAGGGCACAGAAGAGGCGTATGTAGTGTGCTGTTGCTGACCTAAAAACAGAACATAAATGTACAAGTTTATGTGGATCTTTGCATAGACCATCTTTGGAAGGATACAGGTAAGAAACTGCTAACAACCGTATTGACTCACAGGAAAGCTGGGCAGCTAATGACAAAGGTTAGAAAGGCTGTTTTCAGCATATACTCATTGCACCTTTTGGATTCTGTATCATGTGCATGTGTTACCTAGTCAAAAGATAGAATACTTAATTTTTCTTTAATCTCATTTATGAATATGAGTGCAGTCCATTTATTAGAAAGGAGAGAACAGAGTAAGAAAAGGGGGAAAAATTCATAGGGAAAAGAAGAGTCTTCAAGCTGGAGCACACAGGAAGGAGCTCAGAACCTTCTGCATGTTATCCAGAAACAACCTGTATCTTCTGTAGATGTGGAGGACATGACCTGATGACTAAGGTGTCCAATTCCCAAACCATCTGAGGACATATATGTGGGGGAGGTGGTTGTGGCAGGAGGCTTCAGTCTTTTGGCAAATCTCCAATAATCAAACAAAAAAAAAATGCCAATCGTATTGGAGTAAATGGGCCTTTCTGTCCTGTGAACCACATGACCCATGTTTTTCTTGGCATAGCCGGGACCCAAATAGTTGTCCTCGTACAGCTGGGAAGCGCCTGGGCTCTGCCGCGGGGGACATTGGTACAAGCGGATGGAGGCAGCTGCCCGCCAGCACAGCAAGCCTGCAAGCTCCCCTTGATCCCCTCCAGCGTGAATGCATCCCGTTTCAGCGGCAGGCCAGGGGTCTGACTAGCTGCTCGGAAAGCCTGGGATCACCGTGGGGAAGCAAGCAAACCACAGTAGGTTAGTATTCAGCTTAGACAGAGAGAGAGAAACAGCCAGTTCCTGTGTGGTGATTGGGGGTTGGGGGTGGGGGAAACCCAAACTGCAGCTGGGCTTGACTGCAGAAAGCAATTGCCATGCAAGTGAGCAGAGCTGCTGAGGCCCAGGTCACAGGCCCTGCATGTGCTGCCTGCTGTGCCAACTTTGAGAGTGTCACCTTGCCTGGGGGGTGAGATTGGGTGGGGAGGGTGAAGGAAAAGATTTGGCAGTGATAGTTCTCAGAAGGCTGGGAACATACAGACGTGTGCTGTGCTTGCGCGTGGAGCCTCTCTGTAAAGCCTGTTAACGCTAACCAAACCAAAAAATCCTGTACGAACTCTCTTTCTGTCCCTGTTCATCATTAGCTATACAGATCAAGGGGCTATTGAGGTTGGGTGACCCCGGCTCATTTTTATGTTTACAGTAATCACAGGAAATATGAAACACGGAAACACATCTGGACTGGCTTTTTTTTTTTTGAGATGGAGTTTCACTGTCGCCCAGGCTGGAGTGCAGTGGCGTGATCTTGGCTCACTGTAACCTCTACCTCCCCGGGTCAGGTGATTATCATGCCTCAGCCTTTCGAGTAGCTGGGACTACAGGCGTGCGCCATCACACCTGGCTAATATATATATATATATATATATATATATATATATTTTTTTTTTTTGAGACAGTCTCACTCTGTTGCCCGGGCTGAAGTACAGTGGCAGGATCTCAGCTCACTGCAACCACCGCCTCCCGGGTTTAAACAATTTTGCTGCCTCAGCCTCCCAGATAGCTGGGATTATAGGCACCTCCTACTATGCCCAGCTAATTTTTTGTATTGTTTGTAGAGACGGGGTTTCACTATGTTGGCCAGGGTGGTCTCGAACTCCTAACCTCGTGATTCACCTGCCTTGCCTCCCAAAGTGTTGGGATTACAGGCGTGAGCCACTTATGCCTGGCCCAATTTTTATATTTTTAATAGAGACAAGGTTTTGCCATGTTAGCCAGGCTGGTCTGGAACTCCTGGCCTCAAGTGATCTGCCTGCCTCGGCCTCCCAAAGTGCTGGGATTAAGGGTGGCAGCCACCGCGCCTGGCCCTGGACTGGTTTTATCGTTCTAATTAGGCCTTCCATGCTCTGCACAGATTCTGAAGGGATGCTTGAAGAATAATAAACATGGCACCTTAGCATTATGGGTCCAGCTCTGCATTTGCACTAAACAAATTCAGTCTTTGCTGCAGGTAGATGAGGTCGGCACCATTCTTACCCTCAAAACAGATGAGGATGATGAGGCTCAGAAGGGTTACGTGGTATGCACAAGTTCACGAGGGAGTAAGGGGCAAGGCTGGGATCCAAAGCCTACACTGTTAACCACTGAGCTAGACTGCCCATTGCAGCCTCAAGAGGAACACACCCATCGTAGGCAAATAAGCAACAGCTATGTGAAAAAAAGGTGAAAACTGGTGCTTCCTGTGAGTGCTTCCAGCCAGCTGTTGAGTCCTCCCTGTTGACAGCAGATCTTTCCTGGGACGTTTCTCTCCCTTTCCCCTACCTCCCTCTTCACCTCCACTTTGAGGTGGGGAGTGAGGGTGGTAAGATCCTATCTTAGCTGCTGTTACTGTTTAGCTGGAGTTCAAAGAAGCCTGCTTAGTACAGGGTGGTCATTTTGACTCCCAGACCGATATCTCTTCCAAGAAATAAGCCAGCTCAGGTCAAGGGAAGAGGAGAGAGAGATTTTACACTCAGTGGAGTTAGGAAGGCTCCTCCCACACCTCCCTTGCCTTTCGTCTAGGGACAAGTCTTGTTTCCATGATCAACAACTGCCATCTCTAAAGTATTTTGGGCACTCTATACCTTTTGAAAACAAATGGGGGAGACTTTTCCTTTCCTTTAACAGTGATGCTCATACAAAACCATCTTGCCTAAGGATGTCCAGACATCCACTTGGATTTGAAAAGCATCCTTCCCCGCCCACCGACTGCTAATGTAATTCTTCTCGACTAGGTAGAAGTTGGTTCACAAAGGGGCCAGACCTAAAAGTAACATGACAGCAGGGAGTTGAAAACACAACAAACTAAAGGTAAGGCTCCCTCCTCTCCCACTACCCTGAAGGCTCAGAACCTAGCAGTGTTTGTACTTCTGGACAGGTAATTCGACTCTTAGGAAAATAGAGCTCTGTTCCTACTGAGAGTAGATGCTATGCCAACCAGGAAATATTGAAGTAGGCAGAAAACCTGGAACTTTGTTATCACCTCCTCACAGCGCCTCCTTCTTTCTGTAAAAGCGTCCAGATCTGAATGACTGCATGTCAATCTATGCTGTACTTTGTTGGGGAGGTTTTGTCAGGGATAAGGATGGGGGTAAACTATGTCAAGGGAGGTGATGACAGGAAAGCCTTCCCTGGGATGAAGAAATTATAATAACTACCACTTATTGGTCACTAAATATGTACAAGGCAGTTTATTATCCCATTTAACTGTCTTTATTGACCTATGAAATAAGTGCTCTTTTTTTTTTTGAGACAGAGTCTTGCTCCGTCGCCCAGGCTGGAGTGCAGTGGCATGATCTCGGCTCATTGCAACCTCCACCTCCCAGGTTCAAACTATTATCCTGCCTCAGCCTCCCAAATAGCTGGGATTACAGATGCCCGCCACCATGCCCAGCTAATTTTTGTATTTTTACTAGAGAGGGTTTCATTGTGTTGGTCAGGCTGGTCTCAAACTCCTGACCTCGTGATCCACCTGCCTCGGCCTCCCAAAATGCTGGGATTACAAGCATGAGCCACCGTGTCCGGCCGAAATAAGTACTCTTAGTACTCCTATTTTATAGATGAGGAAACAAGGCACAGGTGTAAGATGGGATAGTTATAACAATTTACTCTCCCATCCTGGGGCTTTGCTTCTGCCCCCTGCCCCGCCCCCTGTGGTAGGTGGGCTTTCTTCTCAGCCTCTCTGAGCAGTTGTCGTTCAAGACTGGCCAATGGCCTGTGGCTCACTGCTCATTATGATTGGACAGCTCTTCAAGTCAAAGCTATAAGTAGGGCTTTCCATTGCTAACCTGCCAAGGACTAGAGCAGGCCCCAGGACAGCTCAGTTTTCCAAAGATTTTTTTCTCTCTAACTTGAGTTAACCATTCCCTGGCCAAAGTCAGGCTCGTTATGCTCTGAATGTCTGTGTCCTCCCAAAATTCATCTGTTGAAATCCTGACTCCCAGGGTGGTGGTTTTAGGAGGCAGGCCTTTGGGAGGTGATTAGGTTATGAAGGCAAAGCCCTCATGAATGGGATTAGGGTCCTTATAAAAGAAATGCAAGAAAGCTAGCTTCCCCTTCCACCATGCGAGGGCAAAGCAAGAAGGCTCCAGGAAGCAGGCCTTCGCCAGGTATCAAATCTGCCTTGACCTTGGACTTCTCAGTCTCCATAATGGTGAGAAATACATTTTGGTTGTTTACAAGCCATCTAGTTTATGGTATTTTTATTGCAGCCTGGTCTGTCAGTTTCTGAGCTTGCAAAGTATTGATTTTCTCAACTCCTCTTGCACAGAGGCTGTGGACTCCCAATCTCAAGGTTTGCTTTCCTGCTCTCTCATCCTGCTTTCCTACTCCCGCACCTGGGGCAAAGGAACTGAAGTCAAAATGATCCGATGACCTCGCCTATAGGAATGGGCCCCTGTACTCTTGGTGAATAAAGGAAGGGCCTAGAGGAAGGAGAGACCTTACTTACTAGCTATGTGATGGTTGGGTAAGTGACACCATGTGCCTTGTTTCCTCATCTATAAAATAGGACTAGTAAAGTACTTATTTCATAAGTCAATAAAGACAGTTAAATGGGATAATAAACTGCCTTGTACACATTAAGTGACCAATAAGTGGTAGTTATTATTATATAATTTCTTCATCCCAGGGAAGGCTTTCCTGGCATTACCTCCCTTGACATAGTTTACCCCCATCCTTATCCCTGACAAAAACCTCCCCAACAAAGTACAGCATAGATTTATATGCATTCATTTAGATCTGGTCACATTTACAGAAAGCAATCAACTAACAAATACAGTTGACTCTTTTTTTTTTTTTTTGAGACAGAGTTTTGCTCTGTTGCCCAGGCTGGAGTGCAGTGGTATGATCTTGGCTCACTGCAACCTCTGTCTCCTGGGTTCAAGTGATTCTCCTGTCTCAACCTCCCGAGTAGCTGGGATTACAGGCGTGTGCCAACATGCCCAGCTAATTTTGTATTTTTAGTAGAGATGGGGTTTCACCATATTGGCCAGGCTGGTCTCGAACTCCTGACCTCCAGTGATCGGCCAGCCTGGGCCTCCCAAAATGCTGTCATTATAGGCGTGAGCCACTGCGCCTGGCCTACAGTTGACCTTTGAACAACATGGATTTGAGTTGCGCTGGTTCACTTCTATGTGGATTTTTTTCAATCAATACCATGAGCCCTCTGTTTCTGTGGGTTCTGCATCCACAACCAAATTTGGGATGTGGGACTTGTGTATAAGGAGGGCCACCTTTTTGTGTCCACAGGTTTCACAGGGCCTATTTCAGGGCTGAGAAATGAGTGGATTTGGTATCAGAGGGGGGTCCTGCAATCGATGGCCTGCAGATACCTAGGGGCAACTGTATAAATTTGATGGTGCTATGATTTCCCAAGCACTTCCAGGCACCATACAAAGCACCGGTAGGCTGGAATGAAGAGGAGGTGTAAATCAAAATGGTGTCAAGAATTTTGCCTTCTTCCTTTTTAGCATATCTGTCTATTCTGAAACGTTAATGGCTGTTTGCACTGAGGCACATAGAACCTGATTGCCAGGGCAGGAGACGGAAGAGTGCCTTCTCAGAGTGAAGCGGGTAGGCAGTTTTAGACAGGGGACATGCAGGGCTTTCTTAGGGCAGCAGGTTGAGTGGGAGGCAGGCTTGGGATGTTCTTACCTTCAGTTTGGGTAGGTACAACCACACGGACTTGGGGCTCACCCAGCAGCACCTAAGGTTCAATTCTGTACTCACAGGCAGTGAGATCTCCTAAGCCAGCCCCAAACTTCATTCATTTTTAAACAAGTATTAGGTGTCTGCTACATGAGGCTGTGTGTTGTGAAGATATACAAATGTGTAAGGCATATTTCCCATAGGCAGAGACTTTGCAATCTAGAGGAAATAAGGGACATAAAAGATTATAACAAAAGGAAGCATATGGCATGGGCCAGAAGACAGCTCTAGCAAGAGTGAGCTATGGACATTCAGGAGCACGAGACTACTGCTTGGGGGAGATGGCAGAAGACTCAGGAGGCGGCTTTGATAGTGAGGGGACAGCAGGGCGATAATGTAGATGGGAAGACGTAGGGCATGGAGAGAAATGCCATGGAAAAGAAACTGGCTGGATCAGAGGGCACATATAGGCTAACAGCATTATTTAAAAGGGGTTATTCGGCTGGGTGTGGTGGCTCATGCCTGTAATCCCAGTGCTTTGGGAGGCCAAGGCGGGTAGATCACCTGAGGTTAGGTGTTGGAGACCAGCCTGACCAACATGGTGAAATCCCCGTCTCTATTACAAATGCAAAATTAGCTGGGCATGGTGATGGATGCCTGTAATCCCAGCTACCTGGGAGGCTGGGGTAGGAGAATCACTCGAACCCAGGAAGTGCAGGTTGCAGTGAGTCGAGATTATGCCACTGCACTCCAGCCTGGGCAACAGAGCGAGACTCCATCTCAAAAAAGGGGGGGTTATTCACCCACAAAGCTCTTAAACAAAATAACTATGCCCTTGGGGGTTGAGTGAGGGACAGTGAAAATACGGCATCTGTAGTTATTGACTGACTATATTGTTAACTCAGCTTCTCTTGCCCCAGAATCCCCTCCGAAGTGGGCTGGAGCACCTCCATTGTGGTTCTACAAAGGCAAAAAATCTACCTTGATCCATCAAGATAGGACAGCTGTTTCGGGTGTGGGGAAAAGCCAACTCATTTCTCAAAAACAACAGATAGGTGCTATAGTAGGTTAGAAAAGATAGCCATCACTGAGACAAACCTCAATTGCGCCTTTAAGGAAATTGGGACAGAAGTTCCAAGACAGAGGTAACCTCATGAACAAAGGCCTGATGATTGGAATGTGAAATGCACTTAGTCTTCAGGACGTGGGAGAAGAGGCTAAGAAGATTAGTTTGATGGACTTGGAGGCTTGAATAGAGCAGAGGTCAGACAAATGTGTGTTTTGTTTAGCCCAGTCAGCACGTAACAATTTTCATTTGCCAGCAGTGAAAAACTGGGAGATTTCACATAAAATTCTGGATTGTAGGCTCCTTTGAAAACTGGGCCTATATTTCTAAATGTCATCCATCCTTTGGAGAAGAGGAGCTGGCCGCAGCCTCCACTGGCTGGCTCTCTTTATTCCTTTCTGCTATCGATATTTAGATGCAAATCACATTTTGTGAGCACAGTGAAGTTTAGCTCTCCAGAGAGCTTTTAAAAGCCATGATGGCTCAGAATGCATTTGAAGGCTTATTTTTTTTTTTTAAGATGAAGTCTCGCTCTGTCACTCAGGCTGGAGTGCAGTGGCACAATCTCAACTCAATGCAACCTCCACCTCCTAGGTTCAAGTGATTCTCCCGCCTCAGCCTCCTGAGTATCTGGGACTACAGGTGCCTGCCACCATGCCCAGCTAATTTTTTGTGGTGTGTGTGTTTTAGTAGAGATGGGATTTCATCATGTTGGCCAGGCTGGTCTTGAACTCCTGACCTCAAGTGATCCACCTGCCTTGGCCTCCCCAATTGGTGGGATTACAGGCATGGACCACCAGGCCCAGCCTGAAGGCTTATTCTTTGCAGGGTGAGTGTATGTTATCTGGGTTTCCCTATGTTCTCTTTTTCATGTTACCTCCAAGTTCCTGCAGGCATTTGCTTTTGTAACTTCTTATATAAAGGGCCTCTGTGCAATAAGGATTGCGAAGTTGGTAAGGGAAACATGCCAGGCCAAGGGGCTCAGCCTTTTTCTCTGGGGACAATCAAGAAGGACACAACAGGCTGAGTGCAGTGGCTCACACCTGTAATCCCACCACCTTTGGAGGTCAAAGCGGGAGGATCACTTGAGTCCAAGAGACCGGCCTGGGCAACATAAGGAGACCAGGAGGCCCAATCTCTACGAAACATTTAAAAAATTAGTCAGGCATAGGTAGTGCATGCCTGTGGTCCCAGTTACTTGGGAGGCTCAGGTGGAAGGATTGCTTGGGACCGGGAGGTTGAGGCTGCATTGAGTTGTGATTGCGCCACTGCACTCCAGCCTGGGAAAGAGAGCAAGACCCTGTCTCAAAAAAAAAAAAAAAAAAAAAAGTGGCTATAACACAGACAACAGATCTAAGAAAGATTCATCTAACAGAATCCCATATGGGCTGGGCTGGAGAAGACTGAAATGAGCACTGACTCTGGAGACAAGCTCCCTGGCCTTATATCCCAGCTCAATTACTGGATGGGTGAACTTGCAGGCTATAGAACATTTTGGTGGCTCAGTTTTCTCATCTGTAAAATGGACTCAGTAATAACAGTGCCCACCTTGTAGGGCTTGTTGTAAAGATTAAATGAGATATTGAACATAAAGCACTTAGTACAGTGCCTAGTACATATTAATATTCAATGTTTAAGATAATTTTTAGAATTAATCCTGGAGACCAATGAGGAGATTACTGTAATAGCCTAGATGTGAGCTGATAAGGTCCTAGATTAGGGCAGGGGCAGTGACAGAAAGACCAGCATTGGAGCATTAGGAATGAAGAATTTTGCAACAGCTGAGGCTGAGAAAAAAAAGGAATGAAGAAGCACCTGGGCTCAAGGTTGACTGGGTGAGAGGAAGGGGAAGAATCAAACACAAGTTGTAGATTTCCACCGAGTCATTGGGGCAATGATGGAATTGAAATGGAAAACTCTGGGAAGAAAGTATTAGGAAAAGAAGTCAGCTTCATGCATATTAAGTTAGAGATGACAGTGGGATATGATAGCCAAACAGTAATGTTGAGCAGGCTGTAGGAAGTGTAGGACTATGGCTCAGGAGGGAGGTCAGGGTTGAAGATGTAGATATGAACACGAAAAACTACAAGAGGGGATGAGAGGGAATGAATGAAGTGACTGTGTCCAATTCAGCAAAGGTAACCCCGAGGTATTGAGCATCTGCTATTTGAGAAGGCTGGGGCCTCTGTTGATTCACCGACCATGTGTATTCTGCTCAGTCAGCTGTACCACTCGGATGCCACCTTTGTCCTTCATCTTATGTGCTTTCAGTTCAAATGCTGACCTGGCCCAATCCTGCTTACCTTGTGAGCTGTGATGGGGTCAAAGTCCACTGGGGCATAAAGCAACAGGCTCACACTTGGTTTTATATTTGATGAAATTGAGACACCTAATATGGGTAACAGGGGAGGATGTCAAAGTTGTGGGGGGGGACCAAGCATGTGTCTGGTGCCTCCCCTCTTCTGATTCTTTCAGAAGGCCTGCCAGGTTCCAAGGCTCCTACATTCTCAGCTGCTCCCTGGATTTTCAGGGCAGTGTTCTTTCCCTAGCCTATCTCCCTTTTTCCTCTACATACACCTGTGCAGAGAATCATTTTCTCAGGACTCCCTGGTTCTTATTAGGGGCATGCAGATTAATCAGATCAATTCATCTCTGTCAATATCTTACCCTTCCTACTTGTTCTCTCAATACACTAAGTTCTGCCACCTCTTCTGGCCCAGGGCCCGGGCTAGGTGTGGGAGACAGACAAAAGGCCAGGCTGTACCTGGAAGGGTTTGAGCTAAGATGCGCTGAAGCATGGAGAAGGGGAGTTCACGCAGGGTGGTTGGGGTCCGTGAAAGCACACGAAGTTGGGGGCACCTCATCCCATGTGTGCACAGGCCTGACCCACCCTCCTTCCCATCAGAAGCCATTCTATCAAGACATGCACATGCATAATGTATTTACCTCTCCATTCTCTAGCATGCCAGCCAGGAGCCAAGGCAAGCAAAGTAAAAAGGGATAAAATGAGTGTAAGCATGGTGAAGGAAGGGCTCAGCTGGTTAAACAAGACTTCTGATTGCTGTCATTATGTTCAAAAGAGTTCCAACCTGATGTGCCATTAAATGGGCTGTGTGTGTCAAGAGAAAAGCATATTAAGAGAAAGAGACATCCAGACAAGAGGGCCAGTCAGTGCAGGGATTGAGAAAAATTCCCTGTGTAGCTTGTTATCCAACAGACACCTGCCATTGATTTGCTTCACGACAGGCAGTGCAATGGGGAAAGCCAATGGAATGCAAATGTTGCCATTATCTGCTCTCAGGTCAGAGCAGCCCGGTGGCCCTGCAAAGGTCCCTCGTTACTTATTCTGCTGGCAAACCTTGCCTGCTCCTGCGGGGGACAGACTGTTATTAGAGCCCTCTCTTCTCGGTGAATTTGGAGTGTGTGCTTTGTAGAATAAACAACAATAACAACAAAACCAACAAGTTTAGCATTAGCTTGTGGTTTCTAGGCCTCCAACTGAAGATGGATTTCAGGCAGAGATTATGAAGTTGTTAACTTGACAGAGATCACTCAACTTCAGGCTGCAATCAGGTAGTGTTCAGCTACTCTCCATTTACTGCAGTGACATCTAATGGCCAGAGAAGCCCAATGCCATGTTTGCATTTAAAAGCAGCCTGCAGTTCTGTCTTGGGGGTGAATTTTTTTTAACATAGGGTGGACAAAATATTAGTATGTTTATTAACTCCTGCAAAATAACACTTTCACTGAAACCCTAAAGTTCACTTCCTATATCTTTGGATGACATTTATATTATTACTCATAATTACATGGTGATCCTATTTTGTGAAACCAGTGCAATGACCTCTATGGATTTTTTTTTTTTTTTTTTTTAGAGATGGGGTTTCACCATGTTGGCCAGTCTGGTCTTGAACTCCTGATGTCGTGATCCGCTCACCTTGGCCTCCCAAAGTGCTGGGATTACAGGTATGAGCCACTTTGGATTTTTTTGTAGCAACCACCCTGACTTTGCATCTATTTGAAAACGTCGTCTTATGCTCTATATATGCATTATCTGGAAGGCTCCCATACAAGGAAAAAGATAATCAGGATTACCCCCCAAATACCCCCTTCTAGTGTATCTTACCCCAGTGTATAGTGGGTTGCTGTGGTAGGGATAGAGAATGCAGATGGTGTAGAATGTGGTGTTGGCTGGATTCTTCCAGATGAGCTCACTGTTCTAGCTCCCAGGAAGAGAAAGGAAAACTAAGGTTTATGGGGAAGACTTGGACCCTCCCCCTCTGATTTAGATGTCATTGAACTTCATCTGACACCTTCTTTCTTTCCTTTCCTTTTCTTTCTCTCTCTCTTTTCTTTCTTTCTCTGTCACCCAGGCTGGAGTGCAGTAGTTCGATCTTGGCTCACTGCAACCTCCTCCTCCCAGGTTTAGGAGATTCTCCTGTCTCAGCCTCCCAAGTGGCTGGGACTACAGGCATGTGCCAACATGCTTGGCTTATTTTTTTGTATTTTTAGTAGAGACGGGGATTCACCATGTTGGTCAGGCTGCTCTTGAACTTTTGACCTCAGGTGATCCACCCACCTCGGCCTCCCAAAATGCTGGGATTACAGATGTGAGCCACTGCGCCTGGCCTAAACCCTTTTTCACTGACTAGCCCTACCCCCTGAGGCTAAAGGCCCTGATTTTGGACTGGCCCACTATGGGGAGGAAGCTAAGCTCATGAAGCCCTGAACTATGCATGAGGTGGCGGAAGATGCTGGAGAGATGTCCCTGGCAGTGAGAAAATCTTAGGACCAGGGTTTTAAAAAAATGAATAAAAAGCTTACAGTGTAGCATACTTCTTTCCGACCCTACTTCTCCCAAGCTTTTTTTCTTTTTTACTTCTGATCTTCTGTTTGTGGATGTCCCCAGCTTTTCTAAGAGAAACTAATTGTTTTTCTTGTTTGGAGAGAGCATAATTATCCTGTGAAGAAAACAACTTTTCTAAGGTTTGAACCAAGATAAAATTGCTGTTTGAAATGAAGTCAACAAAGTTGGATACTGGTCATTTCATCTGGTTCAAGCTAAAGAAAGAAGATTGAAAGTAAAGGAGAGACATACTGTGTCTCTGAATAAAGAGAAAATATTTTACATAAATTACTCCAAGTTTATGGGTTTTACATAATTCCAGTCATAATCACAAGGTAATTCTAAAGTTATCAGGAAGAACAAATGCCTGAAAATAATCAAGGAAATGTTGAAAAGAAAAACAATGAGGAGACCTATATTCCACTAGATATTAACAGGCAATTTTTCTAAAGTTATGGTCATTAAGATAGACAGAGACCCTAGAATAGATACAAACATTTAGTATGTGGTGAAAGCCACAGCACAAAGTAGTGGAGAAAAGAAGGATTATTTAAAAAATGGTGCTTAAACAACTGATAAACTATTTTTTTTTTTTAAACTTAGCTTCACATCATGCACCAGGAAAATTCTTTTTTTTGTTTTTCGAGTTAGGGTCTTGCTGTGTCACCCAGGCTGGAGTGTGGTGGCACAAATACGGCTCATGGCAACCTCCACCTCCAGGGCTCAAGCGATCCTCCCACCTCAGTCTCCTGAGTAGCTGGGACTACAGGGTATGTACCAGCTACAGGTGTGCCCAGCTAATTTTTGTATTTTTTGTGGAGACAGGTCTCACCATGTTGGCCAGCTGGCCTCGAACTCCTAGCCTCAAGTGATTCTACCTATTTCAAACTCCCAAAGTGCTGGGATTACAGGCAGGAGCCACGGCACTGGTGCACCAGGTACATTTTTTTTTTTTTTTTTTTTTTTTTTTGAGACTAAGTCTTGCTCTGTTGCCCAGGGTGGATTGCAGTGGCACGATCTCAGTTCACTGCAACCTCCACCTCCTGAGTTCCAGTGATTCTCCTGCCTCAGCCTCCTGAGTAGCTGGGACTACAAGCCTGCGCCACTACACCCAGCTAATTTTTGTATTTTTAGTAGAGACGGGGTTCTACCATGTTGGCTAGGATGGTCTCGGACTCTTGACCTCAGGTGATCTGCCCTCCTGGGCCTCCCAAAGTGCTGAGATTACAGGCATGAGCCACCACGCCCGGCCACACCAGGTAAATTCTAAATGTATTAAAATGTTAAGTGTAAGGCCATTTGCAGTGGCTCACACTTGTGATCCTAGAACTTTGGGAGTTTGAGATGGGTAGGATCGCTAAAGTCCAGGAGTTTGATACCAGCCTGGGCAACATGGCAAGACACTGTCTCTACAAAAAATACAAAAATTAGCTGGGTATGGTGGTGCATGCCTGTAGTCCCAGCTACTCAGGAGGCTGAGGTGAGAGGATCACCTGAGCCTGGGAAGTTGAGGCTGCAGTGAGCTGAAATTGCACCACTGCACTCCAGCCTGCGTGGCAATGAGACCCTGTCTCCTAAAAAAAAAAAAAAAAAAAGCCAAGTGTAAAAATCATAACAAAAAAAGTATTTACAGAACCTATAAGTGAATAGTCATACAATAGGCCTTTTAAGCAGAAAAGCAAAGTGAGAAACAAAAAATAATACTAATAGATATAATTAGATAAAATTCTAAAATTATGTACAACAAAACATCACCAGCCCCTGGCCAACATGGCAAAACCCTGTCTCTATCAAAAACACAAAAATTAGCCAGAAGTGGTGGCATGCGCCTATAATCCCAGCTACTTGGGAAGTTGAGGCAGGAGAATCTCTTGAACCGCCACTGCACTCCAGCCTGGGCAACAGAGCGAGACCGTGTCTCAAAAAAAAAATACCACCACCACCCCACCACCAACAACACATAAACAGCATTAGAGGCCAAATGTCAAACTGGAAAAATACATGAAATGTATGACAAAGGGTTAATATCTTTAATATATAAAGACTTCTTACCAATGAATAGAAAAAGTTGAATATTCTAGAAAAATAGGGCAAGGACATAAATACAGAACTTACAAAGAAATACAACAGGCCAGTGCAACCTTGCTTATAATCAATAAAATTCAAATTGAAACAATGGAATACTATTTTTTAGCAATTTAGGTTCCCAATGATTTAAAAAGTGATAATTACTATTGATAATTAATATCAATTAATATAGAGAGTTTAGAAGCTGAACCACTGTTCTTTACTGCTGGTGCAAGTTACAAGCTTACAACCTTTTGGAGTGCAAATTACATGAAGAGTGAGAATTGCTCATATTTTGTGACCTAATGGTCAATTTCTAGGAATATAGCCTAAGGATATCATCACAGATATGAAAAGAATACAAAGGTTTTCATTACAATGTTATTATGCTCAAGAATTAGAAAAAGCCTAAATATTTAAAAAATGAGAAATTATTACATATTTCTGGCATATCCATATGGTGGAATATTATTTGATAATTAAATATTTAATGGTTCAGGGAAATGCCCATCATATAATAAGTGAAAAAAGAAGAATACTAATTTTTATATACAGTGTGAACACAATTTTGTAAAAGAAATAACCTTAGGCCGGGCGTGGTGGCTCACGCCTGTAATCCCAAGCACTTTGGAGGCCAAGGCAGGTGGACCACCTGAGGTCGGGTGTTCAAGACCTGCCTGACCAACATGGTGAAACCCTGTCTTTAAAAAAAACAAAAAAAGAAATAACCTTATATATATTTATATGTGTGTGTGTGTGTGAGTGTGTATATGGATATACGTGAAGATCCATAGGAGGAAAACTATTAATCATTATAATCCATGGGTGTTGTGCTATGGGTAATTTATTTTCCTTTTTGTACTTTTCTGCATCTCCCCAAATTTTCTACAACTTATGCATATTACTTTTTTTCACTGTGGTCAAACATACATAAAATGAACCATTGTAACCATTTTTAAGTATATGTGCATTACTTTTTCTTTGAGACAGGCTCGCTCTTGCCACCCAGGCTGAAATGCAGTGGCAATTTTATAGCTCACTGTGATCTCAACCTCTCGGGCCCAAGTAATCCTCCTCCTGCCTTAGTTGCCCAAGTAGCTGTGTCCCAGGCACAGGTACACACCACCATGCCCAGGTAATTTTTTATTTTTAGTAGAGACAAGGTCTCACTATGTTGTTGAGGCTGGTCTCAAACTACTGGGCTCAAGTGATCCTCCCATGATGGCCTCCCAAATGTACATTATTTTTAAAGTTAGAAATACTTTCTTTTTTTTTTTAAAAAAAAGATAAGCATGCACTAACAGACTTTACATTTAAGCAGAAAAGCAAAGTTAGAAACAAAAGTATAGTAATAGCTATAATTAGATAAAATTCTAAAAATATGTACAACAAAACCCTACCACCACCGACACATAAACAGCTTTAGAAACCAAAATGTTGGCGGGCGCGGAGGCTCACGCCTGCAATCCCAGCACTTTGGGAGGCTGAGTTGGGTGGATCTCCTGAGCTCAGGAGTTTGAGAACAGCCTGACCAACATGTAGTGAAATCCCATGTCTACTAAAAATATAAAAATTAGCTGGGTGTAGTGGCACACGCCTGTAGTCCCAGCTACTTGGGAAGCTGAGGCAGGAGAATGCCTTGAATCCAGGAGGAAAAGGCTGCAGTGAGCTGAGATCGCGCCCCTGCATTCCAGCCTGGGAGACAGTGAGACTCCGTCTAAAAAAAAAAAAAAAAAAGCTAAATGTCAAACTGGAAAACTACAAAGGGTTAATACCTTTAATATATAAGGACTTCTTACCAATGATTTATTTATCTGTTTGGACAAGGATAGGAAAGGAATCAACCCAGACAGTATAAAAGTTTCAGAGTGGAGTGGCATTGCTGAGTGTAATCATAGTGTGTTTTGTCTCAAGGCAGCTTTGATAAGCACCTTCAGGCTGTTTAGTGCTGAGGTAAGCGATGGCCCAGGGCAGCCGGGAATACTACAGAGGGAAGGCAGGAGCAGGGAGGGGCATTGAGCAAGGACAAGTTAGAGTCATGGGGAAACCAACTTGGCTGGGACTGATCATTTAAACTTGGATTCAGCTGACCCCAAATTAATTTCCATAGAGTTCTCCCAGGAATATATTGCTTGTATAAATCAGGGTTTGCCCAGAAGAGGCCACAGAGACAGGCTAGACAGGAAGTGGAATTGTTTTTAATTTTAATCTTTTTTTTGAGATGTCTTATTCTTGTCACCCAGGCTGGAGTGCAACGACACGATCTCTGCTGATTCTTTTGCTTCAGCCTCCTGAGTAACTGGGATTACCTGCCACCACCCCTGCTTAATTTTTGTATTTTTAGTAGAGACGGGGTTTCGCCATGTTGGCCAGGCTGGCCTCAAACTCCTGACCTCATGATCCACCTGCCTTGGCCTCCTAAAGTGCTGGGAATACCATGCCCAGCCAATTTGTATTTTTTGTTCTGTGGTACATGTGCAGGATGTGCAGGTTTGTCACATAGGTGAACGTGTGCCATGGTAGTTTGCTGCACCTATCAACCCATCACCTAGGTACTAAGCCCAGCATGCATTAGCTATTTTTGAATTTTAAGGGCCTGAGCGGGGCTAAGAGAAGATATAGCGCCTCAGCCCTGCTAGGATTCTGGGGCCTGCCCCCACTGTACGGATATAACTGTTATCCATCCAACCTTATTTGAACCAGTCCGATTTTTCTTTGATCAAAATTGGTTTACTTGTAGGCTAAGTCAATTACTCACTGTGGAACCTCTGATTCTAGGATTTTGCCTCGGTGGTCTCATTAAAGATGCCACCCCATTTTAAATGCAGTTCCTTCCTCAGAGAGGGAGTCAGGGATGCTGGAGCCTTGTTAGCTATAGTTCCTAGCTTATGTTGGTCCTATCTAGTCTGCTTCACTGCTGTACGGCACAGTGAGGAAAGCAAGAGTGGCATCCTAGCTGTAGAGGCAGCAAGGACAGGGAGAATTAGCAGGCTGCATTTCACATTCTACTCTCTGCTGGTCTTGGAGGAAGGAGAGCCACAAGTGATATAATCAGGAAGACAGGAAAGAAATGGCAGTTTCATCTGGAGGCTTCTTTTTTTCTTTTTCTTTTTTGGAGACAGAGTGTTTCTGTGTTGCCCAGGCTGGAGTGCAGTGGTGTAATCTCAGCTCACTGCAACCTCTGCCTCCCAAGTTCTAGTGATTCTCCTGCCTCAGCCTCCTGAGTAGCTGGGATTATAGGCACCTGCCACCATGCCCAGCTAACTTTTGTATTTTTAGTAGAGATGGGGTTTCACCATTGGCCAGGCTGGTCTCGAACTCCTGACCTCAAGTGATCCACCTGCCTCAGCCTCCCAAAGTGCTGGGATTACAGGCGTGAGTCACCACACCCAGCCTGGATGCTTTTTAAAAGACCAAAAACAGAGGATGGGAATGAGGAGGCAGTCTTTGGTCCAGCCAATAGCCCTGAGGATAGCAGCAAAAATGCCACAGAGTGGGGGTTTGCACAGTATTTGTGTGAGCAGTTAGAAGCTCCTTGGAAACCTGGCATCACTTGGGGTCAGTGTTCTTTGCTGTTGTTACCCACCCACAAACACTGCAAAGCATTCCACCTCCCACCTGCCCCTATAACTCCTCACCTGCATCTTTCTTTTCACAGTGTCGAAGGGAAAGGAGAAGGTCTGGGTTACTGCAGCAGCCAGACAGACATTAGCAAAGTTCTGCGGGAGAGAGAACTGATCTCGGGGTCCATTCCAGATTTTCTCCAGGTTCATGTAAACAAGAAGGGAGCCAGCAGAGAACGGGAGAGCACCTGCAAAACAAGGCCAGGGAGAGGCTGCTGCTGTCTTGGGAAAACACTGGTTTGAGAACATAAATGCCTGGGGGGGGGGGTTCCAGGGAAAGTAAATAGGAGGGGCTCTAGGCTTGTTAAAATCCCTCCAACCCAAGGAGCTTGAGGGAACTTTCTTGAGTGATGACAATCTATTTTGGTAGGGCTTGTGTCATTTGTCAAAATGCATCAAATAGTTCACTAAAGGTTTGTCCACTTTACTGGATGTAAATTGCACTTTTAAAAAGAACATACATGGGCTGAGCACGGTGGCTCACGCCTGTAATCCCAGCACTTTGGGAGGCCAAGGCAGGCGGATCACCTGAGGTCAGGAGTTTCAGACCAGCCAATATTGCCAACATGGTGAAACCTCGTCTCTACTAAAAATACAAAAAGGAACTAGGCATGGTGGTGGGCGCCTGTAATCCCAGCCACAGGCTGAGACAGGAGAATTGCTTGAACCCAGGAGGCGTAGGTTTCAGTGAGCTGAGATCACGCCACAGCCCTCCAGCATGGGTGACAAGAGTGGAACTCTGTCTCCAAAACAAACAAAAAAAAAAACAAAAACATTGAACTCTAGTTAATCATACACATGTCGAAGGGTTTAGGGGGTGAAGTGTACTGATATTTGCAAGTTACACTGAAATCATAAAAAAAAAAAAAAGATGGACTGGCTGGGCACAGTAGCTCACGCCTGTAATCTCAGCAATATGGGAGGGATTGTGATCTGGACTGGCTGAGCAGTCTGTGGACTGTGGACTGGCTGGGCACACTAGCTCATGCCAATAATCCCAGCACCAAGGCGGGCAGATCACTTGATGTCAGGAGTTCGAGACCAGCCTGGCCAACATAGTGAAACCCTGTCTCTACTAAAAATACAAAAAGTAACTGGGCATGGTGGTGCATGCCTATAATCCCAGCTACTCGGGAGGCTGAGACAGGAGAATCGCTTGAACTGGCAAGGCAGAGGTTGCAGTGAGCTGAGATTACACCACTGCACTCCAGCCTAGGTGACAGACTGAGACTCTTGTCTCAAAAAAAAAAAAAAAAAAAAAAAAAAAGATGGACTGATGAATGGCTAGAGGGATGGGTAGCAAAATGTTAATTGTCACACCTAGATAGTCCATGGGTGTGTACTCTACATTTCTTTTAATTTTTCTGGATGTTTGAAACTTTTTTTTAATGTTGGGGGAAAAATCACTCCAGTAAAAAAAAAAAAATCAGTGGGCAGCACCTCATTATGTTTTGTAGGATAGGAGGGACTGATCTCTAGCTGAGAAGGAAACAGTCTGTGAAAACTGGAAAGTGAGAGACTCTTGGTGGTGAGGGAGGTCACCTGACCTCACCTTTGGGAATGATGTGGTCATATCATGGCCCAGTGGGCACCCTACATTGTGTGGCTTCCTCACCTTTCCAGGAACTGAGATGGTGAGCAAGTAATACAGTAGGTGTCAGTTTCACAAACTTCCAGAAACTTTAGGAGCCATCTTTGGTTTACAGAAGGACTAAATTTCTCCCTCAAAATGAAATTAAAAATAGGGGATAATATAAGTGAGATTGCTTATCTTTAGAAAAATGTAATGTTTATTTAATTGGCTCACCAACCTTCCATATACCTTCATTCGGAAAACATCTGGAAAGCTTAGGTTATGTGCCGGGCCCTATGCCAGGCACTGGGAATTGAAAGAAGAGCAGGCTAATTTCTGGAGATGCTCATCATCGAGGAGAAGAGACAGCTAGGGAAAACTAAGTATAACACCCTTGATGTGTGCCACAACAGGGGGGCTCTATTACATGCATTAGCTACACAAGGATCGAAGGAATTAATTTTGCCTGGGGGAGTCAGGAGGGACTTGATGGAAGAGAGTACTTTTGAGTTGGGTCTTGAGGAATGAATAGGGCTTCATCAGATGCTGACAGAGTGGAAAGGCAGAGGGAACAGCATGTACAAAGGGAGTGGTATTTCTAGGAAATTCAAGTTTTTCTGAATGGCTGGAGCATGAATGCAGGTGGAGGTGTGGCAGGAGATGAGGTAGGACTGGCATGGGCCAGGTCAGAAGGATCTGAAATGTCCTAAGGAATTTGGGCTTTCTCCTGTAGCTCAGGAGTCGCTGCAATACTTTTAAGGAGGGCAGTGAAATGAGGGCCGTGAAATGATGAAATGGCACGTGAAGAGATCACCTCAGCCGGGCAGCAGTACACAGGGAGACTGGGGCAGGAGAGACCAACAGTGAAAGCAGGTAGGAGCCGGAGTCTGTGGGAGACCCTGATATTCTGAGTCGCAAGAATCTGTGGGAAAGAGGATGAGCCAAATTGACAGGACTTGGTGACTCAAGTGGGGATGGAGTGAGAGGAGAAACTGAAGTGATCCCTAGGTTTTTCTGGCTTGGGCCATGGGGTGAAAGAAGGTAGTCTCATTCATTAGGGAACACAGGAGGAAGAGCTAGTTTGAGATCAATGAGGACATCAGGGTTAGTCTTGATCTTGATGTGCCTAGGGAGCATGGAGGTGAAGGTGTTCAACAGCAGGGACTCATACTACCATTTGGGAATTGGTATTGGTCAGGGGATAACAGAGGGCTCTGGAGTTCTATTGCTAGTTTCTCCTGCTTTCTATCTCTGTGGTTGGGTAAGTCACTTAGCTTCCTGAAGCATCTATCTCCTCATCTGTAACATAAGGCCTCATGAGAAACTACGTGCAATGCATTTGGCGCAGTACCCGACATGCGGTAAGTACCTCCCCCAAAAGTTGGTCACTGTTGCTAAAGAGGTAGAGAAGTGAGAGTCACGGAGTACAGTGACACTTGTTTAAGCCACTACCATAGATGAGGCCACCCAGGGAGGGTTTGGAGGATGAGAAGCAAGCTAAAGGGGAGGGTAAAAAGAAAGCTAAGGAAGGAGCCCAAGGGAAGAGCAACATGTAGGAGCTGGCAGTGTCAGATGACCCAAATGGGCTGGGTAAGTCAGATAAGAGCTGCCAGAGACATGGGAAGACACCCAGGACTCGGAGGGCTCCTGGAAGCCAAGATTCCAGAAGAAGGGGTGATCAACCTTATCAAATGCTACAACCCAGGTCAGATAAAGGGTAAAAGTCTACTGGATTTTGCAAATGGACCATAAATGTGCAGCTCTGGCAAAGGTTACAAAGACCCCAGAAGACACAGTTGCTACCCTAGTTGCCCTCATGGCATAAAAACGTGTGTGCACACTGAAGACTCCTTGTGCAGTCAGATGGGGAGTGGTTAGGATTGCATTCCTACCAGTTTGCTAAGTCGCCTCCACTTTCTGTCCTAACTCCCCCTCTTGGGGATATAACTGGCCAAAGTTTAGGAGTGAGGCTGGGCACGGTGGCTCATGCCTGTAATCCCAGCACTTTGGGAGGCTAAGACGGGAGGATCATGAGGTCAGGAGTTCAAGACCAGCCTGGCCAACTTGGTGAAACCCCATCTCTACTAAAAATACAAAAAAATTAGCCGAGCGTGGTAGCGTGCACCTGTAATCCCAGCTACTTGGGAGGCTGAGGCAAGAGAATCGCTTGAACCCAGGAGGCAGAGGTTGCATGAACCTGAGATGGCGCCACTGCACTTCAGCCTGGGCAACAGAGTGAGACCCCATCTCAAAAACAAAAAAAACCAAAACCCAAAGTTTGGGAGTGGAATGTATTACTGTGTAATAGAATGAAGCTAATTGGCTCTACGTAGGTTGAATCCATACAACCTTGACCTCAGTAAAACTGATTTAGTGGCTCACAAAAGTATACAATATATTTGTATATTTCAGAGGACATAGCCTTTCTTGGACAAGGTGAAAAGGTCCATCTTACCTACAACAGTGAGGGGAAACCCCCTCGATAAAGGGCCAGGAACCCTTCTTGTTGGTAAGTAGTAGAAAAAGCATGGAGGAGCCCCCCTGTACGATGGTTCCAGCATGTTCTGTACGATCAACCGGGTTTTGATAAGGTCTGTAGGATATGTTACAATGGTGGAAACCATGCCTGCGAGACTCCCAGCCATGATGGAGCTCCACTGGAAATGTGGCCCAGGTCATCTGTGAATAGCACCACAAACCTGGGAGAAAATAAGGAGAAAGGCCAGAGGAATCAGCTATGGATTGTGCTAGAGTTCTCTCTACTAGTTCTTGAAATATTTTCCAGCATTTCAAAGTGCTTTACAAAGTGAAAAGTTACTACAATACTATATAAACATTCATGAATAACACATTTACATTTTTCTGTATTTCTGTGATACTAAGTTAGCTATAAGGAAGAGATACCTAACCTTCTTATTTACATCTATCCCAAGTCCTTCCCACTTTTAGCATTTTCTACTTTTATTACCTAACTATCAACCCTGGCTTGCCTGTGGGGTGGAAATGCACGGAAGTACCTGGTAAATATCAAACTGGAGTGTAATCTTTCAGTTCTGTTGAAATTTAAAAGGAACAAAATTTCTTGAAATAACTTTGAGTTTCTCAGTAATTGTGTTTTGTTTTGTTTTGTTTTGTTTTTTTTGGCAGAGTCTCACTCTGTCACCACCCAGGCTGGAGTGCAGTGGCACGATCTTAGCTCACTGCAACCTCTGCTCCCCAGGTTCAAGCAATTCTCATGCCTCAGTCTCACTAGTAGCTGGGACTACAGGCACACACTATCATGCCCAGTTAATTTTTGTAGTTTTAGTAGAGACGGGGTTTCACCATGTTGGCCAGGCTGGTCTCGAACTCCTGACCTCAGGTGATCTGCCTGCCTTGGCCTCCCAAAGTGTTGGGATTACAGGCGTGAGCCACAACACCTGGCTGAGTTTTAAAAATATATTGGTTGAATAATTATGACAGAAGATGTTTGCCTCATTATTTGTTAGTGAAATGACAAAAACAATAACAAAGATATCATTTCTCACCCAGCAGATTGGCAAAGATTAAAAAGTCTGATAATCTCAAGTGATGGTGGGGATGTGTGCAAACAGAACTCTTACCCAGTGCTGAGAGAAATGTAAATTGGTATGGCCACTTTGCAGTATCTAGTAAAATTGTAAAAACATCTACCTTTATCCCATTTCTAGGTGCACCCCCACAGAAACTCTTGCATGTGTACATACAAAGACACAGCAGTGTGAAAAACAAGCTAAATGTCCATCGCAGGCAAATGGATAAATAGTGGTATCATCATACAATGGATGATATTTACAATGGATGCTAAATGAATGAGCTTAGAGTTTATCAATATGGATAAACATAAAAGCATAATGTTGAATAAAAAGCAAGCTTCAGAGTGATCTTTTCTACATGAAAACCAACTATTTACAAATACCCACAAAACAGTATCTTATATTATTCGTAGCTAGAAACAGATACATATGAAGTATAAAAACAGACTTTTGGGAAAGTAGAGAGGGGATGGGACTGGGAATGAAAATAAAGAGGACATCAGCTTTATCTTTTTTTTTTTTTTTTGAGACAGAGTCTCGCTCTGTTGTTCTGGCTGGAGTGGAGCACAGTGGCACAATCTCGGCTCACTACAACCTCTGCCTCCCAGGTTCAAGCAATTCTCCTGCCTCAGCCTCCCAAGCAGCTGGGACTACAGGCATGTGACACCACTGCCCGGTTAATTTTTTGTATTTTTAATAGAGACAGGGTTTCACCAATTTGGCCAGGCTGGTCTTGAACTCCTGACCTTATGATCCATCCGCCTCGGCCTCCCAAAGTGCTGGGATTACAGGCGTGAGCCACTGCACCCGGATTCTGGTCCCTTCTTACCTCCCCAAGGTAGGACTCTAATCTAATCATGGGTCAAAGAATCCTCATTCCAGAATCGTCCTGCCCCTATACTCTACAGCAAGCTTGTCCAACCATGGCCCACACACTGCATATGGCCCAGGATGGCTTTGAATGTGACCCACACAAATTTGTAAACTTTCTTAAAACATTATGAGATTTTTTTTAGATTTTTAAAGCTCATCAGCTATTGTTAGTGTTAGTGTATTTTATGTGTGGCCCAAGACAATTCTTCTCTCTTCCAGTGTGGCCCAGGGAAATCAAAATATTGGACACACCTCTGCCTAGAAGAAAGGAATGCTGCACAGAAGCCTAAGAAAGTCTTAAGAGACAGGCCTTGCTGGGTTTAGATCACGTGCTTTTGTCCATTCACATTTCTGCTATGGCTTGTTAATCATGCCTCTGTGAACAAAGCTTCCAAAAAGCCAGAAGGACAGGGTTTGGGAAGCTTCCGCTATGGCTCAACACGTGGAGGTCTCCTGAAGTTTGGTGTGCCCTAGGGAGGGCCTGGAGCTCACGCGCCCTGCCCCTACCTGACCCTTCACATCTCTTCATCCTGGTATCGTTCGTGATATCCTCTACGAGTTAACTGGTAACACTAGGATTTCCCCCTAGCTTGTGAGCCACACTAGAAATTAATCGAACCTAAAGAGGGGGCTCGTGGCACCCAACCTAAGCTGGTTGGTCAGAAGCCTGGCAGGCCCGGCTAGGCATGGTGGCTCACGCCTGTAATCCCAGCACTTTGGGAAGCCAGGCAGACAGATCACTTGAGGCTAGGAGTCTGAGACCAGCCTGGCCAACATGGCGAAACCCCATCTCTACTAAAAAAAATTACAAAAATTAGCCAGGTGAGGTGGCAGGTGCCTGTAATCCCAGCTACTTGGGAGGCTCAAGGTAGGAGAATAGTTTGAATCCAGGAGGCAGAAGTTGCAATGAGCCAAGATCATGCCACTGCACTTCAGCCTGGGTCACAGAGTGAGACTCAGTCTTTTTTTCTTTTTTCTTTAAGAATTTCTGGAGGCCTGGACTTGCGACTGGTGTCTGTGGGTGGCCAGTCTTGGTGACTAGCCCTCAACCTGTGATATATGACGCTATGTCTGGGTAGACAATGTCAGAACTGAATCAGAGGACACCTCAGCCTGGAATTCGATTTATTGGATCGTGCGCAACCTTACACACTTGGTCACAGAACTCTTCTGCGTTGAAGGGTTATCGCTGTGGCATGAGAGCAGGAAAAGCCCAGTTCTTGACCCAGTTTTTCCCAAACAGCTGGTATTTACCAATAGACTGTCTGCCTCAGTTGTACTGCTTGCCTGCCCGCTTCCTCATCTCCCTCCCTCCCTCCTGCCCTGGCCAGGCAAGTTGGAGGAGAACCTTAGGAAGCGCAGGGGAAACAAGGAAGTAGAAATTTTCGACTACGGGGTGATCTGCAGCAAGCTGGAACCCTAGAAGGTAGAGTTTGAAAGGCCCAAAATGCCCAAAGAAACACCATTCATTCTCCTTGTCCCACTCTCTTTGTCTTTTTTTTGGAGATAGAGTCTCACTCTGTCACCCAGGCTGGAGTGCGGTGGTGCAACTCTTGGCTCACTACACCCTCCCGCCTCCCAGGTTCAAGCGATTGTCCTGCCTCAGCTTCCCGAGTAGCTGGGACCACAGGCATGTGGCCAATTTTTGTATTTTTGGTAGAGATGGGGTTTCACCACATTGGCCAGGATGGTCTCAAACTCCTGACCTCGTGATCTGCCCACCTCTGGCCTCCCAAAGTGTTGGGATTACAGGCATGAGCCACCGCACCTGGCCTCCTCTGTCCCACTCTTATTCCCCATCCCACCTGGTCACTTCTAGAGCACCCGTTAATTCATTACCCATTTATTGAACATCTACAATGTAGCAGACCCTGTGTTAGCCCTCAGCATACAGCCTAAGGGAGTTCAACATTTCCTACAGGAAATGACGGGTAGGGGCAAGTGGAGAGGAAACAGGCCCTGAATTCACTGAATGACTTGATGAACTAGGAAAAGGAGCCGTATTTTATGTCAGTTTCTTTTATAGAGTCTCAGTATCAAATATACACAATTAAAAAGAAGAACCATAGGAAGTCCTTTTTCTAGACTTCTCCCCATCTGATACAGAGATAAGGCCTACCAATGGTTCCCCTTAGAATTTCAGAATCAGGGCAGGCAACCCTGATAATCCGCCAGTGACGTCATCCAGGTCTGTGCATGTTTAAACTCTTGCCTGATTGGCTAGGGCAGCAGTGTTCCCTTTTCTGCTCTTCCTCCCATCCTCACACATACATGCACAGAAGCTTTTTCCAGTGAGACTGGATACACTGGTGAATTACAGCAACCCTTTCCTTTCAGCCAGCACACAGATAACACATACCCTGGATATGTGTAATTAGAACTGCCAACACTTCAACCTAACAGGTTAGCAGCCAATGCAGCCAAACACAAGCTCATAAAGTGCTTATTCAATAAGGAAATAGTGTTGGTTATGACAATTTCAGAGCTTCAGGCACCCAACTAATATCTAATAGACAAGACAGACAAGCAGTTGTGAAGTTACAAGTGTGGGGGGGGGTCTTCTATTTGATACGTCGTGAAAGCCACCCATTACAATAACCCAGCTCCCAATAGACTACTGAGTGGACTCTCTATTGTAAATCCAACTAAGGAGATACTTCTGCTGTGTGATAGTGGACAGAGCCCCGAATTAAGGAGCCAGAAGACCTAGCTTCAAGTTCCAGCTCTTCCATTAATTGTGTTTGTGGAGAAGTCACTTAACCACCCCATTCCCCCGAACATTCTGGATGTTTATGTTTTGTTCAAACTAATGATCACAGGCCCCCAGCCAGTGTTTTGCAAATTCATGGTCAGAAAAGAGTAGAAGTGAATCAGTATTTTGATGAATCAAGAGTATCATGTTTATGTAGGAAGGAGAGCAGCGTGATGAATCAATCACTTTGCTTTCCAACTATACCTTGCCATTTACCAAAATAATTCCTTTCAGTTTCCAGAAAGAAAATAATCCTGTAGGGGAAAAAAATTCCCTAGCAAACCTAGACCAGGGAAGTCTCTGTTCTTGTTCTCCCCACACATCTCCTCCCCCTCCTCCCATAGTCACTGACTACCGGTGCCCTCAGCTGCCATGTGGACCAGTGTAACAGGTTCCTAATTCATCCTGTCGTCTCCAGTCTTCCTCTGCTCTACTGGTGATGATAATTTTCATTGAATTGCTTTAATCACAGCACTCCTCCCTTCATCCCTCACAAAAACCTCCCACGGCTACCCTAGGATACCAAGTCAAGTCTCCAAACTCCTTAATCCAACCCTCTAAGATCTCATTCCAACCTGCTTTTCAGGCCATATTTCCTGTCGTGCTGCTTGCCTTCCTACCTCTGTGCCGTTGCTTGACATCACCCGCAGTATCGTTCTCCCCATCTGTGCCCAGCAGACTCCTACTCATTCTCTCAATGCCAAACTCAATTTTTTTTCCTCCTCTATGAAGTCTTCACATTTTCTCCTCCTCATCGCTCATCAGAAGGGCACATTTCTAGAGCACATTATTCATGACAATCACATGTTACCTTGTGTGAAGTTATGATCATGGCCATATCAGTCTTATTCTTCTATTAATTACTCTAAGCTCCTGGGCAGAGGGACCATGACCCTTCCATTCTGGCATTGTCCCCAGCATCGTGCACACAGTGGGGACTTAATGTAGTCTAACTAAATTAATGCCAAATGGATGCAGAGAGGCAGCATGATTTAATAGAAAGACTATGAGATCGGGAGTTAGAAGGCCAGGTGGTGGAGCTCAGCTCTGTCACTGACAAGTGGTGTGATCACTCTGAGCCCAATTCTGCATCTGTAAAACAGGCACAATGCTTCCTGCCTTCTGGACCTCACAGGGCAGGAGGCAGGAGCTGTAAAACCTAATGATGTGCATATACTAGGTGGTTAGCAGAAGAGCCACAACAGTTAAACCAGCCTTTGAAGTTCTGTCCTTCACCCCTCTGGACGTATTTATCCCATCCAAAGGAAGATTTCCATGTAGAGAAGAGGGTGAAGTGGGGGGAAAAATTGAGTCATTAAGACTTAGAGGAGAACTGATTTTTTTTTTTAATGAGACAGAGTCTCACTCTGTCACCAGGCTGGAGTGCAGTGGCACAAGGTCGACTCACTGTAACCTCCGCCTCCCAGGTTCAAGCGATTCTCCTGCCTCAGCCTCCCGAGTAGCTGGGACTACAGGCACGTGCCACCATGCCCAGATAATTTTTGTATTTTTAGTAGAGATGGGATGTCACCATGTTGGTCACAAGGGTCTCAATCTCTTGACCTTGTAATCCACCTGCCTCGGCCTCCCAAAGTGCTGGGATTACCGGCGTGAGCCACTGCACCCGGTCCAGAGGAGAACTGTTTACAGACTGCAGGCCAGATGTTGATGAGGGCAAGTGGAGGTGGGGGAGGAAAAAGGGCCTTGTCGTGATCCTACCCAGGAGTCCCTCTGCAGAGGAAGAGAAGAGAACTCTATTTCCAGGCAGAGGCAGAATGAATACTGGCCTAGAGGCCTAGGTGATAAGGATGATTCCATTTGGCTTGTCAGCTGCCAGGGGAGCCTTCCAGCTCTGGCATCCCAAGTGAGTGACAGTGTCAAGGCAAAATCCTTTGACTATCAGCTGCCAAGGCTAAACTACATGGTCAAGACCGAGCTCTCCCAACTGTGGGCTGTTTGTCTAGTTCAGAGCCAAGGTGATTTCAGAGATGCCACTGTGCCCACTGAATGAGGAACACAGGGACCATCCCCCCCAAACAGAGAAACATCTCTGCTTCCTGAAAGGCCACCACTACCAATTCATTCTTTTAGGCTTGGTTTCCAGTTCAAATGCAGGTACCTCTGAGCTCGGTGGAAGCTTTCAGACTGCATTTACACCTTTAGATCTTTTACTAAGGAGCAGCTGTTGATGTGGGAGAAGGTGGAGAAGGCCCAAGAATGAGGCCAGGTGGGTAAAACAGTAGGCTGAGGGGCCGTTCTCAGCTTGGGGAGGGGAAGCTGCAGCCTCTGTCGGACCCTGAAGTCAAGCTTTATTTAAGTTGGGGAGATGTGTGGGCAGCAATCTCCGGCCTTTTCGTATGGATGGATTGGGTCCTTTCCCTATACCAAGCACTTTCTTCTTGGGGCTTGGGTCACACTGACAAATACCCACACCTTTAAAAGGGTCTCTCTTCTCCTAAGCCAGCCAACGCAAAAGTTTCCAAATTGGAGGACGGTAGAAATGGTTAGGACTCATCTCTCTGGAGATCTCTTCATTCCTTTCCCACAAACCCTTTGCTGCATTCTCCACCTCCTCGCTCGGTCCAACCGGGAAAGCCTCTCGGGCAAGGGCTGCGGACCACAAAATTGTATCTTGCGCAGCGGGAACCACAAGAGAACGTGAAAAACGCTGGGACTGCATTCTGGGGCCCGTAGAGGTGGCCCACCGCCCCAGGGGGGGGACCCCCACGTGATCGGCAAGGGGGCCGTGCCCACCTCAGGGCCCCGAGTGCAGGCAGCAGGGCGGCATCGGGCGGCGGCCACCCACACCCCACCCCCCACCCCCGTCCGGCCTCTGGTTCCCCGGCCCCGCCCGGCTCTTACTTGCGGTAGGCGGCGAGCTGCACGGCGCTGCAGGGAAGAGGCGCAGGCACGCCACTGCGTTCCCCTTCCACAGGGCTCGGGGCCCCTGCCCGCCACACCCGGTGCCCCGTGGCCCACGGCCCCCGGCCGAGGCCTCGCACGACGCCAACCTGGGCCAGCACGGTGGCGAGCTCCAGGGGCGCGGTGAGGCTGAGGCTGAGCGCCCCCGCCAGCCCCGCGCACAGCAGCCTTTGGCCGCCAGTCAGCCGGCCGTCCCCGCCTCCACGTCGCCATCGAGTCCCGGCCCGGCCCCGGGAGATCGCGTGGCTTGGGCCTGGGACTCTCAGGCCACGAGCGAAGGGGGCGGGCCCCAGGCCCCGCCCGGCGTGGGGCGGACCCGCGCGAGGGACCGGCCCGTCAACGCCCGAGCCTGGCCCGAGGCTGGTGAATGTGGGACGTGAGGACCAGCAGGGTCCGGGGTCCGAGGCCTCTGATATCATGGGTATAGTCTCCCCAGTTGGCAAAGCTCGATTTTCAGTTGCGAAACCGTCACTGTTCTCTCAAGGCCCAGCCTGCTAGACGTCTTCCTGAGTTCAGCGCGCCCCCCGCTGCCCCTCCCTGCCTCTTCTCCGGCTTGCCCCTTTTCTCCCTTTCACACCCCACCTCTGTCTCTTCCTCCCTTGGCTCTTCCCTCCTCCTTCTCTCCCTCCAACCTCTTCCCCCTCCTGCCTAACCAAAAAGCCTTGATGGTTTCCCAGTGCAGAAGGTAAAACCTAACAACCACAGAACCACAGCTGCTATCTTTTTTATGTTGTTGTTGTTCCCTTCAGTTGTTTCTAACCAATGAAACACAGCTGCTATCTTTCAGGCACTTGTCAAATACTGGACTTTACAGAGGTTCTCATGTAATCCTCAAAACGGCCCTAAGTACCTGTATCCCTCATTAATAGAGGCTATGTGGGTGTGGCAATTTGAAGCTGGACTCTTGAACCTGCGTAAGGATGTTGGCTCTGCAGCTTATTAGCTGTGTGACCTTGGGGAAGTCACTCAACCTCTCTGTTCGTCATTTGCTTTATCTATAAAATAGAGATTATAATTTTTTCCTCCTAGGGGTTCTTGTAAGGATTAAAGAACAATGACTGGTACAGGTAAGCAGGTTATATGTGTTAGTTCTGATTAGATAGTCTTTTTAAAAAAAATTAATTTTTTTTTTTGAGACGGAGTTTTGCTCTTGTTGCCCAGGCTGGAGTGCAATGGCGTGATCTCGGCTCACCACAACCTCTGCCTCCCAGGTTCAAGCGATTATCCTGCCTCAGCCTCCCGAGTAGCTGGGATCACAGGCATGCGCCACCATGCTCGGCTAATTTTTGTATTTTTAGTACAGGCTGGGTTTCACCATGTTAGGCTGGTCTGGAACTCCTGACCTCAGGTGATCTACCTGCCTCAGCCTCCCAAAGTCCTGGGATTACAGGGATGAGCCACTGCAGCTAACCCAGATATTCTTTTACATAAGAGGAAACCAAGACACAGAGAGGACTTGCTCAGGCTTATACAGCTACCTACAAGGCAGAGACCAGTTTCAAATTTATGTCAGTTTATGTCAATTTCCATGAACAGCTACACTATGCGTCTACTAGGACTGCAGAGTTAACTCCAGTAGGGACATTTTCAGTGGTTCTGTAAGCTAAGAGGACAATAGAGGCAAAGAATGGTTAAGAGGGGCTTGGCCAGAATCCAAGGATTTTTTAAATCAGTTAAAAAATTTCAAAATTTCAGAATTTCTTTCTGTCTCGTTTTTTCTAAAAAAGCCATCTCACTAATAATTACAAGGAGAGGAACAGTCAGCTGTCTGTTGGTGTGAGCAAGATGTCCTGGGTACATAGTTGCTTTAGGCTTGTATAGTTATTTACATTTACTAACACACAATGCTAGAGGGATGTTTTCTAAAAGGCATTGCAGGGTTTCTCCTTTTTTATTTTTCACTGTCAATATCACTTGAGTATGACATTACAAGGTTTTGACTGTGGAGAACTTTTTCTAGTTGCAGAAGCCTTGCTCTGGTCTCAACAATTGGGGAATGCTTATTTTCATGTTTTGTGAATTCTCCTGTCTTGCTGTAAGCTAATTTCATGGCTGGGGGAAGCTGGAGAAAGATTTATGACTCTGAAGACTCGAGGACCCTGACTTTAAAAGGGCTTGAATTGGAATTTGGGGACTACAATAAGGAAACCTACGGGTACCAATACTGCCTAAAGCACTTTGTTGGACAACGGGACAAGATTCTAAAGCTCCTTCAGGAAGTTTCTGGGTCTGGAACATGTCATGCAATAATCCCATTGTATGGAGATTGGATCGGCCAAGTTATTTATTTATTTATTTCTTGAGACAGAGTCTCGCTGTCGCCCAGGGTGTAGTGCAGTGGTACAGTCTCGGCTCACTGTAACCTCCGCCTCCCAGGTTCAAGTGATTCTCCTGCCTCAGCCTCCCAAGTAGCTGGGATTACAGGCACCCGCCACCACGCCCAGCTAATTTTTTGGATTTTTAGTAGAGACAGGGTTTCATCATGTGGTCCAGGCTGGTCTCGAGCTCCTGACCTCAGGTGATCCACCCACCTCGGCCTCCCAAAGTGCTAGGATTACAGGCAGGAGCCACCATACCCAACCTGTTTTTCTTTTGTTTTAACGTAAATTTTGTGTGAGAGCTTCAACTGCATTAATCTTGGGGATCAAGTATACCTCCCCACACACATTTTTTTGGGACAGTCTTGCTCTGTCACCAAGGCCAGAGTGCAGTGGCATGATCTTGGCTTACTGCAGCCTCAACCTCCCGGTCTCTAGCCATCCTCCTGCCTCAGCCCCCAAGTAGCTGAGACCACAGGCGAATACCACCACACCTGGCTAATTTTTTTTTTTTCAGAGACGAAATTTCACCATGTCATCCAGGCTGGTTTCGAACTCCTGAGCTTGAGTGATCCGCCTGCATTGGCCTCTCAAAGTGCTGGCATTACAGACCACTGCACCAGCCATGTTTTCTTTAGCACTACCATTCTTTTTGTCTTCAGGAAAAATAAGATGTTCAGTTGAGCCAGAGACAAGAGAGTCATTCTAGTCTTCATAGTTATTGGCCAAGAGAGATAATGAACTGATATTCTATTTTAACCTTTTTTTTTTTTTTTTTTTTTTGAGACTGAGTCTTGCTCTGTCACCAAGGCCGGAGTGCAGTGGCATCATCTTGGCTTACTGCAGCCTCAACCTCCCGGGCTCTAGCCATCGTCCTGCCTCAGCCCAGAGTCTTATTCATCTGCTTAGCGTTGGGCACCTTATGTATACTGATCCTAAATAAATATATCTGAGGATATCCTGGATTTGGATTTCGACTTGTAGACTCAAGTCAACCTTACTGCCTCTTTTTCACATTTGTCGAAAAGTCTGTGGAGAACATAGTAGGTTAATGATCTCCAACTTTGGAAAATGTACGTGATGTGAAATTGGGGTGCTCTGCTAAAAAATCAATGTATGATAACTCAAGAAAGGGAAGAGGCAGTGAGTAAAAAAAAAAACAAAAACTTAAAAGTTATATTGTAATATAAGGAGAAAGGTGGCCAGCTGAAAGCTAAGCCATAGGCGCCTCCTGTTGCCCCAGTCAGGGCTTGGGAGATGCTAACAGTTTTTTAAATTCTCCAGCTTTCATTTTTCAGTTTATCTTCTCACCAACCGAAATCTCAGTACATTGCTTTAGTTTAACTTGCTAGTATTTCCTAAATTATAGTTTGTCTTGTTATATTTATACTAATGTTGATTGATTCCCAGTCTCTTAATTTTCTTTTATTTTTGACTCTTTTGGAAAAGAGTCAAAAATATTAATAAATTATAAAAGTAGTATATACCTGTTGTACCAAGACAGATAGTCCAGAAGTGTATTAAAGAAAGATAAGCTCCCCTGCCCATGCCCTGAGGTAACCACAGTTAAGAGCTTGGTGTGCCTGTGAATGTTCTTCCTCATAATTTTTTTCATGCTCAGACCAATATCTTTTTTTTTTTTTTTTTTGAGATGGAGTGCAGTGCGTGATCTTGGCTCACTGCAACCTCTGCGTCCCTGGTTCAAGCGATTCTCCTGCCTTAGCCTCCCTGAGTAGCTGGGGCTACAAATGCATGTCACCACACCTAGCTAAACTTTTGTGTTTTTAGTAGAGTCGGGGTTTCACCGTGTTAGCCCAGATGGTCTTGATCTCCTGACCTGGTGATCCACCCGGCCTTGGCCTCCCAAAGTGCTGGGATTACAGGCGTGAGCCACTGCACCCGGCCTCAGACCAATAAATATTTATATGGGATTGCTTTCTCCTCCCTTCTGCCCTTCCTTCTTGCCTTCCTTCTTTCCTTCCTTTGAAACGAAATGAAATAATTCCTCTGGAAGGATATCCAAAAAACTGATAATCAGTTTATCTTTGGGGGAAGGAAACCAGGAGACTTGGGAACAGAGGTGAAAGAGAGATTGAGCTTTGACTAAGTGCCCTTGTATTTTATTTATTTATTTATTATTTATTTATTGTTTTTGAGATGGAGTCTCGCTCTGTCACCCAGGCTGGAGTGCAGTGGCAACCTCCGCCTCCCAGGTTCAAGCGATTCTCGTGCCTCCCCAGTAGCTGGGACTACAGGCATACACCTCCTTGCCTGACTAATTTTTGTATTTTTAGTGGAGAGAGATTTTACCATGTTGGCCAGGCTGGTCTCAAACTCCTGACCTCAAGCGATCCACCTGCCTCAGCCTCCCAAAGTGCTGGGATTACAGGCGTGAGCCACCGCGCCCAGCCCTGTGTGCCCTTTTATATTGTTTGTTTTTTTTCCCCCTCTTTTCTTTTTGCCATGGACATGTATTATAAATTAAACAAAATTCTATTCTCCATCAGTTTTCTCTGAAGGTGCAGTGTTTTCTGTGACATTGCCTTGCCAGTGGTGAGTTTTTTTTGTCCTTTTAATGACACATCTTTATTTTGTTGGCAATTTTTTTTTTTTGAGATGGAGTTTCAATCTGTTGTGCAGGCTTGAGTGCAGTGGCGTGATCTTGGCTCAATGCAACCTCCATCTCCCGGGTTCCAGCGATTCTCCTGCCTCAGCCTGGGATTACAGGTGCCCACCACCACACCCAGCTAATTTTTTGTATTTTTAGTAGAGACAAGGTTTCACCATGTTGGCCAGGCTGGTCTCAAACTCCTGACCTCAGGTGATCCACCCAGCTTGGCCTCCAAAAAGTGCTGGGATTACAAGTGTGAGCCACTGCGCCTGGCCGGCAACTTTTTTTTTTTTTTTAATTGTTAAACAACTCTTGATGAAGTTCTAAATGAAACAAACAAAATACAACCTTCCTTCTGTTTACATGGTACTTGTGTTCCTGGAAAATGCCATGTACAAAAATACTGTGCAAAAAATGTTTTGTCTTTAGGATTAAAGCAGAGTTAATTTCTCAATGCAGATAATTGTAAACAGGTTTTCCACCTATGTGAATGTCTGATGGGATCTTTGAGAGCCATGAAGGATGCAGAAATGTCTTGTGCATTGCAGACGTGCAGCTTCCCTGGCCTTTCTCCAGTAAATGCCAGCAGAATACCTCAATCATTGTGGTACCCTTTCCGCAAATTTCCAAAATGCTTCCTAGGAGGTATTGCTATTCTTGTTGAGAACCACTGCTCTAGCTGCTCCCCTCTGATTGGAATGTTCTTTCCCCTGTTTGCAGAGTTGATTTCTTTTTGTCATTCAGAGCTCAACTTAAATGTTACCTCCTCTCAGAGGGCTTGCCTAACGGCCTGATCTACAGAGCCCTCATTCACTCTACCATATTGTTCCATTTCAACTCTGTGTATAGCATTTATCTTTGTCTGCTGTTTTCTTTCCTGTCATTTTATTGTCTGTTTCTACCTACCAGAATGTAAGATCCATGAGGGAAGGGATCTTGTCTCTTGTTCACAGCAGTGTCCTTGTTACCTGGACTGGTGGCTGGCATATTAGTGGCCAGCAATCATTAGTTAGATGAAAAGAAGGAAGGAAAGGAAGGAAGGAAGGAAAGGAAGGGAAGGGAAGGGGAGGGGAGGGGGGAGGGGGAAGGAAAGGGAGGGGAGGGAAGGGGAAGGGAGGAGAAGGGGAGGGAGGAGGGAGGCAGGAGGGAGGGAGGGAGGAGGGAGGGAGGGAGGGAGGGAGGGAGGAGGGAGGGAGGAGGGAGGGAGGGAGGAAGGAAGGAAGGAAGGAAATTTTTTTTTTCTTTCCATTGATTTACTGGTTATTTATTTATTTATATGAATGTGAACTCATTATTTCCCATTTTATTCATATTACATTAACATATTAACTATATTAATGTTATATTATTAATATATTAATATAAATATAGTTATACTATTATTTATTTTGAATCTCATATTATCCCAGATATATTTAGTGAGAGCATCTTCAAATTTACTTCAGGATCCTTTTGCCATAGCTTACAGTTATTTGAGTCCCTTCTTACTTTCTGGCAGAGCAAGATGTTCTAGGCTTATATTGTTTTATTATTGTCACATAGCAAATTAATTACCACAAAATTAGCAGCTTAAAATACTACGCACTTAATATACTGACAATTTCTGTAGGTCAGGATTCCAGGAACAGTTTTTTTGGTTTTGTTTTGTTTTTAATAGAGACGGGGTTTCACCATGTTGGCCAGGCTGGTCTTGAACTCCTGACCTCGTGATCCACCCGCCTCGGCCTCCCAAAGTGCTGGGATTACAGGTGTGTGCCACCGCACCCAGCCAAGAGGAAGGAAATCTTTTCTTCAGTTGTACAAGTTGCAAAAGCTTGGTGGAACATGATGTCTTCATGAAATAGCTTATTTAGGTTAAACACGATAAATAACAAAATATTAGCTAGATTCACAAGATCAGTAGACTCATCAATTTGCATCAAATAATATCGACCTCCTCCAAAGTTGGATATTTGCTATTTTAAGTTTCCAGCCACATGTGTAATTTTAAAAAGAACTGTGATATTTGACAAAGACACTTGCTTTGTTCCCAGTCATTATTTCTACTATGTCTTCGATAGCAGTTTTGGTAAGTGTGTGAACAATGAATTCCATAGATCTAATCTTTGCAGTTCAGTACAACATTATAAAATGTGGTTTCCACACCTTTTGCCTTGGGCTTATTGTGTTTAGCTTTAGGTGATGAGATCCTTCCATTCTGCTTCAGAATTTTTGATGACATTTGAAGCAGGAAGATTTTCGTATCAAAATATATGAGCCTTTTCATTTATTCACTCACTCATTCACTCATTTATTCATTTATTCATTCCACAAATGTTTATCGAATACTTACTCTATATCAGGAGCTGTGCAAGGGATATATATGTCACATAATGGAGTTTAATTTTTTCTCATTACCAGGTGATATGGTTTGGCTGTGTCCCCACTGAAATCTCATCTTGAATTGTAACTCCCACAATTCCATCATGTTCTAGGAGGAACCCATTGGGAGGTAATCGAATCATTGGGGGTGGATCTTTTCTGGGCTGTTCTCGTGATAGTGGATAAGTCTCAAGAGATCTGATGGTTTCAAAAACAGGAGTTTCCCTGCAGAAGCTTCTCTGTTTGCCTGCTGCCATCCACGTAAGTCGTGACTTGGTCCTCCTTGCCTTCTGCCATGATCGTGAGGCCTCCCAAGCCATGTGGAATTGGAAATCCATTGCCAAATCTTGGGTATGTCTTTATCAGCAGCGTAAAAATAGACTAATAGGCCAGGCCATGGTAATCCAAATTTCAGTGATTTTTCATGGGAGTTACACGATACTTTTAGTTTCTTTGCTGCCATTTTTTAATTTGTTTTTTATTTTTGTTTTTGTTTTCACAGACAGGGTCTCTGTTACCCAGGCTGGAGTGTAGTGGCATGATCATAACTCAGTGCAGCCGCCAACTCCTGGGTTTAAGTGATACTCCCCACCTCAGCTTCTGAAGTAGCTAGGACTACAGGCATATGCCATCACGCCCAGCTAATTTTCAAAATTTTTTTGTAGAGATGAGTCTCACTATGTTGCCCAGGCTGGTCTTGAACTCCTGGCCTCAAGCAATCCTCCTCCTGCCTTGGCCTCCCAAAATGTTGAGATTACAGGCATGAGCCACTGTGCCTGACACTGCTGATATTATTTTTTTTGAGATGCAGTTTCACTCTTGTTGCCCAAGCTGGAGTGCAATGGTGAGATCTTGGCTCACTGCAACCTCTGCCTCCTGGGTTCAAGCGATTCTTCTGCCTCAGCCTCCTGAGTAGCTGGGATTACAGGCATGCACCATCATGCTTGGCTAATTTTGTATTTTTAATAGAGGTGGAGGTTTCTCCATGTTGGTCAGGCTGGTCTCGAACTCCCGACCTCAGGTGATCTGTCTTCCTCGGCCTCCCAAAGTGCTGAGATTACAGGCACGAGCCACCGTGCCCGGCCGGTATTTATTTTTATACCAGTAGATGGTCCAAGTGTTGGAGTGATACATCTCTAATAACTAGCTCACGACCTACAGTTAAAGTCATAACAAGCCGGGCGTGGTGGCTCATGCGTGTAATCCCAAGCACTTTGGAGGCCAAAGTGGGCGGATCATCTGAGGCCAGGAGTTCAAGACCAGCCTGACCAACGTGGTGAAACCCCGTCTTAAAAAAATAAAAATAAAAATAAAGTCATAACATTTTTTACCACAAATTCCACCACTCCACTATTTGTAATTGATAGGCAGCATAATCGCCATGTTTGGTGTACAGTCCTAGGAATTTGAGCACATGCATAGACTCCTGTGACCACCACCACAATAAGGATCCAGAACTGTTCCCAACTTCTCATGTGCTGCCCTTTGTAGTCAAGGCCTCCCCCAACCTGGGCAACCACAGATTTGTTCTCTGTCCCTATCATCTTGCCTTCCGAGAATGTCACACAAATGGAAGCATATAGCATGTAAACTTTTGAGACTGGCTTCTCCCACTCAGCACAATACCTTTGAGATTTATCCATGTTGTGTTCAATAGTTTCTGCCTTTTGATTACTGGGAAGAATTCCATAGTATGGATGTACCACAATTTGTTTATCCATTGTTTCAGTTTATGCTGCTACAACAAAATACCTGAGACTGGGTAGTTTAAAAAGAACAAAAGTTTCTTATTCACAGATCTAAAGGCTGAAAAGTCCACAACCAACTGGCATCTGGTATAGTGAGTCCTTCTTGCTGCATCACCCCGTGGCAAAAGGTGGAATGGCAAGCTAACCAAATGCTACATGAAGCCTCTTTATAAGGCCCGTAATCCTGTTAATGAAGGAGGAGCCCTAATGGCTTAATCACCTGTGAAAGGCACCATCTCTTAATGCCGTCACATTGGCAACACCTTTATTTTGGAGGGGACATATTCAAATGATAGCATCCATTCATCTGTTGTTGGAAATTTGGGCTGATTCTGGCATTTGGCTATTATGAATAATCCTGCTGTGAGCATTACTGCACAGGTGGTTGTATGAAAATGCTTCCTTTTATTTACTACCTAAAAGGTAGCATTCTATAGACGTATCTTTGGCACTTTGCTTTTTCATTGTAACTTTATTTTAGAAGTCACTCCACTTCAGTTTGTAGTGATTTTTCTCACTTTTTTTTTTTTACAGCCTCATAGTATTCTATTGTATGGATGTACCATAGCTTATTCAGCAATAAACCTATGTATGGACATTTAGATTTTTTCCAATAGTTTGCAATTATAAACAATGTTGTGATGAATAACCTTGTGCATATGTATTTTTGGATTGTTAGGGGTTTATCTTCATCTACTGTGACACTTAAAAATCCTATTAATAGGCTGGGCATGGTGGATCAGCCTACGATCCCAGCACTTTGGGAGGCCAATGTGGGAAGATCACTTGAGGCCAGGAGTTTGAGACCAGCCTGGGCAACATAGTGAGATGTTGTCTTTACAAAAACTTTTAAAAATTAGCTGAGTGTGGCGGCATGCACCTGTAGTCCTAGCTACTATGCAGCCTGAGGTGGGAGAATCCCTTGATCCCAGGAGTTTGAAGCTCTAGTGAGCTATGCTCTCCAGCCTGAGTGACAGAGCAAGACCTCATCTCTAAAAAATAGAAATAAAATAAAATCCCATTTGTAATCACTGACCCACGGTGAGTTTAACAGAAAACAAAACAGAAAGAATGAAGCACAGGCCCAATTTCTAATAAAAACTATACACACTTTTACCTGTTTCCTGTACTAAAGAGTTATCAACTTTTAGAAACCATGTGCTGGTGTACCAATGAAAAAACATGCTTTGAAGTATATGGACCTTCAAGATACAAGGCCCCATCTTGCTGCTCTGGGTCATCAAGTATGTCCCAAAATGGCAGTGCTCATTTGCAATGGGCAGATCAAGGAAACAAGAGGTGTGCATGCTGGGTTACTGGGCACGTCAGTGTTGAAATCACTGAGAATGATAGGGGAAGTTGGGACAAGAGGGCAGACAGACTGTGAATACAGAACTAAATTCTTCACAAATGAGGGTAGTGGCTCATTTGTGGAAGGTGATAGAAGACTGCCACCAGGAATGGGAGAGGATGATACAAGCGGATAACATGAGCCAAGGAAGAGCCAGAGATTTCTCAGGAGGGAGGAGGAACGAAGATCAGAAAGTGGTCTTGGGAAGCAAGGAGAGTTTGAGCTCCAACTCCTGGCACTCCCTGAGGCATTTAGTTGTGGGGGGGGATGAGAAAATAAACAGTGTGCACTTGAAAGGGGTCAGCAGACAGGCCAAGGTTTCAATTACAGCAGGGATGTGGGCAGAAAATCTTGAGAGATTTGAGGCTTTGGGATTTAACCCATCATAGATTTGGAGTGCTAATCCTAACTTAAATCTCTCAACCTAACCTGCTGATAAGGTCCAGGTTTTGGAGTGTGAAGTGTTCTTTTACTTCTAGATCAGTTGGTATTGGCAGCAGCAATGAAAGTGGCAGCAGTGGCTGCAGTGAGCCAGTAACCTTTTGCTACTGGGGCACTGGTGTTATCAGTAGAGGGTCTTGACTGCAAGTTATCCAGATTCTTGGAGGTTTGAACAAAGAATTGGACAAAATGCACAGCAAAGCAAAGAAAGAATGAAACAACGAGAGAGCGAAAACAGGGATTTATTGAAAATGAAAGTACACTCCACTGTGCGGAAGCGGTGGAGAAGCAGCTCAAGACCCCCGATACAGAATCTTCTCAGGTCCAAATACCCGCTAGAGATTTCCCATTGGCCACTTGGTGTTCACCCCATGTAAATGAAGTGGTGGCCCACAATCAGTCTGATTGGTTGCGGAAGGCAACCGATCAGAAGCTGAAGTGATTACAAAGGTCACAATCCTATGCAAATATCTGATTGGTGCAACCAGTCAGAGGCTACAGTGAAGTTAAAAGTTACACTCCTTTGCAAACGTCTGATTAATTGCAAAAAGCAACCAATCAGAGGTACTTTCAATTTTCCATCTGCCATGCAGAAAAGGTAGGGGTTCCCAAAGGGAGTAGCCTCTGGTCCTTTTGTTACTTAGGTGTGGAAAGTTAGAGTTTTTCTTTCAATTTAGTTCTAGGAAGTCAGCCCAAAATGGCCTTAGGGTCCTTGACTCCAGGCCCGATTCTCCTGTCTCACTGGGAGTGGTTTTCAGTTTCTCTGCTGGGTGTTCTCCAAGGTTGGCCTGAGGGCCTGGTTGGAGGGTCACAGGGTTGAGCTCCTGCCAGTGGGGCATGCATGGCTCTGGTGTTTAATGTCCCTAAACCAGAGACTGGCCATATCTACCACAATATTGCCATCCTGCTGTTTTTGCATACAATTTGTATGATATTTTGTTACATTTAAAAGATATCAAAGCAAAACTCTGACTACTTAGGTAGACTTCACCAGACAGCAGTACCCTGGTGAGGGTCCCTGCTGTTGATTTCTTAGCTCTGCAGATCCAGAAATTCAGCTTTATCAGGGTACCCTGCAGCAAGCAGGCTCAGAGGGCTGGCTTTTTTTTTTTTTTTTTTTTTTGCTAAACTGAACTGCTATAGGATCAGAGGGCTGACTCTCTGATAACTACCAGACACTCCTCTTGATCTCCTTTGTTGGTTCTTCCTCATCTTCATGACCTCTAAAATATTCGAGTGCTCCAGGCTCACTCCTTGTAACTTCTTCTCCATTTAAACCGATTTCCATGCTGATCTCATCTAGTTTCATGGCTTTAAATGTATCTATGTCCCGATGACTCCCAAATATACACTGTGGTATTCCCTCATCTGAAGTTTCATGTCCCTCAGTTTCAGTTACCTGTGGTCAACCACAGTTTGCAAATATTAAATGGAAAATTCCAGAGATAAACAATTCATAAGTTTTAAATTATGCACCATTCTGAGTAGTGTGATGAAATCTTGCTTTGTCCCACCTGGGATGTGAATCATCCCTGTGTCCAGTGTACCCAAGTTGTCCATAATACCTGCCTATTGGTCTCTTAGTAGCTCTCTCGGTTATCAGGTGGAAAAAACAGTATATATATAGGGTTCAATACTATCCGCGGTTTCAGGCATCCACCGGGGGATCTTGGAACAGATCTCCTGCAGTTAAGCGACGACTACTGTACCTCCAGTTTGGACTTCTCCCCTGAACTCTGGACTCCCATGCCCAGATGCCCCCTTAATAGCTCCGCTTGGACATTTCATAGGCATCTCAAGCCTAAAGTGGCTCAAATGAGACCCCTGATCTACCCCACCAAATCTGTCCCCTCCCTAGCTTGGCAAATGGAAACTTAATTTTTTTTTTTTTTTTCAGACAGTCTTCCTCTGTTGCCCAGGTTGGAGTACAGTGGTGAGATCTTGGCTCACTGCAAACTCTGCCTCCTGGGCTGAAGCGATTCTTGTGCCTCAGCCTCCCAAGTAGCTGGGACTACAGGTGTGCACCACCACGCCTGGCTAATTTTTGTGTTATTAGTAGAGACGGGGTTTCACCATGTTGACCAGGCTTGTCTTGAACTCCTGACCTCAGGTGATCCTCCTGCCTCAGCATCCCAAAGTGCTGGGATTACAGGCGAGAGCCACTGCGCCCGACTCAAACTTCATTCTCTTGGTAACTCAGGCCAAAAATCTTGTCATGCTCTACACCCCTTTTTCTTTAAAAAACGATCATCCCTTGCCTGCACTATTGAGATTATCTCTTAATGGGTCTTTCTGCTTCACCATTGCCCCCTTAGACTGTATTCTCAATTCTGCAATCAGAGTGATTGATCCTTTTAATTTAATTTAATTTAATTAATTTATTTTTTAAAGATGGGGTTTCACCATGTTGGTCAGGCTGGTCTTGAACTCCCGACATCAGGTGATCTGCCCGTCTTTTAATTTTACTTTTAACAGAGACAGAATCTTGCTCTGTTGCCCAGGATGGAGTGCAGTGGCACGATCTTGGCTCACTGCAACCTCCACCTCCTGGGTTCAAGCAATTCTCCTGCCTCAGCCTCCTGAGTAGCTGGGATTACAGGCACCTGCCACCACACCCGGCTAATTTTTATATTTTTAGTAGAGACAGGGTTTCATCATGTTGGCCAGGCTGGTCTCGAACTTCTGACCTCAGGTGATCTGCCCGCCTCAGCCTCCCAAAGTGCTGGGATTACAGGTGTGAGCCACGGTGCCTGGCTGATTGATGCTTTTAGAATGAAAGTCAGATGGTGTCACTTCACTGTTCGGAACCCTCCAATGACTCCGCATCTCAAAGTAAAATCCAAAATCCTAACACTGCTCTGCAAGGCCCTACACAATCTTTCCCCTCATCTCCCTACTGCCCCTACATTACCTCTCTTACTCCTTGCCACTACTGTCCCCTGTGTTCACTTCAGTGACACTGGCCTTTCTGCTGATCCATTAACCAGCCAGGCACTCCCCACCTCAGGCCTCTGCACTTGGTGTCTCTTCTGCCTGGAATGTATTTCCATAGCCATCTGAATGGCTACTTTCTTTACCTCCTTCAGATTTGCTCAAATGTCTTCTTCTCAGTGACGCCTGAACACTCTGTTTAAAATTATAACCCCCCACCTTGATATATCCTGTCCCCCTTTCCTGCTTTCTTGTTCTCTATAGAATTTACCACTATCTGACATACTATATATTTTTCTTAAAAAAAAATTCTCTCTCTCTCTTTTTTTTTTTTTTTTTTTTTTTTTGAGATTGAGTCTTTCTCTGTCACCCAGGATGGAGTGCAGTGGCACGATCTCGGCTCACTGCAACCTCCACCTCCCAGGTTGAAGCGATTCTCCCACATCAGCCTCCCAAGTAGCCAGCATTTCAGGCATGCATCACCACACCTGGCTAATTTTTTGTATTTTTAGTAGGTACAAGGTTTCACCATGTTGGCCAGGCTGGTCTTGAACTCCTGACCTCAAGTGATCCGCCCGTTTCAGCCTCCCAAAGTGCTGGGATCACAGGCATGAGCCACCGCGCCCGGCCAAAACGTCTCTCTTTAGCCTACCAAGATGTAAGCTCCATGAAGGCAGAGGTTTTATCTGTTTGGTATACTTCTATATTTTTGGCATTTAAAAGTGTAGCCTACTAGGCACTCAATAAATATTTGTTAAATATATGAATGAATGAATAATTCTCCTCATAAGATATAGATATATATGAACCAAAATGTCTGTTTATTAATTGACAATGAGAAATATAATTGTTAAGCAGACCTAAATACTCACATAGGATATTCAGGAAACCCTCTTCCCTTTAGGGAAGTCTTAATGAGCTATCACACTGCAATAAGACGTTAGTATAAAACACAGCCTTAGAGCAAACAGAAATACTAAAATACTCTTCACGGGTCATTCTATTTTATTTTATTTTTTTAAAAATGAACCTGACATTGTGAACGTATCTTCAAGGGTAATTCTACTAACCCATCTTCACTTTAGGAATATTCCTTCCAATTGGACTGTAATATTCGTAGAGGCCACTCTGGGATCACCCCTGCACAGGGCTTTTTGGCTTTCTTTTATCCAGTTTCTTTCTTTTTCTTTTTCTTTTTTTTTTTTTTTTTGAGATGGAGTTTCCCTCTTGTTGCTCAGGCTGGAGTGCAGTGGTGGGATCTTGGCTCACTGGAACCTCTGCCTCCTGGGTTCAAGCGATTCTCCTGCCTCAGCCTCCTGAGTAGCTGGGATTACAGGCACCTACCACCATGCCCAGGTAATTTTTGTATTTTTTGTAGAGACCGGGATTTCACCACGTTGGCCAGACTAGTCTCGAACTCCTGACCTCAGGAGATCTGCCCACCTCGGCCTCCCAAAGTACTGGGATTACAGGTGTGAGACACCATGCCTGGCTCCTTTATCCAGTTTCTATGTAACAGAAACATGGATAACTTCTAAATTTTGCACTTGAGCAAACAGGCGGATGGTGATGTAATTAATTGAGATAGAAGAAATTTAAGCTTATTGATGATTTCATTGAATGACTTAGACTGAAAGTGATGTGTCAGGATAAACTATAAAGAGTGTAAAAGCTATGGTAAATCCAACTTTAGGGCTTGTTTCATGTTTTTAAGCTGTTATATCAAAAGCAAAGTCTATTATGCCTCCTATGCAGAGAATATTCACATGCTCCCTTACATTTCCAGACTTTCTTTTTGCCTAAGTGGGACCATTTGGTTTTGTTTTGGCAAGGGGACGTGTGTAGGATTGATAAATGCCTAACCCATGTAATACCCTTCATGATTTTTCATGCTATTAATAAATCTCTTTGCTGTCAGTACAGCAGGAAGCAAAGGACTCTGAAATGGTGGAACGCGTTGCAAGGAACCTGGATCCTTGGGTTCACCACTCATAGGAAAACCACCCTGGAGAGTTGTTCATACAGGAACCATCTCATGGGACTTTGTGTGAGTGAAAAATCAACCTTCGGTCAAGCCACTGAAATTTCAGGGTTTCTTTGTTACCACGGAAGATTCTAGTCTACCTAACTGTCTTAGTCTGTTTGTGTTGGTATACAGAAATATCTGTTCAGGCGCAGTGGCTCATGCCTGTAATCCTAGAACTTTGGGAGGCCAAGGCAGGCAGATCACTTGAGGTCAGAAGTTTGAGACCAGCCTGGCCAACATAGTGAAACCCTGTCTCTACTAAAAATACAAAAAATTAGCTGGGTATGGTGGCGTGTGCCTGTAGTCCCAGCTGCTTGGGAGTCTGAGGCACGAGAATCACCTGAGACTGGGAGGCAGAGGTTGCAGTGAGCCAAGATCGTGTCATTGAACTCCAGCCTGGGTGACAGAGCCAGACTGCCTCAAAAACAAAAATAAAAACAAACAAAAAGACCAGCCTGGCCAACATGGCAAAACCCCATCTTTACTAAAAATACAAAAAATTAGCTGGATGTGGTAGTGCACACCTGTAGTCTCAGCTACTCGGGAGGCTGAGGCACAAGAATTGCTTGAATCTGGGAGGCAGAGGTTGCAGTGAGTTTATATTGCGCCACTGCACTCCAGCCTGGGTGACAGAGAAAGACTCTGTCAAAAAAAAAAAAAAAAAAAAAAAGGAAACGAAAGAAATATCTGAGCTGAGAAATAAAGAAAAGAAAAGAAAAGAGGTGTATTTGGCTCATGGTTCCACTGGCTGGAATATTGGGCATCTTGGTAAAAGCCTCAGGCTGCTTCACCTCATGGCAGAAGGCAAAGGGGAGCCAGTGTGTGCAGAGATCACATGAAGAGAGAGGAAGCAAGGGAGAAGAGAGAGAAGGGTGAGGTACCAGGCTCTTTTTAACAACCAGCTCTCATGAGAAGTAATAGAGTGAGAACTCACTCACCACTTCCCTCGCTAGGGCATTCATCTATTCATGAGGGATTTGCCCCATTACCCAAACATCTCCTAATAGGCCCCATCTCCAACACTGAGGATCAAATTTCCACATGAGTTTGGGGGGAACAAACATCCAAACTATAGCACTAACTAACACATCTATACACTGTTGACCACAAGAAAGCCCTCTCTACCTGAGCTACACATGAAGATTATGAGAAGCACTTAATGCTTGCCAGTTATGTTAAAGGTTTTTTTCCAGCTTTGTTATGAGGTGAGTAATGGCCATAAATAATTAGTTTTGTTTGAGAAAGTCACTGACTTCTCTAAGGAACATTCATCACTTGAGAGTTTCAAGAAAAATCTTGTGTCTTTCTGGAACAAAAGACAATCATAAGCATGATTAGGATTACCTTTACACAACCTAAATATATGCTTGTATGACAAGCTTCACCAGTGTTCTATCCTGGAAGATAAATTGAACGCAATGATTGCAAAAACTGTAGCTGCAGCACACATGCCGTAATGGAGATTGTGAGACTGTGGTATTAAATGGTTTTCATTATCTGATTTACCTAGTTATGAATTCAACTGAAGAACTTGCTGAAAACATTTTGATCATAATGAAGAGACTCTTGAAATGCTTGATTAAGTGTATTCTGAAGAATTTTTCCAAAGTGGATGGCAGTGGTGAGTGGCTAATTGTGTCAATTTGGGTCCTCTAGGAAGCAGATGCTAATATGGAGTTAGGAACACAGGATGCTGATTATGTATAATACCTGTGAAAGATAAAAGGACAGAGAGCAAGATTGGGCAGGAAAGGCATTCGAACCACAATGCATATCTGACACATGTGAAAGGATAAGGGGTGGAAGCAGAATTGGGCAGAATTGCCTTAGACTTTAAGGCAAATATGACAAAGTCTTGGCTTCAACCCAGTGGGGAGTTCTGGAGGAAAGAGTGCCTCTTAAAAGAGCCTCACATTGGGCAGAAGTGGCCAGGCCCTAGTACTGCCACCTTGCTTAGTTATTGACCAGGGAAAGCCTGGTTTTGTCAAGAATACTGCAGCTGGTCTTGGAAGGTCCTGCAACCTGAGGCTGTCAGCTAATTTCACTCCTCATAGTTCCATGGCAAATCCTTCCTTGAAGGGAGCTCTGAGCTATGCACCTCATGCTTGCCACAGTCTACCCTTTGTACTGCCTGGATTAACTTCAGAGTTCCTGTGAACCTCTCTTCCTGAGGGAAGACTTAGAAGAGAAGGTTAGTGGGAAGAGCTACAGCTCATCTTGCTGCAGTTGGTCTCAGGCTGCCACTAGGTTTCAGCTTCTCCCTTCTCCACAATCCATTCTATATTTGTACTGATTTTCTGCCTGCTCAAGCTATCCATTGCTGACAGAGGGGTGTTGAAATCTCCAATGATAATAGTAGATATATCTAATTCTTCTTGCAGTTCTATCAGTTTTTGTCTCATTTATTTTGATGCTTTGTTGTTAGGTGCATACATGTTCTAAGATTGTATTGTTTTCTTGAGATTTAACCCCCATAATGCCCCATTTTATTATTTTTTCAGAATTGGAAAATTATATTTTCCACACATCAACATTCTTATTAATACAGCTTGATTGAAAAAATTCTGACCAGAAGCATGTTGATTATTTCCCTTTGGAACTGGTGACATCAGAAAAATAGCATATTTATTCTGAATATATAGCTTCCAAAATATTCACTTAATGTGGCCTTATGTGTTTATATTAAAAGGCTTTCTTCCCTCAAAATAAAGGTTCTAAGACAATTTCAAGATTCCTTAGAATAAAAAAAGAAAACCAGCTGGGCACAGTGGCACAGGCCTGTAATCCCAACACTTTGGGAGGCTAAGGTGAATGGATCACTCCCAGGGGTTCGAGACCAGCCTGGGCAACATAGGGAGACCCTGTCTCTACAAAATTTACAATAAATTGTCCAGGTACAGTGGCATGCTCCTGTGTTCCCAGCTACTCAGAAGGCTGGGATGGAAAGATTGCTGGAGCCAGGGAAGTTGAGGCTGCAGTGAGCCAAGATCGCATCACTGCACTCCAGCCTGCGCAACAAAGTGACACCCTATCTCAAAAAACAAAAACAAAACCTTCTAAAACAGTGATCTTACAAAATGCAACAGACTGCTAGACATACTTAGTGTAATGTGAAAGTATGTTCACCGAAAAGACAATTTGAAGCATGACCATTATCCTTTATGAAAAACCATAGTATGCCTTTTACTTAATTTGCTTTTAGCTATTTCATAAATACCACAAGAGAAGCTGGACACAGTTTGTGATGAAACTTAGAAAAATTTCTTTTTCCATAAAATAAACATATAAATCTTTCCCTTTAGCTCCTTCTTCCACTCCCCCTTCACTGTGCTGAAGAGACATTGAGTTCCTCCAGATTTTTGCTTAGTTGGTTGGTTTCCAAACTCAACGGACTTTCCAGGTAGGTAGTTCCTGCACAGGGTTTTCCTGTCACTGGATCTATGACTTTTCCAACTTTGAAAATGATCTCAGCTAGTTCATGTTTCACATGCTTTGTTTGTGGAACAGGTAAAGCTTAGAGAAGCACGGTATCCCCCAACTGCGCGCTGCTGAAGGGCATTGGAGCAAAGTAGGGTTTTCGCTTATTATAATACTTTAATAAATAGGGATCCAGAACAAGCCTGGTCTCTCTCACTTTAGCAGTATTTTGCATTTTTGTCCCAATCACCTTCCCCACGATCTGTTTGGAATAGATAGATGAACGAACTACAAGACATTATGTGTCTATGGTCACCTCCGCCACGACTATGCAGCCACCTGACCTGTGGAGCACTGGTCGCAGTGTGATCCCCATTTTATTCTTGATGACATTCCTTGTTCTGAAACCTACTTTATCTGATAGAAATATAACTGTCCCAGCTTTCTTTTGGTAAGAGTGTGTGTGTGTGTGTGTGTGTGTGTGTGTGTGTGTGTGTGTCTGTGGTTATCTTTTTAGTTTATTTTAAATTTTTTTTGTAGAGATGGGGTCTCACTATGTTGCCCAGGCTGGTCTCAAACTCCTGGGCTCTGGCAATCCTCCTGCCTCAGGCTCCCAAAGTGCTGGGATAACAGGTGTGAGCCACCATACTTTAACTTTTAATATGTCTATATCTTTATATTAAAAGTGGATGTCTTATAAACGACAGCATAGGTTTATTTTTTTTCACATTTTTTAAATAACTTTTTTTTGGCTGGGTGCGGTGGCTCATGCCTGTAATCCAGTCCTTTGGGAGGCCAAGGTGGGCAGATCACCTGAGGTCGGGAGTTCGAGACCAGGCTGACCATCTCTACTAAAATTACAAAATTAGCTGGGCACGGTGGCACATGCCTGTAATCCCAGCTACTCGGGAGGCTGAGGCAGGAGAATTGCTTGAACCTGGGGGATGGAGGTTGTGGTGAGCCAGGGTCGTGCCATTGTACTCCAGTCTGGGCAACAAGAGCAAAACTCTGTCTCAAAAAAAAAATGTACAATTGATTCACTTTAATTTTAGCCACTCCACTGATGATTGAAAACCAGGTCTTATTTCTTCAAAGTGCGTATTTGTACCCATTTTAATAACTGTTTTCTATTTATTGCTTTTGTTCTTTGTTTCTTCCTCATCTTTTTTTTCTGCCTTTTCTGATTTAAAGTGAGATTTTTGTATGATTCCATTTTTTTCTTTTTTGTTTTTATTTTTTTTTCTCCTTTATAATGTATGATTCAATTTTATCGCCTCTCTTAATGTGTCAGTTACAATGGTTGCTCTACAGTTTATAATATACATTTTAATTAATTAATTTATTTTTGAGACAGGATCTCACTTTGCCACCCAGGCTGGAGTGCAGTGTTGTGATCTTGGCTCACTGCAGCCTCGACCTCCTGGACTCAAGCGATCCTCCAACCTCAGCTCCCCAAGTAGCTGGGACTACAGATGCATGCCATGGCGCCCGGCTAATTTTTGTATTTTTTGTAGAGACAAGTTTTCACCATGTTGGCCAGTCTGGTCTCAAACCCTTGAGCTCAAGCGATCCTCCTGCCTTGGCCTCCCAAAGTGTCAGGATTACACACATGAGCCGCCATGCCCAGCTTGTAACGTACATTTTAAACTACTGTAAGTCAACCTTCAACTAACGCTATACTGCTTCATGAGTAGTGCAGGCACCTTATAACAGAGTATTTCTAATTCTTGCTTCCCATGTCTCTGATCTCCAAAATGCTCTGGTGGTAGCTGTGGTGTATAGTTCAATGGGACGCCTGCTATGCCCCTGGCAAGAGTGTGCCCACCTCTTACACTGTAGAGCCACAGGTTGTGGGGACTGAAAGCACAATGTCTTGCTACTAGCAGTTTATTGAGAATGATGGTACTCCCGCTTTCACCCCTTGGTTCCTGCACCCATGTATTTTTCTTCTTGGGGAGATGGTGCCATATAGAGGTCTCTAATTTAGTACTTACACTGCATCCTGGAGGATGCTACCATATCTTTGCAGAGTGTTGCTTCTGAGCTGGTGCTTTAGCTGTTCCTTGTCATTTCATTGCTCTGTCAGGCCAGCTACTTATGAATGGTGTGGAATGTGACATGCCTAGGGGGATCCTATGGTCACGGGCACACTCCCTAACTTCCTTTGCTATGAAATAAATTCCCTGTTTTGGATGCTGTGCTGTGTTGGATTCCATGGTGTGGATCAGGCACTTCCTAAGCCCCTGGATGGTGGTGCTGGATGAGGTTCTGTGGCAGGAAAGGCAAAACCATATTCAGAATGAATGTCCATCCTGTGCGAATGCATTGCTGGCCCTTCTAGGATGGAAGAGGCCCTGTTGTCCCCGTTGCTAGTTATAAGCTCAGCTCTGTGATTGCCCTCCTACCACCCACTCTGGCCTGCAGAGGAGAGCCACATTGAATTTACTGGTGATGCTGGCATCCTTCTCTCCAGCACATTCCTCATGGCCTGGGTGAACTGGATGTTCCCTGAGTCCTTCTGTACAACAGAATCCTCCAGTGGGTCTTCTGGCCTCACATAACATATGCACTCCAGCATGTCCACCTCCCTAAGCCTTCTAATTCCTTTCTTCACTGTCTGCCAGGGCAATTTAGGCATTTCTACTGCACTTAGTTTCAGACAACATGTTTTTCATGCTTCTAGGATCTATCCTAGCATTGTGTTGGTGCTGTCTTCCAGGGTCCTTCCTAGGGTGTTAAATTCTGTATACCAGGAGAGTACTCCTATACTGGTAAACTATCTTCTTATCCAAATTTGTGTTCTACCTCCTTGCTTATTACCTGGAATCCCTTGTTAGATAGACTTTTTGGGTCTCTAGATATCAATTTCCAGTAGTCTCTAAATGTCATCTAAGTCTTAGGTCCTTTGGGGGAAGGACTCAAGCTATGGTTTATAATTGCCATGGTGATGTAGGGTTCTTCTTCCAGGAGACATAGCCACCTCCTCAGTGAATGAGTCCTGAGTCTGATAACTGACTCAGATCCAGGAACTAGGCAGGAGATCATGGCTTTTTATAGGGGTGTTGGCCCTCAACCTCCTGCTCATCTATTGCCACTTAAACAATTATGTAATTAATATCTTGTTGGCGGTCCACCTATCTTGCCTCTAGGGACATCATGCACTATTAATCCTCTTGACTCCTCCATGGTCAAGTGTCTTTGGCTGCTCCTCTGATTGCTTGTCATTATGGTAATTGCAGCCTTCTGGCTTCGAGCAGTTAAACATAGCCACTTGGCCCTTATAACTTTGGCTTCTATTAACAAGCCCAGCTCTGGGATTGCCTCTCCTGTAATATTTAAACTTCCAGTTTAAATATTCTCTCTCCAGAGAGGACGTCTATGCTTACTTTCTGATACTCTTTCCTAGCACCCTGCATTTTCTTTTCTTTCTCTCTCTTTATTTCTTCCTTTCTTCCTATCTTCTTTCTTCCTTTCTTCTCTTTCTTTCTTTTTTCTTTTTTGAGATGGAGTTTCACTTTTGTTGCCCAGACTGGAGTACAATGATGCTTTCTCGGCTCACTACAACCTCCGCCTCCCAGGTTCAAGGGATTCTGTCTCAGGGTCTCAAGTAGCCGGGACCATAGGCATGCACCACCACATCCGGCTAATTTTTGTATTTCTAGTAGAGATGAGGTTTCACCATGTTACCCGGCCTGGTCTCGAACTCCTGACCTCAGGTGACCCATCTACCTCAGCTTCTCAAAGTGCTGGGATTACAGGCGTGAGCCACTTCGCCCGGCCACACCCTGTATTTTCTTAATATCACTTAACAAGTTTGTGCCTACATATTTATTGTTTGTTTCATGTCTGTCTCCTTCATTAGCATGTAAACTCCACCAGGGGTAGGAGATTGTCTGTTTGTTCCCCTGCTTTATCCCCAGCAAGTGCCATGTAGTGTGTTCAATGAATATTTATTGAACGAATGAATGAATTAAATGCATTTCCAATAACTTTCTGTCTTCTATCATTGAATTGAACCATTTTAAATATTTTGTATTGGAGAAGTAAAGAAGTGCCCTTAAGGACATCTAGTCCAGTATTATGGTGGATAACATCAATGCTTCATTAACTAATGCTGCATTCGTTACCTAAGGCTGTTATAACGTCGTGGCACAAACTGAGCACAGGAATGTATTATCTCACAGATCTAGGGAATAGAAGTCTGAAATTAAGGTGTCAGCAAGGGTGGTTTCTTATGAAGGCTGTGAAAGAGAATCTTTTCCATGCCTCTTTCATTGCTTCTGGGGGTTTGCAGCCAATCTTTGGCATTCCTTGGCTTGTAGATGCATTGCTTCAATCTCTGCCTTCATCTTTCTTCACGTGGCTTTCTCCCCCACGTCTCGATCTCTGTCCAAACATTCCATTAAAAAAATTATTTTAAGTTCCAGTATACATGTGCAGGACATGCAGGTTTGTTACGTAGGTAAATGTGTGCCACAGTGTGCCATGGTGATTTGCTGCACAGATGCATTAGTTATTTACCCTGATGCTCTCCCTCCCTGTGCCCCCCACAGCAGGCCCCAGTGTGTGTTGTTTTCCTGTGTCCATGTGTTCAGCTCCCACTTATAAGTGAGAACATGCAGTGTTTGGTTTTCTGTTCCTGTGTTATTTTGCTGAGGATAATCGCTTCCAGCTCCATGCATGTCCCTGCAAAGAACATAATCTTGTTCCTTAGTATTCCACGGTGTATATGTACCACATTTTCTTTATCCAGTCTATCACTGATGGGCATTTGGGTTGATTCCATGTCTTTACTATTGTGAATAATGCTGCAGTGAACAGACACGTGCACAAACATTCCATTTTTATAAAGACATCAGTCATACTGAATTAGGACCCATCCTAGGCTGAGTGCAGTGGCTCATGCCTGTAATCCTAGCACTTTGGGAGGCTGAAGCAGGTGTATCTCTTGAGACCAGCTCGGGCAACATGGTGAAACCCCATTTCTACAAAAAATACAAAAATTAGCCAGGCATCGTGGCATGTGCTTTTAGGCCCAGCTACTTGGGAGGCTGTGGTGGGAGGATCACTTGAGCCCGGCATGTCAAGGCTGCAGTGAGCTGGGCACTCCAGCCTGGGTGACAGAGTAAGACCCCCATCTCAAACAAAACAAAACAAAACAAAACAAAACAAAACAAAACCCATCCTAATGACCTCATTTTAATTTGATTACCTCTGTAAAGACTATTTCCAAATAAGGTCACATTCTGAGGTACTGGGGTTAGGGCTTCAACATATCTGTTTGTTGGGGGATACAACACAACCCATAACACCAGCTCTTTTGATGAGTAGGATAAAAATATTAGAATATGCATTTATATTTTGAAACCAAAGAGTAAAGTATCAATATTTAATATATGGATTGCTATCATTGGCATGCTCACTCAGTCTTATGTCTGACCATTGGTGTCAGAAACAGGATACAAGGTACCCTGGAAGAAGACTGGAAGTTCCATAGTACAGAGGGTTTGGCAGTGGTGCCATATTCATCCTTTAACTTCTGGTGTATTGCAGTGTTTTACTGTTTACTGCGCCAAGTCAAGTGAATTTCATGATTTCATTTTAACTAAATGAAACCTTGCAAAATGTAAAAGTGAATTTAAAAGATTCTAGTAAAAACAAATACCTTTTGCTCAACCTCTCCCCAAATCCAGTCATAGATTAAAAATAACACTAAGACGACAAGCACAAATGAATAGCAAAAACAGAAGATAAAAAGGAGAGTAAATAGAAACCACAAATTAAGGTGGTAGAAAGAAATCCAATAAACCAGTAATGACAACTGTAAACAGATGAAACTTACAAGTTAAACAGTATATATTGACAGATCATGTTTTAAAAATCCAACTATACACTGTTTATAAGAGAGATACCTAAAATATAAGGACATGAAGTTTGAAAGTAAAAAGACAAAAAAAAAAAAATATGTCCGGGAAACATAACCAAAAGAAAACTGGTAGCACTATATTAATATCAGACAAAATAAACTTTAAGGTAGAAAACACTATTAGGCATAAATATGGTTACTACATCATGATGAAAGAAACAATTCATCAAAACGTATAACAATTTTAAACTCGTATGTATTTACATTATGAGAAAAATAAAGTAAAAATGGACAAAATCACAAGGAGAAAAGGATAAATGCACACAAATAGGAAAATTTTAAAAACACATTTCTCCTCATATTTGAGAGATAATGCAAATGAGAAATTAGTAAGGGTATAAAAGACTTGAAAACACAACAGGATTTTTCTTGTGGACATACATAGACCCCACACATCTATCAATTAGATAATACATATTTTTTTCAAGCACACATACAACATTTTAAAAAATTGATCCCTAACTTGAAAACAAAATAACAAATACCGAACATTATCATGGAAAGAATACTCTCTGACCACAATGAAATTATATTAAAATAATAAAAGAAGATAATTTTAAAGCCACGTATACTTGGATGTTTATAATTATATATCATATGGGTCAAAGAAGAAATTGTACTGGAAACTAGAAAATATTTAGAACTGAATGACAGTGAAAATACAAAATATCAGAGCATATAAAGAGTGCAATTAAGGTGGTACTTAGGGAAAACATAGAGTTTTAAATTCTTATATGAGAAGGTGAGAGACTAATGATTTAAAAAGTTAGAAATAAAACATCAAGAAAGTGAAAGGGAAAAAAATTTTAAGAACAGAAATTGATGAAATAAAATACTAAGCCAAGTCGAGGAACAGCAAAATAAAATATTAGTTTTTTGTATGACTATAAAGTTGACAAATACACATGCTAGATATGTCAGGATTGGCTTGATCTCATATATTTGTTATGTTAACAGATTATTGTTACAGTTGGTATTTCTTCTCATGTAATTTTATTCTTTCTAACAAAGGTTATTGACTAAGTAGAGAATTAAATGTGGCTTAGTCTTCGTAAGTCTATCCTGCAAATGCATTCACAGACAAAAATACAATGAAAACCTGGTTGTTCGAAAAACAGAACATTGTTAGATTGATGAAAGAAAAAGGAGAAAAGGCACAAATAATAAGAATGGAAATGAACTGGTACAAAAACACACATTTTAATGGAACTGAGGCAGGAGAATAGGGTCTGGAAGCAAAGAACCTAAGGCCATTTCACACAGACTTCCTAGAACTAAATTGAAGGGAAAACACTAACTTCCCACACCTAAGTAATAAGGATCAGAGGCTATTCCCTTTGCAACCCCCTCTCTTTCTGCTCTGCAGATGAGAAATTGAAAGTACAAATCACGAAAAGCAACCAATCAGATGTATGCCTAGGAGTGTAACTTTGTAACCTCAGCCTCTGACTGGTTGCTGTCTGCAGTTCCTCTTATTAATTTCCTTGTTTTGCTGTTCCTCTTGATTTGGCTTAGCATTTTATTTCATCAATTTCTGTTCTTAATTTTTTTTTTCCCTTTCACTTTCTTGATGTTTGATTTCTGCAGCAACCAGTAGACTCATTGTGGGGCAAGTCTTCTTTGCATAGAAGTGCAACTTTGTAACTTCACTTCAGCCTCTGATTGCTTGCCTTCAGCCATGCAAATACTGATTGTTTGCAAAAGGCAAAAAGCAACCAATCAGAGGTACTTTAAATTTCCCATCTGCCAAGAAGAAAAGGTGGGGGTTTGCAAAGGGAGTAGCCTCTGGTCCTTTTGTTACTTAGGTGTGGAAAGTTAGGGTTTTCCTTCCAATTTAGTTCTAGGAAGTCAACGTGAAACGGCCTTAGGTTCCCTGCCTCCCAAGTGGCCAATGGGAAACCTCTAGAGGGTATTTGGACCCAGGAAGATTCTGTATCCAGGGCCCTTGAGGTACTGCTCTGCCCGCTCCCACACTGTGGAGTGTACTTTCATTTTCAATAAATCTCTGCTTTCCTTTTCATTCTTTCCTTTCTTTATTTGTGCGTTTTGTCCAATTCTTTGTTCAAAACACCAAAAACCTGGACACCCTTCACTGGTAACAGAACAGATAACCCAGAAACAAAATTGCACACCTGCAGCCATCTGATCTTTGACGAACCTGACAAAAACAAGCAATGAAGAAAGGATTCCCCATTCAATAAATAGTGCTGGAATAACTGGCTAGCAATATGCAGAAGATTGAAACTAGACTGCTTCCTTATACCATATAATACAAAAATTAACTCAAGATGGATTAAAGACTTAAATGTAAAACCCAAAACTATAAAAACCCTGGAAGACAACCTAGGCAATACCATTCAAGACACAGACACAGTGAAAGATTTCATGACAAAGACACCAAAAGCAATTGCAACACAAGCAAAAATTGACAAAGGGGGTCTAATTAAACTAAAGAGCTTCTGCACAGCAAAATAAACTATCAACAGAGTAAACAGACAACCTACAGAATAGGAGAAAATTTTTGGAAACTATGCATCTGACAAAGGTCTAATATTCAGCATCTATAAGGAACTTAAACAAATTTACAAGAAAAAAACTAACAACCCCATTAACAAGTGGGTAAAGGACATGAACAGACATTTTTCAAAAGAAGACATATGCGTGGTCAACAAGCATATGAAGAAAAGCTCAATATCACTGATCATTAGAGAAATGCAAACCAAAACCACAATGAGATACCATCTCACACCAGTCAGGATGGCTATTACTAAAAAGTAAAAAAAAAAAAAAAAAATAGATGCTGGCAAGGTTGCAGAAAAAGAGAACATTTGTACACTATTGGTGGGAGTGTAAATTAGTTCATCCATTGTGGAAAGCAGTATGTTGATTCCTAAAAGAGCTAAAAGTAGAACTACCATTCAACCCAGCAATCCCTTTACTGGATATATACTCAAAGGAATATAAATCATTCTGTTATAAAGACACATGCACACATATGTTCATTGCAGCACTATTCACAATAGCAAAGACATGGAATCAACCTAAATGTCAATCAATGATATACTGAATAAAGAAAATGTGGTACATATACACCATGGAATACTATGCAGCTATAAAAAAGAACAACAGTGTGTCCTTTGCAGAGACATGGATGGAGCTGGAGGCCATTATCCTTAGCAAACTAATGCAGAAACAGAAAACCAATGCATGTCCTCACTTATAAGTGGGAGCTAAATGATGAGAACACATGGACACATAGAGGGGGACTTTCACACACTGGGGCCTTTTGGAGCGTGGAGGGTGGGAGGAGTGAGAGGATCAGGAAAAAGTAACTAATGGGTACTAATCTTAATACCTGGTGATGAAATAATCGGTACAGCAAACCCCCATGACACACATTTACCTATGTAACAAGCCTACACGTGTACCCTTGAAGTTAAAAGTTTAAAAAATAGAAGAATTAGGGTTACTGTACACAAAAATAAACAAAGTATTATTTTAAAGGCCACTTTCAAGAGAAAAAAAAATAAAGCATTTAAGAATAAACTTGTAAAACTTCACCTGAAAGACATTAACGATCTGAATAAATCAAGAGATAAACCATAAAAAAATCACCTACTCATCAATAAATTCAGGGCCATCAATGAAGAAAAAAAGAAAATGGGGCTGGGTGTGGTGGCTCACCCCTGTAATCCCAGCCCTTTGGGAGGCTGAGGCAGGTGGATCACCTGAGGTCAGGAGTTCGAGACCAGCCTGACCAAAATTGTGAAACTGCATCTCTACTAAAATACAAAAAGTATCCAGGTGTAGTGGTGCATGCCAGTGGTCCCAGCTACTCGGGAAGCTGAGACAGGAGAATTGCTTGAACCTGGGAGGTGGAAGTTGCAGTGAGCTGAGATCGTGCCACTGCACTCCAGCCTGGGTAACAGAGTGAGACTCCATCTCAAACAAACAAACAAGAACAAAAACAAAAATGGGCGTAAAGTAACAGTAGATAGGATATTGAAACAAAAATAAGAGAACTTTGTGAACATCTTTATGCCATTAAATTTGAAAACTTAAACAAAATGTATAATTTTATAAAAAGCTAAAATTTACCAAAATCGACTAAAGAAAAAATGGGGAAAACTGAGCAGACTTATGATTGTGAACTAAGTTGAAGCAGTGGTTAAAATCGATCAACCAACAAACAACCAGCACCTGTCCACTAGATAGTTGGTTGTTTAGGTGAGTTCTACCAGATATTCAAGGAACAGATAATCTCAATACTACATAAACTGTTGCATTAAATCGCCCCCAACTCATTTTATAAGGCTAGCATAACCTCCATGCTAAACCAGGCAAAGATATTATGAGAAAGGAAAATTACATGCTAACTTCACTTATGAACATGCATGCCAAAATCTAAAACAAAATACTAGCAATCAGAATGAATAATGCATTGAAAATACCTATGACCAAGGTGGGTTTATCTCAGTAATAAAAGAGTGATTTAACTTAAGAAAACTATTGATTTACTTCACCACAATAATACAAAGGAGGAAAAATAGCACTTCTATTCAACCTTGTACTGTAGGTCACAATTAGTGTAGTAAGAAAAGGAAAATAAAAAGTAAGGATCAAAAAAGGAGAAACAAAACTTGTTATTTGCAGATGATATGACTGTCTACATAGAAAATACAAACGCATATATAAAGTATTGAAGCACGGTTTTAGGATATAAGAACAATATAAAAAATCGATAGTGTACCAATTAGAGCTTACGGTAGAAACAAAAACTAAAAGACAAAAGACACCCAGGAATAAATCTAACAAAAGATGTGCAAGACCTACATGCAGAAAAGTATAAATCTTTATTGAATAATATTAAGGAAAACCTAAGTTAATAGACAAAATATGTTCATGTATAGGAAGACTTGATAATGTCATGATGCAGAGTCTCCTTAAATTCATTTAGAGATTGAATGCAATTCCAATTAAAATTCTAAATAGAACCAAGAATAACCAAGACAATATTAAAGCAGTACAATATACCCTACCTGATGGCAAAAACTGCTTATAAGCTATAGCAATTAAGGCAGTACAGAGAAAAATAGACCAGTGGGACACAATACAGACAGCCCAGAAATAGACCCACATGTAAAGAAAATCTTAATACATGATCAGTGGGGAAATTAATTATTTAACAAATGTTGCTGGGACCATTGGTTATTATTATGGAAAAAATCAAATCTCAATCGCACATTGTATACAAAAACAAACTCAAAGTGGTTTTATTTTAGCTTATTTTTTGAGACAGTCTTGCTCTGTCACCAAGGGTGGAGTGCAGTGGCGCCATCTAGGCTCACTGCAACCTCCGACTCCCAGGTTCAAGTGATTCTTCTGCCTCAGCCTCCCGAATAGCTGGGATTACAGGCGTGTGCCACCATGCCCAATTAATTTTTTGCATTTTTAGTAGAGACGGGGTTTCACCATGTTAGCCAGGCTGGTTTCGATCTCCTGACCTCATGATCTGCCCACCTCGGCTTCCCAAAGTGTTGGGATTACAGGCGTGAGCCACGGCTCCTGGCTCAAAGTGGTTTTATGACCTAAATGTGACAAGTACTTAAAAACTTTTAGAAGACAGCATGGGCAGATATCCTTTTTTTTAAAAATATATATATATTTTATTGCATTTTAGGTTTGGGGGTACATGTGAAGAACATGCAAGATTGTTGCATAGGTACACACATGGCAGTGTGATTTGCTGCCTTCCTCCCCCATCACCTATATCTGGCATTTCTCCCCATGCTATCCCTCCCCACTCCCCCACCCCCCGCTGCTCCCTCCCCCTTTTCCCCCACAGACCCCAGTGTGTGATGCTCCCCTCCCTGTGTCCATGTTTTTTTTTTTTTTTTTTTTTTTTTAAATGGAGTTTGGCTCTTTTGCCCAGGCTGGAGGGAAGTGGTGTGATCTCGGCTCACTGCAACCTCTGCCCCATGGGTTCAACCAATTCTCCTGCCTTAGTCTCCCAAATAGCTGGGATTCTAGGCGCCTGCCACCATGCCCGGCTAATTTTTGTATTTTTAGTAGAGATGGGGGTTCACCATGTTGGCCAGGCTGGTCTCGAACTGTTGACCTCAGGTGATCCACCCTCCTTGGCCTCCCAAAGTGCTAGGATTACAGGTACAAGCCACCACGCCTGGCCAGGGCAAATATCTTTATGACCTTGTAATGAGGAAGGATTTCATAAACAAAATGCAGCTAGATAAGCCATACATAAACTAAAATCTGGCTAAATTATACTACATTAAAAATTTAAAACTTGTGTACAAGAAGACAAATCATAAACAAGATGAAAAACAAACTTCAGTCTAGGACTAGATAATTACAACATGCTTGCTTTTATCCCAGCCCTTGGCAATTGATCTTTCTCTGCCTGGAAAAAAACTCTTCATTCAAATATACATCTGGCTCTCTTCTTCAGTTAATTAATGTGTCTGTCCAAAATGTCACCTCCTCAAAGAGGCCTTCCTTGACCACCCTATTGAAAAGAAAACCATCGTCATTTCATCTTCTCCGTTTGCTTTATCTTCATAGAACTTATTACTTCCTGATATTCTTTATCTATTTGCTCTTTTTATTGACTATCTCCCCCACTAGAATTCAAACTCCTTGAGAGCAGGGACTTTGTCTTGCTGACTGCCACATCCTTCGGTCCTCAAATAATGTGTGGCATATAGTATATACTAAATAAATACTTGTTGAATGAATGAATAAATGAATATAAGTGATAAAGGGTTAGTATTAGAATATGCAAAGACTACTGATTAGTTAAAAACCAACAAATGGCCCAATAGGAAAATTGTCAAGGGGTATGAACAGACAGGTCACAGAAGAGGAAATCTGAAGATACAGTAAAAATATGGAAAGGTATTTTATACAATTTGTAATCAGGAAAATACAAAATTAAACAAGAATGAAACCACCACACCATACTCAAGAAACTGGCAAAAATTAAAAGTTTGATGATATTAATTATTGGTAAGGACTTAGGGAAAAGGGGAACTGTTTATGTTAGTTGGAGTATAAATTGGCACAAACATTTTGGAGAAGAATTTGATAATATCTAATAAAGATAAACATACACATACCCTAAGACCTGGAAATTCTACTTGCAGGTAATATGTTAGAGATATTTTCTTTCTTTCTTTCTTTTTTTTTTGGAGATGGAGTCTTGCTCTGTCACCCAGGCTGGAGTGCAGTGGTGCAATCTCGGCTCACTGCAACCTCAACTTCCTGGATTCAAGCGATTCTCCTGCCTCAGCCTCCCTGAGTAGCTGGGATTGCAGGCATGTACCACCATGCCCGGCTAATGTTTTGTATTTTTAGTAGAGACGGGGTTTCACCATGTTGGCCAGGCTGGTCTCGAATTCCTGAGCTCAGGTAATCTGCCTGCTTCGGCCTCCCAAAGTGCTGAGAATACAGACGTGACTGTGTCCGGCCAGAGATACTTTATCATATCCGAGTCAACTACACAAGAATGTTCATAGCAGCATTGTTTGTAATAGTAAATGATTACACGTAACCCAAATGTACACCATCAGTTGAATAGAAAAATAAATCATGGCATACTTATACAATGGGATACTATATGTCAGTAAAAATGAACAAATTATAGCTATACACATTGGTGGGAATGAATTTCATAAGCACACTAAGCAAGAGAAGGAATTTGCAAAATACATGCTATATGGTTTGATTTCTGTAAAGTTCAAAAGATGACAAACTGCAATATGTTTTCTGTGGATAGATGAATAGGTAGAAGGGATAGTGTTTACCGCTGGAGGTGGAGGGAGTGGCATGAGATCAGAGGAGGCTACAATGTTATGGCTTTTATTACTTTATTTATTTGAGACAAGGCCTCACTCTATCACCCAGGCTGGAGTGCAGTGGCGCCATCTCTGCTCACCGTAGCCATGAACTCCTAGGCTCAGGTGATTCTCCCACCTCAGTCTCCCGAGTAGCTGCAATTACAGGCATGTGCCACCACATCCAGCTAACTTTTTTTTGTATTTTTAGTAGAGACTGAATTTGACCATGTTGGCCAGGCTGGTCTCAGACTCCTGGACTTATGTAATCCACCCACCGTGGCCTCCCAGACTGCTGGGATTACAGGCATGAGCCACCACGCCTGGCCAGTTTTTATTACCTTAAAAGAAGCAAACATGTTAAGATTTGACAAAGAGTATCGGCCAGGCACAGTGGCTCACGCCTGTAATCTCAGCACTTTGGGAGACTGAGGTGGGTGGATTGCCTGAGGTCAGGAGTTCGAGACCAGCCTGGTCAATATGATGAAACTCCGTCTCTACTAAAAATACAAAAATTAGCTGGATGTGGTGGTGCGCACCTGTAGTCCCAGCTACTCGGGAGGCTGAGGCAGGAGAATTGCTTCAACCCGGGAGGCGGAGGTTGCAGTGAGCTGAGATCGCGCCACTGCACTCCAGCCTGGGTGACAGAGCAAGATTCCATCTCCAATTAGAAAAAAAAAAAAAGAAAAAAGAAAAAGTACCATCAGTTCAGTACAATCTGTATTTGTGTGTGTGTGTGTGTGTGTGTGTGTGTGTGTGTGTGTGTGTGAGTTGAAAAGCTGAAACAGTTTGGTAACACTACCATTTTCTCACTCTTATGGCCTCTTCCTTCTGTTTACACTGTCCCAGATTTAGGATCATTTGCCCAACAGGGATCACACGCAGTTTTCAAGTTTGAAACCCAGCTTAACTTGGGACAGGGGTCAGCAAACTTTTTCTGTTTGGGCCAAATAGTAAGTAATTTGGGCCGTATGGTCTCTGGGCCAAATAATAAGCTTTTTGGGCCATGTGGTCTGTGTTGCAGCTACTGAAGTTTGCCATCATAGCATGGCAACAGTGGGGTAGGCAGAATTCTAAGATGGCTCCTGAGATTCCTGGCCCCTGATGCATGCAAACTTTATCTCAGTTATTCAGTCAAACACTAATCTAGGTGCTGCTGTGAAGGGATTTTGGAGACATTCTTAATGACCCAAATCAGTTGACCTTAAAATAGGGAGATTATGCATGGTAGGCTTCACCTAATCAGGTGAGCGTTTAAAAGGGATAGGGCTCTTCCTAGTAAGAGAGATTCAAAACGTTAAAGAGGTTTAATGTGAGGGAGACTCTCTGTTGCTTACTTTGAAGATGGAGGGGGCATGTGGCAAAGGAATGTAATCGGCCTCTAGGAGTTGAAGGTAGCCCTGTGCTGGCGGTCAGCATAAGAATGGGAGTCCCAGTTCTGCAACTGCAAAGAATTGAATTCTGCCAATTATGTGAGCTTGAAAGAGGACCTTGAGGCCGGGCGCAGTGGCTCACAATTGTAATCCCAGCACTTTGGGAGGCCAAGGCAGGTGGATCACCTGAGGTCAGGAGTTCGAGACCAGCCTGGCCAACATGGTGAAACCCCCATCTCTACTAAAAATACAAAAATTAGCCATGCGTGGTGGCAGGCACCTGTAATCCCAGCTACTTGGGAGGCTGAGGCAGGAGAATCGCTTGAACCTAGGAGGCAGAGGTTGCAGTGAGCCAAGATTACACCACTGTCCTCTAGTCTGGGGGACAATAGGGAGACTTTGTCTCAAAAAAAAAGGGGGACCTTGAGCCTCAGATGAAACTACCACCCCAGCCAACACCTTGATTTCAGCCTGGTGAGAACCTGAACAAACAGCCCAGTCCTGCCTGGACTGCTGAACAACGAAAACTGTAAGATAATAAATTTGTGTTTTAAGCCACTAAAGTTGTGGTAATTTGTTATACAGCAACAGGAAACTGATACAAACAACCATTGACAATATGTAAGTGATGAGTGAGGGAGGATGTGTTCCCATAAAACTTTACTTATGAACACTGAAATTTGAATTTCATGTAAATTTCATGAGTCACAAAATATTTTTCTTCTTTCAATTTTTTAAACCATTTAATATATACATTTATATAAATATTATTAGCTTGTAGGCTGTACAAAAAACCAGCGATGGGATGGATCTGGCTTGTGGGTTACAGTTTGGCAACCCCCATATCTAGGAATTGGTGCATTTTTTTGTTAAACCCTCTGAACTTTGGAGAATTTTTCAGGTGTCATGGGAAAATTGAAATCAGTCTCTAAAACATCCTTTAATTCAAGATTTTAAATGAGTTGTAGCTCATTTTCTTCATATAGCATCGTAAGCATCATAGCATTTTCCAAACACACAGTACATTTTAATACAACTTTCACTAATGGTCTAAATCTCTTCTAAATATCAAATCTAAACTATAAGACCATTTAATTTATACATCAATTTCTAGCTCTCAAATAGGTTCAAAGGAACATTGCCAACTCTAATGAAAATACTGTAGTTGTTTATTTTATATCCCCCAAGGAAGTACTCTTTATTCTTTTGATTGTATGATTCTAATTAGATGATAAACATGCATGGCCTTTCTTAAGACATGTTAATTAGTATGGATGTTGCTATAACAATCTTCTGGCAATTTATGTTTTCCGAATATCTGGTATATCATGCATTAATTTTTATCATTTAATGAAATTGCTAAATCAGGAATTTAGAATGCTGTGTTTAAACTTTCTCTTAATTAGAAATGGAGATATGAAAGCAGGTAGGACTCTTGGAAACAGTTTCATAGCAAAAGATAGACAACGTTTTGGGGACACTTCCTAGACTAGTTTCCTGGAAGTACTGTAACAAAGTAGTACAAACTGGGTGGCTTAGAACAGCAAAAATTTATTTTCTCCCAGTTCTGGACTCTACAAATCTGAAATCAAGGTGTCTTCAGGGCCTGCCCCTCTGATACCTGGAGGAGAGAATCCTTCCTTGCCTCCTTCTAGCTTCTGTTGTTTTCTAGTAATCATGGGTGTTCCTTGGCTTGTAGATGAATCACTCCAATTGTTGCCTCTGCCATCACATGGCCGTCTTCTCCCGCGTCTCTGCATTTTCTACTTTTAAAAGGACACCAGCCATATTGGATTAGGGCCCACTCTAATGACCTATCTTAACTTGATTACATCTTTGATTATTTCCAAATAAGGTCACATTTACAGGTGAGGTAGAAGAATAGGGTCTGGAGGCAGGGAACCTGAGGCTGATTCACATTGACTTCCTAGAACTAAATTGAAAGGAAAACCCTAACTTTCCATGCCTTAGTAACAAAAGGACCAGACACTACTCCCATTGCAAACCCCCACCGTTTCTGTAGGGCAGATGGGAAATTGAAAATCCCTCTGATTGGTCGCTTTGCCAACCAATCAGACGTTTGCATAGGAGTGTAACTTTGTAGCTTCACTTCAGCCTCTGATTGGTTGCTGTCTACAACCAATCAGACTGATTGCAGGCCAAGTCTTCGTTTGCATAGAAGTGCAACCTTGTAACTTCACTCTCCTCCAGTTATGGGCTACCAGTTCATTTACATAAGGTGAACACCAAGTGGCCAGTGGGAAACTTGTAGCGGGTATTTGGACCCAAGAAGATTCTGTATTCGTGGCCCTCAAGTGGCTGCTCCAGTCCACTCCCACCCTGTAGTGTGTACTTTCATTTTCAATAAATATCTGCTTTTGTTGCTTCATTATTTCTTTGCTTTGTTTGTGCATTTTGTCCAATTCTTTGTTCAAAATGCCAAGAACCTGGACACCCTCCACCGTTAACACAGGTACTGGGGTTTAAGACTTCAATATATTCTTTTAAGGACATAATTCAATCCATAACCTTTTCCCAAATAAAAATACAAGAATTTAAGATAGAGTCAGAATGTTAGAATAGGAATGATCTTAGCAGCTTTCTAAAATAACCACTTACTTGTACTTTTGGAGAAACTGAGGCATGGAGCGATTAGGAGATTCAGCCATGGTCACACACAGATAGAAAAGGACAGAACTGGAATAGGAAATTGGTAGTGACAGGGGAAATTTACAAATCATGCTAATACATTTCTCCTTAAACACCTGAAATAGTCAAGGCTGGCCCTCGGGAAAAAGTGGGAATTCTGAAATAGTCAAGGCTGGCCCTTGGGAAAAAGTGGGAATTAGGCAGCTTATCTGAGTCTTTCTCATCTCAATTCATTTATTTCTCCTTCTTCCCTGTTGGAACCTCCTTGGCCTCAGTCTCTCCTCTAGGAACAGGTGGCATATACTGAGTGCTTCCTATGTGCTGGACATTGTGCTAAGTCTTCTGTGGTACTATCTCATTTAATTCTCATAACACAGTGGTATATACTATTATGGTCCCATTTTACAAATGAGGAAACTGGACTTCAGATACGATCCTGTTTTACAAATGAGGAAACTGGGCTGAGATGCCCACAGGCAGAGCCCACATTCTTCTTAAAAAAAATATTGTAAACAAACAAACAAACAACAGCAACAACAAAAGGCCGGGCACGGTGGCTCATGCCTGTAATCCCAGCACTCTGGGAGGCCGAGGTGGGTGGATCACCTGAGGTCGGGAGTTCAAGACCAGCCTGACCAACATGGTGAAACCCCGTCTTAAAAAAAAAAAATTGTATAAACGTAAAAGATACAAATGCAATTTTGTTACGTGGATGTATTGCACAGTCTGAAATCTAGACTTTTATATCCATAATCCAAATAATGTATATTGTATTCATTAAGTAATTCTAGCCCCCGCCCCTCCCACCCACGTTCTTAACTACTCTGTTATTCGATTCCTCCTTCTTGCCATTGGCCCCCACGACCATACACCTGCACATACTTTATGCTTTGCCCACAGTCCCTTCCCGGAGGCCCTCCTTAAGCCTGCCTTTCTAGACAGGGTTCTATATTTCAGAATCATCTCTTGGACTCTCCTTGTTTCAGTGACTATGTGGTAAAGATAGAAATCAGCTGGCTGTATGAGCAGGGCTTCCCAGGGGCCCGAGGGTCTGTTTTGCAAATTTGAGGATTCAGAAACTTTGTCAGCTCTCCCAGCAGTGTTCAGGTCTAGGGATGGGATTGCCCTACCTAAATTTACAACTGGTTGATTGTGAATCCGGAATACCAATTTGGGGATTTACACTGAGAAAGATGCCTGCCAAGTGTTGCAACCAGAGAGCAATATCGAAAGGGAGAGCTGCCCAGACAGGCCCTTGCCAGGGGTCCGATAGTGAGATTCTAATGCCCGCGAGTAGGGTGCTGGTCTCTCCACCACTGAAGGGAACAGGATAAATGGGCTGGGAGTGCAGGCCATGGGCTTGACTCCTGGGTAGCAGGGTCCCAGGGGCTAGGTTGTCTCAGGGCTTTTCCTCAGGCAGCATGAGGCAGAAAGCCAGATACTATGTGGAGAAGGGCCAAAGCTCTAGCAGGAAAGCCAATGCCAGGACTTGAGTTCAGAGGACAGAAAGGGGAACGTGAGGAGGGAATTCAGTAGCTCAGGGACATGTGAGCAGGCAAGCTGAAAGGAGATGTAGTGTTGGGTTCTTTGCTCAGTCTGAGCCTCGTCTCTGACTCTTTGGATTTAGGCCTGTACCAGATCATCCTGGTGAGCAAACCCTAGCTTTCTGCTGAGGGCTTTAACTTGACCTGACCTTCAGGTTCTTGGTTGGTATACTGTGCTGCTTGTGGCAGAAGCTTCACACTCTGGCTTTGGCCACATAAATCCCAGTCTTCCCCAGGATGGGAGGATTCAGGTATTTAGCCACAAATCTATGGTTCCTGAGGTCCCCCACTAGCTGCCCTGGCAACGCCCCGCCACCCTCCACTTCCTGAGTCTGTCATGGTCCAAGAAGGAAAATGCAAAGTTTCATGGGCAGGTTTCCACTTTGGCAGACCAGAAAGTACAAGTGAGGGCAGAGTTGATTCCATGGCTGCTTCTGAGAGCAAGAAAGGCTTTAGGTAAAAGTCTTACAAGAGACAAGTTGGATTTTTCCACTGTTGCTTGATTTTCTCTTTTTGCATCATTGGATTAAAAAATGATTAGATTTTCTGCTTCTGTCGTGTTGTCTCTCACTTTTGGACATTATTGTGACAGGCATTAACTTCTTATTCTACTAGTAGCCATTGACCATACACAATTGCTCTGTGTGGCTTTTAAAGAGCTACATCAACTGAACCTGTGTTCCAGTCACCTCCTCTGACGGCTGGTTTCAGCAATCACCCAGCTGGGTGAGCTGCCCTGGATCAGAGCATTGTCTGTTAATCACCAGTGATTAGTACCAAGTACCTAGAACTCAGCAGGAAATATTTGTTGAATGAATGAAGAAATAAATATGTGATTGAATGTAAAGTTTTGTTTGTAGTCCAGTTTGTCCAAACATTCACGGGAAAGCAGGCTGTGGTAACTGCTCTTACTCTTCGTTATTTATTTATTTATTTATTGAGACAGAGTTTCTCCCTGTCACCCAGGATGGAGTGCAATGATGCGATCTTGGCTCACTGCAACCTCCATCTCCTGGGTTCAAGCGATTCTTGTGCTTCAGCTTCCTGAATAGCTGGAATTACAGGCGTTCACCACCATGCCTGGCTAATTTTTGTATTTTTAGTAGAGACAGCGTTTCACCATGTTGGCCAGGCTGGTCTCGAACTCCTCACCTTAAGTGATCCCACCCACCTCGGCCTCCCACAGTGCTGGGATTACAGACACTTTTGTCTTTTAAAAATTACACAAGTGATACAGGAATCATTCTCATCATAAAAGATTCAAACATTATAGAAGCATACAGAACAAAATCCCTACTACTCTCCCTCCCACCACCCATACCCTGAATCCCAGTCCTCTCTTTGGAGGTAACCACTGTTATCAATTCAGTGAGCATAATTTCTGTGCATGTAATGTACGTGTGTTTACATATACATGTGCCTTTCTTCCATAAATAGAATTACATTATATTTGTTGTTTTGCAACTTGCTTTATTTACATTTAGCAATATATCATGAGCATCTTTCCACATCATACATCTACATCATTGTCAATAATTGTGTAGTATTGCACAACATTGACATATCATCTTTTATTTAACTAGTCCTATATTGGTAGGTATTTTAGTAGACTATAGTTGGTCTCTAATGTAAACACTGCTGTAATAAACATCCTTGCTGTCCATATTTATTGTATACACTTTAATAAGACAAGTTCCTCCTGTCCCATTATTCTTCCTTTTCAGCATTTTTCTGTTTATTCTTTCTTATTTTCTATATGAACATCAGACAAGCTTCTCTAGTCCCCAGAATAGGCAGATTTACTGGGATCATGTTAGATTTATAATATAAATGAAAGAGAATTGACCTAGTTTGATGTTGAGTCTTATTTTTTATTTATTTATTTTTAAATTAAATTTTATTTTATTTTTTTGTTGAAACAGAGTCTCACTCTTGTCACCCAGGCTGGAGTGCAATGGTGCAATCTTGGCTTACTGAAACCTCTGCCTCCCAGGTTCAAGTGATTCTCCTGCCTCAGCCTCCTGAATAGCTGGGATTACAGGCGTGCGCCACCATGCCCGGTTAATTTTTGTATTTTTAGTAGAGATGGGGTTTCACCACGTTGGCCAGGCTGGTTTCGAACTCCTGACCTCAGGCGATCTGTCTGCTTTGGCTTCCCAGAGTGTTGGGATTACAGGCATGAGCCACTGTGCCCAGCTGTCTTTTCATTTTTGTCTGAAGTTTCTAAAAATATTTTATTTAAAAATCATTACAAAATTAATAAATGTCTGTTGTAGAAGCTTTACACCACTTGGAAGTTTAACATTAAAAATTGCCAGCTTTCTGTGTCCTGCCCCCACTCTACTCCTGTTGCCCATGGGTAACCACTGTTATCAGGTCATGGTCTCCCTCACTTCTTCAAAAATTAAGATCGTGCTATTCCTATGATCTGCAACTTGCTTCTTTCTTAAAATATCTCCCAAGTAGCTTTCCATGTCAGTACACACAATGTTGCTTCAATATTTTTAAACTGCTGCAGTATATTACTGTTTGTGGATATGCTACATTAAAACAAATGCAATATCTTGTGATAGACATTTGGGTGTGTCCAAATTTTATTATTATAAACCATTTTATAATAACTTTATTATATAATGTCATGCACATTATGTGACTTTCTGTAGGATAAATTCCTAGCAGTGGAATTACTGGTATCAAAAGTTATTGTGCATTTGAAATTTTGATTGATATTGCCAAATCGCACTCCAAAACGTTTTTAACAATGGTTAAAAGAGAGTATATGTTTTTCTAAAACCTTGTCATCACTAGGGCTATTAATCTTTTAAATATCTGCCAGTCTGTAGTTTTCATTTCTATTTCTGAAATAAGGGTCAGGTTGAACATCTTTTCATGTAATATGTTTGCTGGTAATTTGTAACTTCTATGATTTCTCAATTTTCATCCCTTGTCAATTTGCCTGCCTTTTTTATCTTATTAATTTATAATGGTCCCTTGCATATTACCAATACTAGTCATTTGCTTTGCATATTTGTTACAAATACTTTCCCTAATTTTATGCCTCTTGGCTTTGTTTATGATGTGTTTTGGCTGTTTATAAGTATTCAAATGTTATATAGGCAAATATTTAAATCTTTTAAATTTTTGATTCTAGATTCCATGATTATAAAAATGTCTTGATTCTAGATTCCATGATCATAAAAATATGGCTGTGGCACAGTGGCTCACACCTGTAATCTCAACACTTTGGGAGGCTGAGGTGGGTGGCTCGCTTGAGGCCAGGAGTTTGAGACCAGCCTAGGCAATGTGGGGAACCCCATCTCTACCCAAAATACAAAAATTAGCCAGTCTCATAACCTGGTCTCAAATAAATAAATAAAAATATTCTCTTATATTTTATTTTACTCCCTATATTGTTTTATTTTGAAATTGAAATCTTAATTCCATCTGGAATGTACTTTTGGGCAGGCAGTGAGGGAGGGATCTAGCTCTATATGTTTCTACATGGCTGGTGAATTAAGGATATTTAGGTGCTAATAAATGTGCTAACTCAAGCTAGCTTAATGGGGGAAAAAAGGGAATTTATTATAAGAATATGGAGTATTTCTCTGGAACCCAGATCTGGGATGGAGCTTAATCTCCCCAAACGACTGGAATCAGAGAAGGAAAAGGTGTCAGGAATGCAAAGAGTAGCTTCTTGCCATTCCTCAGCTCTGCTGCCCTCTGAGCCTTGGCTTCATTCATCTCTGTGGCTGGGCTTTCTCTGCTACTTGGTCCAGTTGGTGGAGGCTGTGTATACCAAAGCTCAGCATGTGAGTTTTAGGTCTCCTCCCTTAAAGATGCCAACCCTTCAGACTGGAAGAGACTCTGATCAGTCTAGCTTGGGTCAGGGGCTCACCTCTGATCCGACCAGCTTTGGCTAGGGAACATGGGTTACTTAATGCATACGTGGCTGTTGTGGACCCACTCCTGAATCCTTATTAATTCGAAAGGAGAAGACAGAAGATAGAAGTTCTCTGGGAAGAATCACTGTGACCCGGGCAGACACATCTACTACACTGTTTGTCCTAGCACCACTTTTTTTTCCAGCACCATTTTTGAACAATGTATCTTATCCCCACTAATAGTCTCTTCCACTCTCTTGGATGACTTTCACGCTGCATTAACTATGGCAAGTGAACAGGGTTCCATTGGTAAAGGAGACTTAGAGGACTCAAATGGCATTACTCATAAATCTATAGTTTATTACAGGAAAAGGATACAGCCAGGGGTCTTGAGTGGTCAGGTATAGGATCCTATTTTCCTCCTCTCTAAGAGCCGTGACAATAGGACACACTTTGTCACTTGGACCAGGAACGACTGACATGTGTACAGAACACCTCACAACCAGGCAGTCCAAAATAGACTCTCAGTTGGGTTTAAAAAATTTTTTTGCCAGTCACACAGGCATATTTTAGCCTCAACAGTAGAGCCCTTTGAGGGAGAAACAGGTGTCAGACTGAGACCAGGTACAAATAATCAGTCTCACTGTTATAAGTACACAATGTTGACAAGCTGGGACAAACCACTGTGAATCTCAGGACTCATGGCTATAAAACACCACCATTAACCAGTATGTTTCATGTCTTGATGAGGGGTCAGTGTCACGCTGGAACTTCAGCAAAACAACTAGGGCTAATTCTAGACCTGCTGGAATTAACCTCACAACTCACACTTTCTCCTCTCTCCCTCTGCTTTTGTGTTTTGGTGTTTTAAAAATTTCTTGTGCTCTGAAAGATTTTTGTAAATCTTTTTTGCAGTAATTGAAGTCTGAATGTTTGATTTGATTTTTCTTACTTTGGACATTTACTTAAAATTTATTTCAAAATTTACCTCTAAAACACCCGGACTACTTTGGAAAAACAACAAGGATTGAGAACTCTTTATTCTGTAGGTAGTGGCTAGCATTTTTTTTAAATCGACTTTTTAATCATTAAGAAAATAATTCAGTTTATATCAAAATTCTTTTCTGCCAGCTTTTAGATGTAAAGAAAGTTCAACTTGCAGCATTCAAATACTGTGGAAACCTGCTTCATTTAATGGTTTCTAAATCATGCGAGGCAAAAACATCTTACCTAAAGAGCTTTCAAAAACTCATGATTAAAACATATTTTGGAATAGAATTACTTTATTTCAATTTTGCTTTATAAATGGAATGAACTGAAATGCATTAAACCCCAGAAACCTGTGTTGCCACCATTTGATGTAATTCACATGCTGAAAATGTATTATTTTTAAAAGGCCTTGGAAAGCCCATAATAGGCTGTCTTACTCATGTTTGTACTCTCATCTTTGTTAGAGAAAGCACATGGTCCCATTAGCCCCTGGACATTGACAGGCCAAATACACAGAAGCATTAATTGAATACACAGAAGTTCTCAATTAGGCAGTGGGTTTTTTTTTGCCAGAAACATAAGGAGAAAAACATTTTGATTAAAGTTGGGAATGGGGAGGGAAATTTTATTTCCATTGCAGTTACCTGATTAGCTATGAAAAGGGAACGTGCTCTCTTTAAGCTTTGGGTTAATAATCTGAAAACCTATTTCTCTGGGTTTTGTTAAAAAAAAAACAATCAGATGTGATGCTGAAGGCAGAAACCATTAAAAGAAAAGAATGAAAGCTTAGACCACATTTTAAAACTCTGTTAAAATACCATAAATAATGTTGAAAGTCCAATAATATATTTAGAAAAAGTATTTGCAACATACGAGACGATTCTAACAAATTGATTAACATAAAAAGACATATGCTCAAGTAGAAAAAAATTGGCAAAGGACCCAGTTGTAATACAAAGCCAGAAATACAAATGAAAATAAAGATGAAAATGTGTTCTGCTTCACTGGTGATCAAAGACATGCAAATTAAAATCACATTGCTATTTTTCCAAACCTACCAGGGTGGCAAAGATTAAAAGATTATTATTAGTATCCAGTGCTTAAAATGGTGTGTGGAAAGGGCGTTCTTATATATTACTGATGATAAAAGTCAATTGAGTGCAACTTGGTAATATGCGTCAAAACTCAAAATGTGCATACTTGTTATTTAGCGATTCCAGAAATCAGACATCTATGTTTTGCACATGCATAAAAATATGTCCAAAGATATTAATTGCAGCATTATTTACAATTGCCAAGGGAATTGGGTCCATCAAAGGGAATTGGGTAAATAATTATGGTACTGCTTACACTAAACAGCTTTTAAAAATAATGAAGTAGATCTGTATGTACTGATGGGAAAAAATCCCAAGAACTATTAATGAGAAAAGCAAGTTCCAAACCACAAAGTATGATCACTGTCTCTGGTATTTTTTGATGTTTATTTTTAAAAAGGCTTTACCTGGGGTATAAGTTTATGTAACATAATCATCACATGTTTTAACTGTACAATTACAAGCTTTTCAGTATATTTATAGAGCTATGCAACCATAATTACAACCTAACTTTAGACTATTTCTATCTTTCTTTCTTTTATTTCAATAGCTTTAGGGGTTGATATGGTTTGGATATTTGTCCCTTCCAAATCTCATTTTGAAATGTAATCCCCAATGTTGGAGGTAGGTCCTGGTGGGAGGTGTTGGACCATGGGGGTGGATGCCTCATGAATGGCTTTGGTGCTATCCTCTAGGTGATAAGTGAGCTCTCACTCTGAGCTCATGCAAGATCTGGTTGTTTAAATGTCTCCAACATTAGCACCTCTCTACCCTTGCTCTCTTGCTTCTGTTCTCACCATGTGACATACTGGCTCCTCTCTTCACCTTCCACTATGATTGGAAGCTCCCTGAAGCCCTCACCAGGAGCCAAGCAGATGTTGGTGCCATGCCTGTATAGCCTGCAGAACCATGAGACAAACTAAACTCCTTTCTTTATAAATTACTCAGTCTCGGGTATTTATAGCAATGCAAGAATGACCTAACACAGGGGGTATAGGTGGTTTTTGGCTATATGGATGAATTGTATAGTGGTGAAGTCTGGTTTTTGAGAGTACCTGTCACCCAAATAGTGTACATTGTACCTGAAAAGTAATTTTTTTATCCTTTACCCTCTCTCTACTCTCCTCCCTTTCTGAGTTTCCAGTGTCCATTATACCATTCTGTATGCCTTTGCATACCCATAGCTTAGCTCCCACTTATAAGGGAGAACATGTGGTTTTTGGTTTTCCATTCCAGGAGCAAAAGACATTATTTTGTTCTTTTTTAATGGCTGAGTAGTTAGTATTCCATGGTATATATATATATACACACATACCACATTTTCTTTCTTTTCTTTTTTTTTCTTTCTTCCTTTCTTCTTTGTTCCTTCCTTCCTTTTTCTTTCTCTTTCTTTCTTTCTTTCTTTTTTCTCTTTCTTTCTTTCTTTTCTTTCTTTTCTCTCCTCTCTTCTCTCTCAGACAGAGTCTCACTTTGTTGCCCAGGCTGGAGTGTAGTGGTGCAATCTCGGCTCACTGTAACCTCTGCCTCCAGGGTTCAAGTGATTCTCCTGCCTCAGCCTCCCGAGTAGCTGGGACTATAGGCACCTGCCACCACACCCGACTAATTTTTTGTATTTTTAGTAGTGACGGGGGTTTCACCGTGTTAGCCAGGATGGTTTCGGTCTCCTGACCTCATGATCTGCCCGCCTCAGCCTCCCAGAGTGCTGGGATTACAGGCGTGAGCCACCACGCCCGGCATACATTTTCTTTTTTGAAAAAAATTTATTTTAAGGTTGGGGTACATGTGTAAATTTGTTACATAGGTAAACTTGTGTTATGGGAGTTTATTGTACAAATTATTTCATCACCCAGGTATTAAGCCTAGTACCCATTAGCCATTCTTCCTGATCCTCTCCTTCCTCCTACCCTTCATCCTCTGATAGGCCCCTATGTATGTTGTACCCCTCTATATGTCCATGTGTTCTCATCATTTAGCTCCCACTTATAAGTGAGAACGTGTGGTATTTGGTTTTCTGTTCCTGGGTTAGGATAATGGCCTTCAGCTCCATTCATGTCCCTGCAAAGGACATGTTCTTATTCCCTTTTAATGGCTGCATAGTATTCCACTGTGTGTATGTACCACATTTTCTTTATTCAGTCTAGAATTGATGGAGATTTAGGTGAATTCCATGTCTTTGCTATAGTGACTAGACCACATTTTCTTTATTCATTCATTGGTTGATGGGCACTTAGGTCGATTCCATATCTTTGCAATTGTGAATAATGCTGTGATAAACATATGTGTGCAAATGTCTTTTTAATATAATGACTTCTTTTCTGTTGGGTAGATACTCAGTAGTGGGATTGCTGGATCGAATGGTAGAGCTACTTTTAGTTCTTTGAGAAATCTCCATACTATTTTCCATAGAGGTTGTACTAATTCACATTCCCACTAGCAGTGTAAAAGTGTTCCCTTATCACTGCATCCATACCAACATCTATTGTTTTTTGACTTTTTAATAATGGCCATTCTGGCTAGGGAAAGATGGTATCTCACTGTGGTTTTAGTTTGCATCTCCCTGATGATTGAGCATTTTTTCATATGTCTGTTGGCCATTTGTGTATCTTCTTTCGAGAAGTGTCTGCTTATGTCATTTGCCCACTTTTTTTTTTTTTTTGTCACCCAGACTGGAGTGCAGTGGCATGATCTCGGCTCTCACTGCAACCTCTGCCTCCCAGGTTCAGGCAATTCTCTTGCCTCAGCCTCCCAAGTAGCTGGGACTACAGGCACATGCCACCACGCCCAGCTAATTTTTTGTAGTTTTAGTAGAGACGGGTTTTCACCGTGTTAGCCAGGATGGTCTTGATCTCCTGACCTCCTATTTGGCCCAAAGTGCTGGGATTACAGGTGTTAGCCACCGCGCCCAGCCATTTGCCCATTTTTTAATGGGATTATTTGCTTTTTTTGCTGACTTGAGTTCCTTGTAGATTCTGGATATTGTTGGATATACAGTTTGCAAATATTTTCTCCATCCTGTAGGTTTTATTCTGTCCATTCTCTTTGACTCACTCCAACACCTCTTGGCGATTCTCCATTACCATTGATGCTGAATCTAATGTTCAACTGTCAGTCCTAACATTAATTGAAATAGTTGATCACGCCTACTTTGAAACTCTTTTTCACTTGGCTTCAGGACCCACGCTCTCCTGGTTTCTTATGACCCACTTGGCTCCTTTCTTTCTCTTTTGTTCAACCCTCTTCTTTTCCCAACCTCTCCAACATTAGAATTTTTCAAGGGCTAGGTCTTGGTCCACTTATTTTCTCTCACTTTCCTTGCTCCATATGTAATCTCATGGCTTCAAGTATAATCCACATGCTGCTGTCTGCTTAATCTACTTCTTCAGCCAATCCTCTCTCCTGAACTCCAGATACATCCAACTGCCTACTTGACATGGCTTAGCTGCGTTCAAGACATCTTAAACTACTTTTCCTGTTCCAAACTGAACCTTCAGATGTTCATCCCCATAACTTATCTTCTCTTAGTCTTCTACATCTCAGTAAATGACAACTTCACTCACCCAGTTGCTAGACCAAAAACCTTGGCATCATCCTTGATTCCTCTCTCTCACACACTCCACATCTAGTACCAAATTTACTGTGAAGCTAATGAAGCTAAGCATCAGACCCACTCACTTGCAGGAGCCCCTTACGAGGCACAAGGCTCCTTACAGTGGGATAACATGGTCATATGCTTTTGTAAAATTTACAAAAGTAAAATATTTTAATTATACATCAGTTAAGACAGCTGTCTCTTTCATTCTGACTTCCCCTCTATTACTCTTCCTTCATGACCAGGATTGGCATTGGGGTGGCTGTGGACATTGTTGGGATCATGCAGAGGGGGAAACTGAATTGAGTTTACATTTATATTTGATTTGATCAGATATATTTATGTGGCTGGCAGTCACCTCTATACCACTGTTAACCATCTCAGTGTAGGAGTGGCTTCCAGAAATACTGTCAACTCACTTACCTTACCATACTGACTAGTGGTGCAGGGTTAAAGCATATCCCAAATACTAATGCCTCCTACAGCACCCAGCATTGGGAATATGTGTAGTTGAGGAGAAATAGATTTGAGAATTTACAGAGCCAGAAACTAGTCTGTGGAAAATTATTCACTGGACATGTAAAACTCTATATGGAGGATTCAGTTCTGCCTAGTCAGAATGAGAGTTTTCTCTGTCACTAATACACTAAATAATGCAGCATGCATAACTATAAACACAACATATGTTTTTTATTTGGCAATAACACTTAACATAAGATCTACCCTCTTCATATATTTTAAACTAAACAATACAGTGTTGTTAGCTGGAGGAACAATGTTGTACAGCAGAGCTCTAGAAAATCTTCATCTTGGAAAACTGAAACTTCATACCTGTTGAACCACAACTCCCCACTTCCCTTTCCCATAAGCCCCTAACAGCCACCATTCAACTCTGCTTCTATGAGTTTAACTCTTTTATTTTATTATAGACAGGGTCTTCCTCTGTCACTCAGGCTAGAGTGCAATGGTGCAATCCTAGCTTACTGCAGCCTCAAGCTTCCGGGCTTAGGGATCCTCCTGACTCAGCCTCCTGAGTAGCTAGGACTACGGGTTATGCCACCATGCCCCCGTATTTTGTCTTTTTTTTGTAGAGATGGGGGTCTCATTATGTCGCCCATGATGGTCTTGAACTCTTGGGTTGAAGTAATCCTTCTGCCTCAGCCTCCCAAAGTGCTACAGGTATGAGCCACCATGCCCAGCTGAGTTTGATAATTTTAGATACCACATATAAGTGGAATCATGCAGTATTTGTGCTTCTATGCCTAGACTTATTTCCTTTAGCATAATGCCCTACAGGTTCATCCATGTTGTCACATGTGGCAGGTTTTCCTTCTTTTTAAGGCTGGTTAATACTCCGTTGTATGTATATACCACATTTCTTTGTTTTTTTTTTTTTTTTTTTTTTTTTTTTTTGAGACAGAGTCTTACTCTGTTGCCCAGGCTGGAGTGCAGTGGTGCAATCTTGACTCACTGCAACCTCCGCCTCCTGGGTTCAAACAATTCTCTGCCTCAGCCTCCTGAGTAGCTGGGATTACACGTGCCCACCACCACATCTGGCTAATTTTTGTATTTTTGGTAGATACAGGGTTTCACCATCTTGACCAGGCTGGTTTTGAACTCCTGACCTCGGTGATCCACCCACCTCGGCCTCCTAAAGTGTTGGGATTACAGGCATGAGCCACTGTACTCGGCCACCACATTTTCTTTATCCATTCGTCTACTGATGGACATTTAGGTTGTTTCCACATCTTGGCTATTGTGAATAATGCTGCAGTGAAAATGGGAGAGGTAGTATCTCTTTGAGTTCCAAATTTTAATTCTTTTGGGTAAATATCCAGAAGTGGGATTGTTGGATCATATGGTAATTCTATTTTTGAGAAACTGCCATACTGTTTTCCATAGTGGCCACACCATTTTATATGGAAATCTTGTAAAGCAGAATTTATCAGAAATGCTGTGTTTTCAGAGCATTAGCCTGTAGCAGTATTACAAATCATGATTTTTGTTTATGTATGAATTTGCATGTTTTATGCATTTTAACGTATTGGATCACATTTTAGTGTATCTGACTCACCTTGTTCTGATGAAGACTGGCAGTTTCAGATGAAATGGCATATGCAGTCGTCACGAACACAAGAAAATAACCTGAAGAAACATGTGTTCCAATCACAAAAGGCCAAAACATATTAATCAGTAACTCAATGTATGCATTATTAAAAGCGATTTGATTATACAATTACATAACTCAATACAATGCAGTGTCCCTTTTTCAATACACTGCAACTGTTCTTATAAATGTGTTATTTTCAGATGAATTTTGTATTTTTCAGATTTTTGATGAGCCTAAATTTAAATATGATAGGAAGAAAGCCAAATATGTAAACTGAAAGAAGACTAGCCTGTCAAAACCTGTCTTATTATTATTACAATGGCAATTAAAAACTATTAAAAGTATCAATAAAATACAAATTCCGATTAACGATGTTAAAGGAAAGACAGAGTTATCTATTATTTTTATATAACATTATAAAATTGGCTGGGTGCGGTGGCTCACGCCTATAATCCCAGCACTTTGGGAGGCTGAGACGGGTGGATCACCTGAGGTCAGGAGTTCGAGGCCATCCTGGCCAACACGGTAAAACTCCCGTCTCTGCTAAAAATACAAAAATTAGCTGGGTGTGGTGGAGGCACCTATAATCTCAGCTACTTGGGAGGCTGAGGCAGGAGAATTGCTTGAACCCGGGAGGCGGAGGTTGTGGTGAGCTGAGATGACACCACTGCACTCCAGCCTGGGTGAGTGACAGAGTGAGACTCAGCCTCAGAAAAAAAAAAGTTATAAAATCATCATATGGGCAGGGAAACAAATGATATACAACCTACAACATGAGAAAGTTATAGGGAGTGTGTCAGGATGTTAATATTAAATTATTTTTCTAGATTTTTTGATGTTTATAGTATTTGTAAGCTTTTATAAGTTTGTAATATATTGTGATTTCTTTTCTCAGTTTAAAAAAATATTCACTTTTGTACCTAATTTTGTATTCTTCTTCTTAACAGACAACCCCCGAATTGTGTGTTAGGCCACGCAAGCCTACATCTATCCTCCTTATATCCAGTCTTTTAGGAAATACTGTTGGCTCTACCTTCAATATCTGTACAGACTCTGAGTACTTCTCGCCATCTTCACTCCCACCACTCTGGTCTCAGCCACCCTCATTTTCTTCCTGGATTATTGCAATAGCCTCCTAATTTTTCTTCTTGCTTCTTCCCTTGTCCTCTTGTAGTCTAATCTGAACAGAATAGCTAGAGCAATTATTTTAAAGCCAAGTCCTATCTGGTCCCTCCTCCACTCAAAACTATCCAGTGGTTTCCATCGTCACTCAGTAAAATCCAAAGTCCATTTTTGTGCCCTTCGGAGACCTGTGTGACCTGTGCTCCCACAAATCTCTCTGACTTCTTTTCCTACTCCTCTCTCCTAACCTGCTCCATTCTAGCCACCCTGGAATGGAGTAAACATACTTCTACCTTGGGACATTGGCATTGGCTATTCCCCCTACCTGGAACGGTCTTCTTTCAGATATCTGCATGACTTGCCCCCTCCAGTTCTTTCAGGTCTCTCTGCTAAAATGTCACCTTATCAGTGAGACTTCCTTATGTAAAATTACAGCCTCCCCATCACTCATTATCTCCCTTCTCTGACTTATTTTTCTCTATATCACTTATCATATCTGATATAATACATACTTCCCTGTGTATTTATATATTTTCTTTCTCCCCCCCATTAGAAGTAAGTTTCACAAGGGAGAGGACTTCATTCTGTTCAGTAATGTATCCACAGCATCTAGACATGTGCTTGGCACATAGCAGCCATCCAATAAATATCTGTTGAATGAATGAAGGAAGGACAAATCCTATATGCCCATTCAAGCAGTGGGGTTAGAAGGTGATCTTCCTCTTTCTCCTCCTCCTCCCTCTTTTTCTTCTTTTCTTCTTCCTCTTCCTCCTCCCCCTCCCTCCTCCTCCTTCTTTTCTTCCTCTTCTTCTCCTGTCTTTTCTCCTTCTTCCTCCTCCTTCTCCTTCCTCTTCCTCCCTCCTCCTCCTCTTTCTTACTCCTCTTCTTCTTTCCTCCTTCTCCTTCCAGAGTTTTGCTCTTGTTGCTGGCCTGGACTACAATGGCATGATCTTGGCTCACTGCAACCTCTGCTTCCCGGGTTCAAGCGATTCTCCTGCCTCAGCCTCCTGAGTAGCTGGGGCTACAGGTGTGCGCCACCATGCCTGGCTTGTTTTGTATTTTAAGTAGAGATGGGTTTCACCATGTTGCCCAGGCTGGTCTCGAGCTCCTGACCTCAAGTGATCTGCCCGCCTTGTCCTCCCAAAGTGCTGGGATTACAGGCGTGAGCCACCGTGCCCAGCCCCTTTTGTTCTTTTTGAAAAAAGGCATTTTTTAAAAGTATGGTAAAATATACATAGATCATTTTAACAGTTTTTAAATGTGCAGTTTGCTGGCATCAAGTACATTCACATTGTTGTATAGCTGTCATCTCCATGCATCCCACAGAATAGTTCTCGTCTTGCAGCATTCAAACTCTGTACCCTGTTTCTTCTTTATACACTAAGTTAATGCCTGAATTTCTTAGAACAAACATTTATTACTATAATGTCAAAAGGCCATTTCCATTTTGGGAACAGACTAATCAGAAATTTATATTCATTTCATAAGACAATAATTGAGAAAAGACTGTGTTTCTATTCCTTGAACAGATTAAGTGTGATGCGGTCCAGTTTTTTAAATGATTCATTAACATGGTCCTCTGGGAGCTTGAATATTCAGTACCAGCTGCTTCCCTCAGTAATATTTGAACTTAATATTTTACCTTGAGAAATTTGATGCCAAAGAAATAGTAAATATTTAACTACATATGGTATTATTTTAATATGTTAACATGTTTTCTTTACTTGGAGTTCGTTTAATTAGCAATACTGTCACAGGACTGCAACATCATAATACAGAGAAGAGAGAGAGGAAAGTGGTACCTACTGAGAGCCTGCTAGGTGTCAAGTGCTTTGCAGATATTAGGAGTGGCCTCCATGTCCTCAGATCTCACTCACCTGGCAATGCACTCGAGATTGACCTTCCCCCATCTCCATTTTGTGGCAAATGCTCTTGACAGATCACCAATTATTTCCCTGTCACTAAATCCCAATAGACAATTTTCAGTCCTTATTTTCTTAACCTTACAGCAGCAGTTAGCACAGATTATCATCCCCTTCTTATCAAAACCCTTTTTTCCTTTGGTTCATATTCAGAGCTTTTAAATTTCACTTCCTTAATACTTTTATTCTTTTTTCCATTTCTCCGCCATATCCACTGTCCACACCCAAACTGGTCTGACACTGTATACTCTTGCCTGGACCACTCTTCTAGCCTCCTAACTGGTCTCTTTGCCTCCAGTCCGCCCACCCCTAATCTGTTTCCTACACAACTGCCAATGATCTTTCCAAACCATGATCATACCACTCCCTTGTTTATGACTCCTTGATGGATTTTCTTTGTTCTAAAGTTGAATATCTTTATTCTGGTCTACAGAGTCCTTCGCCTTCTTGTTCCTGCCTGTCTTGCTAGACTCAACTTGAGCCACTCTCATTTTTAATCTTTCTACTTGAGAATTCTTTAAGTTTCTTGGATAAGCCACACATTCTTTCATCTCTCGGATCTTTGCACGTGCTCTTCCCTCTGCCTTGACAACTCTTTATTCATTTATTTATTCACTCAACAAATATTTATTGAGTGCCTACCAGGTGCTGGGCACTGTTCTAAGTATTGGGGATATAGCACTCAACAAAATAAAGATTCTCATGCTGTGGAGCTTGCATTCTAGACAGAGGAGAGAGAGAAAAATTAATGAATGCAGTAAATAAGTAAACCATATGGTATTTTAGAAGGTGATAAGTACTATGGAAAAAAGAGAAGGTAGAGAGCAAGGTAAACAGGATCTACAGTACAGAAGAAGGTGCGCTGCTGAAATTTTCAACGGCAAGGTCAAGGTAAGCCTCCTTGAGTGGGTGATATTTAAGCAAAGACTTGAAGAAGGTGAGAGAATAAGCCATGTGGATATCCCAGGGAAGAACATTCTAGGGAGAGGAAGTCATCATTGCAAACTTGTGAGGGGGACTCTTGCATGCTGTGTTGGAGGAATGGCAAAGAAGATGGTATGGCTGAAGTGGAAGAAGCAAGGACAAGCACAGTAAGAGATGGTACTGAAGAGACAGCTGGAGCCTAGACTGTGAAGGGGCTGGGAGGTCACTTTATAGAGTTTGGTTTTTTCCTCCAAGTGAATTGTGAAGCTGTTGGAGGGGTCTGAGCAGAATAGTCATATAATCTAATTAATTTTATTCAAACATCCCTCTATGCAATGTTGAGAACAGACTCGAAGGAAGATGCAGGTAGGGGAAGAGGAAGCAGGAAGACTGTTCAGCAGGATGTTACAGTAATCCAAGTGACAGATGACAGTGGCTTGGGCCAGAGTAGAGTAGCATTTGAGGTAGTGAGAAGGGAGCATTTGAGGTAGTGAGAAGGGGCTGGATTATGGACATATTTTGACAGTATAACCATCTTGACTTGCTGGTTAGATATAAAGTGTGAGCACAGCCATATTCTATATGTAGGATCTGAAACTTGTCTAGTTTGTGGGGACTTGTTTAAAAATTATACAAAATAAAGTACAAATGTGAGTATGTATATAAAATGAGAAAAATTATACCAATCAGGTAAACTTTGTCAGGACAAGATAAGTCAGATACTCTAAGACATAATTTGATATGCTGGGATTCATAAAACCTGTGACTTCACACACATACTCATTGCTTGTAGTACTGCTACAGGTTTGTGCCCTATAAACATAGGGATCAGATCAATTCTATTTAATGACATTCCCATCAAAAAAAGAAAAACAGAGTATGCCATACTTATAATTGTGTACGCTGCATTGTCCACTATATTATTAACAGGAAATAAATCCCTTTTTTTGAGACAGGGTCTTGCTCTGTTGCCCAGACTGGAGTACAGTGGCATAATCACAGCTCATTGCAGCCTCAACCTCCTGGGCTTAAGTGATCCTCCCACTTCAGCCTCGCAACTAGCTGGGACCACAGGCTCAGGCCACCAACACTGGTTAATTTTTGTATTTTTTTTTTGTAGAGACGGGGTTTTGCCATGTTGCCCAGGCTGGTCTCGAACACCTGAGCTCAAGTGATCTGCCTGCCTCGGCATGAGAAATCCCATTTTAATCTAGGCATCAGTAAGAACCAAATCTTCTGCATACAAGTCTATGTTTTAGAAGGATTTTCCACAGTCTAGCTTCTGGTTGTGTACATTTCAAACCTTGTGTCACCTCCACTACCTCCACGCTTTCAGTGCCAAGTACCATAGGACAGATCCATATCACAATATGACTTCTGGTCCTCTATTGTTCTGTCACTACACAAGGTGAGTCAGCACACGGGCTGTAGGAGCATTCCAGGAAGCCAAACTTTTATTGGGACAGCAGTATGCAGTATGCAAGGAAGTGACTGCACACCACATAAATGTATCTTGTCAAAGCCCAGCTAAATGTATCCCTAACTCAACTTCACCTAAGCAGGATCCCAAAAACGTTCTTGGTCACTCCAACAGCACCCAATACAAGGGGGAAACATGATGGAAGGAAATTTGGAATGGAAAGAGACAGTGGTCTTAACTGACTGAAGTAAGATTATCTTACTGTCCCAAATTTTACAAAAATATATGATAATGTGCACACATTCCTAGGGACCTTTCCAGGACCTTGGACTATGAGGGTTCCTGAGGCTAAAACTTCATTAGCTTCAGGTAAAGCTGGCACTGCATATGAGGTGTGATGGAAAGGGAGACATTAAGGATGATTCTGAAGGGTTTGGCCTGAGGAATGAATAGGATGAAATTGCCATTCCTGAGATGGTGAACACCTCAGGAGGAGCAGGTAGGCTAAGTGGAGAGGAGGGTGAGGAGGAAGATTATGAGTTCAGTCTGACCATGATAAGTTGAGATGCCTATTAGGCAGCCAAATGGAGATGCCAAGTAACTCTTACCATTCCACGGGTTGCCTAGTCCTACTTGTCTTTCACAGCTCAGCTAAGTGTCATCTCCTCATACTGGACTCATTGGGCACAGTATAACCTTCCATTGTTATACACTCTACAGCACGCCGTACCTCTCCCTTTGTAAGACTCAGCACCCTTGTGGTGATATTTTTAATGGTTGTTGCTATGGTTTGGATATGCGTCCCCACCAAAGCTCATGTTGAAATTTGATCCCCCAGTTTGATGGTGTTGGGAGGTGCAGACTAATGGGAGAAATTTAGGTCATGGGATTGGGTCCCTCAGGAATAGATTAATGCCTTCCCTGGGGTGGGTGGGTGAGTTCCTGCTTAGTTACCTGAGAACTAGTTGTTAAAAAGAACCTGACACCTCCCCTTACTTTCTCTTGCTTCCTTTCTTGCCATGGAATATCTGCACACTCCAGCTTTCCTTCGCCTTCCACCATGAGTGGAAGCAGCCTGAGGACCTCATCAGAAGCTAAGTACATGCTATGGCCATGCTTCTTGTACAGTCTGAAGAACCGCGAGCCAAATAAACCTCTATTTTAAAAATTAATTACTGGCTGGGTGTGGTGGCTCACGCCTGTAATCCCAGCACTTTGGGAGGCTGAGGGGAATGGATGACGAGGTCAGGAAATCAAGACCATACTGGCTAACACAGTGAAACCCCATCTCTACTAAAAATACTAAAAAAAAAAAAAAAAAAAATTAGCCAGGTGTGGTGGCATGTGCCTGTAGTCCCAGCTACTCGGGAGGCTGAGGCTGGAGAATCGCTTGAACCTGGGAGGCAGAGGTTGCAGTGAGCCGAGATTGCGCCATTGCACTCCAACCTGGCAACAGAGGGAAACGTCATCTCAAAAAAATAAAAAATAAAAATAAAATAAAATACCCAGCTTCAGGTATTCCTTTATAGCAACACAAAGTGTACTAAGACAATTGTCTCTCCTGCACTGCACTAGATAAACCTGGGTCTGTGCATTACATACTGCTGCTATCTGTGATGTATAACACCATACTCAGCACTGGGTAGATCTTCAAGAAATGTTGAAATGTTTGCTGAATAAATGATACACAGTCAAGTAATTTTTCCAACTCATGGCTAGAAAATGGCAGAGCTAAGATTTGCAGGGCCATATTTTTTAATGTTTAAAAAACAGAGCAGATGACACATACAGAAAAGTGCACTTAACACCAATGAATTTTCACAAATTGAGCATACTTTTTAAATTAGCACTCAGGCCAAGGAATAGAACATTGGCAGCATCCCAGGAACCCCGTCATACTTTCTTTCTAAATTACTACCCCTCTTTCTTGCCCCAATGTAACCAACATCCTGATTTCTAACATCATAAATTAGTTTTTCCTGGTTTTGAACTTTATATAAGTGGGATATAACAGTACATACGCTTTTGTGTCTGACTTCTTTTGCTCTATGTGAAATTTAGAAATGTTGTGAGCAGCAGTAGTTGCTCATTTTTATTTATTTTAATTTTATTCTTATTGAGAATGGCACAGCAATTCTCAAATTTTTGGTCTCAGGACCCCTTTACACTTATAAAAATTATTGAGGAACCAAATAAATTTTGCTTATATGGGCTATAGCTATTGACACTTAATGTATTAGAAATTAAAACTGAGAAAAATTTAAAAGTATTTATTAATTAAATAACTCATTACATGTTAACATGAATAAATAACATTTTAGTGAAAATAATTATATTTTCCAAAAGAAAAAGATTAGTGAGAAATATGGTATTGAGTATAAACTAGAGTCCTGGCAAATATGTCAGAACACTGATACTGTATGCAGTGGCTGGCTTCCTGAGGTCTTAGCCAAACCCCAGAAAAGCACAGGAATGATGGCAGTGGGAAGCACTAGGATGGGGACCATGCACAATTCCACAGTCTCTGGGTTTCATGCTTCAACAAGCAGCAGGTACAAATGAGTGTTCTCAAGGAGACATGACCTTGGTACATGGAAGGGACTCAATCAATTTGGTAAATGTGTAAATGCATGATGCGATAACGAAAGTTGGTTGGTTTGGGTAGGAAATGAAGAGAATGGGAGGGTACAGACCAGGCAAGTAGGGAAGGGAATGGTGGCAGAAAATAATACCTTGTTTGGGAGGCAGAAGACCTACTTTTCAGGGTACATGGCAAACCCTTTAGTGTGGTATTCATGGCTTCAACCTGCTTTCTAGACGCATCTGGTACTCTGTTCCATGCTCCAGCCATTTCAGATACACACACACACACACACACACACACACACACACACACACACACACACAATCTCTGCCACTATTCTTGCTGTTTCCTTTACCTGCAATGACCTCCCTTCTTTATCTCTCTTCACTGTCAGTTAAATTCCTGATGATTCTTCAGGACTCAGTCAAAATGCCTGCTCCTGAGCACCCACCCAGACACTGACCTACTTCTTCGCCTTCACATCTTAGCAAATCATTCTCTTCTATGTTCCCAGAGCATTTTGTGCTTACTCCTATTTCAGAATTTGACTCATGTCACTATTGTCCAAGTGTCTGTCTTCCCCCTCTACACCAAGAACTAGATAAAGCAAGCCATGGGTCTTAGGGACCTATGAGTACCCCTCCCTGAACATAATTCCAGGCATATAGTAGGTACTCAATACATGCTCCCTGAATGATTAAATGACTAGGGTCTGTAGTGTTTGTTCTGAAGCTTCAAATGGAAGCCCAGCTCTTCATGACCAGGTAAGACACTTGCATGATTTTTGTTTTTTATAACATGTTATCTCCTCTTAAGTGAATGGCAATGGTCATGTTAAAAGTTATGAAGCAAGAATGGATGGAAAGAGACAGGAAAAAGATAAAGAAAGTAGGAATACTCTGTTTTCATATTAAAAAAAATCTACTTGGGAGTATTTGTTTTTGCTAAGAAAGAGTAGAGGTAGCCCTGGTCATAGCACTGCAGTAGGAGACAGGGTTGCCCCATGAGGCATCTTCCTCACCACAGGACCTCCATCAAATCCCTAGTCTGCCCTCTGGTTAGGGACAATATCACCTTCTTCCCCTATCACAAGGCTTAGGCTTTTCACATAGCCAAAGACCCTCTGAAGTTATATTTTTAACAAAGGCCATATAGAGATAATGTCCTGCCTTTATTGTCCTCCTCAGTAAGGCATATTACCTATCTTCTGATTCCAAGTCCTCCCTTCTCTGGGAAGCCTTTCCCTAGAAAAGCCCAAAAATTATGCCTCATGACTATTTTGGCTGGGGAGTTGAGTGACACAGTATATGAGAGTGTAAAGATGGGAATGTTTCACATGCAGGCTTTCTCCCAACTAGACTTGAGCCCTTGTCCCTAGAGATAGTGGGACCTGCTTTTCTCATATGTCTCATATGAGGTATTCCACATAGGTGGACAATAAATATTTGCTGATTGATCAAGGATGGGTGGGCAGGCTGGTCTGTACCTTTCAGAGACTGTAGGTCATGTGTATTTACTTTGTCTGTGGCTGATTAATTAACCTTCTGTTGTCAAGCCATCTCTGAAGCTGGAAAGATAAGAAATAGCCCTGTCTCAACTTCAGATTAGAGGTCAGGAGGTCTTGCTTTCTAGTACTGGCTTCTTCGTTAACTGGTACAAACATGGGCAAGCCAATTTGTTGCTCTGGGCCCCAATTTCCTGGACTGAAAAAGAATGGGAGACTTAGGTTTCATGGCCAAGATAGAGTAACAAAACCCAGGTATATCCTTCTGCATGAAACAATAAATAAAAACAGACAAAATACATGAAACAATAGGTTTTACAACATTGAACATCAGGCAGTGAAGGACGGTAATCCCAGAGAGATGGGAATAAACAAGGGGAGCCCTCTGATAACCTTAGCCTGTTTCCTTGAGAAAATTTCAGAAAGTGACACAGGGAAGGGAACTGAGGTAGAGCCTGGTGGACCTCCTTGAATTAAGGAGACAGAACTGAGAGTCCAGGGATACCAAGAAGGAGAGCTCATAGGACAGAACACCAGAGAGAAAGAGCTACTCTAGGAAAGACCTAGAGTATTCAGCAGAGTACTGATCAGCACTTATGTGTGAGAAAACTATCTGAGGCTGGCAAATAACCATCTGACATGATTAGAGGGAACTGTGCCTTGTGATCACATAGGGCCGGAAATAGTGCTTCTTTCCTCCAAGCATACTGGAGAAACTCATAATTCATGGGACACTGAGTACTCAGGAGGTCTTGCCTCAGTAATGGGAAATGACTAGCCAAGACTAAGTGCTGTTGCATACCCACCTAACCAATCATAAAAGCAAACCCAAAAGAATAAAACTGTTTCCAAGTAATTTTATTGACCATACCAAGTGCTGATGAGGATGTGGAGCAACTGGAACTCTCATTCACTGCTGGTGAGAATGCAAAATGGCACAACCCATTCGGATCATTTTGGCAGTTTCTAAAAATGTGAAACATACACCTGCCATATGACCCAGCCATTTTACTCTTAGGTATTTACTGAAGAAAAATGAAAGCCTATGTACATTCAAAGACATGTATATGAATGTTCAAGGCATCTTTATAATAGCCAACAACTAGAAACAACCCAAATATCCATCAGTAGGTGAATGGATAAATTGTGGTGTATCCATGCAGTGAAATACTACATGCAACAATATGGATAAATCTTAAAATGATTACGCTGAGTAAAAGAAACTAGACAAAAAGAGCACATAGTATATGATTCAATTTTTGTAAAATTCTAGAAAATGCAAACTAATCTATAGGGACAGGAAACAGATCAGGGTTTGCCTGGGGGATGGTTTGGGGAGGAGAAAGAAGTGTGCAAGTGAGAGATTACAAAGGAGCATGAGCTATCTTTTGGGTTTTTAGATATGCTCATTATCTTTGTTACGGTGCTGGTTTCACAGGTATCCATGTATAGCAAAACTTATCAGATCATACACTTTAAATATGTGCAGTTTATTGTATGTCAATTATTCCTTAATATAGTTGTTTTAAAAATCCGTTAATCTATCTCGTACTTTGAATTAATCTTTTACCCATGCTTATTTTTTTAACAACATGCATTAGTCTTCTGGAAAATATTGTTTTACTGAAGTATGCAGGCAGACCTTCCAAATATTAACAGACTTTGCCATATAATATTTTTAAAAATCGCATTTGTTACTATTACCACAGACCTCATCAGGACAGTCTTTAAGCATGGGGATGCTGTCAAGCTCATACAGATTTTCCTAAATTCTAACTTTTACTTGAAAGCTCCCATATATTTTATTTATTTATGTGTTTTTTAGAGATGGGCTCTCACCACATCACTGGGGCTGGTCTTGAACTCCTGGGCTCAAGTAGTCTTCCCACCTCAGCCTCCCGAAGTGCTGGGATTACAGGCGTGAGCCACTGTGCCTGGAGAAAGTTCCAATATTATCATTGGTAGCAAATATTGCTAGTTAAGTAACAGACTCACTTTGTTCATTTTCCAGGAAATGTCTGCCAAAAGCCTAAATCTGAATTACTGTAGTTTGTCTGTTAGCCATTTTTTCAAGTAAAAATGGAGTTCCATGACAAAATTGTCTAGTTCAGCTGACAACTCTAACAAGTACTTTTCCTTGAGACAATCATTGTACATTGCTATGTAACAGATGTGCCTTATGCATGCTTCCTAGTTCATCATATGGAAAATGTACCCAATGATTGGGATTTGGTAGAATTGATTTTTACTGCTTCATCAAGGACTTTGTTTACTGTAAGTATGTAGGGTGAAGAATGCCATGAATACCAGTACAGTTGATACCATTGCCTTGATAATGTAGTCAAGAAGGCAATTTTTTTAGTGTTATGAAAATGATTTTGACTTGTGAGGGTTTTGGTGGCTCCTCAGAGATCCACAGATCACATTTTTGAGAAAAGGTGCTATGTAGTATTATATTGTCAGAATATGCTACAATCTATTGATTTTTCTTATTGTCAGACATTTGGAATATTCTGTTCTATTACAAACAGAAGCAATAAGAATATCTTTGAACACTTCTCTGAGTTACACATGTGCATGTATTTGTGTTGGATATGCTTAGAAGTAAATTTGCTGGCTCACAGGGTATATGTATGCTCAAGTTTAGTAAATTATGCCAAATGGTTTTCCAAAGTGGATGTATTATTTCACACTCCCACCAGCAGTGTCTGAATTTTAGAGGATTTGAATTCAGATGCATCTGATTGTAAAGCTCAAGCTCTATACTCTGATAGATTTTGCTTTTTAAAATAAAATTGATGCTTGCTCATGATAAAAATTCACAGTATAGAAGAGTTTAACTTGAAAAGCACCAAAGAAACAAGGACACTACTATAAAAGGCTATGTGTACAAGGATGTTAGTGATAGCTCAGTTTGCAGTGGCGAAAAGGAAAACAGTTAATGCCCATCAGTATTTAATAATACATTAATATTATTGAATATTAGCCATTAAAAAGGAAGAATTAGGGCTGGGTGTGGGCTCACATCTGTAATCCCAGTACTTTGGGAGGCCAAGGTGGGAGGATCTCTTGAGGCCAGGAGTTCAAGACCAGCCTGGGGCAACATAGTAACACCCCCGTCTCCACAAATAAAAAGTAAAAAACATTATCTTGGTGTGGTGGCATACACCTTTAGTTCCAGCTACTCAGGAGGATGAAATAGGGCGATCGCTTGAATCCAGGAATTCAAGGCTGCTGTAGGCTATGATTGTACTACTGCACTCCAACTTGTTCAACAGAGCAAGATCTTTTCTCTAAAAAACAACAACAACAACAAAAAAAACAAAAAAAGAGGAGGAATTAAGTCTATACCAGCAGACTTAGAGGAATTCCTTAAAGTTTCATTAAGTAGCAAAGATACAATGCTGACAAGCATGTACAATATAATCCCATTTTGTTATTTGTGTTATAGCCTATGCATGTATGAATAGGTTTGTATATGAATAACTGGATATGACTAAAGGTACTAAAGGTCACATAACAGGCTGTTAATTATGTTTAGGGATGGGGCAAAAAAAGTGTGAATAAGCATGCTCGTGATAAAAACAGCATGTGTGAGATCCCATCTTTGTAAAAGTGTGTGTGTGTGTGTGTGTGTGTGTGTGTGTGTGCGCCCGCACACAGGGAAAGGTGGGGAAGAATGGTCACTGTCTTAATCTGTTTCCTGTTGCTATAATTGAGTACCTGAGACTGGGTAATTTACAAAGAAAAGGAATTTATTTCTTAGAGTTGTGGAGGCTGGTTGTCCAAGGTTGAGGGACCACATCTGGTAAGCGACTTCTTACTGCATCATAATACGACAGAGGGCATCACATGGTGAGAGGGCAAGAGCTTGTCAAACTGGCTTTTATAACAGACAAAGTCCCATGATTACCCATGAATCCACAAACCCATGAATGGATTAATCCATTCGTAGGGCATAGCCCTCATGACCCAATCATCTCTTAAAAGCTTTACCTCTTATTATTGTTACATTGTGGATTATATTTCAATATGAGTTTCAGAGGAGTCAAATATTTAAACCAGAGCAGTCTACCAAAACATAATTTGTGGTTGTCTCTGGGTAGGATTTGTGATTTTTGTTTTCTTCCTGAAACTTGTCTTTATCACCAGAATTTGTAAAGAATAAATATATGTAACTGGGACAAAGATTTTCAAAAGGTGCTGGGTATACTGACTAGTTATCTGGAAAAATATAAAATGAGATCCAAGCTTCACACCATACACAGGAATCAACTCTAAATGGATGTAGGATCCAAGTGTAATACATGAAACTATACACACATTAAAAGAGGCTGGCCACAGTGGTTCACTCCTGTAATCCCAACACTTTGGGAGGCCGAGATGGGGTGGATTGCTTGAGCCAGAAGTTTGAGACCAATCTGATTAACATGGCAAAACCCTGTCTCTACTAAAAGTACACACAAACAAACACACACACACACACAATAGCTGGGAGTGGTGGTGCGCCCCTGTGGTCCCAGCTACTTGGGAGGCTGAGTTGGGAAGATCACCTGAGCCTGGGGGCTGGAGGTTGTAGTGAACTGAGATGACGCCACTGCACTTCAGAGTGGGTGACAGAGTGAGACCCTGTTTCAAAAAAAAAGAAGAAGAAAATATGAACAAATTAATATGAACAAATTCTCCTTCATCCTTGGTGTAGGGAAGGCTCTTTACTCATGACTTGAAAGCTAGAGCCAATAAAAAAAATGGATAAATCTGACTACATTTAAAAATTCCATGGCAAAAAGTCTCATCATAATTAACATCAAAAAACAACTGAAAAACTGGAAGTAAATATGTGCAATATGTATCACAGATAAAGGGGCTAGAATTGTGACTACACAAATAATACTTCCAAATTGATGGGCATAGGTCCCCAAAACTCAACAGAAAAATGGAGGAATACATGAACAGAAAATTATCTGTCTATCATCTGTAAATAGCCCCTTAACCTTGTAACGTCACATATAATTAGGTAAATGCAAATTCAACCAACACCAGGAAATCACTTCCCCTCATCAGATAAGCAAAAATTAAAAAGTATGTCAATACATTCTGTTGGCAAGTCCATAGTTACATAAATAAATAATTGAACTCATACATTGGGAGAAGGGGAAAGCACTTTCTCTCTCTCTCTCTCTTTTTTTTTTTTTAACTTTAAAAAAGAAACATTTTTTTATTTTGTTTTTAAAAAGACGGGGTTTCACCATATTGGTCAGGCTGGTCTTGAACTCCCGACTTCAGGTGATCCGCCCGCCTTGGCCTCCAAAGTGCTTGGATTACAGGCCTGAGCCACCACTCCCGGCCGGGAAAGCACTTTCTCACAGTTAAATGCCAATTAATAATGTAGAAGGAATGACGGAAATAGAAAATCACCATTTGACAAATATCACAGTAATAATTGTGTTAGGCAAGAGATCATCAAAGGATTCTTGGGCAAAGTATGATGAGAAACAGGATATTCCTATAGTCTCAAACGATCTCCCCACAAACTATAAACTAATTCAGAAAAGATAAGTAAATTTACAGTGGAGCAACCCAACAGACATCCCTCAACCAAATGGTCAAAGTTAACATAACCAGTAATTAGACATTTACATTGTGTGCCTCCTAATAGGATGCAGCGAAAAGGGCCTTGCATTGATTCTGTGGTTTTCTTTTCCCAAATGCATAACCTGTACTTAGTCATAAGAAAACATGAGACAAACCTAAATTAAGAGACATTCTGCAGAAGAACTAGCTGTTACTTTTCAAAAGTGTGGAGGTTATGAGAAACAAAGAGATTGAGGAGCTGTACCAGACTGCAGGAGACTGAGGAAATATAACTACTAAATATAATGTGGGATCCTGGATTGGATCTTAGACCAGAAAAACAGCAGTAGTGGGCCAATTGACAACTTCTGCATAAGGTCTCTAGATCAGTCAATAGTATCATATCGATGTTAACTTCCTGACTTTGATAATTGCATGTGGTTATATAAGATGTTAACATTCAGGAAGCTGGTGAGGGGCAGATATTTTGAATTCTTTGTACTGTTTTTGCAACTTTTTTATAAGTCTGAAATTATTTCCAAATCAAAAGTCAAAATATGAGAAAAAGAATAAACATACATTGCTTATATAATCAGAAAAAACAAAAAAACTAGTTTTATTGTGAACATAATTCAAAATAGAAATAACCCCCAAAATTCAAGTGAAATCTCCTTTCCACCCTCATCCCCAGCTCCATTCCACAGGGGTAACCACTAACATTTTCTTGTTTATCCACCCAGAAGTTTTTGCTGTTTATATAAGCGTATGGGGTGTGTGTGTGTGTTTGTGTGTGTATATCCCTTTTACACACACACACACCCCCACAGATGAGATGATTGAGGCAGGAGAATAGGGTGTAGAGGTAGGGAACCTAAGGCTATTTCCACCCTGACTTCCTAGAACTAAATTGAAAGGAAAACCCTAACTTTCCATGTCTAAGTAACAGAAGGACCAGAGTCTACTCCCTTTGCAAACCCCCCACCTTTTTCTGCACCACAGATGGGAAATTGAAAGCATCTCTGATTGGTCGCTTTTTGCATAGTAGGGCAACTTTGTAACTTCACTTCAACCTCTGATTGGAATCATACTGATTGCAGGCCACCACTTCATTTGCATGAGGTGAGCACCAGCCGGCCAATGGGAAACCTCTAGGGTATTTGGACCAGAGAAGATTCTGTATCCAGAGCTCTTGAGCCCCTACTCGGCCTGCTCCCACCCTGTGGAGTGACTTTCGTTTTCAATAAATCTCGGCTTTTGTTGCTTCATTCTTTCCTTGCTTTGTTTTTTTGTGTTTTGTCCAGTTCTTTGTTCAAAATGTCAAAAACCTGGACACCCTCCACTGGTAACAAGATGACATTTATTCATACTATTCTGCTTCTATTTTCTTCATGAAACAGTATATTTTGGTGACTTATCAGTGCAGTCGACATTGATGCACCTTTTTCTTTCATTTTTTTGGTTTAATCTTTATCAGTTGGCCAGTCCCTGTCAGTTGTCATTTCAATTGGCTCCTGTTTTTCACTATTACAAGACATGCTGCAGTGAACACCCTTGTTGATGCATGTTTGTGCAAATGTGCAAGGGTATTTCAAGAAGGAAATTCTTCTTCACTTGGGGTTGACATCACCTTCTTGCTTTGTATTCTGGCTGGGCGGAAACAAATCTGCATTAGACCACGGTGGAGTCAGACGCCATGTGGGAAATAAGTTTAACGTGGAAAGCAGTGGAGCCCCGAACCCCTGATCCATACTGGAGTACACATTCTAGTGGCCAGAATACTTGGCTTTCCTCTGAAGAGGAAGATAAATTTTTACTGCCCAGCTCTGCATTGTCAATATATCATTTATCAGTCACTCCACACTTCTGTCAGCTGAACTTTAATTTTATTTAACAAACACTTCTAATATGGTTAACATGTGCTGGTTGACTGAAATATTTTGAAAATGTTAACTAATTTCATCCTCATAACAATCTTATGTGCTAGGTACTATCATTATCCTCATTTTTAGATGAGGAAACTGAGGCACCAGAATGTTAAGTAACACACCCAAAGATACACAGTAGCTCCAATGTCATCCTGCTGTTCCTCCTTTACCAGTCATTTTCTTCTAGTATACACATCACAAAGTAGAGGGTTAGGCCCACATCCCTCCCTGAGCCATTCATCTGGCAGCTACTCTTCTCTGCTGTTTCGTGGACCAACACTCAATTTTCTGTTGATCTCCTCCAGAAATCTAGCACTAAGTCCCCTCTGAAGAAGGATAAACAGACACTGGTGAGTGAATGAGGGGGACACCACACGTTCCTATACTGTCCTCTCATTTGTACTTCCCAACATCACCACCAGGGTTGTACAGATTTTGCAGAAGGCCTGGGAATAACTGAAAGGAATTTCAAGATTATAAAAAATAATCTACTGCCCATGTCCATGTCTGTAGACCAAGAGAAAATCACCAGAGAGGCCCATCACAGAGAGAACCCTCATGCCCCTCTTCCTTGAATTCAGCTTCACCTTCTTCCTCTTTTTAACCCTCCAAATGAAGCTCCACCCATCCCCTACTCACAGGGCTTGATTTTGCCCCCAGGTCCCACCTCTGTCTCCCCCTAGCAGGCCATTGGCCCACATTTTAGTTATTCAACCTGGCATATGGCTCTGAGCCTTCCAACAGGACAGGTTAGGGTAGGCTCTGGCATTCCAAGTGTCATCCCTTTCCAGAGGTCCCCATCAGTAGGAATCAGAGAGATAAATGCTTTTTTAGTTTTTCCTGATATCCAGTGGGTGACAGTTGGATGAAACACAGATATGCACATTTATCTCTTCAGGCTAAACAACAGATTCTCAGAGAGAATGCTGTCTAAATCCACATGGAAGAAAAGAAACCTTCTCTCAACTTTCCCAGCTCACAGGGGTGATGTTGCCTCATATGATTACACAGAGCAGTGCCCCTTTCCCTTTATTTCCCTTCTCATTTTCAAGGAATGAGAAATAGACTCAGAATGGAATAATAATCACTAAGATTTAGTGAGCACTTACTATAGGTGAGATTGTGGATGGTCTCATTTGAGCCTCATAAGAGTCCTGTGATGTTACAGTGAATATAACTATCATCTTAAAGATGAGGAAACTGAGGCACAGTAGATCATAAAAGTCACACAGCTGGTAAGTTGGAGAGCAGGATTTTAAACTTGGCAGCCAAGTGTCCAGAGCCTCTGTACCTTCTGTAATACCATATGGCTTCTTATAGTTCAAATTATAAGTGGTAGAGCTGAGATTTGAACCCAGATCGTTTGATTCAGGAGGCTGAGCTCCCAGTACCTTAAGGCTCCTGCAAGGGCAGCTACTTACATACACACACAAAGAACTGGCTTTAGAATGACTACATGGCATTGCTTTAAATTGCCAGATGACGCCTTTCCCTCTCACTGTTCTGTCAATAGAAAAAAAGGCAATGTAAATGTTTATGCTCCTCTAGTACAAGCAAACCCCTAGGGATCCTTTTATGATGGACATACTTTTGAAATCATCTAGATTTAGAGTAGATAAAAGACTGCTGGGGTTTCTGTTGTTTTGCTTGGTTTGGTTTTAGCATTTCTTCCTGTGGTTCTAAGCAGAGATCTGGAATTTGTTTTGGGTCAAACCTGCCCTTTCTCCGGGAAAGACCACTTCATTGAGGCCTCTTAGTAAGTTACCTATCTGCCAGTGTTCCTCTATGGTGGTGGGAAAGGGGAAGGCAGATGCTGTAGACTGGGGTTTATGTATTCTATTTGAAAATGGTAAAGGTGGTCTTCACTGGGTTTTGCTTCAGCTGGCTCAATCTAGGAATGAGGTACAAAGAATGCAGTGTTTGGCCAAGGCAGAGGGATGTGAAGGCCACTCTCAATAGAGGTTGGCCATCTATTTGGGGGTGATTTGATCAGCCTAAGAAGAGCAGGATTGGATATGTCCCCTCCTGCCTTTCACTTCCTCCCTGCTAAATGGGGTGAGGTAAGATCAGTACTGGAGGTAGTGGCTTGCTCCAAAATTTCCCGTATTGCGTCTTTTGGGTTTCTTATTGTGCAACATTGGATCCTATGGGTATAAGGTACACAGTGAGGTGCTGGGTGGAGTTGAGGCCAGCTGAGTCTAGTAAGGATGATGAAAGACGGGGTGTGCATACATGACAAAGGGGAAGCTGGAGGCAAAAGTGACAGGGTTCATAATCTCCAGAAATGTAACTGGGCCTTGGGAGTGGTTCCTGAGTATGTAATAGCAGCAAGTGGGGCAGACACTTTAGTAGGAGAGCTAGATAAAATATTTAGAAATGCAGATGTCCCTTTGGCCCTCCTGGGGAATCTAGAATGCTTCCAGTTAGTGACAAGACTCTTATTGTTGACTCTCCGTAGGCCTGCTGGGTACAATTGCTCACTGTACAAGGGCATCTGTTTGAGAGGGTCAGTAAGGATTGAAATCCAGCCTTCACTGTACTCACCTGTTCATGCAACCTGGTACAGAGGCGTCCATCTGGAGAGCCTTTTTCAAATTTGCATGCAGGCACATCATGGCCCATGGACAGCCATGATCCTCACATCCAGCAGAGTGTCTGGTGCATAATAGGCAATTGACATCTGTTGACTGAAAGCAAAAGGTTGTGATGTAGCTGGTTGGTATGAGAAAGAAAGCTGCAATAACTGTGAAAAGGGGTGCTCTAATAGATGGGTGCAGAGTACGTAAGCAAATTTAGCATTTGGGAGGTGTGTGACCCAGTTATCTTATTAGTTGAAGGTGAATGACAACCAGAAGTCTCCTCCAAAATCTGTGTTCTATCTGGCTGCTGTTCAGTTTGATTGTTGTGGGCAATGGACAAGTGGATTAGACATGGTGGATCAGAAGTGTGCTCTATAAAAACTTTGCACAAATTGGGCTCCCCAGTCAGATGTCGCAGGGTAGGCTGTCTTAGAGGTGGAAAAATTTTGTCTCTGAAGAATAAGGTAGAGATAACTGGGGCAGAAAGTGGTCCAGCTGAAGAAAGAAAGTGGGCTGTTCTCATAAAGGTGTTGACTTCAATGATTATTATGCTATGACCACAGTTGGCAGAGAGTTGGTGAGGAATGTAAGGAACGTCTCCTAGTAACACTTGGTGATTGAGGGAGGGTAGGGTAGCTCTATTGAGCTCTTTCTCCTTTTTCCCCCTGTGGCCAAAAACACGCCTCTGTGTAGTATAGGATGTTGAGTAAGTGAAGGTGCTTCATGCTGTGTGTTTCAAAAGAGCATTGGTAATGAGCTACAATAACATCGTAGCACAGACTTAGGACCTACATATAGGGCTTTGCTGTCAGGGGTGAACAGGCAGTTCTGCCTATGTAGTAGGTCTCCCTTCACTGTGCTTCTCTGGAGACCCTTGCCTTGAGATGAACGTGGATCTCTTCCTGGTGCTGCTGGACACAGGTTAGGGAATCATTAGGGAAAGAAGGTGCTACTTGAATGTCTTCCAGCAAGTCACTTTGCAGCATGCCTTCCTTATTCTGGGAACAATAACTTGGAAAGGCTCTCTTGGTAAATCTGAGGTAGGTAGGTAATCGTTGCTCTGGGCTGAGGGTATAACAAGATTTTTTTGTGGTTTGAGAAAGGCTGCCTCTCCCCAAATTCCTTGGTTTGTTAAGCTGGTTGCTGGGGGAGGAAGTAGATAAATTTGATAGGGGCCACAGAGCCTCCTTGGAAGAAAGGGATTATGATCCTATACCTTTCTCATATAAAAAAGTATCTTAGCTCAAATTTTACTTCTTCAGAGAGGCCTTCCCTGATCACCCAAGTTATTATCACTTTATTTTGTTTTATAATTTCCATTGCACTTAATATTTATGCCTATCTTTTTGGGGAAAATATTTACTTGTTTATTGTATACCTTTGCCCACTAGAATATGAGTTCTTTGAGGGCAGGAACCTTCTCTGCCTCATCTATCCCTGTATCCCTGTGGTTTGAATCATGCCTGGTACGATAGTAACGTTCTATAAGTATTTGCTGAAGAAATGAATGACTGAATGGAATAGCTATATGGGAGGTTACAAAATTAAAAGTATGAAGCTTCTTCCTGCTCTTATCCTCAGTCTTACTAATCAGAGTATAATTTGATACCTTTGAGCCTCTTTTGACCATTTCTGGAATTTTTTTTTCATCTGTTGGTTTTTTGTCTTTTTTTAGATGGAGTCTCGCTCTGTCGCCAGGCTGGAGTGCAGTGGTGCAATCTTGGCTCACTGCAGCTTCCACCTCCCAGGTTCAAGCAATTCTCCTGCCTCAGCCTCTTGAGTAGCTGGGACTACAGGTGTGCACCACCATGCCTGGCTAATTTTTGTATTTTTAGTAAAGATGGTGTTTCGCCACGTTGGCCAGGACGATCTTGATCTCCTGACCTCGTGATCCACCTGCCTTGGCCTCCCAAAGTGCTGGAATTACAGGCATGAACCACCACGCCCTTCCTATTTCCATAATTCTTTTTTTTAATAATTTATTTATTTCACTTTAGGTGCATACTATATGTGGCATTTCTCCCCATGTTATCCCTCTCCACCCTCCCCTCCCTCCCTACCCCCCCATTGTCTCTCCCCTATCCCCCCCCACATTTCCATAATTCTTAATAAGATGCTTTTACTTTGAAATCTTGATTTATTTCCTTTAAGCAGTATTGACTTTCCTCTTTCCTTTTGTCTTTTTTGTTAGCTCCTCAATTGTTTACCTTTAACGCTTTGCATAACGTACTTAAACTTCCAATTACACTTACTTCTTGAGGCTTACTCTGTCAACTGAAGAAATTACTCCCAACTCTTGGTCATTTGAGTACTTTTCACTGTTAAAGTTTAAAGCGTTTTCATATTTACATTCCATTCTATATTTGTCTTTCATGCTTTGTCTATAGGTTGATTCTGAAAGGCAATAAACATCATTTACAAAATTATAATTTTGTAAATGTTATTAGCTGCAGAAAACAGAATGTGTGATTTGATCACTGGAGGAGATGTAATCCTATATCCCTATACCTAGGCCACTTGAAGGGAAATAGTACAAATTTCCAGTTCAAATGGTTTCTCTTTCCTTACACTCCAATTGCTTAGTTATGCCACATTTTAGATTGTTTTATACATGGATCAGGACTTTATGAGGAAGTTTTCCTTTTTTAGAATTTCTAATTATTTTTTGGCAGAAGATATAGGTGCCATTGTCACCATATTACTGATACTTTCCACTTGTTTGCACAGACTACCTGTTAAATGCTCTGACATATACCCACTCTTTCTATGCCTCCCTCCTTCACAGCCACCATTTTAGGATGTTTTTTTTTCATTGCATTCCTGGGTTATCATCTCTGTTTTCTTAGATCCCAGGTCTTTCTCTTTCTTGGATCTCTTTTTTTGATTGTTAGAGTACATCTTCAAGTAATTTTTTTCAGAAAAGAGGGCCGGAGGTGTAAAATAGAAATTTTGAGTTCTGTTATGCCTAAACATGTCTTTTTATTTTTATTCTTATATTTGACTAATATAGAATTCTAGGTTCAAAATCATTTTTCCTCAATATTCACAGGTATTATTTTGCTTCTTTTGCTTTGTTTTGTTTGCATCTATTGCTGCTAATGAAGATTTCCATTTCTTTGTACATAATTTTTATCTTCTTTCTAGAAGCTTTAAGTATCTTCCCTTTATTCTTGATATTTTAGAATATCATAAGGCTGTGTTTAGGTGTGAGGCTTCTTCTTTCATCTTAATTCCCACTCAGTGATCTTTCTAACTGAAATCTTTCTTTAGTTACGAGGCATTTTTTTTTTTTTTTTTCTGTTTTTAAAATTACCTCTTTCCCTCTCTTGTTTTTGCTTTCTGGAATTCCATATAAATGGATGCTGGCCTCCTAGATGGATATTCTATATATTTTTAAGCTTTTCTCCCAAATTTTACTGTTGTTGAGGCTGGATCCAGACACACTAGCATGGAAGGCATGCTTTGGAAAGGAAGACTCAAGGTGTGATTTTAAACACTGGAAGCCCAAGCCTGAGTTATGTGAACCCCAAATATCTGAGACAGGTCTCAGTTAATTTAGAAACTTTCTTTTGCCTAGGTTGAAGACATGCACCCATGACAGAGCCCCAGGAGGTCCTGATGACATGTGCACAAGGTGGTCACAGCAGAGTTTGGTTTTATATATTTTAGGAAGACATGAGACATCAATCAACATATGTAAGATGAACATTGGTTTGGTCCAGAAATGGAGGACAACTTGAAGCAAAGGTGGGACAACTTGAAGTGGGGAGGGAGCTTTCAGGTCATAGGTAGGTAAGAGACAAATGGTTGCATTCTTTTAAGTTTCTGATTAGCCTCTCCAAAGGAGACAATCAGATATGCATTTATCTCAGTGAGCAGAGGGGTGACTTTGAATAGAATGGGAGGCAGGTTTGACCTAAGCAGTTCCCAGCTTGACTTTTCCCTTTAGCTTAGTGATTTTGGGGCCCCAAGATTTATTTTCCTTTCACATTTCCCCCTTTTCTTTTTAAAAGTCTTTTGGAGAAAGCATTTCAGAAGAAAATGAGTCTCTGGTCTCAGGTTTCATCTGATCTCTCATGGCTAGGTTGGTTTATTTCTAGATGGTTAGGTCCCAAATTATTAGGAAAGTTCATTTTTAGCAAGTTGTGAGGTTTCACGTCCTATGAAGAGAAAATAGGGAGAGGAAGGGAGAGAAACAACAACAGGTCAGGCGCTGTGACTGAGGTCTGAAATCCTAGCACTTTGGGAGGCCAAGGTGGGCAGATCACCTGAGGTCAGGAGTTGAAGACCAGCCTGATCAATATGGTGAAACCCCGTCTCTATTAAAAACACAAAATATTGGCTGGGCGTGGTGGTAAGTGCCTGTAGTCCCAGCTACTCAGGAGGCTGAGGCAGGAGAATTGCTTGAACCCAGGAGCAGAGGCTGCAGTGAGCTGAGATCGAGCCACTACACTCTAGCCTGGGCGGCAGAGTGAAACTCCGTCTCAAAAAAATAAAAATAAAACAACAACAACAAATAAAAGAACAATCCTGGGGTATAGGCCATATTACTCTGAAGTCTATACATCAGTAGGCAGATATGAAAGTGGTTTATATATGTAAATATGTTGTTGTTATTTTCTTCTAAAGTTTAAGTTGTCTAGCTTCAGTTCACAGGGCTTTATGAAAACACAGCTTAGTTTTCAGTGACTCCAAATTAGGAAAAATGGAGGGAAAATAGGAAAAAAATTGAAAACATTATTTTGAAGACTTGTAACCAAGAAAAATTAGAATTTGGTCCAAACTGTAGAAAATAATAAAAACTGAAAAACATTAGGTAAGACTAGAATCTAACAACAGGTACACTGTAGTTTTTGAAACATAATTTTTCTCTCTCCAGTTTGCCATCTTAACTAAAGGCAAATCACGGTAGGACTGATTTGCTTTATTATACTTGGCCTGATTATTTGTATACAGTGCAGCAAGAATTATTAGTTTTTAAAATAGGCTTTTAAATTGGCTTTGATGGAACCAGTTTACTTGAAAGGTATTACTAGGATGCAAGCAATTAAAATCCATAGAAAGTGGGAAACTCTACAGGAAAAATTAGTATCTTTACTAATGGGAAAAAAGAAATAGTGGAGGAACCTATAGATGAAAAAAGACTTAAAAGACATATCAACCAATTGTGATATGTAGATCTTATTTGGATGCTTATATGACAAAAAAATGTATGAAACTCTCAGGAACATTTTTTTGTTTTTATTTTTGAAACAGAGTCTCACTCGGTCACCCAGGCTGGAGTGCAGTGGTGCAATCTGGGCTCACTGCCACCTCTGCCTCCCAGTTCAAGGGATTCTTCTGTCTTGGCCTCCCAAGTAGCTGGGATTACAGGTGCCTGCCACCATGTCCAACTAATTTTTGTATTTTTAGTAGAGACGAGGTTTCACTATGTTGACCAGGCTGGTCTCGAACTCCTGACTTCAAGTGATCTGCCTGCCTCAGCCTCCCAAAGTGTTAGGATTACAGGCGTGAGCCATCGCGCCCAGCCTCCTCAGGGACATTTGAATACTGTTGGATCTTTGATGATATTAAGGAATGATTGTCAACATTTCAGGTGTGTTAACTTTATTGTCATTATGCTTTAAAAAAGAGTCCTTATCATTTAGAGAAATATACAGAAATATTTATGGATAAAATAATATAACATCTAGGATTTGCTTCAAAATATTCAGAGGAAGAGAGGTTAAGTATGGATATAGATGCAACAAGGTTGGTCTGGAATTGATAGTTGTTCAAGCTAGATGATGAATACATGGCAGTTTTTGTGACGATTGCTTGACTTTTGTATGTGTTTAATATTTTACATAATAGGGTCAGGCACCGTGGCTCATGCCTGTAATCCCAGCACTTTGGGAGGCCGAGGTGGTCAGATCACCAGGTCAGGAGATCGAGACCATCCTAGCCAACATGGTGAAACCCCGTCTCTACTAAAAATACAAAAATTAGCCAGGCCTGGTGGTGTGCGCCTGTAGTCCCAGCTACTTGGGAAGCTGAGGCAAGAGAATCACTTGAACGTGGGAAGTGGAGGTTGCGGTGCGCCAAGATTACCCCATTGCATTCTAGCCTGGGCAACAGAGCGAGACTCCATCTCAAAAAAAAAAAATTCATAATAAAATTGGACTGGGTGCAGTGGTTCAACACTTTAGGAGGCCAAGTCAAGAGGATCTCTTGAGCCCAGGGGTTCAAGACCAGCCTGGGCAACATAGCAAGACCCTGTCTCTACTAAAAAATAATTATCTGAGCATAGTGGAACATACCTGTAGTCCCTGTTACTTGGGAGGCTGAGGTGGAAGGATTGCTTGAGCCTAGGAATTCAAGCTTGCAGTGAGCTATGACTGTACCAGTGCATTATAGCCTAGGTGACACAGCAAGACCCTGTCTCAAAAAAAAAAAAAAAAATTGCAAGTAAAAAAATAGTTTTAGGGGTCCAAAGTCAGAAAAGCCTGGATGTAAATTCCACTATAACTCTGTGACCCGGAATAAGTAGCTTAACTCCTCTGTTTCTTTACCTATAGTAATGGTCCCTACATCCTAGAGGATGAGTCCTTCATGGTCATCACATAAAGCTCTCTGAACACTCCCTGGCCCAGAATCTACACTCAGTAAAGGGTACCTCTTGTTACCATGATTGATTGAATTTTTTTTCCGATAAGTAAGGAAACAATGACTTATTTATTTCGATGGTCTTATCTTGAGGGGCTGGTCCTAGGTGAATATTGCCATAGCATCTGCTAAATGTTCCTGATCTGGCAGTAATAATAGAGGTGCTCCTAGAACCAATGATTTCTGGTGTGAAAGGGCAAGCTCTTTTCTGTAGGGCAAACCAATCAGTACTGTGGAGCCTAGGGATGCTGTTCCCTGTTAGTGCCCAAAATAAGACCGACCTAAAGAGTGAATGCAAATTGTGCCTAACAAGTTGGGCCATATTTGGACAAGAAGGATGATGCCTATCTCTAAACTGAAAGAAATAGAGAGGCTACAAGGAAGAAGTCATAAAATAGAGGGTGATAGGGTGATGCAGGGAAAGGTAAAATCATTCAGGATCTAAACCATTCACCAGGTGGAGTGTCAGAAGTTTCTTTTTATTTGGTGTTGATTGCAGGTCAGGTCTGGGTTGAGACTTTACAAATACATTCTAAGATGAAGTATTTCCACAGAAGTCTAAGCTCATCCATTTGTGTGCTTCTGTTCAGAGAACCACTACTTGACTTGCCCAACACTTGGGCAGGGGGAGGTATTATACTCTACTCAAGCCTGGCAGCCTTCTGTAAACCTGTTGCACCCTCTCTCAAAACTTATTTTTCCCATATCCCATTCTCTCATGCTTTTGCTGTCTATTAGCTGCTCTGTTATATTCCATCAGATATTAATAATTGGTAATGACTGAATGTCATGTCTGCCAGAACTATTTGCGTTTTAGCAATAAATTCCAAAAGATGAATGCCTCAAACTCAGAATAATTACTTTTTAATTTTTTGAGACAGGGTCTAGTTTTGTCACCCAGGCTGTAGCACAGTGGGGCCATCACAGCTCACTGCAACCTCGAACTCCTGGGCTCAAGCTATCCTTCTGCCTCGGCCTCTCAGGTAGCCAGGACTATTGTTTTTGTAGAGTCAGGGTCTCACTCTGTTGCTCAGGCTGGTCTTGAATGGGCTGAAGCAATCCTCCACTTTGGCCTCCCAAAGTGCTGGGAATACAGGTGTGAGCCACCGCACCTGGCCCTAGGGTAATTATTTTTAATGGAATTTTGAATACTATGGCAGTCCAAGTGAAAAAGAAAAGTATTTAAAAGCTAGAGACCATTTCTCTGTACTCCACACATTATGCCCTATTTTGTTTAAAATTAATGTTCAAACACTGACAATGCTGTGAGCAATATGGGCTCAGATAGCCAACCATTCTAGTTTCCCAGGATTGATGGGGTTCCTGAAACAAGATGTTTTCTGGAAAGTTCCAGCCAAAGGAGAATGAGCTGGTGGCCTTAAAATGGCAAACGAAGGATCTAAGTACAATAGAGCAATTTGAGGGTATTGTGTATAGTACCCAAGAAAATTTTCCTTGGCTCCTTAGCCTGAAGGCATCGCCATAAGTGTTTTCTGGGGAGGACTCATAGAGGAACAGGGTTAGGGCCAGTGGGGTAGGGGGTTGAAGTAAGAGAAATGTTGACATTTGCATTCACTCATATATGTGGTGTCATTTGCTTTGTAACCATGAGATAAGACAAGAGTTTTTGGTGGTGAGAAGGGCTAGAAGTGGATAAGAGGAGCTCTAAGGTGATAATATGGCATGAATTTCCTTTCCGGACCTTTAACTTGCATGATTAAACAAATGAGCACAATACATTGCTGGACCTGCCTAAGGGAGATTTTGAGAGACTGAGCAAAAGCTCAGCTGTTTTCAAAGCCCCAGTGACAGAGTATGGCACAGAGTTGGGGAGGACACCCTGTTAATCCAAAACCATTTGGGCATCTCAAAGATTGAAAGCTTTGGGAGGAGAGATAGAAAGCACTGTTAGCATGTACACTGGCATTTCATGATGGACATGAAGCAGTTAGATTTCTACAGGTAATCTTGCACATAGAAGACATGGAGAAATTGAAACTGGAACAGCATAGGAGAAGCACGGCGGGACCCCCAGAAATAAGTGGTATGGGTTGGGCATGGTGGCCCACGTCTGTAATCCCAGCACTTTGGGAGGCTGAGGTGGGTGGATCACCTAAGGTCAGGAGTTTGAGAGCAGCTTGACCAACATGGTGAAACCCAGTCTCTACTAAAAATACAAAATTAGTCGGGCGTGGTGGCACATGCCTGTAATCCCAGCTACTCAGGAGGCTGAGGCAGGAGAATTGCTTGAACCTGGGAGGCGGAGGTTGTGGTGAGCCAAGATCACACCGTTCCACACCAGGCTGAGCAACAAGAGCAAAACTCTGTCTCAAAAAGAAAGAAAGAAAAAAAAAGAGGTATGGGTTGGGGCACCTCAAAGTAGGGTGTGGTTTTACTATTACACAGGTGCTTACTTAATAGGCATATACAAATTACTAAGAGCAAAAGGTAAAATAGTCTACTTTTCTGGAATAAGTAATAGTATCCTCCAGAGGCCAGTCTTAGGGACGCTTTTGATAATTTAGAGTTGAGATTTCTATGCAGAGAGAGACAGATAAGGCAATTCCTCTGAGCAATCTCTTCCTGGACTCCAATAGATTCCCTATACAGAGAATTACTATGACTTGTTGATTCTTGACCAGGAAAGGTCCTTTACTTTTGGTTCTTAGCAGGTTAAATTTGGAAAGGACCCCCAAAAAACCAATGATAAATGCAGGAGGTTGGTGTAGACCTACATAAACAGTGTTCAGAAGGCCAAACACCAGATGTAGACCTGAGGCTTTCAAGAAATGGTAAGAGCAACATAAAGAATTTTTACAAAGTTTTGTTAAGAGCAAGAAGACAATTGAGAAAGGGGTACAATTGATATTGACATACTGATGAAGATAAAGATAGAGCAGAACTACTCTGTTCTCACTTTGTACCTATATTATTTTGTCAAGGAGAAATTTGCATTCTGCACAGTCTAGGCCAGTGCTTTTGGAACTTTAATATGCATATATATCATCTAGGGATTTTGTTAAAATGAGATTGTGATTTGGTAGGTCTGGGTAGAGCACAATAATTGGCACTTCTCAACAGGCTCCCAGGTAATGCTTCTGTTGGTCCTCAAACCATACTTTGAATAGCAAGAGTTTAGGCCAAATATTGATAAAGAAGAAAATCCAGGGTATGTAAAATGGCTGTCAAAAGAGTATTTCATTGCTTTAACCAGGTTCAGGTGTCTGGACAAATTATATCTCTCAGCGTATTGAAAGAACTTGCAAATGAGACCTCTAAACCACTCTTGGGGATAATTTTATTTTCATCAATTTGGAGAATATGCAGGGGGGTTGTTAGAAGCCTGAAGATGGGCAAATGTGATCATGGATTTCAAAAAGGAAATAATAGAGGAAGCGTAAATGGACAGATCAATAAGCTTGATGTTGATTCCAGGAGACAATCTAAAGTAGATTATTTTAAAAGGATAGTTTATGTTCACTGGACCCCGTGTGATTTCACTGGGAATGAAACCTGTCAGACTAGTTTCACTATCTTTAATAGGTTCACTACAGTGATAGGTCAGGGTAGTGTAGCAGATAGAGAGAACAAGTGAAATTTGGCAAAGCACTACCTGAGGATTTTTATGATATTTGCAAAGCAGCACAATAAGGACTCACTGCGAGAATAATTAGGGGGTTAGTAGCTAGTTGACCAAGTCTGTCCCAAGGGCCCTGATAATGATTAATGGCTCTCAAAAGAACAGTCTCCAGGCTTGTTACAAGTCTTTATTATTGGCCTGATCTACTTCAGCAATTTTATCAATGGCTAAAATCAGTGATTCTCATATCTTGGGAGCAGGAGATGATTGTTAAAATATAGGTTCCAAATCTCCAATCCTGGGCTCTCATTCAGCAGGTCTAGATCCGGACATAGTAATCTATGGCTTAAATTATTTCAAGATAATGCTAAGGAAGGTACTCTGCAGGCTCAATATGAAAAACACAAAAAAAACAAAAAAAACCTCATGAATAGGAATGAACACAAGCAGCTCAAAACACAAGCGGCTCTTTAAAAAGTGTATATTTAGAGTTTCCCAATTGCTTAAGGGATAGTAAAGCCAAGGGTAATATTTCCTTAGAGACAGGAGCCCCATACCCTAAGGCTACCCATTTTCTTGATTCTGAATGAGACTAAGAGTGTGAAAATATTTTTACCTTTGATCTACATTGTTTTAATTAATTATTTTTTAAAGTTTAGGACTTCTGCTTTTGGGAAAGTGGAGGACACATATCTTTTGCTATTTTCCCGCTAAGTATAACTAAAACTCTTGTTATTGTATGTAAAACAAACATAAGAAGACTCTGAAAGGTGAAGAGAAGGCAGACCACCTAAGAATGTTGGGAGCCATGAAATGATATAGTGGTGAGTTTCTTGGGTGGTTATTTAGTTATACTTTTTAAATTTTGCCTCATATATCCTAGACCTGGCCTAAAGAAGGCAGCAACCCAGAACTGCAGAGGCTGACAATCCAGAAATGTCAATGAGTGTAGACAAAAAAGGCCCCAAGGAAAATCTGTGTTCTGTAGCCTAAAGACCAAAACGAAGCAGTCTGGCAATGACTACTCTGCTCTAGCCAAACAGTACAGAAAAATTGCAGCAACACCCCTATCCATACCAGCAAAGACCTAGTGGGAAGCCTACACTTCCACCCACATGAGGTTATATAAGAAGGCCTCCTAACCCTCCTGCCAGGTGCTGTCAGAGGAGGCCTAGAAGAGAGTCAGGACTTTAGCCATTTCCTGGGAGTAACAGAGTCTCCTCCACTTATGTCAGTAGAAGCCACGTGGAGAACATTAAGAAGCCTTCCTATACCTCTCCACCAGGTATCAGTGGAGCCTGAATTGGGAGCTGGAACTCCTACCCCCACTCAGCAGCCCCTCCTCAGGTATGAAAGGAGGCCAAGGGTGTAACCTGGACTTTCACTACCACCTGGGAGTAACGTGGGTGCATCTATTTCCCCAACAGCACAGTGTCACAGGAAGCTAGCAAAAATGGAAAGTTTAAATAAGATCCAGGCTCTTATAGTATGCCCAGAATGTCAAGGTTTCAATACAAAATAATTCATCATACCAAGAACCAGGAAAATCTCAAACTGATTGAATAAAGACAATGAATAGATGCTATATTAGTTTCTGAAGGCGGCCATAACAAAGTGCCATAAACTGGGTGGGTTGAAAACAACAGAATGTATTGTTTCACAATTTTGGGCCTAGAAATCATGCTACCTCTGAAACCCACAGTGAAGAATTCTTCCTTGACTCTTTCTAGTTTTCAGTAGTGGCCATGAATCCTTGGCATTCCTTGGCTCACAGCTGTATCACTCCAGTCTCTCTTCTGTCATCACATAGCATTCTCACTATGTGTCTGTGTCTCAGTTACCTTTACTTATTCTTCTTCCGATGTCAATAAAGACATTGGTCATATTGGATTAGGACCCATGCTAATGACTTCATCTTAATTTGATTACATCTGTAAAGATCCTATTCCCAAATAAAGTCATTCACAGGAACTGGCATTAACTCAACATGTCTTTTTATTTGGGGAAACATCCCTTAATAGATACCAACACTGAGAATGCAGAAGTGTTAGAATTATCTGACAAATATTTTAAAGCCACCATGATAAAAATGATTCAACAAGAAAATGGAACATGCTTGAAACAAATGAAAAAATAGTATCATCAAAGAAACAGAAAATATAAAGAAAAGCAAAATAGATATTTCAGAGCTGAAAAAATACAATCACTACATAGAAAAGTTAGTGGACAGGCTTAATAGCAGAATGGATGTGACAAAGGGGAACAATCAATGAACTGGAAGATAGAACAATAGAAATTACCCAATCTGAGCAACGGAGAGAGAAAATAGATTTTAAAAATAAACAAACCTCAGAGACCTGTGAGACCATAACAAAAGGACTAATGTTTATGTTGTCACAGGAGAGCAGAAAGAGAGTTGGGATTGAAAAGTACTCAAAGAAATAATGACTGAAGGTTGGGAGCGGTGGCTCATGCCTATAATCCCAGCACTTTGGGAGGCCGAGGCAGGTGGGTCACGAGAGCAGGAGATTGAGACCATCCTGGCCATCATGGTGAAACCCTGTCTCTACTAAAAATACAAAAATTAGCCAGGTGTGGTGGCATGCGCCTGTAGTTCCAGCTACTCGGAGGCTTAGGCAGGAGAACTGCTTGAACCCTGGAGGCAGAGGTTGCAGTGAGCTGAGATTGCACCACTGCACTCAAGCCTGGGCAACAGAGTGACACTCTATTTCAAAAAAAAAAAAAAAGAAAAAAAAAAAAAAAAAGAAAGAAATAATGACTGAAAACTTCCCAAGTTTGGCAAGAGACATAAACCTACAGATTCATGAAGCCAAGCAAATCTCAAAGAGGATATACCCAAAGAAATCCATGACGACATATCATAATTAAACTTCTGAAAACTAAAGACAAAGAAAAAAATTCCTGAAAACAGCTGGAAAAAAATGATATCTTACCTATAGGGGGAAAACTATTTGAATGACGGAAGATTTCACATCAGATGCCATGGAAGGCAGAAGAAACTGGCACAATATTTTTAAAGTGCTGAAAGAAAAGAACTGTCAAGCCAGCATCCTATACCTAGCAAAAGCATCCTTCAGGAATGAAGGGAATATTGACACATGTTCAGATAAAGGAAAACTTAGAATTTGTTAGCAACAGACCAGCCATTAAAGAATGGCTAATGGAATTGCTTTAAACAGAAAGGAGATGATGGAAGAAACCTTGGAATATCAGGAAGGAAGGAAGAAAAACAGCAAGCAAAAATATGGGTAAATAAAATGGACTTTTCCACTTGAGTTTTCTAAATTAGTTTGATAGTTGAAGCCATAATTGTGTACTGTCTGACATGATTCTAAATTTATGTACAGGAAATATTTAAGGCAATTATAAATGGGAGAGGAAAAAGAAATGTAAAGGGAGGCAAGGTTCTTACACTTCATACAAACTGGTAAATTGATGACACCAGTAGCATGGGTCATAAGTTGTGTATATGTAATATAATACATAGAGCAATCACTAATACAAAGAAACATACCCAAAACACAACTACAGATAAATCAGAATGGATTTCTAAAAAATATTCAAGTAACCCACAGGAAGGCAATAAAAAGAAAATAAAAAATGAAAAACAGAAAGAACAAACAACTTTAAAAACTAAATGGCAGGCTTAAGCTCTAACATATCAATAATTACATTAAATGTAAACACTCTAAATATAACAACTAAAGAGACAGACAGAGATGGGCAAGGTGGATTAAAAAACATGGCCAGAGCAAGATATCAGAACAGGACTTTCTAGTACTCATCTCCTACACAGAATCATCAATTGAACAATTATCCACATGCAAAAATACTTTCACATTAGTTAAGGAAACCAGGTGAGAGATTACCGCATCTAGGTGTAGCATAGAAATAAAGAAAAGACATATAAAGAGGGTAGAAAGGACAATTTTACATTATGCATGTCATCTCTCCCCTACCTCAAGCAGCACAGTGTGAAGAGAGAGATTCTCCATGTGGGAGGAGGAGAGAAAAGTGAACACAGGATTTTGCCTTGGACCCTAAAACTAGGCCCATTCCAGTAAAACACAGCATGGAACAGACCCCCATGTCCCCAGACTCAGACTGGTCTCCTGCAGACTGTGCTCTAAGCCCACCCTAGTGCCAGGTAGGATCCCACAGCCCCAACTCCAGGCCTGCCTGGTGGAATTGGTCAACCCCAGCAGTCCCAGACCTCAGACTGGACCCAGCACTAGGCCTGCCCCAGCACCAGGTCAGCCACAGACTCAGACTCTAGGCCTGCTCCAAGGATAGGCCAGCCCCACAGCCCTGGGCTCCAGACCACCCCCAGCACTGTGCTAGCCCCTATAGCCCTAGTCATCATACCAGTACCCAGAGACAGATCCAGTCTCTAGGCTGGCCCCTGAAGATACTGGATCAGGCCCACTCAGCCTCAGGCCGGCCCCTGTGGCCTTAGGCTCCAGGCCTGCCCCAGGTCTCAGACCAACCCAGAGTCAGGTTAGCCCACATAGGCCCAGACTTTAAACCCACCTTAATGCAAGTTAGCATCCCTGGCCTCAGGCACCAGGCTGGTACCCAAGGACACAGACTCCAGCAGCAGAATATACACAGGTGCACATGGAACATTCTCCAGGAGAGATCACATGTTAGGCCACAAACCAAGTCTTAACAAACTTGAGAAAACTGAGATCATATCAAGTCTTTTTTGCCACGGTGGTATAAAACTAGAAATTAACCACAGGAGGAATTTTGGAAAATTTATTAATACATGGAATTTAAAAACATGCTCATGAACATCCAATGGGTCAAAGGAGAAAGTAAATGGGAAATTAAAAAATATATTGAGACAAACGAACTGGACCAAAACTTATAGAGTACAGCAAAGGTAGTTCTAAGGGGGAAGTTTATTGCAATAAACACCTATATCAGCAAAGAATAAAGATCTCAAATAAACAACCTAATGTTACACCTGAAGGAACTAGTAAACTAGAAACTAGTTTGCTTCCCCTTCACCTTTCGCCATGATTATAAGTTTCCTGAGGCCTACCCAGCCATGGCTCCTGTACAGCCTGGAGAACTGTGAGTCAATTAAACCTCTCTTCTTTATAAAGTCTCAGGTAGTTCTTTATAGCAGTGTGAGAATGAACTAATATATGCTGACCCCTTGACTGTAAAACTTTTGGCTAGCAAACTATCCCCAAAGTCAGTAGAAGGAAGGAAATAACAAAGATCAGAGCAGAAATAAATGAAATAGAGGCTAGAAAAACAATAGAAAAGTATAATGATAAATAGACAATTCTGAAAGAAGATATACAAATGGCCAACAAACATGAAAAAATGCTCAACATCACTAATGATCAGGGAAATGCAAATCAAAATCACAATATGATACCACCTTACTCCTGCAAGAATGGCCATAATCAAAACATAAAAAAAAAAAACAGTAGATGTTGGCATGGATGTGGTGAACAGGGAACACTTCTACACTGCTGGTGAGAATGTAAACTAGTACAATCACTATAGAAAACAGTGTGGAGATTCCTTAGAGAACTAAAAGTAGAACTGCCATTTGATCCAGCAATCCCACTACTGGATATCTACCCAGAGGAAAAGAAGTCATTATTCGAAAAAGACAGTTGCACACGCATGTTTATAGCAGCACAATTCACAATTGCAAAATCGTGGAACCAACCCAAATGCCCATCAATCAACGAGTGGATAAAGAAACTGTACTATATACATATATATATATATATATATACACACACACACTACATATATATATAGTCCATCATATATATATATATATATAATATGATGGAGATACTATGCAGCCATAAAAAGGAATGAATTAACAGCATTTGCAGGTCCTGTGCTATATGCTGACTGAATCTACCCACAAGTAACGTACATCTAATAGGAAGACAACTAATGTTAATACAGAGAAACATATGCCAAGAGCCATAAGAACAATATAGAAAATATGGTATGTTTTGTAAGCATTCATTGTATGACATGCAAAAAAGAAAAAAAAAGAAAATATGCTATGAATTCAGATCTGTTTCACTTCCATCCATCTTCCAGGAATCAACAGGCTAGACATGAGGCTTTGCCAGAGAGCTTTTTCAAAGCTCACATTCTAAGTTGCCATCATGTCTGTATTAATTTCCTATTGCCACTCTAATAAACTAACACAAATTTAGTGGCTTAAAACAATACAGACTTCCTATCCCACAGTTCTGGAGGCCAAAAGTTTTACAATCAAGGTGTTAGCATGTATTAATTCATTCTCGCATTGCTATAAAGAACTACCTGAGACTTTATAAGAAGAGAGGTTTAATTGACTCACAGTTCTGCAGGCTGTACAGGAGCCATGGCTGGGTAGACCTCAGGAAGCTTATAATCACAACGAAAGGTGAAGGGGAAGCAAGCACATCTTCATATGGTGACAGGAGAGCGAGCGAAAGGGGAGGTGCTACACAGTTATAACAACCAGATCTTGTCAGAACTCAGTATCATGAGAACAGCAAGGGAGAAATCCACCCCTATGATCCAATCACCTTCCACCAGGTCCCTCCCCAAACACTGGGGATTACAATTCAACATGAGATTTGACCAGAGACACAGAGCCAAGCCATATCACAGCAGGACTGTGTTCCTTCTAGAGGTTCTAAGGGAGAATTTGTTTTCTTGCCTTTTCCAACTTCCAGAGGCCATCTGAATTTCTTGCTTGTGACTCTTTTCTCCACCTTCAGAGCACATCAATCACTGCAACCTTTGCTTCTGTCGTCACATCTTCCCTGACTTTGATCCTCCTGCCTCCCTCTTACAGGGACCCCTGTGATTGTGCTGGGCCCATCTGGATAATCCAGGATAATCTTCCCATCTCAGGATCCTTAACTAATCACATCTGCAAAGTCCTTTTTGCCATGTAAGGTAACATAGTCACAGGTTCTGGGGGATTCAGACATAGAGATCTTTAAGGATTCATTATTCTGTCTACCACAATTTCCTATCTCTCTATCCTGGAGAAGCCCTTTTCTTAATCATCTACAGATTCCCTTCCCTGTGGCATCTTCTGTTTATATTCACTGTATGGTTACATAAAAAACTTTTGGTTTTTCAATTTGTTGTATTTGTTTTGCTTTTAGTCAGAAGCCCATCAGGATGAAAGGGACTGTCTCAGTCTTCAGTGGTATCGAGTTCTCTATCCTTGAATGTAAACTAGCAGACCCTGAGGGGGGGTTCCTTTCAGTCCTGAGATATCTCCGTCTCATTCACAGTAGAATTTCAGGAATGGAGCTGGCTAAATGTGTTATCTCAGAGATATCTGCTCTTAAAGAGGGACTCCAACAGATCTGATGCCTTAATACATTCTTCCAAAGGCCAGTTATTCACAAACTGCCTAAGAGTTTTGCTATGTCCCTTCAAGCTCTTCTGTACGTTAGCTAACAATTTTCTTTTGTTTATATTTTAAAATTGCAATTATATCTGAAAAATTAGGTATTAGGTGTACTAGTTACCTTCTTCTAATAAATGTTAAACACAAAACTATGAAAATCCCCTTATGCAGCCATCAAAAACGATGAGTTCGTGTCCTTTGTAGGGACATGGATGAACCTGAAACCATCATTCTCAGCAAACTGACACAAGAACAGAAAATCAAACACCGCATGTTCTCACTCATAGGCGGGTGTTGAACAATGGGAACACATGGACACAGGGAGGGGAGTATCACACACTGGGGTCTGTTGGGGGAAAAGGGGAGGGATAGTGGGGGGGGGGGGTGGGGAGTTGGGGGAGGGATAGCATGGGGAGAAATGCCAGATATAGGTGATGGGGGAGGAAGGGCAGCAAATCACACTGCCATGTGTGTACCTATGCAACAATCTCCATGTCTTCACATGTACCCCAAACCTAAAATGCAATAAAATAAATAAATAAATTAATTAATTAATTAATTTAAAAAAAAAAAAAGAAAAGAAAATCCCCTCAAGTGGTATAAGTGGTACATAAACCGTGCATGTTTTAGGGGAACACCTGAAAGTAATCTCATGCTAACACTTCAGGCAGCGTGGGAGAATGCAGGAGACACTTCCAGTTCACCCTAAAAATAAGAGTATCAGAGGACAATTGCCACAGACCCTCAAAACGCATCTACCCATCTACCTGCATTTTTGCCTGAACTCTGCCTTCCATCACATTTCTGTGGATGACCTATCTGTACAACCCTTCCACCTGTACTCTGGATCCCATTCTTTCTTACTACTTCGAGGTCATTGCTCTAGTAAGCTCCCTCTCCCATACACATAATCAAACTTTCCCTCTTACTGGGCAATTCCCATCAGCATATAAGCATGTTTTTCTTCCATAATAAAAAATCCTCTTGACTCCACTTTTTGTTCTAGCTAATGCACTCATTTCTCCACTCCTGTTTATAGCCAAGTTCTTTGAAAGAATTGTCTATACTTGCCAACTCCAATTTCTCTCTCCTCTTTCTCTCTTGAACAAATTCAAATTAGGTCATCACCCCAACCACTCCACGTAAACTGCTTTGTCAGGACCGTTATGTTACTAAATTCAATGGACTATCCTGTCATCATCATCTTACATGACCAAGCAGGAGCACCTGACATAGCTGATCACTCTCTCCCCTTGAAACACCTTCTTCACCTGGCTTCCAGGACAAGATACTCTCCTGGTTTGCCTCCTACCTCACTGGCTCCTGCTTCTCTGTCTCTATTGTTGTTTCCTTTTCATCTCCCCCAACCTCTAAACATTCCATGTTCTCCAGGGTTCATACCTCAGATCTCTTAACTATTAATATTACTTTTTTTGGAGGCCCCTTACAATCTCATAGCTTTAAATACCATCTATGTGTTGATGACATCATAACATACATCTCCAGTTCAGACCTCAGCCCTAAGCTCCAGATTCATATACCAAACTGCTTAATTGACAACTGCTCTTAGATGTTAGGGTAGACAGAATTTTAATATGGACACCATGATTCCTGTCCCTGGTGTACATGCCATGTATAATCCCCTTCCTTTGAGTGAGGGTGAAATCTGTGAATATGATGGATGTCACTCTGGTGATTAGATTGTTACATAGTAAAGGTAAAGAAATTTTTGTAGATGTAATTTAAGGTCCCTAATTATAAGTTAACTTTGAGCTAATCAAATGGAAAATTATCCAGGGCAAGCCTGAGTTAATCAGGTGAGGTTTTTTTTTTTTTTTTTCGGAGTCTAGCTCTGTCACCAGGCTGGAGTGCAGTGGCGTGATCTCAGCTCACTGCAACCTCCACCTCCCCGGTTCAAGCGATTCCCCTGCCTCAGCCTCCCAAGTAGCTGGGACTACAGGCGTGCGCCATCATGCCTGGCTAATTTTTTATATTTTAGTAGAGACAGGGTTTCATCATGTTGGCTAGGATGGTCTCGATCTCCTGACCTTGTGATCCACCTGCCTCAGCTTCCCAAAGTGCTGAGATTACAGGCGTGAGCCACCGCATCCGACCCAGGTGAGCTCTTTAAAAGGAAGTCTAGAGATCACAGATCTACTCTCTCTTGTTAGTTTAAAAGAAGCAAGTTTTCATGAATTCTACAGCTGCAAGGAAGCAAATTCCACTAACTATGTGAGCTTATAACGATATCCCTTTATAACACTATTCACCATCTCACATGTTGTTTTTATATGTAATTTGCTTATTGTCTGCTTCAGCCCCCGCCCCATGTAAATTTCCAAGGGGAAGGGATTTTTCTCTGTTTTATTCATTGATGAGATCCTCCAATGCTTTAAACAGTACCTGTCACATAGTAAATGCTAATAAATATTTGTTAGATGAATGAATAAATTAATTTTATTTACTGAGTTTTTCATGTTCCCCACAACCCTTTCCACTACTAACTACTGTCTCACCAAATTTCAGCATTACAAACTTCTATCCCTTTCATTGAGACATGAGTTCACTTTGCACTCTTAAAAATGACATCCTGAAAGATTAGTCCCACCTCTACTGAGGGAGTTTCAGGTACTCTAACCAGAAAGTTATTCTTGGCAGGTATCTTGGTTTGGGGGACCAGGTGGACCTGAATAGGAATGCTGGCTCTGCCATTTGGTAACTGTGTAAGACTTTAAATACACTGCTTCATTTCTCTGAGCCCCAGCTTCCCCCTCTGGAGAGTAAGAATGTTGTCTGCAGTCATAGGGTTTTTGGCAGGACTGAAAGCAGGCATGCATTTTTTATGCCAAGAACAGTTACTGGCATAAAGATGCTATCATACTATACACACAGCTCTGTAACTCGCTATCACTGTGGTTTTGTACATCTATCTTTACATCCTGGTATTTTAATTTCTATAGGATAGATTCCCAAAGTGTATGTGCTTTAAAAAAGTTAAATGGTGCTGGATTATTTTCCAAAAAGATTTTAACAATTCATACTCTTTGTGTGTGTATGTAGCAGGTTCTTACTCTGTGCCCAGGCTGGAGCGCAGTGGCACGATCTTGGCTCACTGCAACTTCTGCCTCCCGGGGTTCAAGAGATTCTCCTGCCTCAGTCTCCTGAGTAGCAGGGATTATGGGCTTGTGCCACCATGCCTGGTTAATGTTTGTATTTTTGGTAGAGTTAAGGTTTCACCATGTTGCCCAGCTGGTCTCAAACTCCTGGCCTCAAGTAATCCATTCGCTTCAGTCTCCCAAAGTGCTGGGATTACAGGCATGAACCATTGCACCCAGCCCATAATCTTAACAACTATGTATGAGAAAGCCTGTTTCCCCGATGCTTACCAGTAGTGGATGTTATCAGTGCTTCTCATTTTTGCTGATGAAAATAGTAAATAGAAAAATGGTATCTTGTTGTGTTGATTTCCATTTCCTTTATCATTTTTAAATATAAATATATTTTAATATTTATATTCATTTGCATGTCTCCTTCTGTGACTTACTTTCCTTTGTCCAATCTTCTTTGGGGGTCATTATGTGTTCTTATCAATTTATAGGTTGAGAGTATGAAGAGTGACTGCTAAGGGCTACAAATTCTCTTTGGGGTGATAAAAATGATCTAAAATTAGATTGTGGTGATAGTTTAATAACTGTAAATGTATCAAAAACCTTCAAATTGTACACTTTAAATAAATGAATTCTATGGCATGCAAATTATCTCAGAAAACTGTTACAAATGAAAAAATGTTTGAAAAGATGATTTTTGAAAGAGTAATTTTCATGGCTGCATACAATTCCCTTTAATGGAGTTATATTTTATTTAAGCACCCTCAATTGTTTCTAATTATTTTCAATGTTTTACTGTTATAAAAATTGTGATGGTGGCCAGATGTGTGGCTCATGCCTATAATCTCAACACTTTGGGAGGCTGAGGTGGGAGGATTACTTGAAGCTAGGAGTTTGAGACCAGTGTGGGTAACATAGCAAGACCCTGTTGCTACCCAAAAACATTTTTTTAAAAATTAGCCAGGCATGGTGACACTGCCTGTAGTTCCAGCTATTCAGGAGGCTGAGGTGGGAGGATCTCCTGAGCCCAGGAGTTTGAGGTCACAGTGAGTTAGGATCACTCCACTACACCACAGCCTGGGCAACAGAGTGAGACATTGTCTCTAAAAAAAAAAAAAAGAAAAAAAAGGAAAAAAGTGATTAATTTCTTTGTACATGAATCTCTGCTTTTTCTTAGGATATATTATTAGAATAGGAATTACTGGGGGGAAGACTGGTTTTTAAGGGGGAGACACGATTTTTTTCTTGTTTTTTTTTTCCCTGGTGTTGTTCCCAAAATGGAGGTATAATTTCTAATAAAAAATGTAAAAGTAGTTGACAATGATTCCATGTCAATCTGATTATTTTGGAGTTTTCTCATTAAGTTCAGAATGCCATATTCAGCATTTCAAAATTGTTGTTGACCTGGTCCCTCCTATTACGGTGACACCAAATAACACTATAGTTGGTGACAGATAACATGTTTAATTATCATTACACAAATTTATAAAATTCATTTCTCTCCTTGTCATTAGTTGTTTAACTTACAGACTGATTACTAGAAAAACAGGATGAGAAGCTGCCTTGCTTTCCCTGGTTCAAATCCATGGAGATTATGGGCTAATTTTAGCACAGTTTTAGGCAAAAGCAGGAAGCAATGCCTATGTGGTTTCTCTGCTACAGTTTCATACCACCTTCACATCTTGCTAACATACACTGGAGAAAATACAATAATAATAAAAGTAATAATAATGATAGGTACCATTGACTGATAATCATAAGGTCCTTCTTTACAGAAAGGAACCTATCTCTTGGTTAGTTTTCCTAAATACTAAGAAAGAAATTCATCCAGAAGGAATGCGAAGGAAGAGTTTATATCTCCTACCTGTTCTCTAGACCCACCCCCCAAGCCAAGCCCTTTCCATCATCAAATCTTCAGATTTAGCCAGGCAAATTGATTAATGATGGCTGATTCACTGATTTCCAGGACATTAGCAATGCTTGAGAAAGAGGCTCAGTGTTGTCATGGGGAGTTGATTGACTTTGGAATAAGAATCCTGAGTTTGGCTGGGCTCGATGGCTCATGCCTGTAATTCTCGCATTTTGGGAGGCTGAGGCAGGCAGATTGCTTGAGGTCAGGAGTTCAAAACCAGTCTGGCCAACATGGTGAAACCCTATCTCCACTAAAAATACAAAAATTGCCAGGTGTGGTGGTACATGCCTGTAATCTCAGCTACTTGGGAGGCTGAGGCAGGAGAATTGGTTCGGGAGGCAGAGGGTGCAGTGAGCCGAGATTGTACCACTGCACTCCAGCCTGGGTGACAGAGTGAGACTCTGTCTCAAAAAAAAAAAAAAAATCTGGGTTTTAGTTCTGACTCTGCCATTAACCTGTTATATGTCTCTGGGCAAATCATATGTCCTATCTGGATCTAAGTTTCCTATCTCAAGTTGATTTCTAAGGGCCTTTTCAAGTCTCACATGCTATGGTTTTAAGGAAAGACTCTCATTAGAAGTCTTCCATCAAAAAGTAAGGCAGGGAACACACTTGAGAGTTGAAGTCGGAGGAAAGAAACTGAGTCATATGAGAAACCTATTATAATCTAGGTTATTTTAAGTTAGATTCTTAAGATTATCATGAAAAAATATGCATTTGAGGTTGCACAACTCTTTACATTTGCTAAAAATCATAGAACTGTACATGTATAATGGTGGATTTTGTGGTATATAAATTACACCTCAATAAAGCCATTAAAATATACATTTGATTGTCATTTTATCACCAAATAATCATCGGCAGGGTGTATAAAATCATGTGAATTGAGAATCTGCTGATTTATACACAGGCATGAAGATGAGTGAGAGCAAAGGGATGTGTTAATAATCTTGGGAGTTTTGTTGGTTCAGAGAGCTCCTGGGCTCCAGGGAAATTGATGGAGCTAAAATGTCATTGTTGCATAGGAGGTAACTATTGATTTCACTGACAAACCCTGTAATTACGGAATACAATGCCTAGTTACATTAATTAGAAGTGAGTGAGAGAGTGCAGCTGGAGGCCATGCTAGCAAGGAGAGAGGGAAAAGTGGAGATGAGTCTTCTCTGAGATGGCCTGAAGCATGCAGGGAGTGAAAAGAGGCGAGCTGAAAAGTAGGGCGGAGGCTGGGACCGGTTTGAAGGTCTCTATGAGAAAGGCATAATACTTACTACTAAGGATTGCATATAGATTCAATAAAATTACATATTAAAAATTATTTAAAAATTTTTAAAGCACTATGCAACTAAAATCATTTTTAACAGGCAATACCGGCCCTTGGTAAAAATGTAAATAATATGAAAAAATGATGTAAAGGGACAGACAGTGAAAAGTATATTTCTTCCCCACCTTTGTCACCCATTTACTCTCTACAGAAGTATCCACTATTTCATTTCAATTTCTCCAGAGAATATCCCTTCAGAGAAATTCTATTATGCTATCCACATACAAATTCATGTATATATATATGTGTATATATATATATATATACACATATATGTGTGTGTGTGTTTATGAATGTATTTTACATATGACAGATACTGTTCACACTGTTTTTTATTTGTATTTGTAATTACTTAACAATGTAGCTAGGAAAGCACTCCTTATCAGCACATGTTTATCTGCCTCATTCTTTTTTTTTTTTTTTTGAGACAGAGTCTCGTTCTGTCGCCCAGGCTAGAGTACAGTGGCATGATCTTGGCTCACTGCAACCTCTGCCTCTCGGGTTCAAGTGATTTTCCTGCCTCAGCCTCCTGAGTAGCTGGGATTACAGGTGTACACCACCACACCCGGATAATTTTTTATATTTTTGGTAGAGATGAGGTTTCACCATGTTGGCCAGGCTGGTCTCGAACTCCTGACCTCAAGTGATCTGCCCACCTCAGCTTCCCAAAGTGCTGGGATTACAGGTGTGAGCCACAGCGCCCAACCTGATCTGCCTCATTCTTTTCAAATATCTATATAGTATTTCCTTGTGCTGCTATTTATTTAACCAGTCATCTTTGGAGGACATTTAATTTATTTCAGTGGCATCTGGTTTACCGTCTTAAATTAAACTTGACCACTTAACAGCAAAACCAATTCTCAACATAGTGATGAAGGTGTTAGATTTTCTTTTTACTTAATATATCAATTTATTGCTATTTTAATTTTTCAGTAAGATTAATAATCTTAATATCCCCAAGACTTAAAAAAAAAAAAAAAAACGATTTTGATGATGCAATAAAGAGCTGCAGGGAAATTCAAGCACAATTCACTTCTGCAAAGCTGATTTGGCCTGGCTAAATATAGTCTGCTAGGCAGGCTTGGGCAGGGGTTTCAACATATTCAGGCTCCAATTTGGAAGGGGAACTTAAGCCTTCAAGAATACTTCTTTGAAAGAGAGAACCCAGAGAAGTAGTAGCATAGAGCGGAAAGATTTCTGGGCTGGGCTCGGTGGCTCACACCTATAATCTCAGCACTTTGGGAGGCTGAGCGGGCGGATCACTTGAGGTCAGAAGTTTGAGACCAGCTTGGCCAACATGGTGAAACCCTGTCTCTACTAAAAATACAAAAATTAGCTGGGCATGGTGGCAGGCACCAACTGTAATCCCAGCTACTTGGGAGGCTGAGGCAGAAGAATTGCTTGAACCCCAGAGGTGGAGGTTGCAGTGAGCCGAGATCATACCACTGTACTCCAGCCTAAGTGACAGAGGGAGATTCTGTCTCAAAAAAAAAAAAAAAAAAAAAAAAAAAAAAAAAGATTTCTGGGGCTGGAGTCAGAAGACTTGAGTTTCAGCCCCAGTTTTGTTACTAACTGGCTATGTGACCTTGGGTAAATCACCCCCTTAGGGGTTCAGTTTTCCCTCTTATGTTAAATAGGGGCAGAAATAGCAAACTCCTAATGCTGTTATATAGACTGGATGAGTAAAGAGAGTCACATAAAGTACCTTATAAATGTTAAGTATAAATATTACCCTAAGGGGCAGAGAGACATAAACCTCGAATAGCTTGAGCTCCAGGTAGAATAAAGACACATATGAGCACAGATTATAACCTGAAAGCTAAAAATCCTGAGAAGGTAGATTTTTATGAATCTGGAACTTAAAAAAGAGCAAAGTAACCCTTTTTGGAAAAGTTCCTATAGGTATACAGTTTAAATGCCCATCCTTGTCACAAGCTGTTGGAAAGCATATTCCTATAAATGCTTCCTTTTTCCCTCTTTATAGTTCTCTATATTACAACCCACTGACCAAGGATATAAGTCCCTAACTGTCAGTGAGCGTGAAAGAAGATTTGCATTTTTAAGGTGGAAATGCTCCCCTATTTAGATATGCCAGTTCAGGGAAACCCAACTGATTTTTTTTTATTGAATCATTTGACATTTCATTGAGAGGAGACCTAGAATTAGTGAAGGAAAAGGCAACCAGCAGCACCAAATGAGAGGAGAAAGAAAATGGAGAGGGAGGCCAGGCATGGTGGCTTACTCCTGTAATCCCAGCACTTTGGGAGTCCAAGGTGGGCAGATCACCTGAGGTCAGGAGTTTAAAATCAGCCTGGCCAACATGGTGAAACCCTGTCTCTACTAAAAGTACAAAAATTAGCAGGGTGTGCTGGTGCATGCCTGTAATCCCATGCCTTCCAGTCTCAAGTGATCCTCCCACCTAACCCTCCTGAGTAGCTGGGACCACAGGTACATGCCACCAGCCCAGCTAATTATTGTATTTTTGGTAGAGATGGGATTTCACCATGCTGCTCAGGCTGGTCTCAAACTCCTGAGCTCAAGCAATCCACCTGCCTTGGCTTCCCAAAGTGCTGGGACTACAGGCGTGAGCCACTGCACCCAGCCAAGTGTATCTTTTTATGTATGACAATTTACCCCAAAACTCAGCAGCTTAACACAATGCACATCTAGTATCTCAGTTTTTATGTGGCAGGAATCTGTGCATGGCTTAGCTGGGTGCCTCTGGCTCAGAGTCTCTCACAAAGCTAAAATCTGAAGCTTCAACTGAGGGAAGCTCTGCTTCCAAGCACACTCATGTGGTTGTTAGCAGGATTTATTTCTTCAAGCATTGTTGACTGAAGACCTCAGTTGCTTAATGGCTGTGGCCAGAAGCGTTCCTCAGCTTCTTCTCATGTGGCTCTCTCCACAGGGCAGCTAGCTTCCCTCAGCTAGTGAGAGGGAGGATGGGAGGGGGAGAGAGAGGGAGGAGTGGGTAGAGCAAGGGGGGTGGGAGGAGGAGAGAGAGAGAGAGAGACACTAGAAGCCAGAGTCATCTTATAACTGAATCTTGGAAGTAATATCGCATAACTTTTGCTGTATTCTGTCATTAGAAGTGATTCACTAAATCCAGTTCACACTCCAAGGGAGGTGATTCCACAAGTGCTTAAATACCAGGAGGCAGGGATCACCAAGGGCCATCTTAGAAAATTCCTGGCACAGTTACATAAAGGAGTATTGATAAAAATGAGTAAATACATTAAGAATGATGGAAGCTATCTTCTCATTGTCATAAATTATCACAAATGCAGAAAGAAGTAAACTAGAATGAACTCTGTGGTGTTGGATTGGATATATCAGAGTAAACTCATGGTTAGATAAATGATGGATGGGTGGATAGATAAAAATTGTGTGTGTGTGTGTGTGTGTGTGTGTGTGTGTGTATAAGTGTTTAAGCAAGGCCTCTGAGAGGCTCAGGGAGCAGCAACACACCAACAGCAATATATACACCTAGTGCTCGGCTATGGCTTCTAGATACCATTTCTACTAAGAGGAATCAGGGCTTCTCCAGGCTGATTTTGGGACTGCAGAAGAGAAAGTACAAGATGAGTCTAGAATATTTTGTGCCAGAAAGTAAGGAGGTGCTCGAAGAATGATGGAGACATGTCAAAGGGACATAGAAACCAGCTTAAAGGGGCTCCCAGTGACCAAATCTAGGACAATGATAATAATGGATTATAATACATTGAATAAAATAGGAAACCATAAGTCAATACTGGTATAAATAAATTAATGAATAAATTGAAAGTTTGACAAGGAATGGAATATTTACACAGTTTCAAAGTACTTCCCCAGAAGATATGTATTAATTACAAAGAATAACTTCACAGTGGAGAAACCTGGCACATACCACCTTAGTCAAGAGATTAAAATGACCATAATCAGTAGTAATAGGACACACTGAAATTATGCTCCACTTGACAGAATGCAATTAGAACCTAGTGTCACTTCTGTGATAGCCCTGACGAAGATGAGTAACCTAAATTTAATCATTGGGAAACATCAGATAAACTCAATTTGAGGTATATTCTCCAAAATAACTGGCCTGTAGTCTCCAAAAGTGCCTGAGTCTTAAAAGTCAACAAAAGACCAAGGAACTCTTCCAGACTGAAGGAGATGAGGGACACATGACAACTGAAAGCACTGCATGATTTTGAACTGAATCCTTTTGCTGTAATAGACCTTTTTTTTTTTTTGAGACTGAGTCATGCTCTGTCACATAGGCTGGAGTGCCATGGCACAATCTTGGCTCACGGCAACCTCCACCTCCTGGGTTCAAGCAATTCTCCTGCCTCAGCCTCCCGAGTAGCTGGGACTGCAGGGATGTGCCACCACGCTCAGCAAATTTTTGTATTTTTAGTAGAGGTGGGATTTCACCAGGTTGGCCAGAATGGTCTCGACCTCCTGACCTCGTGATCTGCCCTCCTCAGCCTCCCAAAGTGCTGGCGTGAGCCACCGCGCCTGGCCTGTAATAGCTCATTTTGAGACAACTGATGAAACTTAAATGGTACCTGGGGATTCAATGTTAGTTATCTAATAATGTAAATTTCCTGATTTTGATGGTTCCTTCATTCATGGTTAGATAGGAAAGTATCCTGGTCAGTTAAAAAAAAAAAAAAAAGGTAGACACTAAATTATTCAGGGGAAATGGGGCATTAGGGTGGCAAATCACTTTCAAATGGTTCAGGAAAAAAACAAACGAAGAAACCCAGAACAATCTATATTACACTTCCAACTTTTCTATAAGTTTGTGATCACTTTAAAATAATAATAGTAGTAGTACTAATAAAAAAATAATGAAAAGAATGTCATGATCATGAAAGTCAAAGAGTCTGAAGAGTTGTTTCAAGATGAAAGGCTAGATGTAAATGAAAAATGCAATATATAACCCTGAATTACATCACAGACCCCCTCCCCAAATTTCTTTTTGCTACAAATAACATTATCTGCACAACTGGAGAATTGTGAGTAAGGCCTGCAGGGTAGATAATAGAACTGTATCAATATTAACTTCCTGATGTTACTATTTGCACTGTGCTTATGTAAGAGAAGTTTTTCTTTTTCATAAATGCATCTAGGACAGAAGAGAAATATTTTGTTCCAAGAAATACATACGGAAGTATTTAAAGTTAAATGGACACCATAGCTAAACTTTACTCCCAAATGACTCAGAAAAATATGCGTATATATTATATAGAGAATATAATAAAACAAACTGACAAACTGTTAACAATTGGGGAAGGACATGTGTTCCTGCAACTTCTCTGTAAGTCTGAAATTATTTCACAATAAAAAGCTACAAAAATGGGGAGAAAAGCCAGATATAGGTGATGGGGAGGAAGGCAGCAAATCACACTGCCATGTGTGTACCTATGCAACAATCTTCCATGTTCTTCACATGTACCCCCAAACCTAAAATGCAATAAAAATAAAAAAAAATAAAAAAATAAAAAATAAAAAAAATAAAAATAAAAAGTTACAAAAATGTACATATCCTTTGTCCTCACAATTATCTTCCAAAAGGTACGCAACATGGATATAAAGATACTCATATGTGGATGTTCATTGCAGTATTGTTTGAAATAGCTGGAGATCAGGCTCAAACAAATTATTCATTGATAGGGGATTTTTCATACTATGAAACACTACGTAGCTGCTAAAAATAAGGAAAAAAATCACCTTACATTGATTAGAATAGCTACTATAAAAATAAACAGAAAGTAAGCATTGGCAAGGGTGTGGAGAAATTAGAACTTTTGTCTACTGTTGGTGGGAATGTAAAACAGTGCAACTGCTATAGAAAACAGTATGGAGGTTCCTCGAAACAAAAACAAAAACCCAGAGATGTCATATGATCCAGAAATTTCACTTCTGGGTATATATCCAAAAGAATTGAAAGCTCAAATAAACGAGCTGCCTTGTTTCAAAATAATGTTTTCTACTAGTTTCTGTTACATTCATTGATTTAACCAATTTTTTAAAATAAAGATAACAGAGTTACATTCCACAGTGACATAAATAAAGTAAACTAAAATTTCCACAAATAGTCTTTTTTTTTTTTTTTTTTTTTGATATGGAGTCTCGCCTCTGCCACCCAGGCTGTACAGTTGTGAGATGTTGACTCACTGCAACACCTGCCTCCTGGGTTCAAGTGATTCTTCTGCCTCAGCCTCCTGAGAAGCTGGAATTATAGGTGCATGCCACCACACCCAGCTCATTTTTGCATTTTTAGTAGACATGGAGTTTCACCATGTTGGCCAGGCTGGTCTTGAACTCCTGACCTCAAGTGATCCACCCGCCTCAGCCTCCCAAAGTGCTGGGATTACAGGCGTGAGCCACCGCGCTGGGCCCTTTTTTTTTTTTTTTTTGAGGCAGAGTCTCACTCTGTTGTCCAGAGTGAGGCAGGGGTGTGATGTCAGCTCACTGCAACCTCTGTCTCCTGGGTTCATGTGATTCTCCTGCCTCAGCCTCCTGAATAGCTGGGACCACCCGAGTAGTTGAGAACACAGGCGGGCGCCACAATGCCCAGATAATTTTTGTATTTTTTGGTTGAGACAGGGTTTTGCCACGTTGGCCAGGCTGGTCTCAAACTCCTGACCTCAAATCATCTGCCCGCTTCAATCTCCCAAAGTGCTAGAATTATAGGCGTGAGCCACTGCACTGGGCAGAAATTTTCACAAATAGTTTTAAAAGGTCAAATGAACTGGATGGGCTTTACAGCTGCCTTTCAATACAATTCTGTGCCTTAAGGTTGTACCCAGGGCTAATGATTTTTCCAAAGCACAACAGGTCAGGCACAGTAGCTCATGCCTGTAACCCCAGTACTTTGGGAAGCCGAGGCAGGCGAATCACTTGAGTATGAGACCAGCCTGGCCAACATAGTGGCCTAAAAATCTCTACTGAAAATACACACACACAAAAAGCCGGGAGTGGTGGCCTGTAATCCCAGCTACTCAAGAGGCTGAGACAGCAGAATTGCTTGAACCTGGGAGGGAGAGGTTGTAGTGAGCAGAGATTGCACCACTGCACTCCAGCCTGGGTGACTGAGCTACACTGTGTTTCAAAAATGAACAAAAAAGAAAACAAAGGACAACATTTGGAGACTGTACTTTTTGTTGTTTCTTAGGTAAGTTAATTTGTTTTTTCAGTGCTATCAGTAACATAGTAAATCAATACTATGTTACACTTTTCTAGCGCTGTATAACATGTATTTGTCCAGATTCAGAAGGAGGCTTACAGTAGATGAATGCCTTGCTACCTGATTCATTTCTAGTGTTGATTTCCAAAAGTCTAGAATAGGATGGCAGCATTTCAAATTATTGAACACTTGAATAATTTGCTTGGAATTTTTTTATTCACCTTAAAACTCAATAGTAAACAGACATTACTGATTTGGGGGTTATAAAGGATTTATGACAGCAAAAGTTAAAAATTTGTTTTCTTTCTAATACTTTGATTCTGTTGTCACTTTGTTTGAAAACTAATGATAATTTTCTGTCCTGTGTATGAATATGGGCCATAATAATATAATTGGGTATGTGCTATCAAATTTATATTCTCCAAGAAAAAGCCACATGAAATAAAAGAAACTGCTTAAGCCCCTTTTATTTTTATTTTGCAATATTAGAGGAAATTCTAAGCCATAATGCTTAGTGTTCTTTAAGTTTTATTTTTCTAAATTTTAATGGTGTCTTACACTTATGATGTATTTAACTTACATGAAAATGTAGATGTTTTTCGAATTTTAGTTTTCGTAAGGCTTTTCTAAATATAATTTAAGTAATAAAGAATTATTATAAGAGTAACAACTAGGATTAGAATTCTTTTTAGACTTCTATCTGTTCTGTTTGCTGATGACATCACTTAGAGTGACACTGTATTTCGAAAATACATATCAAATGATAGCATAACCGGGTAGTTGTTGCTAAGTATTTTGTGTAAATCTTAAAAAAATAGACTAATTTTTCTGATAATCTCTTTGTGTAATTGGTAAATTGAAGGGTTTTGTGCCACTTCAGGAAAGGCTTTTGATTAAAAGATGAAATTGAAGCATAATGTCACTGACATTTATTAAATGCTCACAATGTGCCAGTCTCTGGGTTAGGTGTTCCAAATACCAACGCTCAAAATAACATTGCAAAGGATTATTCTCATTGCGCAAATGAGAAAATAGTGGCCCAGAAAATGAAGTCACTTGCCCAAGCTGTGTTATAAACCTAATAAGTGGGAAAAAAAAGATTTTGAACTATGATTTTTTTTTTCCCAGACATTGGTAGTAATAGGTTTTCAAGTCAGTTTTGTTGGTGTTATTTCTATTTTTGTTTTTATTTTTAATTGTTGTTGCTTATGCCCAAAAATGAAATAAATGATATACATCTTCATGTATATTGTTTGAAACAAAAGCTCTGGAAATATACTAACAGAAATACAACTTATTGATAAGCTGAATTCCGTTTTACTTTTCCCAATAGCATTAGACAAGAAAATATTTCACTAAAGCAATTAAGGCACAAAATCATTAAGATTCAACAACAACAACAAAAAGCTTTAGATGATAAGTGAAGCATTTTTTCCTTTGTTATTACTTTAATATATCCCATTTGGAGCACTGGATAGCCTAAAATACAAATTAACATAATGATTAGCAGCATAGCATCTAGAACTAAATTGCTCAGGTTCAAATCTCAGCTCTTGTTTCTCAGTTGCTCATGTTAGGCATGTAGCTTAAACTTTCTGTGCCTCAGTTTCCTCATTTAAAAAATGGGGACCAAAATGGAATTTCTGTCATAGTTTTTTTAAATTAGTACTAAATACTTTTATACAGTTTGTATATGTAAAACCATTTTCATGGTGCCTAATACAATAAGGAATAGCTATTAATTTTACAGGTCAATTTATGTAACTGAAATGATTATGTATACCGCCTCAATGTACACACATTTGTTTTACATTGGATGGAATATAAGTAGTTTTAATTATATATTAAAACTATATTCTATAGAATGGGCCTTGTGATATGGAAGTCAAGAAAGTGAATGCTACCTGAGGGAGCTCCACCAAAGAAACCAAATGTCTATACAAGAGACGTGTCCATCCTGGTCTCCTCTGTGCAGAAGGGTCTATACTCAGGAGTGGGGTGGGGTGGGGTGTAAAGGATAGACTCAGTTCCTGCCTTTCACTTTCAAGAGATATAAAGGAATTAAATTCAGAAAAGAGCCTTGAACCCAGGTCTTTCGAGCAACAGAGCCTGGAGGAACGTGGCTGGAATTGTGTTCAAATTGTTGGACCACCATGGGCAGGAGGGACAAGGCTGGCTTTGCATGTCCTCAAAGGGGCAGAAGTGACCAGAGGACCGGTTTCACTCATCCTCAAGCCAGGAGGTCGGAGACCCGAATGGTGGTCCGTGGAGCCGGTGAGTCCTGGTCGTTGGAGTTGGCTAGCCTCCGAGAGCGGGCCCCAGAAACGGAAAAACACGGCGGGGATAGTCAGTCGATGGCCTTTGTGGTTCTTGCTCACCCTGTGATGTGTAAATTTGGCCAAGGGGGTGGCCAGTTCTCAGCAATCCCACTTAATGGATGAGGTGAACAATATCACCTCCCTCGTTAGTTATATACTCGTTTATTCTAAGGAAATAGGTCGAGTGGGGGGTTGGTAAGCCAGGTGAGTTTCAGCCTCTAAAGCACTAACTTCGTGGGGACTGGGGGTGGGTAGCCTGCGCAAAGCCTCGAAATCTTCGGGAGCAGAGGTGCATTGGGATAAACTCTGGCTTGGCCTTGGCAGCATGAGAGGGGTGGGGTTACTTGAAGGGCTTCCCCCAGAAGGCGATTGGCCCTGGAGAAATCACGGGGCGGGACTAGTCCATCATTGGTCCTGCCGGCAAGATAAGGGCGGGATGCGAGCGCGGCGGAGCCCATAGAGGGCAGTCCGCGCGCGGGCAAGCGAACCCGCAATCACGAGCCACTAGGCAGCCGAGGCGAGCTCGCCTCAGGGGGTCAAGGGCCTCACGGAGCGTTGGCACGGGGTCGCGCGCCTGCGTGGTTCGCTTAGATACGGCGAGGACGCTTCTGCGCGCGGTGAGTTCGACGCGAGCCATTCCACAACTGGCCTCGCGAGCGACAGTCGCGCGGGGCGACTGGGACTGTTGACGGTGGCGACTGAGGCGGTTGGAGGGAGGTGAAGACGGCGGCGTCGGGGTCGGCGGCAGCGGTAGCGCCAGCGGCAGCGGCGTCGGCGGCCGCAGTCCGGTTATCTCAGCGGATCCGGGAGTAGAGACGTAACGGTTCCTGAGGAAACGGTTCCCGGTAAATGCCCTCCACTCTGTCCTCAGAGAAGGCAGCCACGTTCCGCTGCGTCGCGGCCACTTGGCCGCCCGGGCCTGCCGGAGCTGTGGGTGCCTCTCGGACAGAGCCACGCTGGGCCCTCGGTGGGGATTGGGGGAGGAGCTGCCCAGAGCCCCGAGTTGCCCCGCTTGCCCCCTCAGAGTCACGTTTTCCAGAGTAACGCCTAGGCTCTTCAGGCCCACTCTGCTCTCCCCTCAGACCCCGCTGCGCTTCCTCAGGCGCCACAGCAGGGAGCACACCGCGACCCACCCGGGGGCACACCCAGGCCGCTGTCCCGCCAAGGCCGAGGCATTCCTCAGGGGCACGTTGGCAGTGACATCCCGCCGATGGGAACTGAAGGTGCCCTCTCCTGCTGGGTCGCTACGCCAAGGGCCGGTCATTAGCAGGTCTCTGCCGCCGCCGCCCCCTTGATAACTCTCGTCCTTGGCTTTAGGGACTTCTCAAGAGACTCTGAGTCTCAGCTTGAGGTTTCCAGCGCGGGTGGATTAAGACGGTTTTAATCTGACTGTGACTTGCTCACCCACAAGGCTTTCGGGATGCGACATCCTGAGCTTGGGTTGGTGGGCAGAGAGGTGAGGGGAAGAATACAGCTGGGGAGGCCCATGCTGTAGGACACGCATGCCATACCCGCACTCAGGGGGAAATCATAGTCATGGTCCTTGGGACCCGTGCCGCCTTTTGGGCTCTTGCTTTTTGCGTTTTTATTTAAAGTCGACCATTGCAGGAGGGGAGAACTTTCTATTGCTGCTGAGGGGTAATAAAACGTGTATTGGAACGCTGGGTGCCAGCATGGGAAACGGGTTACCCCTTGGGCCTGTTCTTGGTGTCTTTTCTAGACTGAGAATGTGACCTCAAACGTCATACCCATTTTGCCCCATTTTCCTGCCTACCTCTGATCTAACTTTGGAACCTCAGGCTTTTGAGAGTGTAAACTTGTACAGTGCAATTGGTGTGGCTCACTCTTCATGCTGAGAAAACCATTCTTTGGAAAAATATGTTGGGGGAGGGGCTTCACAAGAGACCCAAGTTGCCCCGTAACTCTCTCAAATTCTGGTTTTTTTGTTTGTTTGCCTTCTGAAGCATGTGATATTCCAGCAGTCACGTTTTTCTGTGCTCTGGTTTTTTTGGGGGAGGGGGAGAGAGGCCGGGGGGAGGCCTTCAAAGCATGTAGTAACTTGAAGCATGGGGTAACTTACATGAAAGCATTTTTTGCTTCAACCTTGTGGAGTACAGAGGAAAGTGACTAGTGGAATGGGCCTGCTGGCAAAGGTGCCCAGAGGATCCCCCGCTGCCACACGCATTAGGATGGATGGGGCTGATTTGAGGTGGAGTAACACTAGGTGGGAGGGGGGACAGGGCCTGCAGAGTCCATCTTGGCTTCTGTAGAGGCTTTCCATTTAGTCCCAGTCAAAGATTATACCTGCAGTGCGGGCTGTTGTCCAAGTTCCCATCATGTACTCACATGAAGAGAGTGGTCTTTGCTGGCTTTATGTGTCATCTCCACCCTCAGTAAGCAAGGTGAGGTATAGAGCATAGAGAACATGGAGGTGATAATGGTGGTGATGCGTGTGTGTGTGTGTGAGAGACTTACATTTTAAACAGTGAAGCAGCTGTCTGCCACTGAGACTGGCTACAGGTTTATCTTCCCAGCATGCATTCCTGCCTTTGCTAGAGACAGAGAGACTCTTACTGAGTTATTTTAGAGCCAGGGCGCTGGTAGTTGTCCAACTCTCTGATTCAGCGTACTCTTGGGTCTGTGGGTTCTATGTTATATCCAACATGCTCCTGGTACTTTAAGAAGCTATAAAACCAAGCTGTGGGCTGAGGCGGGCTAATGCCTGGGGCACAGTCGGAGCAAATGTGGACATCGTGGAATCCAGCAGCCCTGTGTTCTGAAGAGACAGCCTAAGGGCTGGAGCACTTCCAGAAGAAGAGGAAGGTCAGTGAAAGTTGAGTAGTCATAATAATAATGAGCATTTACTGAACACTTACTGGAAGTTAAGTACTTTACTTTCATCATTTTATTTTATTTTATTATTTATTTTTATGTATTTATTTTCTTCGAGATGGAGTTTTGCTCTTGTTGCCCAGGCTGGAGTGCAGTGGCACAATCTCAGCCCACTGCAGCCTCTGTCTCCCAGGTTCAAGCGATTCTCCTGCCTCAGCCTCCTGAGTAGCGGGGATTACAGGTGCATGCCACTATACCCCGCTAATTTTTGTATTTTTGGTAGAGACAGGGTTTCACCATGTTGGCCAGGGTGGTCTCCAACTCCTGACCTCAGGTGATCCTCCCACCTCAGCCTCCCGAAGTGTTGGGATTACAGGCGTGAGCCACTGTGCCTGGCATTTATTTTATTTTAGAGACGGAGTTTTGCTCTTGTTGCCCAGGCTGGAGTGCAGTGGCATGATCTCGGCTCGCTGCAGCCTCCATCTCCCAGGTTCAAGTGATCCTCCTGCCTCAGCCTCCTGAGTAGCTGGGATTACAGGTGCACATCACTAGAGCCAGCTAATTTTTGTATTTTTGGTAGAGACGGAGTTTCACCATGTTGGCCAGGGTGGTCTCGAACTCCTGACCTCAAATGATCCACCTGCCTCAGCCTTCTAAACTGCTGGGATTACAGGGGTGAGCCACTGCACCTTGGCACATCATTTTATTTAATCCCACCTGTAAGAGAGGCACTATTTTCATCTTCTGAAGCTCAAAGCAGATAGGTAGCATGCCCAAGGATGTTGCCAAGCTAGTCCGTGGCAGAGGCAGGATTTGAACCCAGATCTGCTTGACACCAGACCTTGAACTCAAAAGAATTTTGATTTTTACTGTCTCAGAGAAGGTTGCATAAAAGAGGTGAAATGGAGCAAGGTTTTGAAGGGAGAGTAGGCTTTAGATGAGGAGAGGAAATATTTGGCTTAGGGGCATCAACATCTTTAAAGGAACTCAAGGAAGACTGGCCCAACTAGAATAGGGGATGGACACAGGGGTGTGGTGAAAATTGGGCTGGCAAGGTAGGGTAGGATCATGTTTTGGAGAGCTTTGAAGGGAAACTGATCTGAAGCAGTAAGAAATGGGGGATGTTGAGAATTTTTGAGAAAGGAAGAGCATGACAAAGGCAGTATGAGTCACCTGGTGTGACCAGCATGTGCCTCTCTCATCCTTTCTTGAGAACCTTCCCCCAATGGTAGCACATTTAGCTGTTGTTTTTGAATTTCCCGAACCCCTAGGGAGTAGCAGACACATGCAACCAAATAGATTCCTGGGTTCATGGTGCAGAGGAGCATGCTAGGGGCCCTGGGTCAAACTCAGCCCTAGGTGGGTGTGCTGCAGCCTGCATAGGATTTGAAAAAGCAATTGAATTAGTGGTCGATATTAAAAAAGCAAAAGAACTCAATAAAAATCAGGATTTCCAGCTTGTCTTGAAATGCTGGAAGGCCTGGTCTGCATTTCACCTGCAGAGGGCAAAGTTGTGCAGAACTGACTTCTTTAGCAGGGGACGGGGTGCTCTGCTTTTCCCACAGTCCTACCCAGTCCCCAGGCCCCGTGCCCAGCACCTACCTGATCCTGTAGGCCCTGGGCCCCTGCTCAAGGGAAATAAGCCCCCACCTGAAAGTTTCACATTCAGGATTAGCTTCTTGTCTTATTGTGTAATTAGGAAATTGTCAGACATGCAGTGGAACTGTCTCTGTGAAGGGGGAATAATCTTAACACATAGGAATGCCACGGAGCTCATTGTGGAGCATTATCCATAGATGGTAGCTTTCCTCGGGCCTGGGGCTGAAAGCCTGCTCTGCTAGGGCCCCAAAGAGAGATTCTAGTGGGCCTTGCTGTTCTTCATCCTTTAGTTGCAGTCAGGTATTCTGTTTGCTGAATAGTTGATTTGTATAGGATCTGGGTCAAAATGATTTTAAAAAGTCGGGGAAAATAAAAACAACTCAGAAGTGACTACCTAAAAGAGCATGTTAAAAATATTAATCTGGGCCGGGCGCAGTGGCTCACGCCTGTAATCCCAGCACTTTGGGAGGCCGAGGTGGGCAGATCACAAGGTCAGGAATTCAAGACCAACCTGACCAACATGGTGAAACCCCATCTCTACTAAAAATACGAAAAATTAGCTGGGCGTGGTGGTGCACACCTGTAATCCCAGCCACTCATGAGGCTGAGGCAGGAGAATCGCTTGAACCTGGGAGGCGGAGGTTGCAGTGAGCCGAGATCCTGCCACTGCACTCCAGCCTGGGCGACAGAGCGAGACTCTGTCTCAAGAAAAAAAAAAATCTGGAATCTCGGAAAGCACTCCATATATTTTAGATGGGCAGATATAAGCCACTCTGTGTTGGCATTTGAGGTGGGGGAGTTCTTTGTTGTGCAGGTCTGTTTAAGAACTGCAGGGCAGTTAGCATGGCTGGCCCCCTGCTTACCAAATGGCAGTGGTGTCCTCCCTATGCTAGTGATTGTGACAGCTACAACCATTTTTATGCATGTCCCAACACTCTTGAAGGGAGCAATACTGACACACTTAAACATGACTGGAACCTATTCTCAGGAATTTTAGCACTCATTTCACGTGAAGGAATGTTAAAACCATTTTTGCTTGTCTGTAGCCCGGAATACCAAATGTCTCTCCTGACATTCACCATTTTTTTCCTTAGATTCCAGTTAATTGTCTCAATTTCTTTCTTTTTCTTCTCTTTCTAGACTCAGTTGTTTGAGGGTGAATCTTTACCGTAGCCTCCAAAGTGTCTTAAAGGTGCTTGGTAGGTACACTTACATTAATCTCAATGTTCACTGATTAATGTTAATAGGTCTAGGAGTCTGAAAGAAAAGCAAGTCTGCATTATCATTTCACTATGGGTCTTTAGGTCCTGTTATTAGTATTTTAAGTATGGAAGTAACATCTTTTAAATGTAGTTATTGAGCAAAGTCTCTGTTTTATGTAAGATTTAGCATTATTAAGTTCCTACTATGTGTTAGGCACTGTTCTAGGCTCTGAAGGTATAATGGTGAACCAGACAGATGCAGATTTTTTAAAAAAAGGTTAACAATGACACAAGATAATCAGATGGTTTCTGTGTTACAGTGAAAATAAAATGGGGTGATAGGCCACCAAGTCACAGAGGTGGAAACTGTGCTACTTCAGAGAGTGTTTAGGGCAGGCTTCTCTGAGGAGGTGACATTCAAGTCAGAGCAAAGAGAAGGAGCCAGCCATGAGAAAATCTTGGGGGAGAGCCCTTCAGGCAGAGAGAACCACAAGAACAAAGGCCTGAGGAGTGAACCTGATGCATTTGAGGGGCAGTAAAAAGGCCAGTGGGGCTGGGTTGGAGAGAACAAGGGCAATAGGGGAGAAGGGTACAAACTGAGTTGAAAGAGATGGGCAGGGGACATGTTTTGAAGGTAAGTAGTTTGGATTTCATTCAAAGCATGATGGGATGCTGCTGGAGGGTTTTGAGCGGAAGAGTGACATGATCTGATTTAGGTTTTTAAAAACATGACATTGGGTGTTATGTAGGGTAGACTCCATAAGGGGAAAGGATGGAAGAAAAGTGACCAGTTAGGAGACTGTTGCAGCAATCCAGGTGAGAGATGACAGTGGCCTGGACCTGGGGGGTAGCAGTGAAGATGGAGATTTGTGGTAAAGGTAGAATCAAAAAGACTTTTTGAAGGATTAACTCCTAGGTTTTGAGCCTAAGCGCCTAGGTGCAGGGTGGCTCTATTTAGGGAGCTGGGAATCACTGAGGTCAAGGGAGCAAGTGTGAGGTGGAAGACAGGTTTAGGAGATGCAAATTAAGGGCTTTGATGCACTTGTTCGATTGAGATGCCAATGATACATTCAACTGGAGACATTGAATAGGCAGTTCAATATCAATATAAAGATTGGCTGGAACTTCAGCCTACATAAAACTAAATGCAAATTGAAGCTGCTTTAAGTTGTCATTTTATAATAATAGAGGTAGCAGAAATAAAAATGATAATGATCCCATGTGATCAGGACTGCAAGGGAATCAAGTATGTTAATGCTGCTGATGGCCTAATAAATTGGTTTTATTTTTTCTATTTAAAAAATATATATTTTTTGAGATGGAGTCTCACTCTGTTGTCCAGGCTGGAGTGCAGTGGCACCACCTCGGCACACTGCAACCTCCACTTCCCGGGTTCAAACAATTTCCTACCTCAGCCTCCTGAGTAGCTGGGATTACTAGTGTGCACCACCATGCCTGGATAATTTTTGTATTTTTTGTGTGTGTGTGTGTGGAGACAGGGTTTCACCAACCTGGCCAGGTTGGTCTCGAACTCCTGACCTTGTGATCCACCCGCCTCTGCCTCCCAAAGTGCTGGGATTACAGGTGTGAGCCACCGCGACTGGCCTTAAATTGGCTTTAGAAAATTTTTACATAAGATCTGGAATGGTGGTTCACACCTGTAATCCCAGCACGTTGGGAGGCCAAGGCGGATGGATCACTTGAGATCAGGAGTTCTAGACAAGCCTGGCCAACATGGCGAAACCCCATCTCCACACACACACACACAAAAATACAAAAATTACCCAAGCATGTTGGCATATGCCTGTAATCCCAGCTACTTGGGAGACTGAGGCAGGAGAATCACTTGAACCCGGGAGGCGGAGGCTGCAGTGAGCCGAGATTGCCTCCTGCACTCCAGCCTGTGCAACAGAGTGAGACTCTGTTTAAAAAAAAAAAAAAAAAAAATTATACAAAGATTTCCATGGTAGCACTCATTCTCATCATAGTAGTATAGAGTAGTGGTAGTATTCTTTTGGAAAGAGTTATGCTCTTTCAAAAATATTTGAAGACACAAATCCCCATGGAGGGAGAATATCCAACTAAATATGTAGTAAGTCTCTATAGAGTTTCTATAGAATTTTTCTCTATATAGAATTTCTTTTTAACAATCTTTAATTTATACTGGCACATTGCAATTGTACAGAATTTCTAGAGAAACTCTTTATAGGCATGAAAAATGATTAATTGTGTTGACCATATCAATATCTGGAATTGTTAATAAAACAGGTGCAAAAATCAGATCATGATGGTATATAAGTACAATGGTATAAATCTTACATGCTGTTCATGCTGAATATTGTTAATACACAGTTGTCTTATTTTTAAAATAATTTCATCTGCTTTTGACTTTGTACCTGTTTCTCTCTGGCAGTGTTCCCTGGTTAGGATGCCATAACTTCATTTTGGTCCACTGTGAAGAAGTGAATTGTGGCTTCTCCAATCTTTCTTCCCTTGATCACATTTTCAGCACGAGGTATTGGGTAATATCCTATTCTGTGGGACTTGTATTCAAATAAGTTTACCTTGGGATTTTAAAAAGGTTGGGAAATACTGTTGCTCTCAGAAACTGTTTAGTAGTGCAGAGCAGGGGCCTGCGTGAAGGTTACTTTTGACCTGTAGGTGGCGACTGGTGGGCAGGAATTTTGCTGGCAATTTTCGGATTGTGGAAATACAACTGAGAAGCAAGACACTGGCAACTTCATGATATGCATTTCCCACAAATGATACTCCGATTATTCAGTGATTGAGGCAAAAGTATGGAAGATACGCAGCCACATTCCTTTTAATTCCCTGATAGCTTTTTTTTTTTCATGTGAAGAGAAAGCAGTGAGTCTTCTTCAATAGCATTGTTTATTAATCCAAGGTATAAAGCAGTATTCCTGGCTGGAGGTGTCTGGAGAGAAGTATTCTTCAACAAAAATGTTCCTGGTGCAGAAAAAGGGAAAAAGACCAAAATACTGGTCAGATAGGTCTACTGACTGCTCTGTGCAGATTTTTAAAAATAGCTCTTCCCTTGTTATCTTGGAATGACTCCTATACACACTAGCTTAGAGTTAGTTATGAGAATACATTTGCACAGAAAGGCCAACACAAGACTTTTCTTTGGACTAATTTATTTTCTATCAGCCTCAGAAACACTCAGAACGCTTCGCTTTCACAAACCTCACATAAAGGAAACTTTAGGATGATCTTTTAACACAAGGAAAAGAAAACAGGAAATTAAGTTGCTCAGAGATAATATGAATCCAGCTTTCTTCATTTCAGGATCAAAATTTCACATACTAAACTCTGCCTTAAGCTGATTTTCTTTGAATGGTGGGAGAAGAGATTCTCTCTCAGTAGGACTCTAATATTTGCAAATGTATCATTGCCGAATGGCTATGGATCTCCAAAAGTCCCTTCCATTCTGTCCAGAAAGCCCCCAGTGCCCCCCATAAGCCCAGACCGTTTTAATTTGGGAATTCAGTCATTTGTCGGGTCATATATTGGCTATATTCTTATTATTGCAAAACTGAGTACTACTCATTTTAATGATATGATTTTTAAGTTACTCAAGATTAGAGCATATGGTCAGCCTCAGTTTTAAAAATGTTGTTTGGGCTAATGACATGTCAGAATACTTGAACATCCATGCATGGCATCTTGACTGAAGAGCCATGGAATATTTTTATTTGGTCAAGACATACTGGGATTCTGTAGTAGCCAGAAAATTGAAAATTGGCTAGGTTAATTTGACCCAAATAAATTCTGGCTTCCCTACTACTTCCCTAATATGTTGTATAATTGTATACATCTTAAATGTTTTCAAAATGACTAACTTTAAGGTTCAAAAGCCTGGGGGAAAAAAGAAAGGCAGAAAAAAGCTACTTTGAAAGAGGATATTGATTGTATACGTGGTCCTATTTTTTCAGCTGTTTTTTAAAAAGTACCTCATTCAAATGGCCTTTCTCACACTGTGACAGCAAATATTTATGAGAGTGAGAACAAACAAGAGAGAATGAATAGGTGGATACTTGCTGATGACTCAAGTACTTTTAAAGTTTCAAGTTATATTTCTGATCTAAAAATCCTGAGATGTATTAGGTGAATCTCTCAAGTATCTCCTGAAATGGGAGAAGATATTGGAGTGTCTTAGGATGCAGACTGTGCAGAATTTATTGAGGTTTCACAGCTAGTTAAACATTTTAGGCTTGTGAGAACATCTCCAGTCTGTTTCCTTTTCTCTGTTCCCTTATCCTACTGTTATTCAATCAGCTTTGCTGTGAGAGATAGGGGCAAGGAAGATGAGGTGACCATGTTCTCTGAGAATCTCCTATAAATGTTTTGGCACTGGGAACATGTTGAGTGAAATGTTTTAGTAAAGCTGTGTACACAAGATACTGTTAGAATGCACACTGTGTAAACATTATTAAATAACTATAATTTTTTAAGGTTAGAGGAGCTCCCATTTGCCTATGCAGAGATATTAAAGAATAAGTCATCTCAGTAGTGTTGCTTTTAATCCTAAGGCTAAAAGAAAAATGTGTGTATGTGGGTGAGGAGGTTTGGGGAGGTCATGGTGGAACACAATAGAATATGGGAATAGTAAAAATATTTATTAAAATTTGACTTTTTGATAATTTGTAAAGGTCATGATTATGGCATTTCATGCCATCAAGGCTTAGTTTATCTAGGCTCCTAAAACTTTGTTTAATAAATTAATCTATGCATATAATAGTGAGTGGTGAACATGATGGGAATATTAATGAATTCTGTCAATTCAATTGACCATTACTGTCAATTGAAGCACAGGCTTATTAAAAGGGAAATTAGAGACAAATTAGGTTGTTTTAAAGAATCAGTTTTGGCTGGGCACGGTGGCTCATGCCTGTAATCCCAGCACTTTGAGAGGCCAAGGCAGGCGGATCATCACCTGAGGTCAGGAGTTCGAGACCAGCCTGGTCAACGTAGTCTTCACTAAAAAGGCAAAATTAGCTGGGTATGATGGCAGGCACCTGTAATTCTAGCTGCTCAGGAGGCTGAGGTAGGAGAATTGCTTGAACCTGGGAGGTGAAGGTTACAGTGAGCCAAGATTGGGCCACTGCACTCCAGCCTGGGCGACAGAGCGAGACTCTATCTCAAAAAATAATAATAAGTTTTAAGTCATAGCCTAATAACTTGACCTTAGTGATTCCACCCATTTTGGTTATTATACTATAGATATTATACTGTATACCCATTTTGGGATGCATATTTTGATGAATATATAAATATGCATATAATACATAACTATATAATAACTAAGCATATATTATACTTTTGAATGTTTAATTGGCTTAAACAGGGTTAAAAACAAAGATTGTGTGGGGGAGAAAACCACAAACTTTTTTTTTTTTTTTTGAGACGGAGTCTTGCTCTGTCGCCCAGGCCGGAGTGCAGTGGTATGATCTCGGCTCACTGCAACCTCCTCCGCCTCCTGAGTTCAAGTGATTCTCTTGCCTCAGCCTCCGGAGTAGCTGGGATTACAGGCGCCCACCACCACGCCTGGCTTATTTTTGTATTTTTAGTAGAGATGGGGTTTTACCATGTTGGCCAGGCTGATCTTGAACTCCTGATCTCAGGTGATCTGTCTGCCTCAGCCTCCCAAAGTGCTGGGATTACAGGTGTGAGCCACCACGCCTGGCCTGGTTGAGTATTTTCCAAAAACATCTGCTTTTGCTGTGTTATAAATTATCATTTATGAGTTAAATACTCAGCAGCTAAGCCAGGAGTGGTGGCACACACCTGTAATCCCAGCACTTTGGGAGGCCGAGGCGGGCGGATCACGAGGTCAGGAGATCGAGACCGTCCTGGTCAACATGGTGAAACCCCGTCTCTACTAAAAATACAAAAAAATTAGCTGGGCGTGGTGGCGCGCGCCTGTAGTCCCAGCTACTCGGGAGGCTGAGGCAGGAGAATGCTTGAACCCGGGCAGCGGAGGTCGCAGTGAGCCAAGGTCGCGCCACTGCACTCCAGCCTGGCGCCTGGTGACTGAGTGAGACTCTGTCTCAAAAAAAAAAAAAAATAAAAAAAATAAATAAATAAATAAAAATAAAAATAAAAAGTTAGCTGGGTGTATTGGCACATTCCTGTAGTCGCAGCTACCCAGGAGGCTGAAGTGGGAGGATGGCTTAAGCCCAGGAAGTTGAGGCTGCAGTGAGCCTTGATTGTACCACTACACTCTAGCCTGGGTGACAGAAATAAGGCCCTGTCTCAAAACAAAACGTTTTGCAGCTAGAACAGTGATTGCTGAGGGTAGAGAAAGCATTACAAAGGGTCATCAGGAAATGTGGAGGGACAATGGATATTTTGGCTACCTTGATTGTAGTGATAGTTCATAGGTATGTATACATGTGTCAAAATTTATCAAAACATATAGTTTTGATACATGTGTAGTTTATGTTGTGAAATGTGTAGTTTATTATATATCAATTTTGCCTCAGTAAAGCAGTTCTAAAAAATAAGTTCTGCAGCCCATGGGGTCACTAGCGTTGCAATTGCCAAGTGAGCCTGTGGTATTCAAAGTCCTATTCTGATCTCCCCGGGCTTCCATCATGACTTACACAAATTTTACTATGGATTCAGATGCCTATAGACATTTACAGTGATGGCAGAGACAGAGGGGTGCTTTTGGTGGGTGAAGGGAGTTGCTATTGTAATAATCTTTTTTTTTTTTTTTATCCTTTTCTGGACAAGTTTGTGTCAGCAGTTATAAATTGCTTCCTTTTAAGTTCCTCTTTTTAATTAAACAAAGTACAAAATTAATACATTCTTATTATAGACATCAAAAAATTGAAGCATTAAGAAATGTACAATATGGATATATAGAGTGGAATAATAGGTTGGAGACTCCAAAAGGTGGGAGGATGGGAGGGAGGTGAAGATTGAAAAATTACCCGTTGGGTACAGTGTACACTATTCAGATGATGGGTACACTAAAAGCTCAGATTTCACCACTACACAATATATGCATATAAGAAATCTACACTTGTACTCCCTAAGTATATAAAAATAAAATTTAAAAAAGGAAATGTACAAAGCATTTAATAAAAAGGGAAAGTTTATTCTTTTCCTATAGTCCCAATCCATTTTCTAGGGAAAATATTGTTAACAATTTGATGTATATTGTTCCAGACATTATATATTATATGTGTGTGTGCATGACCATGTGTGTTTATATTACTTTTACAAGAGCAATATCGTATTTTACTTTATTATTCTGTCACTTGCTTTTTATTTTTTTCTCTAAAAAGTATCATAGGCATCCTTTTCTGTCAGTAAATACAGATCCACTGTCTGGCTTTCTGCCTCCCTTGCTACTTCCAAAAGGTGGGAGGGTGGGAGGGAGGTGAGGACTGAAAAATTACCAGTTAGGTACAATGTACAGTATTCAGGTGATGGGTACACTAAAAGCCCAGATTTCACCACTATACAATATATGCATGTAAGCAATCTGCACTTGTATTCCCTAAATATATAAAAATAAAATTACTCCCTCCCTCTCTTCCCTTCTTTCTCCTCCTTCTCTTCCTCCTCCTTCTACTCCTATATTTTTTAATTAGTTTTCAACTTGAGGTCTCCTTAAGGAAGAAGCATTACAACGGGAGTTGGTTGTTGTGCACCTATGTACCAGTCACTATGCTAGTTAATTATTAGTAACATAAAGAAGTTGCCAATGACATTGCCATAGCAATGAAGCCATGACATATATAAAAAGCTTCTTGGTTCACACTAGGTCCTCAATATTTTTTAAAAGTAGGATTGGAGAATTAGCCCCTCTGTTTTGGGAGAGTAATTTAAGATAAAATATTTATTGACATTCAATTTTAAGATTGAAAGCCTGTAAACAACTATGAAAGATATGAGAAGAACAAATGCCTCAGTTTGTTGTCATTTTTTGTCCTTGGGAAACAGGAATTTAAGTTGTGAAGATTTTTAAAGGAGGTCATTTTATATTATTTTATTTTCAAAAACAATTGGGTCTTCTTGGGAAAATCAGTTCTTTGTAGTCATCCGATTTATCCAACATTCTTGATTCTACATAATTTGTGATAATTTCTAAATGTAAAATCCATGGTAAAGAAATTTAGAAATTGGTCTCCATGATGCTACTTAACGAATGTCACCCAGGCTTTGAAATCAATCCAAGAGAAGCATTCTACAGTGTTTTAAACAAAGGCAGCATCGCTAGAGCAAATGGAGAGCCTGACAAACCTACTACTTTGAAGAGACTAACTCTGTTTTGGGTGTATATTTTCTGGAATGTTTTTTAAAAACTGTTGCTTTAAATTAGGTTGTATAAATAAATGTCTAATGATTATAAATAAATTTTAGAGTTCAGTATATCTTAATTGAATATCACATTAATTTTTCTCCTAGAGGCGGCTTAGTGTTGACTCTTATTGCGAATTGCAGCAAACTAACTGGACTTTTTCCATTTTGCTATTTAGATAATGCTTTTGGAGAAAGAAAATATGTTTATTCTCATATCATCTCATTTCAGTGTTGCTGTCATAAGGGTTTCTAGAAGGTATCTTAGTTACTGCTTTTAATGACCTTTTATAAAATCAGTCTATACAAACCTTGTCTTCTAAAGGAAGTTAACTTGGATTGTTCTTTAGGGATAGTTATTAAATAATTCTGTACCTATAAAGTTAGCCAAGATTTCGCAGTAAATTTTGTATTAGAATTTCCATCATCTGGCCATATATGTTTGGGTCTAAATTTCCAAAAGTTGACATTAATGAGAAATTCTGGTGACATAGAGTCTGAATATATCCACTCAGAAAAAAACTCCTTTATTGGGGAAGTGCTATTTAAAGTAAGAAATAGAAGCTTAAATCTCTAATTCCCAGCATTAGTGATCTTGTTCACCTTAGGACAGCTTCAAAGAGTTTGTTAATATCAAGTACCAGCAAGCACTCATGTTTTGCGGGTTTTTCCATTCCCAAAGTACAGGGCAAATTCACTTTGTCACTCATTAGAAAAGGCTGTCTCCTCCTAACTTTAACTTAGAGATTAGTTTAGTTAAAGTCAACAGATGGGAGGAATAAGAGTAGATATGCCCATTTTAAGACTTGGAAACCAACCTGGACAAGGGATGCTAAGTCAGGTGTGTGGTGTTAGGACTATCAGTTTGATGCATGTTCATTAATGTGTCACCCTAGCCCTGTTTCTGTACCATCCCCAGCAGGTTTTAGTGGAACTTTACATTTAAGATCAATTGTACGATAGGTTAGAGATTTGGAATCATGGTGTCTCAATATATGGGCAAGTCGTTTAATTTTCCTAAATCTGTCCTGGATTTCCTCCTCTGTAAAATAGGCATGCAAATGCTTACTCACAGGTTGCTTCATAAATCAAATAAGGTAAAGTAAGAGATACTACCACTAATAAATAATATCATAGCTTATGTTTATTGAGAACTTCCGGGCACATTCTAAGGATTTCACCTGTACTCACTCATTTAATCCTTTCCCAAATCTTATTACCTCTATTTTATGGTTAGGAAACTGAGACATAGTATATACTCTTTAAAAACTCCAAAAAATTTAAGCAAATATTATTAAATAAATATATATTATTATTTTTCCCTTATAGAACAGATATTATTTTTAATAGGCTTTATTTTTTAGAGAAGTTTTGGATTTACAAGAAAATTGAGCAGAAGGGGCCTGGCATGGTGGCTTATGCCTGTAATCCCAGCACTTTGGGAGGCTGAGGTGGGTGGGTCACCTGAGGTCAGGACTTCAGACCAGCCTGGCCAACATGGTAAACTCCATCTCTACTAAAAATACAAAATTAGCCGGGCATGGTAGTGCATGCCTATAATCCCAGCTACTTGGGAGGCTGAGGCAGGAGAATCACTAGAACCTGGGAGCTGGAGGTTGCAGTGAGCCGAGATCATGCCACTGCACTCCAGCCTGGGCGACAGAGCGAGACTCCATCTCAGAAAAAAAGAAAATTGAGTGGAAAGTAGAAGGGTCCCATATATCCCCTGCTCCTACACATGTCTAGCCTCACCCATTATTAACATCTCCCACCAGAGTGGTTATAAGTGTGACAGTCAGTGAACCTACATTGACACATCATCATAACGCAAAGTTCATAGATTACATTAGGGTTCAATCTTGGTGCTGAACATTCTGTTGTTTTTGGACAAATGTATAATGACATGTATCCATGATTACAGTATCATACAGCATAGCTCCACTGCCCTAAAAATCCTCTGTGCTCAGCCTATTCATCCTTCCCTCCCCCTCTAACTCATAGCAGCCACTAATCTTTTTACTGTCTCCATAGTTTTGCCTTTTCCAAAATGTTACAAAGTAGGAATCATAGTATGTTGCCTTTTCAGATTGGCTTCTTTCACTTAGGAAGATGCACTTAAGTTTTCTTCTGTATCTTTTCATGGCTTGATAGCTCATTTCTTTTGGGGCTGAATAATAATCCATTGCCTGTATGTACCACGGTTTATTTATTCATTCGCCTACTGAAGAACATCTTTGGTTGCTTCCAGGTTTTGGCAATTATGAATAGAGCTGCTATAAACATTATATGCAAGTTTTTGTTTGGACATAAATGTTCAATTCCTTTGGAGAAATACCAAGGAGTGTGTATTGCTAGATCATATGGCAAGAGTATGTTTTGTAAGAAACCGCCAAATTGTCTTCCAAAATGACTGTACCATTTTGCATTCCTACCAGCAGTGAATGAGAAGCATTCATTGTACCACATGCTCATTGTGATGCTTATTCCTTAAGGAGACCTCATTTGGTGTGGTCAGTGTACTGGATTTTGGACATTTTAATGGGTGTGTGGTGGTATCTCATTGTTGTTTTAATTTGCGTTTTCCTGATGACATTTGATGTGAAACATCTTTTCCTATGCTTTTTTGCCATCTGGTATAATCTTCTTTAGGGAGGTATCTGTTAGGGCTTTGGCCCAATTTTAAATCAGATTGTACTCTTATTGTTTGAGTTTTAAGAGTTTTTTGTGTATTTTGGATAACTATTCTTATCTGACATATCTTTTGCAAATATTTTCTCCCAGTCTGTATCTTATATTTTTATTCTCTTAACAGTGTCTTTTGCAGGGCAGAAGTTTTAAATTTTAATGAAATCCAGCTTATCAATTATTTCTTTTCTAGAATGTGCCTTTGATGTTATGTCTAAAAAATCATTGCCATACCCAAGGTCTTGTGGATGTCTAAATGTTCCAGCACCAATTTTTTAAAAGACTATTTTTTGCTCTGTTATATTGTCTTTGCTCCTTTTTTTCAAAGATCAGTTGACTATATTTACGTGCACCTATCTGGGCTTTCTATTCTGTTCTGTTCACCTATTTATCTTTTCTTTGCCAAACCACTATCTTGATTACTATAGCTTTATAGTAAGTCTTGAAGTTGGATAGTGTCAGTTCTCCAACTTTGTTCTCCTCCTTCCATATTGAGTTAGCTATTCTGGGTCTTTTGCTTCTCCATATAAACTTTAGAATCAGTTTGCCAGTATCCACAAAATAACTTGCTGGGATTTTGACTGAGATTGCATTGAATCTATTGATCAAGTAGGCAAGAACTGACATCTTGAGTCTTCTTATTTGTGGACCACATATTTGGTTATTCTTCTCTTTGTATAGATCTTATACATATTTTGTTAGATTTCTAGCTAAGTATCTCATTGTTTTTTTGTGCTAATGTAAATGATACTGAGTTTTAAATTTCAAATTCTACTTGCTCATTGCTGCTATATAGGAAGGCTATTGACTTTTTGGTATTAACCTTATATTCTGCAGCCCTGCTGAAATAACTTATTAGTTCCAGGAATCAGAAGATATTATTTTAATTCCACTTGTAGTATAGTTTTCCTTATCAATTTGTCCTAAGTCCAGCAATGCCAGCACCATTTCACAATTCAAATCTGTGCATTACTCCATCTGTATCAAAATTTTCTCTTTCGCTCTCTAAGGTGGTCTGAGGACACCATGACAATCACAGTGGTGTATGATAACTCTGAGGCAACAGAGCTCTGTGCAGCTCAGCACCTCTACCTCAAGCCCATAGCAAAATTGATGATCAACATATTGGTCCCAGGGAGTCTAGAACCTATGAAGCCCTTCTCTAACCGGGAAGTTCTTGACCTGCTGAAGAGCCTGATTTTCCCTGACCAGTTCACCACAGATCGGCTCTCCAAGTGAACAAGGGACTTCATCCAATTTGAGAGTGAGGTTGAAACTCGAAGTTTGGTTCAGATCCTGAAGGCAAAGTTACATGGGAAGATCATCAAACTAAATGGTTTGAAAACAGACTTAAAAGTAGTGACTATAGATGCCCAGGGAGAGTGGAGCACTTCCCCAAGGAAAAAGAGGCCTTGTTGAGTGACGGGGCTGAAGAGCAGGACAATGAGAAGAGCCAAGATTCCATATATTTTGAAGACTTGCCTTGTAAAGGTTTGTACCTAAAGATTCTAGCGAGGAGAAGCCATGTGAAGAGATCCTTCAGGCAGTCTTTGAAAGTTTGGGGAACATCGAGAATGTGGATATCCCTGTGCTTGACCCCTACAGAGAAGTGATGACCGATGGGAGATTTGGGGGTTTTAGCTTTGGCTTGCAGACATTTGAGGCCTTCATACAGTACCAAGAGGCAACTGACTTTGTAAAAGCCATGGAGTCCCTTCGAGGAATTAAACTGATGCTTAAAGGAGATGATGGGAAAGCTCTGGCATGTAACATTAAGGTAAGAGCAGCCAGAGTTTCTTTTATTTTCCACTGTTCAGGTAATCCTGAGTAAAGGCTGGAAGGAAGCATCTAGGATAAATTTTCCTAGACCCTACTAGGCTCTGATCAATAGCTAATGTATAAAGACTCTTATTATTCCTGACAAATGGATGTTTAGGAAGAAAAACATCCTGATTTGAACACTCATTCTTGTGCTATCAAGCATGCTGCCAGCTGTGACTTTAAAGTGATTGTTCTTATAATCTGAGGCTCTGTCCCAAATACTTGAGGGCATTAAAGAATTCTTCATGGGCCCTATGGAATTTGTCTCATATGCTTACTGCATTTGACAAGTTGCTGAGAGAGAGGAAGAGAGGAATACATGCAGTTTGAAATCACATAGAGGCCGGGTGCGGTGGCTCACGCCTGTAATCCCAGCACTTTGGGAGGCCGAGGTGGGTGGATCGCTTGAGGTCAGGAGTTCAAGACTGGACTGGCCAACATGGCAAAACCCCGTCTCTATTAAAAATACAAAAATTATCCAGGTGTGGTGGCCCATACCTGTAATCGCAGTTAATTGGGAGGCTGAGGCACAAGAATCACTTGAACCTGGGAGGTGGAGGTTGCAGTGAGCTGAGATCATGCCACTGCATGCCAGCCTGGACGACAGAGTGAGACTCTGTCTGAAAAACAAAACAAAAACAACAACAACAAAAAACCCAACAACAACAGCAAAAACAAGACAAAAAACACATGGAGAGCAGTTTTTTCCCTCTTTATTTCTGGGTCACAACTTATATTTTCAGGATGTCTCACAGGTAAACTGCTAAAACATAATCCTAACAAACTTGGATCCTTTACTTTCAAAATCAGCCTGTCTACTTCATCATGTCATCTCGTTGATGTCTGCATGCTTTGGTCATCTCCTTCTTGAAGTCTTAACTTCAAGAAGTGGAAAAGATGCAACTGCACCCTCCTTTTGTCTGAATCAGTCTTTAGCATGAATTTGGACTTTCAGCTTCCAGTGTATGAGAGTGTGTGTGTGTGTGTGTGTGTGTGTGCATGCATGTGTGTATGTACATGTGTGTATATGTAGCTAGTTATGTTAAAATGTATATTTTTAAATTATGAGCTATTCAGTCAGACAAATGATATAGCAGATACTATCATGATCACCCGTATACCACCGCTCAGCTGAAAAAATAAAAAATTAGGCTGGATGTGGTAGCTCACACCTGTAATCCTAGCACTTTGGGAGTTCGAGGCAGGTGTATCATTTTGAGCTCAGGAGTTTGAGACCAGCCTGGGCAACATACAAAACCCTGTCTCTACAAAAAATATAAAAATGAGCCAGGCATGGTGACTCTCGCCTGTGGTCCCAGCTACTTGGGAGGCTGAGACTGGAAGTTTGCTTGAGCCGGGAAGCAGAGGTTGCAGTGAGCCGAGATCACGCCACTGCACTCCAGCCTGAGTGACAGAGCGACAACATATCTCTAAAAAAACAAACAAAAATAAATAAATAAATAAATAAACATTACCACAAGATAGAGAGACCACCTCCCCGCCATCCAGTGTCTGGCTGTAATTTTCTTGTGATTTGGTTAAAATTTTTGGTTAACCAAATCACAAAGAAATTATAGCCAAACACTGAACAGCAGGAAGTGGTACTCATTCCCAGTCACATCCCCTTCCCCTCCCCTCAGAGCTAACCATGATCATGAATTTGTTGCTTACCATTCTCATACATATGTAAGTAGCTACTTCTGTCTGCTTTTATTTTGTAGGCAAGTCTATTTTGAAGTATCTCAATCTAATTTTCACTTTATTTCAAGATTTGAAAAGTTGTTTACTAATCATGATAGATCTTCTCTCTCATCAGGTTACTTTTTGTGCATCTTTGCTCCCCGTGCACCACACACACTTCTATTTTTGTTTCTGATGATTTAAAAAAAATACATTAACTCATTTGATCTTTTTAAGGAACCAGAGGTAATATACTGACATTTCTCAGCCTGTCCCTATGATGGCACTGTGATGTTGCCTATGACCTCAGGTTTTTTTAAAACAGCTTTATTGGAGGTACGATTGCACAAGTAAAACTGTATAAAGTTAAGGTGATGATTTGATACACTTATTTAGGTAAGCTACTCAGGGTTTTTTTTTTTTTTTTTTTTTTTTATACAGCTTTGTTGCCGGGGCATGGTGGTGTGTGCCTGTAGTCCCAGCTACTCGGGAGGCTGAGGTGGGAGGATTGCTTGAGCCCAGGAGTTCTGGGCTGTAGTGTGCTATGCTTGATCGGGTGTTCACACTAAGTTCGACATCAATAAGGTGACCTCCTGGGAGCGGGGGACCATCAGGTTGCCTAAGGAGGGGTGAACTAGCCAGGTTGGAAACGGAGCAGGTCATAAACTCCCATGCTGGTCAGTTGTGGGATTGTGCCTGTGAATAGGCACTGTACTCTAGCCTGGGCAACATAGCAAGACCCGATCTCTCAAAACAAAAAACAGCTTTACTGAGGTACGATTGACAAGTAAAACTGTATAAAGTTAAGGTGATGATTTGGTATACTTATTTAAGGGTTCTGCCAAAGAAAATCCTCAAGACTACAAGTACTGTTTGGCTGGTGGCTGAGAAGCAGTAGGAATATGAGTACTGAGATTCAGAAGAGGACGTTTTGAATTCAATTGATTTTGAATTACTATACACTTTCTTATTTATCTCTCTGACCTGGGACATACCCAGCCAGCTGGCAAACTTTTCTAATGACACTTTGAATTGTTTTTGGAGCAGGTTACGTCTGATACGACCAAGCACTTCAGTGAAAGACCTATAAGGAGGAGAAATCAGGAAAGACTAAAATTACAAGAGCTAAAAGAACAAAGGAAAAAAGAAAAGAAAAGAAGAAGTAGCTGAAAGGTGTGTAGACCAACTTTAATAACAATTTTTGTTCTTTTGATATATGGATTAATTCTTTTGGGTGAATGGCTAGACTTGGTAGATAACATTGAGCTAGGGGGCAAGAATTGGAGCAGATTGGAAAATGCCATTGAAGGCTACAGTCTTTCAACTGTGCTGTTACAAAACCAAAATAGCAAAACTGTTGAAAATAAGGACTTGGGCCGGGCGCGGTGGCACACGCCTGTAATCCCAGCACGTTGGGAGGCCGAGGCGGACAGATCATGAAGTCAGGAGATCAAGACCATCCTGGCCAACATAGGGAAACCCTGTCTCTACTAAAATACAGAAAATTAGCTGGGTGTGGTGTCGTGCACCTGTGGTCCCATCTGCTTGGGAGGCTTAGGCAGGAGAATCACTTGAACCCGGGAGGTGGAGGTTGCAGTGACCTGAGATTGCGCCACTGCACTCCAGCCTGGTGACAGAGCAAGACTCTGTCTCAAAAAAAAAAAAAAAAAAAAAGGGAAACAAGAGACTTCAAAAAAATATGGTTGTCAGGGGAGGACAAATGATGAGGAATAATAGAACTAGATAAATTAAGATGTCTGGAAAGAAATGATTAAGAAAAAAAAAGGACCATAAACTTTGATAGTGAAAATCCTAGCCTACCAAATTCAGAATTTTACCAATTTACCAAATATTATCAAAATTACCTAGCCTACTAATTTAAAATTTTTAAGAATTTAGGTCTGGGATGGAATTTCCTCTATAAAATGGTCGATAATCAAGCTAACTTGTACGCAAGAAGGCATGGATTGATTGGGAGTATTTTTCTTATTGGCCTAAATTCTGTCTCTGAATTTAAAGAGTCTCCATATTATTTCTTTTTTTTCTTTTCTTTTCCTTTTTTTCCCTTTTGAGATTCAGTCTCACTCTGTTGCCCAGGCTGGAATGCAGTGGCACAATCTCACTGCAACCTTCGCCTCCCAGGTTCAAGCAATTCTCCTGCCTCAGCCTCCCAAGTAGCTGGGACTGCAGGCGTATGCCACTATGCCCAGCTAATTTTTGTATTTTTTTTTTTTTTTTGAGGCAGGAGGTGGGCCTGTAGATGCAGCCAGGAGAAATTTTTGTACTTTTAGTAGAGACAGGGTTTCACCATGTTGGCCAGGCTGGTCTCGAACTCCTGACCTCAGGTGATCCGGCTGCCTCAGCCTCCCAAAGTGCGGGTATTACAGGTGTGAGCCACCGTACCCAGCCTCTTTGTATTTATTTCTTTAAGTTTATCATTGGTGTCCGGTTAAGGAGTTTGAGTCTAGAAGGAGCTATTGGATTGCCAAAGGTTGCCAGTCGAGTACAGATGAGCTAAAACTACAAAGCTTTGAACGTTAATTTTACTTCCTGGCCCTTCCTCATGCATGTTTATTCTTTTATTCTTTCATGTAAATTGTAGGCATTTAGAAAAGGAGATAGGCAGGCTCATGCCTGTAATCCCAGCACTTTGGGAGGTTGAGGTGGGAGGATCACTTGAGGCCAGGAGTTCAAGACCAGCCTGGACAACGTGGGAAAACCCTGTCTCTACAAAAATTACAAAAAATAAAAAATAAAAATTAGTCAGGTGTAGTGGCACATGCCTGTAGTCCCAGCTACTCAAAAGGGTGAGGCAGGAGGATCACTTAAGTCCAGGAGTCTGAGACTACAGTGAGCTATGATCGTGCCACTGCACTCTAACCTGGGTGACAGAGCAAGACTCTGTCTCAAAAAAAAAGGGAGATAAAGAATACCCTTCCAGGTGTTCCTTACTTTTTTGACTGGTGGGGTGATAGGAATTACTTGAGGTCATGTTTGTGAAAGTTGGCCAGCGCTTGAGCCTAATAAATATAATTATTTCCCCCGCTAATCCAGGTTGAACATCCAATTTAGATAATCCTCTGACTTTTGGCTAAGTTCTGACTTAGGTAATTCTCCCTCTTTCCCTTTCTCCATGTTCCCATAAGGGCCTAACTGAGACAGTTTTAATTTTCAGAAACAGCAAGAAAAAGCCCGTATTCTTCTAAGCCAGCATGTTTTTCTGATAGTGTGCTGTGTTAAGTAATATGTACCAAGGACCAGTTCTTACCCTGAAGATTTTCTGAGTACTTTGACTCATCTTTATTTGTCTGTGTGGAAACCAACTCATAGGTTTTATTCACAAGAAAAAGGAAATAGTCACCATGAAAGCTAGATCCTGTGATCCCCTGCATGTGGTTTGAGAACGTGGGGGCTAAAGGCCCCTCCATTGAATTCTGTAGCCTTCTTTCTTTGATACTCTTATCTCTGCAGAAGACCTCCTTTACAGCTTCTATTTGACTAAGAAAATGATGTGTCTTTCCCCTTGACTGATGCTTAACAGTGTTTTGTTTTGTTTTGTTTTTTATCATAAATTGTCTATGTCAGGCCCTGGGGTTAGCAGTGGTGGATTCCTGGAAGCTGAGATGATCTGTTCTTCCTTGGCAGCGGGAGGGAGGGAGGAGGAGATCAAATGCCTGATAAATACCTTCTGAGTGGCTTAATCTTATTCATTGTCCAGAAAAAAGGTGATTGGCAATGGAAACAGAAGCCCAAAACCAAAGCTGAAGCACCTCAAGAGCCGTACTCTTCGGAGGAGTGGGAGGAGAGGAAGTACCTAGTGGCTCAGAGGTGAGCTGAGGCACTTCGGTTCCTACGGGTACTCCTGAGAAAAATTTCAGAAAGGCTATTGCCGAATTTTTCTTCAAGTTTGATAGGTACTCACTGTTCTGAGACATTACCTTTGCATTTGAGCAGTGGCCAATTGAAAATTCACTCCATGGAAGACTCATTGCTTCCATTGGGGTTTATTTTAAATAGGCTGACCTCTAACAATCTGGTAGTAGATTTACAAAGGGGTATCCACATTATCTAAAGGAGTTGCATCCCACTTCTTCCATTTGACTGTCTGTCTGTCTGTCTGTCTGTCTCTCTCTCTCTTTCTAAACTTCAGGGCAGTATTACCCAGAGCATTTAGCTAGTGTATAGACTTTTCTAAGTTCCTAATGGATGTAACAGAAAAATGCCAGGGGGAAAGAAAATGGATGGGGGTGGGTGTTAGGTTTGTAGTCTTCAATTAACTTTACTTGTCCACTCATCTGCAGTAGCTTTGGAAGAGTCTTGAGCCTTGTAACGAGCTCATGATAGTCTTGTCTTAAACTATTTGATAATAAGGAATTTCTCACCTCACAGAGCAATTGTTATGTTTGGAGAGTTTCATTTTTGGAAGGTGTTTCTTCCCCTTCCTGACCTCCTAAAGATAGCCAGATTCTGCAGATGTCCTGGATTAAAAGCCAGAAAAGCTACCAAAGTGTTCATTTAAAAATCCATATCCAGTGTTTTAAAGTATGAATAGTAAATGCCATTAGTATTACGTAGAGTTAATTTTATGTGTATTTGCAGTTTTGACCTCTTTCTCATTAGTGTGGACAATCAAACTTAGTGAAATCAGGATCAGAAAAATCTCACATTTACACTGATAATAAGACTAGCTGGATCTCTTTATTTTCCTTAATAATCTCTGAGGGTGACTCCTCCTAAAGAATTTATGTCTTTCAATGTGCGTGGTGTCTGATTCTTGGCCCCATAAATACTTATACCCATTATGCAGTCTCAGGTTCTAATCCCAGGTAGTGTGTAGGCACTGTGCTCTGATGTGTGTCAGGTGTCAGTGGGAGCACAGTACAAAGCCTCCAGCAGGGTGGGGCCTGTGGGCAGCACCTTTCACCTGCTCTGTGGTTATGTAGAGCAGATAGCACCGCAGACATGACTGCAGATAGAACCATAGTCATGGCCACATTTGCTACTTGCTGCCTTGCTTCTTACTGAGCACAGGGAGGTGGAGGGGAACTTAGAGACAGCCTTACCTGCAGTCCATAGTAAGAGGCTGGTAGAAAAAGAAAGGCAGTTTATCTTTTATGCTGGTTGACCCTTTTAAATATATATTTCACCTATCAGTCTTTTCTTGTACTGGGATTTTCTGGGAGGGCTATAGATCATTTCTTATTCCTCTTTGTATCTCCAGCTCCTAGCACAATACCTGGAACAGCAGGCTCATTGATTTTTGAACAAATGAAAAGAGTCATGTGCTTTTAAGGCTATGTAAAGTGTGGTGCCTTCTCACATAAGCATTGGCACAAACCTACTCAAAACAGTTCATATTAGACTAAGACATTTAATTTTGCCTTCTATTTCCTCAGTGTAATATTGTTTCTCATTTGGATCTATCCCAGATATTAGAAGTCTCTTCAGAACAATGTCAGAAAGTACAATTTTCTTTGGAATTTTTTAATCTGTTTAGTTTTTCATGTAAGATTTTTAATCTTTTTCTTTGAAGGGATCCACACAGTTTAATCCACAGGAGGTCGACATTATAGGCACCAAAGCTAATGATTCTCCAGTGAACACACTGAAAACTCTGGAGGAAGAACAGTTAAACACTGCATCTTCAAAATCAAGAGGAAATATCAAAATACCAGGTTGCCAAGTCAGACAATAAACAAAAACAAAAAATGAAGAAAATAACTAGGGATCACTTACATAAATCTTCCCACTGCCTTAGGGAAGAAAATTTAAGGTGTTCACCTAGAGGACAGAGAACTGGAACATTATTAGGTGATGAGGAATATGAATACAGTTTGTTTTTGAGCGTAACTCCTTGGAGATTACGATAATTAAAGACGAGTCTCTTGAAAATAAAGACCACCACAGTTCTAGTGAATCTGGTTCCAGATTATCTGGGAGAGGCAATGGCAGAAAACTTAAGATCTATGAAACAGATGCATTTTTTTACTATCTTTTCAATTATTATGAAGCTCCACAATATACTCGTATCTGCCTAGAAACAAGTCCTGCAGCAGGCACACATCAGTGGCAGAGGGATGTCCAAGCTAAGGGAGACGGATTTCAGATTAGTTTGAGAAAGTGTAGGCATCACTCAATCAATTCGAGCCAAGTGGAAAACCTGGAAAGGGAAAAACAGGTTCAAGAAAATGATTACTCATCAAAGATTTGTGCTCAGGATCGTGAGCATAAACAAGGAAATGTGGATTATGCTAAAGAATGTACTAATGGGTTTAATACTCATTACCAGGAGACAGCCCATGAAGCTGGTGATCAGCTGTCCCAACTCATGGAAACAGCTGTCTGTTAGAAAAGACTCACACTTACCATATTGAAGATTCCAAATCCACAGGGAAAAGCCAAGTGTCTCCACCCCAGAGGTCAACAGGCTTAGGTTTACAGTTGACAGATTTCTTAGAGGATATTAGTAGTGATTCTGAATGCTTCAGTGAAACCCTTAGCATAAACGAAGAGGAGAAGGAGATATCTGTGGCCACATTTAATAGTTTCTCAGAAAAAGAACCTCTTGACACTGACAAAATGATCACTTGCAAACAAGATACATGGTCAAGTCAGCAGACCTGTTTTTCAAATTGGAAGCGTTATGGTGAGGAAAAATACTCTAATTACAAGTTTAGTACCCCAGGCAGGAAGTTTAGGTATGAACCAAGATGGAGATTTTCATGGCGTAGGGAAGAAAGTCATTTCATTAGACATGAAACCAACAATAGCCAAATGAAAAAACAACTAGCTCCTAAATACACGTTTGATGAAGGCTACTACCAGGAACCCAGTTCCTGTTATCTATTAGAGGATGTTACAAGAAAGAAGAGGAGGTTTAGTGATAGTATGTTTGACCAGCAAGTGAACTACGGGCCCTCTCAGGTGCCCGTAACATCATCAAGAAGTGCTAGCTCTTTCTATTTTGGTGATTTTCGCAGAAGAACTCCTAGGAAGTCAGGATATAACCAGAATGCAAGAAAGTTTACAGGAGCTAACTATTTCAAGTTCAATTCTAATTATAGCAGACATAATGATCAAGAGTATGTTGACTATGGAAGCTATTCAGGAAATAACTATACTGGTCCTTTAAATTTTAAATGTTTTGATGGCCGCTTAGGTCAAGAGTATCCTTTTTCACAATAAACATGTTGCAAGAAGAAAATTTAAAACTAAATATAGCCATATAATTAACAACTACAGAGCAAGAGAGCAGCATTTAAAAGCTTCAAAACCTGGGGTGTTTTATATTTCCCAAGCTTGCCAACACACCTGGAGTCATTTTGACCTATGCTTTAAACTTTGGCAAGAGAAATAATGTTTTCTATTTGACTCTGCTCAAGCTTTTAAATGCTGCTTGATCCAAGGACAGACATTTCTACAGTTCAACTAAAACTTTAATTCTATGCTAGTCAAGGAGCAGATTAACATTGAGAGGGGTTGAGATGGCCCTCTATGGTTTCTTAGCTATTATAACATCATTTAGTATCATTTATCTCCAAAGACGACAACAGTGTATGAAGAACGATCCTTTTACATGTTCTTTGATTTGGTCAGAAACACCATGTACAGCAACAAACTTTCTTGAGTTTTATTTAGAAATAATTGTAGATAAAAAGAGATAGCAGTTAGAACATAGATTTCTTCATGACATTAAAGAGTTACATGAGCACCTACCAAAAGAAAATTGATCTTATTACTACAATTAAATACACAAAGAGTTGTCTTTTTCAAGACAAAGTCTTAGAATAAGAATCTAAAAGTGGTCCAGATTGTCCTTTGAGGTTTAAGTGGATAGTATTTAAATCCATTAGCAGGGTTTTTTTGTTTTTTTGTTTTTTAAAGAATACCATGTCTTTCCATTTTAGAAAAACAGCAGGATTGAGATGATATAACCAGTGGAATTTGCAAAAGGAAATATTAAAAAATTGTGAGGCACCAGTCATGTCACTTGAAAAGAGGGGATGTGACAGTATTCTATTTCAGGTTATGTAATCCTTTCACTCAGGGCTGGGTGACCGCAGTTTGTAAAAAGTCATTGAATATCCCCAAACTTTATTTTTTTTAAACAACAACAAATAAGTATTTATTGGTCACATTACTTAAGTCTAAAAGTAAAGTGGTCTTTGGACAGTATTTGATCTGAGTTCTAGCTGTTTTTCTGTAATTTTCCATTCTAAAGAATCACTAAAACAAGAGTCTGGTCAAATCCAAACTGAACTTTATTAAGCAGTAACAAGTGCCTCTCTTCTCAATCCTCAGTAATGCCATGGAGTTTTTAAGAGTCAAGAGAAAATCCTATAGTTTTGTAGCTGGGGGAAAAATGTATATGTGTAGAATTTGTAAACTCTTAAGCAATTGATCTTTTTACCTACTAGTTTTTGACTTCACAAATGTTTTTAAATTGAGATATTTTATGGATTCTGGAAGACTTACATCTCAGTGCAGTGCAGGTTCTATAGCAAGCTCAGCTGATTCATTCTGCCTTACCTTGCATTTAGGACCCCAGGGGCAATAGAGTACCTTTTTTTTCTCCAATGAAACTATGCCTGACCTGGTAATTGAAGACATTAATGACATTAGAGACTGTCAGCAACAGGAAAAAGTGATTTTTAATCCACAGAAGCAGTAAAGGGCAAAACTTTGATATGACATGATTTATTCAAACACTCATCATCTGATATTCTGCAGAAAAGTACCAGCTGGAAGAGCCAGGTAGAATGCCAGTCACTGTGGTTGCCCAGAATATCACAATGTGTACTCATAACCAGCCTCTTGAGCAACCTGGTATGTGAAAGGGCTACAAAGTCTTATTTATCTTAAGGAAGAGCCACAAGTTTCATCGATCTCTTCTAACCATAGAGCTGTTAGTACATGCAAGAGGTCAGAAATGAATCTACCATAGCAGATGATGTTTATTATTGTTAATAACCAGTGGATGATGTGTTGGCTCCCTTGTGTTCAGTTTCACTTTCAAGCCAGTGACTCTTCCATCAAAACTAGATTTGGCTTGTCAAATCTGAAAAACATCGCTCATGGGGCAAGTGCCTTGACTGTTAACGTTCAAAGTACTGTTGTCCAGATTAGCCTTTTAAACTACTAACAGCTTGTATTTTTGTCAGGCAACTTTCAGTAAACCAGGTATTATTTTCCTTTGACAAAAACCTGCCTCTTAATTTTTCATGTTTCATGCCATTAAAACAAAGAATATTACAAGATTGTAATGAGAAACAGCTATGCTTGTTTTGAAAAATATCTCTTCTGTCACTTGACTTTTCATTGTAGAGTTTTTAGACGTGAAAACAGTTTGTTGCTCAGTAGTCAGACATAAAAATAAATTGTAGATTATATGATGTGCAATTTTTATCTGTAATAAAACAGGTGCTAAGTCATTTCTATATAACATTTTTGTCTTGTTTGTTAAATACCATCCTGGGACTTAGAAGAAAGTAAAAATACTGGTTTTATGTTTACATTCTGTATAACCCTAAATTTTTGTATGTCTTATGGTGATACATTCTAAATTTGAGCCAACTTTTTTGGTGTGTAGGCCTTAAATGAGGAAGATAACTTATCCTGTACTTTTTAATTGATTGGCCTAGGAGCAAAATAGAACTAAAATATTATAACCACCTTCTTAATTAACACTGTTATTCTTTGTTGGCTAAGTGGTGCAAAAGTATTTTCTTGTACTCTTCTTTTATATCCTATTCTATGTCCCTGTGCCCTAAAGTTCACAGGCATGTGAACTTTAAACTGTGTTTTTAAGTAGGTATTTTCATGTATGGGTTGCTGGTAGTAATGTAAAAAAGCTAAAAATATGTCAATGTGTTTTCAATGTGTTTAAATTTCTCAGGTAGAAAGCCATGTAACCTGGTAATTTTGAAAATAAGAACCAAATAAACATATTTTTACTTGTTGCAAACTGTTTAAAATATTTATTTTTAAATAAATGCTGGTAGAAAGTTTGGGGGAAAGTTTCTACTTACAGTATGCTGTTTTGCACTAATATTGCTGATCTCTTTTCTCATTTGCATTGCTAGAGAAATAAAACATTTAATTTTCAGATATATTAAAAATAAAATTATAGTGAATATTCTTTGTTCATTTATCACATGTATTGGCTAGCATCTTGCACATCCACATTAACATTTTCTGTGGAAATACAGATGCCTAATTTTAGTATCGTTTCTATGCAACTTTTCCCATTTTGTGGAAACTGACATTGTCAGAGTTCATGGGACAGCACATTTCATCAGTTTCTAATAAGAGGTAGCAAAATTGACTCCATGGAATTTCATCTGATTCCTTCGGCCCCGGGTGGAAGTGTTAAAGTTATACAGTATCAAAAAATAATTGTGGATTTGTGATGGGGAGTCTAGTCAGAGAAGCTAGGGTCCTCAATAATCAGTCTTTGACCATTCAAGAGTTAACTGTATTTTCACGTGAAATATATAGCAAACTGCCTCTAAGTATTATAACAAAGGCAGACTGTACCTTGGAGTAAAATCTGGGAGCTGAGAGGGTCTTTGTCGGGTTCAAAGAGCTCTTTCTGAAACAGCAAGAAATGTATGGATGTTTGTTCTTGATCTAGGATTTGCATAAATTTGGCCCTCTGAAAAGGTGAATTTTACATTATGTAGGGAAGCCAGATAGGCAGATACTGAAAACATACAGTGAATGCTGCTTATGAACCACAGATGCTGGTACTATGAAGTCTCTGCAGCTGGTAGGATGACAGCAGGTGGGGAGCAAACCAGATGTTAACACCTCCCTCCTTCACTGGACATGTGGTGGTTGTAACAACTACCCTTGGACACCACCATCTTCTTGAATGGCAGTGCCTTTTACATGAATATGGCTTCTGTATATGCTAGCTGGATTTGAGAAGTTTTTGGATCAAAGTCCTGCCTTACAGCAATATTCATTTACAAGTAACCAACACAATGTTGATTCAGCTCGGAATGGAGGAGAATCAGGTTATTGGGAGTGAAGCTTTAATGAAGCTCTAGATCAGGGGTGTCCAATCTCTTTGCTTCCCTGGATCACATTGGAAGAATCGTCTTGGGCCACACATAAAATATACTAACGACAGCTGATGAGCAAAAAAAAAAAAAAAAAAAAAAATTCTCATGTTTTAAGAAAGTTTACAAATTTGTGTTGGGCTGCATTCAAAGCTGTCCTGGGCCGCATGCAGTCCATGGGCCATAGGTTGGACAAGCTTGCTCTAGGTATTTTCCTCTTGGCAGCAGACAAGCCTGTTTAATTTTGCAAAATGAGTAGCCTAATCTTCACATGCACATGAGATTTTAGGCTGTAAAGGTGGGCCCAGCTTCTCTGTCCAATTCCTTCTCCAAAGCATAAGGCATAGCAAGTTACATGGTACAAAACAGGCACTCAAACATTTGGTGAATGAAACCCAGTGGGGGGAAAAAGAGCACATTAAAAAAAACCACCTCACAAGTACATGCAATGTGGTTTGATAACATGAAAAATGGAAATTTCTTTGGTTCAGGGAGTGTATCTCTTGTAAGAAAACTCTGCCAATGTTAACATTAAAATGACAAAACACTAATAGGTTGTCTTCATTTATACAACTAACTGCATATGCAAATCTGTTATCCTTATTTTGACATGAGGTGAATTAACTTTGTTACTATAAGGATTCCTGATACTTTCCTGATCAGACAATACATTAACATAAAAAAACCCAAAACCCTTCCTTAGCACTTGGCAATGACAATGCCTTCAGTAACATTACTTCTTAAGAACCTTGCTATAGACTTCAAGGTGGAGGTCTGCCATTTACAGTTTAGAAAGTTCTGATTTAGGCAAAATTTTGACAAGTCACAAAAAAAAGCAATTCAATTCACTATTTCTTAACAGGACAAGCTGGCATTTGGTTTGTGGTGTGAGGTCTCCATGAAATTTTGCTGCTTCTTTTGGAATACAAAAACTCTGCACTCAAAAGTGAACTGAATTTTAGGCCACAGTAAAATGACTGAATCAGATTCCCTAGAATAAAGTTTTTAAAATAATTTAAGTAAGTCACCACACTATAGTGGGTAAAACCATTTTTATTAACTGACCAAAGCACATCATTTTGTTTTCTGATTTGAGGGAAAATCATTAAACACAGTTCACAAGAAAATACAACGACTATTTAACTACAATTACAAGAGTTTGAAATCTCACTAGTTGTTCACATAATACTTTTACAAATTCATACAACTGTATAGTCTACTTAAGCATAGTGTTAACCAAAAGAGCAATATCAAAGACTGAGACACTTGACTACTACTTTTGCAGTGGGTGTAGTTTTATAACAACAACAAATGTTACCTTATGAATATGTTTTACCTTAAAAACCACTTGGCTAGTGACTGTACTGTTTCCTCGTGGTTCAGGGATGTGCATGAAGGCTCTTAGGAGAGCAAACACCTGTTCCTATTCTGTATGTCCCTCTCTCATTTTCACATGAGAATAACCAATTGAGTAAAATAACCAAATAACCATTGCCCCACCATGAACATGAGGCTTGAGAAGACAGTCCTACAATCTTCATCATATATTTAGGTTCTTAGGCCAGCAAGCTTTTTACCAAAGCTTTCTTTTGACTGTTCAGATCCTATTTTAATGCTAACTATATACTACTGTGTGTGTGATGGTGTCTGAGTGTCTATGTGAGGGCAAGGACAACAATGCAGTCCAGAAACACAGTAAATATGCTTTTTTTGCAGCTGAGCTCTGTTTTGATATTTCATTTTGTTGCTGGACAGTTTTTTAATCAATACCAAAGTCTTTGGAACACTGCAGATTTGCTTTAGAGGTAGATAAAACAGAAATCATGCAGTTAAGTCAATTGAGAGAGAAAAAAGATTTGCTGTCTTTAGAGAACATCATGACTAAAAGTTGATCCTTTGCTCTCGGTGCACATTTCAGATTTTTACCTGTTTTGGGAAATACCCAAGTCTTCCTTGTCTCTCAGGAAAAACACATTTAAATTCATCTTGTACTAACTACAAGTAGAAGAAAAACAGTATTAACATGTGTATTACAGCACTTCAGTTCACTTCCTGGATTTGTGACACAAACACATCATGCATTCTAAGACGAAGTTAATTTTATTAGTGTCACTAGTGATGTTAATTTAAAAACGTATAGCAAGTGTTTAAAACTTTTCTAAATATTGTAATCACTATGTTTTAAAGACAGAGTGGACTGTTACAAATGATTTTGCAAAATACAAAAATAGATATACTTCCACCGAATGCTTTAATCATTTTTCCGAGCACTCTCATCTTTTGGTTCTTCCTCATCTGAGTACACAGTGGGCTCCTCCCCCTCCTTCAGCAGTTTGCCCACGTGATGATACTTGACTGGAGGTAGAGAAGAAAACACAAATGGTCATTCTCATTTTTTCTAAAACATCATTACCTCATTTCAATTTAAAGCATTTATTAGAGGCCTACAATATACTCAGCAATCTGTTGGGCTTCTTGAAGGATACAGAGGTGGTTTATACCACCGTCCTTGCCAACAGGGAATTCGTTTTGTACAGAAGACAGACATATAAAACAGGTGGCAATGTCTGGCAAGAGTGTGTAAGGTAATATCAAAATGAATTGTTTGTGTGTAGAGAATGTTTAGAAGAACAAGGGCATGTTATAAGTTTGTTAGAAGGGTTATAGAACACTTCATGGAAGGAGGATATATTTTGGAAAAATGTAAAGAAGGATTTAGGGAGCGAGCTCCAGAAAATGAAAATACCATGTACAAATGCATACCGGTGAGACAACATATCTGGGAAGCAATAAAGAGACCAAGTTGGCAGGAGTAGAGTTAACATTTAGAAGTTAGTAGGAGATAAGATTGGCTAAGTAGTGTGGGGAAATGTTATGAAAGATCTGAAAAGCCAGCCTGAGGAGTTTGGACTTACCGGTGGCAAAGGGCACTGAAGGTTTATAAGCAAAGGAATGACAAAGTAAAATAGTGCTTTAACAATAGTATCAATGTGATGTATGGGCAGATTTCAGTAAGGAGAGACTGGGAACAGGATCATCTGGAGGCTAGCGTTGCAGATCCAGGTGCAAAGGAACCAGAGCCAGGAATAGGGTGGTGTCCAGGGGAATGGAAAGGGAAGGATGTGTACTTTGAAAGAAACTGGAAGAATGAGTTAATTAAGTGAAAACGAGCTCCCATAGACCAAAATGGGAACTCTGGGGAGGGAGCCATTCTGGAGGGTCACATGACAGGAGATCTACAACATGGAATGGAGAAGTGAAGTCAGGATTGGCAAGAAAAAAAAAAGGTTTCCCCAGAAACCTTTAAAAAAGAAAGTTCAATCCTATTGTGGGGGATAAAAGCCATATTGTAGGGAGGAAGAAGGTATAGGGAGGAAATGAAGCAGTAGTTAGCAACAAAAACTTCTAAGAAGTTTGTTTGACAGTGAAGGGAAGGAAAAATAGTCTTATAGATGAAGAGGATAGCAGGAGACAGAATGTTTTTCCCAGCACAGAGAAGAACCTATGGGTGGCTAAAGGAAGTAGTAAAGAGAGCCAGGATATGACTGGAGGTGTTAGAGAAAATGTTAGATGTAACAGTGCAAACCAGAATGCAAAAGACTTGAGATGGCATCAGCGAACCTCCACATCACTGTAGCTGAACTAATGCAGGGTCGATCATCTGAATATCTGAAGCCAAGAGTCTCCTATTCCTGAATATGAGTAGGAATTAGAGGAGTAACCAACCTGTCTAACCAGGTAACTAAAGCTGCTTTTGTGTGAAATAACCGTAGGAACAACTGGAACTGTGTAAGACAAAAAGCCGGGTGGTGCCTGGGAAACCTGCCTTAAGGGCTATCCACACCAGCTTTGAGTGTAGCTGAGGTGTCAAAACAGCATCTGGGGCCAGCCTTAAAGTGGAAAAAAAAATCACACTTTTTCTCCCATTGATGAAGACAAACCCTAGAAAACAGCTTTGTAAGTTAGACACTACATTCGTTTCACATAGAAGACTAATTACAAAGGCATCCTTATGAGGCCAAAAATTAGGGACTATATTAGGTAACTGAACTATGTTTTCCAAAGTATAAAGATTTGCCTCTAGACTTGGAAGTTATACTTAGCCTGCTTGAGACCCAAACTCAAAGGCAGAGACACATCTGGCTAATTATTAATCCAGAACTCTCTCTGAAGTCAGCATTATTTTCAAACAAAATGGTTGGACATAGCCAAGAGAGCATGTAATATTTAACTGATTATAGAGAACACACATAGAAAACTGTATTTTAAATGAAAAATCTTCAAATAAATGCTTGTAGTCTTTATACACTATTTCATAAAATCTGGGAAAGACTCTTATTCAAATTCTTGGCAGTGAAATATTGCTAGAGTGATAATTACATAGATTTGACAGAAGCCAATTCCTGAATTCTCCAAATCTGAACTTAACCCCTCATTCCTACTTTTCTCCAAAGACCTTAGCCCATAGCATAAGCCAGAAACAAGCATCTCCTTTTACTTTCTTTTTAAAAATGCAGACACCATTGTTGCTGGGCACATTATAAGCATCATTTGTAGATGAGGCCTATAGTTAGGCTCAATTAGATTCAAAGAGAAGCTGTTTCACAGAATACAAGTCTCCCATTCTTCAACAGAGATGTGGGCTGCTTTTAAACGGCAAGCTCTACAAGAGAGGGCTTATGAAAATCCCTTTCTGTAGCCAAGATGGCCACTGTCCTTTCCCTGACACACCAAGCACCAAATCCTCATGAGGAATCTACGCAAATCTCTCAAAATTTTAAAAATCAAAACCAGAAACCCAAGTTTCCATGGAGAACTAGCTAAAAATTGGTATGCAATCATAGCAAGTGACTCAGCACTGCTACAATCACTTCAAGCCATGAACTTGATCCGTCCAAGATTAAGGAGCCTATCAAAATGCACCAAGTTTTAGGTTGCTTAGTAATAACTATTGTCCTGCCATGAATCCCCATTACCGGTAGAAATTTGACCCAGGTACAATTTTAAAAATGCTTACAAGTGAACTGAGACTCCCAGTCACTCAGAGTCTCCTGCTGGGCAGCAGTGAGGTCAGAAAGGTCATCATACTCATCCTTCAGTGCTTCCTTATCCAGGCAAAATGTGGCAAGGCCCCTGGACGCATCTCTTCCAGCAAAGACCCCATACGGACCCTCTTCAAAAACAAAACCAAACCAAACCAAAGATCAATTCTTTATTAGACCATTGATTTCTCTGTGATTTATACACAGAAAATGGCTTCCCTATTCATCAACATAGCCCCATTTTTGAATATCAAATTCCATTCAGAAACCATAGTGATGTTGATATTTCGATCATTATGTAGGAGACACAGAAAGACCTGTTGTCATTAAACTTTTAAATAACTAAAAGTAAATCAAACTGCTATACATCTGTGTCAGTCACCTGTGGTTTTCAAACAGCTAGTAAAAGTCATACGTGGTTAGTGATCTCTTGGGTAGTGGTAGTAGGGAATCATATAAGATAATACTGAGTCCATGGCTTAGAATTCAACTTTAGAACATTGAACTGGGAGCCTGACTGTTCTAGGCACTTGGGGCTACACCAATGAGAGTTATGGTTTCTTAAGATAATACGCACTGATGTGTACATGAAAACATATTTCCTTATAAATATATTCTGATCTGTTTTAAAGAATCAAAGGTATCTTATAGAGATCTTTGGTTGTTAAGGTTCAATTAAACATTAACTCATGGCATCTGCAGAGAATCATTTTATAAGAGTATCAGTGGTACAAAAATCTATCCACATTACATAACCTTCACTGTCAATAAATAAGAGAGAACACAGAGATCAGTCTTCATTATCTGTTTTTGGTAGGCTTGAGAAGACTGTGAAAATACTAAAATCTTCATGGAAAAGAGGCTGAGTCAATACTGCAAAATAACTCTATAAAACTAAGAATGCTATTATTTGTGATATTATACTGAACTTTTGTCTAAGAGAGCAGAGAATCATTCCGTAGGTACACAAAGTGGATATTTAGACTTATTTAAATATTGCACAACTACATGAAGAGAATCCAGTGTACTTTAAACAATGTGCTATTTCCCCCAAGGCAGATTGAATAGCAGCCCTGACATTAAAAGTTTGTAGGTAAACACTGTGCCAAATATGAGAATAGGTCAAGTTTCAGTATGGCCTGGTCACCTGAAACCTCAATATACTCAGAAATTTTTTACAAATTAGGTAAATTTTATGACTTTTAAATGCAATTAAAATTCCAAAGAAAAATGCTTATTTTTAATCATCATTACATGCTGCCATATCCACTAGAGAAGGTAAAAAAATTTCCACATTTTTCTTAAATGTATACCTCTAGTGGAAATGGCAGCACCTAGTACTTGAGAATAGGCAAACGTAATGGTTTGAAGCTCACCATTTCAGAAATTATGGTCATTGGCTTGGTAGAGTGAGTCTTTACCAAGCAAACCTCACAGAATATTTAAACAAGGTCTAGTGGGAACATTAAAAGTCTTTAAAAAATACATATTATTCAGCTCAATGTATATTCACTAGGATGCAAGCAGAAATTTGTGTCTGTTTTGCTCACTGCTATATTCCCTTATCTACAACAGTACCTTGCACAGAGTTAACAGGCACTAGAATGACGGATTTTTAGGAATCCTTTACAACATGAAGCATCACTTCCTACCATGATGTCACGTAGTCATGGGCTCACTGAATGACAGTGCAAGATAGAGACAGAGATCTCACAATAGGCGATCTTTATTACTTTTCAGAGAGAAAACTAAGGCTCAGAACAATGCTTTGGACAAGGTCACACAACTAGTCATGACCCAATCAGGACTAGAACGCAGGTTCCCTGACTGCTAGTTTTGTGCTCTATGTGCAGGCTGACATTCCTCTCAATGACTCTGCAAACTACAGTCATGGTGATGCCTCATGTACATGTTTTCACTACCTTATGGTTGTGCTCAATATTAACAGGTATTTACATGATTATGTTTATTGATAAAGCATCTGTGTGTGCTACTCTAAGTGACAAATAATATGTGTGGTTTGGTTTTCAAATTATTTTGACAGTTACATGCCTACAGAAAGCAGGTATTCTAAAATATCCACAGGCCCAGTGTGGTGGCTCATGCCTGTAATCCCAGCACTTTGGGAGTTGGAAGTGGAAGGATCGCTTGAGCCCAGGAGTTTGAGACCAGCCTGGGCAACACAGGAGCAAGACCCCGTCTCTAAAAAATAAATTTGTCTCTAAAAAAAATAAATAAAATGTCTGCAAGAAAAAAACGAAATGAGTGAGTTCCTTACCCTTAACACATCTTATTTTGATCAGTTGGACTGGGATATTAACATGAATGCCCGAGTTTGACCTGCGTACTGCCTTCTGTACTCTTCCCTCTCTCAGGCCAGTGGGGAATGAGCACCGTTGATGTGGACACCCTCTAAGCTCCCTGTGTTTAGAGTCCATATTGGAGGATCAAAAACCTCTTCTTCCTCCTCTCCAAGTATTCTATAAAGCAGGACTTTGCAAGCCTGGCTGCTTTTCAAATTCACCTAGGGAAGCATGTTAAAATGCAGACTCCCGGACCATCCTGAGAATCATCTGCATCTCTAACTCATCTGCGGTTAGACTGGGAATCTGTATTTTTCCTCAGATGCATCAGGTGATTCTGATACGCAACCAGGTTTGCAAAAACCTCACCTCTAAGAAACCCATCAGGCCTGCCTCCTCCGACAGCTCAGCAGTGCAGCAGTTATCCATTCTTCATTTCCCTCTGGTTGGCTTTTCCTGATCCCCCCCACCCAGCAGTCTTCATAGCTCTACTCCTTTTGTTTCTCGGTATCCTCCCACTTCTCCCTCCCTCCATTTTAATTTTTTTTTTTTTTTTTTGGCTTCTAATACTTTCTCTCCTGCTATAGACTAAATACCATATTACCTTAAAAGCTTTCCATGTTACCATTGTCCACCACGTTCAGCCTTTATTCCTCTCTCAAACAGTCCCCTTCCTCCTTGTTCACCTTCCAGCCTTTCCCCATCTGCCCACACACAGCACAAGCGCACACATACCAAACACATGCCACACACATACCTGACGCATGACACATTTCAAGTGCGCGTGCACACACACCACACACACACCCCTGATAAATCGCATACACTAAACACGCACACACCGCGCATGCACACTTCGCGAGTGCACACACACATCACTATCCACCAGGCACAATGCTTTTACCTGCTGTTAATCCTGTCTCTGCGTTTCTCCCACACCCTCACATTCGGAATCTACTCCCGGCGGCATTGGCCTTCCAGTCTTCTCTAGCTCTGAACCTTCTCTCACTCTCGCCCTCTCCTCATCTCTCCCTTATTTCCCCTCCTAGAACCCGACACTACCCCCTCCTCCTTCCAGGAATCCTCAAGCCCAGGACCTTCGGAAACTCCCTCAACAGCCTTGGCTTTGATGTGCTCCCCCCCACAACGCCTTCCAGCTTTGCGGTCCCACCCACCCCCAGCTTAAGCGCCTCAGCCTTCTTTCTTCAACCCCCTCCCAGCGCTGTCAGCGCGGGCCGGGAATCTGCGTCCCCGACTGGCCCGCAGCCCCTCTAGAGCGCCTCTCATCCCCTGCCCGCCCCGGGAGCCTCCCCAGCTCTCCGACTGCCCGCCTTCCCTAGCTCGCCGCCATTCCTCCCCTCCGCTCAGGGGCGCCCGCTCCTGCCTCGCCTCTCTCCCGCCCAGCCCCGTGCCGGGGGCCCCCTTCTTTGTCTCCGCGGCCCCCTAGCTGGCCGAGCATACCGGGCCCATAGAACTTGCGGCCTTTGGTCACGTCGAACACCTTGCCGTTGATGGCCATCAGTATGCGCGGGTCCTGGACGCCGTCGAAGCGCCGCAGCTCGGCGGGGGTGAAGTCGCGCCGCTTGAGGCGGGGCAGCGGGGCGGCTCGTCGTCGTCGCTATCGCCGCTGGCCGCCGGCTGGTCCCCGCGCACGATCTTGTAGAGCAGGAAGATGCAGAGGCCAAGCAGCAGCAGGTTGAGCGGCGACGTGAAAATCTCGTGCAGCAGTCCGCCGTTCTCCAGCTCGCTGGGGTCGGCGCCCGTCGCTACCACATCCTCGGCAGCCATGATCTCTGGAGCAAAGGTTGGGCTGGGCTAGGCTGGGCTCCGGAACTCGCCGCTTTCTCCTCCCTCTGAGCGAGCGAGTGGCACGCGGGGCTCGTCGGCGGCCTAAGACTAGCCGGGGAGGAGGCGGGGCTGGAGGGGCGGAGCCTCCAAACCCCGCCCCCCAGGCCACCTAAGCGCCCCCGCCCTGCTCGGTTCAGCTGGGCCGCCCTCAGGTCCCCCACAAAGCCTCTGGAGTCCGGCCCCGCTGCCCCGCGGCCGCGCGGTGCCCGCCTCAGTTCTACCTGGGAGGCCCCAGCCGAGCCTCACGCCATTCTCCCGCCATCCTCTAGCTGAGCGCGACGTACGCGCTGCCCTCCTCGGCACCCCTTTTTCCCTCCTCGCAGACCGACCCGCTGGGAGAGCCTCTGCTTTGCCCGGCTCTGTGCAAGCGCCCCTCCGCCACCTGATGCGCGCCAGACACCGACTCCATTTCTCTTGCTGCAGGCTTTTCCCCTGCTTCCATTCCGCAGCCCCTCATCTTCCCCCGGCACTTCCCGGGCCCTCGAAGCTGTCTTAGGAGACTGAAAACTCATTCTTGGAACTCCATTTTCTATCTCAGAGCCCTACATGACTCATTTTCACCTTGGAAACCCCCGTTCGCTCTCCTTGATGGCCCTTTCCCAATTCTCCCCCCCAGATGCTGTGGGACCGACTCCCCCGAGATAGCTAAAGTCAGTGCACATCTCTCCCTATTATCTGCGAAAACTAATTGGATCGCCCAGTTAACTTGGGGTTTGTTCTCCGAAAAACCCTTTTGCAATTATTGATTTGCTCAGTCACCAGACATCAGCAAGCAACGTTCTCTTGTTGCTCTTTTTTTCCCCCTCAGAATAATGTGCAAAGTTTCTTTGTTTGGCAGCGTTCTTCTATTTGGACTCTGTCAGGCTACCCTTAACGGTCACAATAACCCTGAGCTGGAGCCCAGACAAAGGCGAGAGTTTGTAAGGATCCTAGGCCTGGTCCCTTCCCTTTCCTAGGTATTTCTCCGGCCTTTGATGTGCTAACAAGCTGCACAGAAGCTGGCCTGCACGGAGGAAGGGGTTGCCTCGTCCTAATTTGGCCCTTCTTCTGGTGGCAGGGGGAGGGGAGCAGAAGAAAGGATAGAGAGGGAAACAAATAATTAAAACCAAGCCCTGCACACATCTGCCGTCCAGAGCAGTACTTTTCCACCAAGCGTTCTGTTGGCTTGCACATAATTCACTCCTCCTCCCAACACGCAAGAGACTTGAGTAAAGACTGGCTTCTTACCTCAGAATTCTAAAAATTTCTGGCAAAAACTGCTTCCATCCCTGCCCCCCCCACATCTTCTTAAATCATTATAAAGTGATACAAATAACCTTTGTATCGGGCCCACGCATTTTTCTCAGAGCTAAATTTGGGATTCGCTGAAACAGCCCCTCCAGACCTTTTGTCAAAACTCTTCGATTTAATCACGGGAAACAGGCTCAAACTGAGGGCCCTTGGCTGTAGTTAGAATCTATCTCTTTTAACATGTATGGCCAAAAAAATTAGAAAGCTAATAAACTTATGTAAAATATTTTCATTTGCAACTAATATGACAGCAGGTTAATATTTCTTTGAGAGCTCATTTGGATTGATGAGAAAATCTACGAGATTCTAGTCAATAAATGGGCAAAAATAGAAACAGGTAGTTCACAAAAAAGAGCATGCCAGTGGTGAATAAGCATATGAAAAATGTTCAGTCTCATTAGTAATAAAAAGAAAAGCATGGAGATGCCACTGTCACCTACTACTTTTCTGCAGGAAAGATAAAAGGGAAAAAAGGATAACACAGTATTGGCAAGAGAGTGGCGAGACTCTCATACACTGTTGGGTACAACCTTTTATTATTCATAAAAATATTTTCTATCCATTAATCCCACTTCTAGAAATCTGCTCTTGGCCCAGTAATTCCATTTTTAGGAATCCATCCCAAGGAAGCAGAAATGTAGACAAAGATTTCTTTACTAAGATGCTCAGCAGAGATTCATTTTTAATACAGAAAAACTGGAAACAACCTAAATGTCCGACTTCAAATAAAATGACTAATTAATCCACTTGAATTATGACAAAACCATTAAAAGGCCATTCAAATATCATCATTGTGGAGTCCTAATTAGGGAAAGGGAATCAGGCTGGTGGGAGCATGAAATAGCAAAAAGAAAAGAAAATAAGCTACAAATCTTCCCTTTCTTCATGATCCAGGACACAACCTTCCTGCGTAAATAACTCACAACCTTCCCGTGCCCAACAATCACCAGATACCTGTAAGTTAGCTCATTGCAACCTTGTCGTTATCAATACTGCACAAAGACCTCTTCAACAGACAGCATAAACACCATCCTATAAAATTCCCAGCAAGCCTTTGTCTCCTGGCAGTCGGCTTCTCTCTTGCAGGCTGCCTGTTGTCTCTCTGGCAACATATTTTCCTACTTTCTCTCATCAATCTACCTTCCTTTAACTAAAACCGTCTTGGTAAATTATTTTAATCCCGTGCCACCAGCCCAGTCATTCCTCCCCTACACCAATCATGACATGGCAAAATGCTTGTGTTTTAATCTCGAGGGAAAAACAGGATACAAAATTATATCCAATATGAGCTCAACTATGTCAAAAAATCCACAAAAGGAAGCGTGAAAGGAAGCATGTTAAAATGTTAACTGTTGCAATTGTTAGTTTCTTCTTTATACCTTTGTACATTTTCCACAATGGGCACATGTCACTTAACATGTCACAGGGGGAAAAATGGTTTATTATTTATTTTCGAAAAAAATGTAGAGTGATAATACATGTTCACGATAACAAACTTAAACCATGAGTGTATGAAGTAAAGAGTGAAACTCCTTTCTCCCTCTCCCAGTTTCCCAAACAGTACTTACATCAGGCCCATACATTAGCTGTTTGGCTTATATTCTTACCGACATATGCAACACACACACACACATACACACACACACACACACACACACACAATTTTGTTTAATAAAACTGGGATAAATTTTACGTAATAAAAATTTTATCATTTTTTTCTAATAAAGAGAGACACAGAGTAAAAAAAAAAACAAAACAAAAACCAAGCCATTAGCTCCCCACCCAGATAACCCCTGCTGGAATGTTTTTTCAAAGTAATATTTGTCTAAAGTTAGAAAATTCAAACTATGGGAAGATATAGAAGATAACTGAAGCCCGATTCCTCACTCTTGATTCTCTTTCCTCAAAGGTAACCACTATTAAATCTGGGGCAAGTGTTTTCATGGAGGGGTGCGGGGGATTTACAGTTCTCATTTATCATAGTCCAGTGTCCCTTCTGCTACAACGCCGTGTCCCCTTGGAGAATAATGGATTAAAGGAAGTCCTGCTTCACATGGAGGGTAGAAAACTTGTGCAACTTCAGACCTCAAGAAGTGATACAGTTTAAAAATATAAATGCTTGCAAACCAGATTTGATGTTCAATAAAGTGGGCGATTAGCTAACATTGGGATGTAGAGATTATTGAAGAAAAGCATCCCATCATTCAGGCTCATGTCAGAATCAATGCTGGGTGGAATGGTCTCCTCCAGGGTGGCAGTTCTCAAGTTATCTGGAAATAAGCAAGAGTGCTCCTGAATAAAAAGCCCCCTTCAGAACATGAGAGTTGCCTTAATATGCTCTTTGGCTCCAAATCAATTCCTAAAACTGATGTACTTGACCCAAGGGCTACTTATTTCCCAAGATACATGTTAAATCTTTTAGTGTTTTCAAACTTCTGTCTCCTTTTAATTATTTTCAAAGGTTTTAAAGAGCTTTTAAAGAAAAATAGAACAATTGTCTGATTAGCTAGAAAATGTTTGGGAAATAATTCAGCCTCACTAGGAAGCAAATAAATCCAAAGGAACATAATAACAACGTACCATTTCTCATCATCCAAATGACTGGAGAGTGTTTTTTTCTCTTTTGTTTCTTGGAGCTTTTTAAGAATGGTAATACTTGGTGTTGGCAAGCACAGAGCAAAACAAGCACTCTGACACAATTGGCAAGAGTGAAATTGCTAGAATGCAAGATTCGTTTTGTTCACCAATGTATTTCAAGCCCCTAGACCATATCTGGCACGTAATAGGCATGCAATAAATATGTGTTGAACTTAATTATATTTTAAGTGGGTCTACACTTCCTAGAAAGCCCTTTGGCAATATGCAATAAAAGCCTCAAACTATTCTTAGCCTGTGGCCAAGAAATTTAACTTCTAGGAATTTCCCCTGGGAAGTGTTCAGAGATGTGAACAGAGATTTGTGTAGAAGAATCACAAAGCATGATACATGATAGCAAAAAGCTGGAAACGGCCTGAGTATCCAAAGATGCTCCCCATCTCACTCAGCGTAAATGCTCAAGTCCTTATAGCACCTACAAGGCCCTACAGGATCTGCACTACTCTACCCACTCTTACCCTTAAGACCTTAGAATCTCACCACTTTCTTCCCTGGTCACTCTACTCCAGCTACAGTGCCTCCTTGCTGCCCTTTGAACAAGCAGGTATATTTCCAATTCAGGTTTCTGTACTTGTCATTCCATTTTTCTGGAATGTCCTTCCTCAGCCATTCTCATGGGTCATTCCCTCACTGCTTTCAAATCTCACACCACTCTATTCCTACTCCTCATCCTCCTTCCCTGCTTATTTTCCCCCATTGCATTTACTGCTTCTTAATTATACAGTATCATTTCTCATTTTTTAAATCTCTTCCAACTTGAACATAAGGTACACAAGAACAGGCTTTTTTCTTCACTGCTGTAATCCTTGTACTTAGAATAGTGCCTGGCATATAGTAGGTGCTCAATAAATATTTGTGGAATTGAGTTTGAGTATGGAAACCCATTATGTTAAATACTCATGCACAGAAAAAAATCTGTAGGAAATGCACTGAAAAGTTAAGAGTTATCTCTGGGTTGTGAGATTGTAGGTAATTTTTGCTATCCTCTTTATCCAGTGAGTATAAACTCCTTTGATTATTGTAACAAGCAATAAGAAGTTTAAACATTTAAAGACCAGAAAACAAAATTCTACAGTTGCCAACTATGTTTTGAGTGACAGAATATGGATCCACATTTCCAATTTTAGAGACTGGAGACCCCAACGGGACCTGCCCATCTACATCCACTCAACCAGCCTTGATTGGGCTCTAGCTCCATGCTAAACTCTGTGGTGGGCCTAGGGATGCAAAGTCCTCTCCCTCAAAGAAGGAACTCACAGTCTAGCAAGGGGAGACAGTCAAAAGGTTACAGATGCTGCAGTTGAGGTCTTCACATGGTAAGGGGGAGGTTGGCGAGGGATGGTGAGAGGTGTGATCTAGGAAGGTTTCATACAGGAAATGATATTGAGCTGAGGCTTAAAGATGTTCATGGCACCAGTTAAGGCTATCAGTAAAACAAAAAAGAGAAAAAGAAAAAAATTTCACGAGGTGGATAAGGAAGGGGATAACTTTTCCAGGGAACCAGTAGTTCTTAAACTTTAGTGAGGACCAGAATAATCTGGACAGGGGGAGGGTACTTATTAAAATGTCTATTCCTAGGACCAGCCCCAAAGATTCTAATCTAGCAGGTCTACGGGAAAGCCTGAGACTCTTTAGTAATAGCTGACGTTATTTGAGCACTTACTACTTACCAGGCAATGTTCTAAACCTTTTTGTGGATTAACTCGAGTACTGTTCCTAAAACACTGTGAGGCAGGCAGGGCGTGGTGGCTCACACCTGTAATCCCAGCACTTTGGAAGGCCGAGGCGGGTGGATCACGAGTTCAGGAGTTCAAGACCGGCATGGCCAAGATGGTGAAACCCCGTCTCTACTAAAAATACAAAAATTAGCCAGGCATGGTGGTGGGCGCCTGTAATCCCACCTACCTGGGAGGCTGAGGCAAATAATCACTTGAACCCAGGAGGTGGAGGTTGCAGTGAGCCAAGATTGCACCACTGCACTCCAGCCTGGGAGACAGAGTGAGACTCCGTAAAAAACAAAACAACAACAACAACAACAACAAAACCACTGTGAGGCAGTTGGTTATAGTATCCCATTTCACTGCCGAGGAAACAGTTAAAGAAAAGTTAAGGAACTCGTCTACTGTCACACAGCTAGCAAGTGGAATGTAAGAATTTAAATACAGTCAGTCTGGTTCAAACCTTGGCTGTTTACTATTAAGCTATTTTACCTGCATTCTAACAGGTGAACAGGCACCCCAGGTGATTCCAATCCAGGTCAGAAACACTGAGATAGAAGAAGCAATCTGGGGCCGGGCACGGTGGCTCACACCTGTAATCCCAGTGCTTTGGGAGGCCGAAGCTGCTTGACTGCTTGAGCTTAAGAGTTCGAGACCACCCTAGGCAACATTGTGATACCCTGTGTCTACAAAAAAATGCAAAAAATTAGCTAGCTGTGTGGTACATGCTTGTAGTCCCAGCTACATGGGAGGATCACCTGAGTCCAGGAGGTCAAGGCTGCCGTGAGTCATGATCGTGTCACTGCACTTCAGCCTGGGCAATAGAGCAAGACCCTGTCTCCAAAAAAAAAAAAAAGCATTCTGTGAACAAAGGTACAGAGGTGCTAAATAGCATGTCCCATTCTAGGAAAACCCTCTAATGACTTCCCATTGTCAGTGAAATCGAGTCCTTGGCATGGTTTACCCAACTGTGGTGTGATACCCACCCAGATTTTACCTTCCTCCCCCACTTCAGGACCCATGCACTCATTCTCCCAGGTCCCCAACTGCTGAAAGTGTTGGTGACTGACAGCTTGCAACAAAATCCTCTTCCTGAGATTGCATTGGACTAAAGAGAGCTTTCTAGCCCAAAGTCACAAATCCTTCTTAGTGCAGTCTGCAGGTAATGAATGGCCAATACAGGGATTAAAGTCCTGTCTGCCTTCCCCCCATCTAAGGACAACTCTAAGGAGTCATACCAGGCTCAGAGCTCCCTGTGGGATTGTTGGAAGCTGCACTGTGACTGCACTGAAGCTCACCTTCTCCCTCTGCCCAATCCTACTCCCTTGTCTTATATTTCAGGTGTAGATCCCAAGAGCACCCTTCAGTCAGTTTTCTACATAGTAAACTCCATTGCAGAGTCTCTTTCTCAGGAAACCCAATCTTCCATGATCTGGCCTCAGCCTACTTGTCCAGCGTTATCTCTTTCTACTTCCTTCTTACCCTCAACACTCCAGCCATAATGAAGCTAGGAATGATATGGCCAATGTCACAGCTAATGTGTATTTACCGAGTGCTATGAACACTTTATATTTGATTCCATTTGTCTGGAATGCTCTTCCCCAGATATTATCATGGGTCACTCCCCTTCCTGCTTTCAAATCTCATTCATCTCACAAGTGAGGTTCTATTATCATCCTCTTTCATAGGTGAGAAAACGAATACATAGGTTAAGCTACTTGTTCAAAATCACACAATTAGTAAGAAGCAGTGCTGGGATTTAAACTCAGCAGTCTGGCCCCAGAGCCCATGCTTTACATGAGATCATTTTGCTTTTTCGAAGTGTCATGCTCATAGGAGCATGGAGGTTGCAATTGGAGGGGGTAGAGACTGGAGCAGGGACACCAGGCTTACCACAGGAGAAAATGAAGGTTTAAATCAATGTTGGGATAGTGAGAACATAAATGCAAAGACAGATTGATAAATGTTAAGGAATTGGGTGGGACAGGGCTTTGGATTCCTCCTCTGTTTCTCCCATTCCTTCTACATCTGACTTATGCCCCAAATTTTTGCTTGAGTGGATGTCATATCATTCATCAAGAGATGATATATAGCGAGAGTAGCAAACTTGCAGAGAGGACATTGTATTCAAATGGGGGTTGTGTCTTAAAGTGTGGTTCATAAACCAGCAGCTTTGGCACCCACTGGGAGCCTGTTGGAAATGCACGATCTTGGGCAGCATCCCAGACATACTGAATCAGAATCTCTATTTTATCAAATCCCCAGATGAGTCACATGCACATTCATGTTTGAAAAGCACGGGCATAAGAAACATTCTGGTGGGGGATATCCACTAATGTGTTCAGTTGGATATTTGGGTTTGGGGCTTAGGATGGAGGTCTGGACTGGAGGGGTAAAGATGAGGTATCAGCCTATGGGTGGTAGTTGAAACCACTGGCATTGAATTAGATTCCAAGGAGAATACAGGGCAGAGGTCTCTCTCTCTCTTTCAAGGCTCATTGTACAATGTTCTAAGCCAAGGTTGAAGACTGTTAACCTTGGCGACTATAGCTGGCTCGAACACATGTTTACTTGACCCTCACATTATTTTAATTTTTAAAATATTAGACGTAAGCGCTTAACCAACAGATTTTTACATAAAACCTGTATTTCTGACATAAAAATCTTCTCTTAAAAAATGAAAAGATCATTTTGGGAGGCCAAGGTGGGCAGATCACTTGAGGCCAGGAGTTTGAAACCAGTCTGGCCAACAACGTGAAACCCTGTCTTTACTAAAAATGCAAAAAATTAGCCAGGCATGATGGTACACACTGATAATCCCAGCTACTTGGGAGGCTGAGGCACGAAATTGTTTAAACCCAGGAGGCGGAGGTGGCAGTGAGCCGAGATTGCGCCACTGCACTCCAGCCTGGGCAACAGAGCAAGACTCTGTCTCAAAAAACAAACAAACAAACAAAAAAACGAACAACAACAACAACAACAAACCCAAGAAGATTTGGCATTATATCTCTGATTAGCAGCTGCCTCCTTTAGCAGGTACACCTAAAGAAGCCCCACTTCTCCCTGCTGTATCCCCAATGCTGAGAACAACTATCAGTTGTCTTTTATCACAATTGCTCTGTTTTCGTTAAAGCAGAATTAAGTGGATAATCAAATTTTTTTGTACCTATGACTATCAAAAGTAGAAAATGGAAGAGAACAGGGTTACTGTTTCAAAATAAATACAGGGCAAGAACACATTTCTTTGTGAATTCTGGCATAGACTACATTGCCACACAGCAACCGGACTCACATTACTTACTTATATTACTGGCCTGGCATTTATAGGCAGGTTGCAGAGGGAAAAATAGGGCCAAGAGAGAGTCTTGGGGAAGATTAACATTGTAGGAATAAGTAGAGGAAGAGAAATCCACCAAGGAGATTGAGAATAAAACCCGCAAGTGGTAGGAAAATGGCAGAATAGTGTAGTCCAATAGAAAGAAAGGGAGGAGAGGGGGTTTCCAGGAGGGAGAGGTTCACAATGCCGAGGGCTGTAAATGGATTGACAAAGGTGAAAATTAAGGTGTAAGTTGGACTAGGCAGTTAGGAAGTCCTGGGTTCCCTATGCCAGACTTTTAGTGTGATATGAGAAGGGTGGAAGTCTGGTTCCAGTGGCCTAGGGAGTGAGTGGAACCTGAGGATGGAGGAGATCTACCTCCCAAACAAGAAGGTTTTTTTTTTTTTTTTTTTTTTTTGAGATGGAGTCTCAGTCTGTCGCCCAGGTTGGAGTGCATTGACATTGATCTCAGCTCACTGCAACCTCCGCCTCCCAGGTTCAAGCGATTCTCCTGCCTCAGCCTCCTGAGTAGCTGGGACTACAGGTGTGTGCCACCATGCCTGGCTTTTTTTTTTTGTTTGTATTTTTAGTAGAGATGGGGTTTCACCATATTGGTCAGGTTGGTTTCAAACTCCTGATCTCATGATCTGCCCGCCTCAGCCTCCAAAGTGCTAAGATGACAGGCATGAGCTACTGCGCCCAGCCTCAAACATGAAGTTTCATAAGCTTGACTAAGGAAGAGGAGGTAGGGAAAAGAGGAAATTGGATTTCCTGGTTTGATTTTCATTCTTCTGAAAGCTATTACAGACTTCAGTTGTAGCAAGATAGGTAGTAATGCTTACAGGTTGAAAGTACAGGACAGAATGGAGATTTTTTTTTTTTTTTTTGAGATGGAGTTTTGCTCTTCTTGCCCAGGCTGAAGTGCAGTGATGCAATCTCGGCTTACTGTAACCTCTGCCTCCCAGGTTCAAGTGATTCTCCTGCCTCAGCCTCCAGAGTAGCTGTGATTACAGGCGCCTAACACCATGAAAGCTAATTTTTGTAAATTTTTTAGTAGAGACGAGTTTTCCCCATGTTCACCAGGCTGGTCTTGAACTCTTGACCTCAAGCGATCCACCCACCTTGGCCTCCCAAAGTGCTGGGGTTACAGGTGTGAGCCACTGCACCCTGCCCAGAGTGGGTGTTAACCCCATGGCATGGAATGAGTCAGGAGAGGATGAAATTGGAAGAAAAGGTGGAAGGATCATAGCTTCTCCTTTAAGAGGAGAGGGAGAGGGAGTTCAAACCTGACAGCTTCAATGTTTTCCATGAAGTAGGAGGCAAGGTCAACTGTAAGGGGGAGCAGAATGGGAGAGAGGGGGAAACAGCAAGAGCTTGAGTGTTAGCCAAGGCTAATATTTTCACCATTCCCTCCATAGGGGCTTTTGGAAGCAGGAAGGAACAGGAGAAATACAGGCATTATGTTGCCTAGGAAACACAGTGGTTTGCTAAAGCAATAGTAAGGGCGAATCTTATTAACCCCTTCATAGCCATTGTCACCAGAGCTAACTGATGAATAGGGATGGAAGTAGAGAGAATTTTGCTCCATAGAACACACAGTGGACATCCTCTCTAGCTTGAGGAAAATATGAGGGTATGAGTAGCCCTGGGACAGAAGACTTAAATAAAATAGTAAAGACCATCAAAGAAGTGGCAGGCAGTGAGGTGTCAAAGACATTCCCCTATTTCCTTGTGCTTGTGAGTGCCCCACACACCACACACACACACACACACACACACACACACACACGCTGCATCCCTTTGCATGTATACATGTGCGATCCCACTTTCCCATCAACCAGAAATATCTAGGGTTAATATGTGGGAATTATCCTTTCCTTGATTTTTCTTTTTTTGGTATGGCAAGATAATCTAATTGAAAATGAATTGTCTTCTGTTTTTTCTGCTATCAGTTCATCACTAAACAAAATTTAACTTTCTCTGTCTTACCCTCACCACAGAGGATGGTCAGGGCTTTGTGACAAGGAGAGCTGAGCTTTACTTATGCCAGCAAGAGAGTAGAGAGGACTTTGTTTCCAAAAAGTCTCTAGGTTATTGAGAGCTTTGAGCTGAACTGAGAGTGAAGGTCTCTGAGGGTGAGGAAGAGTGGATTGTGGATCAGCTATATCCCCCAAGCCTGGACACATAGAGTGGTTGGGAAGCAGTGTCCCAGAGTGTCCAGGATCCATGCCCTGGTCCACACACCCGCACCCATGACTCCCCAGAAGCCAATAGGTGTGTAAATTCTACCGAGGAAGACTTTCCCTCCAGACTAAGTTGTCCTCCCTAAGCTGTTGCTGGTCCATGATTTTTAGTGACTTTAAAATCAATGTGGATGACCCACCCCACACCATGACCTTCCACTTCCTTGACTTTCTTCACCTCCAACCACGTTTTCCTCTGCCCCACATTAGCCACCCTCTCTTGGTCATACACTAGACCTTTTCAAAAGCCCAACTCTGGTTAAACTCAACTGTTCCCCCATTCCCTAACTGCACTCTACTCGCTGGTCTCACTTGAAAAAAGTACTTTGGAAAAGAATAAAAACTGTTTTATTCACAGATGACATAATCATCTATGTAGAAAATCCAACGAATTCTACAAATAAGCTTCTAGAACTAATGAGTAAGTTAGCAAGGCTAAAGGATACAAGATTGACATACAAATATCAATTTTATTTCTATATTCTAAATATTTGATAGCAATGAACAATCAGGAATCAAAATGAAGAGAGAGACAATAACATCCACAGCAACATTAAAATATGAAATAATTAGGGACAAAAAGTATATGGCTCCATTTAGGTAAATGTCTAGAAAATGCAATCTAATATATAGTGACAGAAAGCAGCTCAGTGGCTGCCTGGGGGATAATGAATGAGGAAGAGCCCACCCGAAAATTTTTCACCAAAAGTTACAATGAACTATGCTGTGCAAGAATTATACTACATAGTCGAGATCGATTTTCTCCCACTCTCATTCCCTGTGATGACTCTATGACGTCATTTTCACTGTCTACAAACCTTCAGTGCCTCCTCTCTATTCTCACTTTCAGCTGATGATACTGCATTTCATTTCATTAAGAAAATAGAAGCAATTAGACGTAAACTATCTTCTCCCTGCCACCAAACCCACCAAACCCTACCTGTAGCTGTATTCTCTGTTTTCCTTCTTGGTACCCTGCAGAGAGGGTCTTTACTCCTATCAAGGGCCTTCCCCTTGAACTCTGCATCTGTTTGCCTAATTCTCAAAACCCTGGCTCCCACAGTTTATCTTCTTCTCTCCTTGATCATACTTATGAGCAGATAAACATGCTTGAGTGTTTCTTCTTCTTCTTCTTTTTTTTTTTTTTTTTGAGACAGAGTCTCACTCTGTCACCCAGGCTAGAGTACAATGGTGTGGTCTCAGCTCACTGCAACTTCTGCCTCCTGGGTTCAGGCTATTCTCCTGAGTAGCTGGGACTACAAGTGTGTGCCACCAAACCCATAGTCCACACCACACCGGGCTAATTTTTGTATATTTAGTAGAGACGGGGTTTCACCATGTCGGCCAGGGGTCTCAGACTCTTGACCTCATGATCCACCACCCTCAGCCTCCCAAAGTGCTGAGATTACAGGCATGAGTCACTGCTCCTGGCCTGTTTCTTCTCTTTTAAAACAACTTCCCTGGGATGGGGTGTCAGGAATTTGAGATCAGCCTGGCCAACATGGCAAAAACTCATCTCTACTAAAAATAGAAAAATTAGCTGAGTGTGGTGGCACATGCCTGTAATCCCAGCTTTTTGGAAGGCTGAGGCAGGAGAATCGCTTGAGCCTGGTAGGCGTAGGTTGTAGTGAAGTAAGAGAGTGCCATTACGCTATAGCCTGCGCGATGGGAGAGAAACCCTGTCTCAAAGAAACAAAAACAAAAAATCCATCCCCTGACCCCAAATCTTCCTTCTAGCTACTTCCCTATATTTTCTGTTCCCCTGTGTATCCAAATTTCTACAAAGGTTTGTCTATATTTATCATCCCCACATCCTTGCCTCCCATTGTCTCTTCCACTCACTCTGCTGGGCTTTTGCCATTCTTGTTTATGTTCTGATTCCCTGGACATTTTTGTAACTTTGACTTTGGAGTCTGTCTCTCAGAGTACCAACTACAACCCTTTGTTCTCAGAGCACTTTGCACACAGAGTACAACATTTGACAGAGTTGATCACTACACCCTGAAATACTTTCCTTACTTGGTTTCTGGGATACATCCTACATTCTTTGATGGGTTTCCTCCTTTCTTATTCACTACTCCTTCTCAGCTTCCCATACCATTTCCACCTCCTTTGTCAGACATGCAAATGTTGGAGTGCCCCAGATACATCCTGGGCCAGCATCTGTTCTCATTCTCTCCTCAGGTGATTTCATTCAGTCCTAATGTTTTTCATATACTTATGACTCACATATTTAAACTTTGTATGAAAGACAAAAGGAAGGAGGAAAAAACAAACTTTTGGCCGGGCACTGTGGCTCACACCTGTAATCCTGGCACTTTGGGAGGCCGAGATGGGTGGATCACTTGAGGTCAGGAGTTGAAGATCAACCTGACCAATATGGTGCAATCCCATCTCTACTAAAAATACAACAATTAGCCGGGCGTGGTGGCGGGCACCTGTACTCCCAGCTACTCGAGAGGCTGAGGCAGGAGAATCGCTTGAACCTGGGAGGCAGAGGTTGCAGTGAGCGGAGATTGTGCCATTGCACTCCAGTATGGGAGACAGAGCAAGACTCCTTCTCAAAAAGAAAATAAATAAATAAAATAAATAAAAATAAATAAATAAATAAATAAAAATAAACTTTTTACGCTGGTCTTACCCCTGAACTCCAGATCTGTATACATTAGGCATACTTGACATCAGTAGGCATCAGAATCTTTACATGTCCTAAACAGAACTTTTAATTTCATCGTTGTATTAGTCGATGTTCAGTGGTGAGAAACAGAAACTGCTTAGTTATTTAGAAGAGAAAAGGATGGAACGCAGGGAATTAAGGGCTTAGAAAAATCAGTGGAAGGGCTGGAAGAACGAGCTATAGCCTCAGGCTGTAGGAATGACTACGAGGACTCTATCACTAAATGGGCCCATTAGGGGTGCTGTAACCTCTGCCCTCAGTCAGAAACGGGAGTTCAGGAAGCCTCCTGTAGAATGGTGGGCTTCAAGAATAGAACAGCACCTAGGACCTCCCTGCCCGGCCCCGCACCAGAGCCTGGCCTTGCCCTCGAGCCGCAGCCGGGCCCGGCTGCCTTCCTCGCCCGCTTGCACTGGCCGCGCCACTTCCTGGGGCTGTGCGCGCACCTCGACTGCACGCCCGACATCTGGGCGCTGCACCACTCGGAGCGTCTGGCTCACCCCTTTCTCACGCGGCGCCACACGCCTCTTCCACGCGGCGCCACACGCCTCTTCCACGAGGCTTTCTTCCTGTGCTGCCTGCGCGAGCCGCTGCTAGTCTACCCGGACTTGGCGGAGGTGGTGGGCAGCCAGTGGTCATCTCCATCAGAGGCAACCGAAAGTTTCTTATCAAAAGAAATTTGGCTGGCACCCCCACAGTTCTACGAAATGAGAAAACTTGAAAACGTTGCCTCTCTCTGACTAGCACAAATTATGTTTGGATCGTGCATTAGAAGAACTTTCCAAAGGTGGCTGCCCATCACCTTGTTAGCTGCTGATGGGATGCTCCAGCTCTTACCAGGTGATAAGCTAGACTTAGACGATTCAGACTTTTTAGAAAATCTTTTGTCTGCTGAAAAAAATAAAAATTAAAAAACGGAAGAAATCATGAAGGAAGGCAAGCAATTTCACCGGACAGTGATATACAATCGCCATCTTTACGATATTCACGTGACTGTTCAAAGTATCGTTTATCCTAAGAACTCCATATTAAGAGTCATTTGTAGGGTGCTCACGCTTGGTTGTAAACTGGCCTACTTGAAGTCCTCATGAATAATAAGGGTCAAATTTCAACTTGCTTGAAACTTAAAGAAGTTTGTGCCTATAACAGTTATTATACGGCCAGGCGTGGTGGTTCACGCCTGTAATCCTAGTACTTTGGGAGGCCGAGGCGGGTGGATCACTTGAGGTCAGGAGTTCGAAACCAGCCCAACCAACATGGCGAATCCCCATCTCTACTAAAATACAAAAATTTAGCCTGGGCATGGTGGCACATCCCTGTAATCCCAGCTTCTTGGGAGGCTGAGACAGGAGAATTACTTGAACCCGGGAGACGGAGGTTGCAGTGAGCCAAGATTGTGCCACTGCACTCCAGCCTGGGTGACAGAGGGAGACTCCATCTCAAAAAAAAAAAAAAAAAAAAAAAGTAATTACAATGCAGTGTTTCTTATTTCAAGGGTTTCAGGGAGTTCTCTTGCTTATTTTATTCTTTAAACCTTACAGTGTGCCATATGTATGATGTTTGTAAAGTATTAATAATCTTGTAAACCAAAACAAGAAAAAAATTTCACAATGGTTCCCACTTCTATATTGTTTCATTATCTCAAAAGTTTAAATAAGATGTTCTTCTGCCATTGTTCTCGATGTCCACTGTATTAGCACCTTCCCTGATGTGCTTTGGAAGTTGATTGGTGAATTTCTCAGACTTTCTGCTGGAATTACTTTAAGGGTGGCTGATTAGATGATGAAAATTAGACTGAGACACCCTTCAAGCGGTCATGTCATTGTTTTCTTGCTAAGTCTTTAGCTTGATGACTAAGATACAATTCTTTTTAAAACCAAATGCCGTTAGTTGTTTCCCAAATTAGACATCTATTTTAGTTAATATTTTAAAGAAGCATGAAGCCATAACAAAAATCATCATTGTTTTTACTCCTGAGTGTTAATGAATGTAAAGAGGTCACAGATACAGTGTTTCATTAATGATGTTTATTTTTACTATATTAAATATGAGTAATTTTTCACTGTCTTTAGAGAGGAATAATGTTTATTGATTAAAGGTGAGAAATGATAGTTAAGACGCCAATTCTGTGTCAAGATCTTTGACTGTATTATGCATTGTAGAATTGACTTCATTTTTCATGAAATGCCTTAGTTTTCCTACTATGAAATAAAGACAATGATGAATTAAAAGAAAGAAACAAAAGAATAGAATACCATAGCTGCAACCCAGGGAAGCTGAGCCACTACCACTGCCACCATAAACTGACTCTCAACAACCATGAAATTAGTGACTGAGACAGGGAAACACTGACTTGGATTGCTACAATTATTGCAAAAGTCCCTTGACTACCGTCTCTCTCTCCTCTGCCCCCTCCTCAAACATGCACACACACATGCACACATGGACACACACACATTCCAGCCAACACATAACACTTGGGATGTGCAAGGCAGTATTCCAAGTTCCATTCTTATATTATTACTATTATTATAACACCATTTTACAGAGGAGTAAACTGAGGTAGAGAGAGGTTAAGTAGCCTAAGATTACAGTTAGGGAGTTGTATATGCTGTTATCTGCCCTGCTCTTATCTCTGAACATTTCTTTGTCAGAATTTTCCACGAATTTACAATTCTTCATGAACATATCTTTAATGACTATGATGCTATCATATGTATTTACCACAATTTATTTGACCATTCTCCTATCTTGCATATTGAGATTTATTTCCAATTTTCTTTATGAACAGTAGCTGCAATGAGCACTCTGCATACAAATTATTTTGCCTATTTCTGATCATTTTTTTAGGATACACTCCTTAAATTCAACTCTTGGGTCACAGGCTACGAAGATTTCTAAAAACAGTATTTGAGGGTCAGTAGTTGTGAATATTTTCAAAGCACTTGAGTATATTAATGGGCATACCAGCCAGTAACATATGAAAGTACTCGTCTCACTGTGCCCTCCACACTTAAACCGGGCATTTTCATCTTTTCCACTTCTTGCTTTAAGTATGCTGCATGCAATATTGGCATGCTTACACTAAAAATGTGTTCACTGCTTTTCTGAAATTCCAACTTAACTGTGTATCCTGTATTTTATTCAGCAACCCTACTTGAGGTGGATGTCCAAATACTCTTCTTATTTGAGGTATTCCTCCATTGTGAGCCTGGAAAACAAGGCTGAGGCCTCCTACTGTGGAAACTAAGGGAAGCACATATTCCCTCTTCACAAGCCCTGAGTGGTTAGGAAGCCCATAGAGGACCCAGGCTCTCACTGAAGACTTTGGATCTTGAGAGGTTTATACAAAAAGTGACCATTTTGAATCCATATATAGAAAGGGCATGTAGCAGACCAGAATATCAGATCAGTGGAGTCCAGATGTAGCAGCGTTTTGCGGTGGTGGTGGTGTGTAGAGGTGGTAAAGGTGGCTGTTGCTAGTAGTGAAATACTAACCAAGCTGGTCCTATGGCAAATCTTGACTGGGGTCCTCCCATGATTCCTGACAATTTCTTTATCCTGGTTTACCTGCCTTTCTGTTGATTCTGTGAAATGCCCAATAATTTGCTAAATTCAGCCAGAGTTAGTTTCTGTTGTTTGCAACCAAGAGCCTTGACATTTATAAATACAAGCCCAGATGGACTGGAGAAAAATTGAAATAATGATATTCCCAAACTCCTTTTGTGTTCCTAAAATTGGAATTTTAAAAATTCTCCTCACCAAATGACTGTTGTTTAAGGGAAAGGGATTTGGCATTTTCCAAAATAAGCACTAGATGGTGCTATGAGATAATACGTTCTTGATTGTATCATTGCCCAAATAATAAGGATTAAGATCACCAATAACACCATCACCAAGGATACTGTCAACAAGAATAGCTAACACTGAGTGCCTCACATATGCCAGAAACTGTTCTATGTGTTTTCCAGAGTCATAAACCAAAAATAAAATTCTAAGACCTCTGCCCCCCAACCAACTGATGGACCCTCTCCTTGGCCAAGTGCATTCCAAAATTAACTTGGAAAACTAGCTCAGGCCATGATGGGAAGTGGATGTCAGACATGCCTCATTATGCCCCTCTCCCTCTTGGAATTCAGGCACGACTGACTAGCATTAATATCAACACAGAGACCTTAAGACTGATAGAGACACAGTGGCTCATGCCTGTAATCCCAGCACTTTGAGAGGCCGAGGTAGGTGGATCACCTGAGGTCAGGAGGTCGAGACCAGCCTGACCAACATGGTGAAATCCCATCTCTACTAAATACCAAAAATTAGCTGGGTATGGTGGCGCATGCCTGTAATCCTAGCTACTTGGGAGGCTGAGGCAGGAGAATCACTTGAACCTGAGAGGTGGAGGTTGCAGTGAGCCAAGATTGCACCACTGTACTCTAGTCTGGGCGACAAGAGCACAACTCTTAAAAAAAAAGACTGATAGAGCAGACTCTTTAAGTCTGATAGAAAACATTTACATTTATTCTCTCTGAAGCCTGCTATCTGGAGGCTCTATCTACATGACAAAACCTTGGTCTCCACAATCCCTTATAGTAACCCAGACATTCCTTTCTATTGATTTCAGGTCTTTAGATGATAACTCTTTCAACCAATTGCCAATCAGAAAATCTTTGAATCCATCTATGACTTAGAAGCAACCCCTCACCCCTGCCCCTGCTTCCAGTTATCCCTACTTTTCCAGATAGAACCAATGTACATCTTACATGAATTAATTGGTATGTCTCCTTAAAATGTATAAATCCAAGTTGTAGCCCAACCACCTTGGGCACATGTTCTCAGGATCTCCTCGGGCTTGTGTCATGGGCCATCGGCCACTCATATTTGGCTCAGAATACATCTCTTCAAATATTATTTTACAGTTTGACTCTTCATTGACAGAGTGAACTCATTTCTTACAACCAATGAAGCAAGCAATTTTATTAACACATTTTACAGAAGAAGAAATCAAGGCATATTCAGGTTAGCTAACTTATCCAAGATCAGAAAATCATTTACTGGTGAAGATAAGATTTGAACCAAAGAAGCCTGGCTCCAGATGCTGTACTCTGAACCAAAATGCTCTACTACCTGTTGTAATTATATAATATAGCCGACAGTTACTGATGGCCAACTGTGAGCCAGGCATTTTGCATAATGGGGTCATTATTGCCATTTTCCGTATGAGGGAACGGAGGCTCCAAAAGGCTAAGTAATTCGTGTTTCCACAGACACAGAGACAAAGCTGAGAGCATTTGTAAATGTAATTCCATGATGTTAGTAATGAAACGAAAATAAGTACATAGATAAAACACTAATGTTTGTCACTTTAGAGAGTAATTTCACTTTGAGCAGAGGGAAAAATATACTTTGAAAATGATAGATTTACATTCCAATTGTTCTGTAAAAAAATTAAAAAAATATGATTGGCATGGTAAACGATTTCCTTTTCATTTCAGCTCTTCAGAGAAGTGTAGACAAAATATTTTCCCTCTTGATTTTTCCCTTTAGGAGCCAAAGACGGTATGAAAGCTAAAGGTACAATTAGAGCCTGGCTTATTTGGGCTCTTGCATTTCCTAATTATGAGGATGAGTGTGTCTCATGATCAAACTAGATGAATTACGCAGCACCCAAAACATGTAGCTTAGGTAGGCTCTGGGGGAGGAACCGGTCCTCTTAACAAAATGATTGCAATATTTGTCTGGAAATGTGAACTAAGTTAAATAGCTAATAAAAGTTTGAGGCAGAGGGGTAATGCTATCAAAATGTATTATAAAATGGCAACATTTAAATCAGAGTGACAGTGATGCAAGAAGAGACAGATCAGTGGATCAGAACAGAAACAAAATAAAGCAAAAATATGTGTGTATATGTACACATGTATACATATACATATGAATTTATAAGGTAAAGGAAAGATCACATTTCAATGGGAAAGGGAAGGATTATTCAATAAATGGTATAGGGATGATTTGCGATCTGGGATAAAACAATCACATCATGTACTGAAATAAGTTACCATTTATTTCTCCCAACTGAAACCTCCTTTGCAAAAAAATATATCAGTGAGAAAATTATGGCGGCATGGTGGGGGACTGGAGATCTGATCTGGCCAACCTCCCTTTTGCCTTTAGCTTTCAAGCTGCTTTTAATTAATCCTAGGCTTAAGCCAAGCTAACTTTGGGAGACATTTAGTTTACAGTTTAAATAATAATTGTCTTTCACCATAACTCAACCGCCTTTGTAAAGCTAAGGAGAGACCACCAGGCTAAAAGGGTAAGAGGAGGCTGAATTCTGCTAAAGTGCAGACGTAAACAATTACCCATCGTTATTCTGGGGGTCACAAGATATGCAATTTTCCCAGTTACTGCTGCAGATGACATCCCTATTGCTGAACTTAAGATTGGCCATTTGAAACATCTTTTCAGGTTTGTTACATGTCTGACACTGATGGCTCCACCTGGACCTGTCAATCCCACCTGTGGCCCTACCCAGAAGCAACTCGAGGCAAGAAGACAGGTTCAATTCCCTGTGATTTAATCTCTGATCCAACCACACTGCACTCCCCATCCCTATCCCCCTGCCCACCAAACTATATTTGAAAAACCCCTAACCTCCGACACTTACGCCTCTGTCAATTCAATTCTTTCTTTTCTGCAATGTCTTGAATTTATTTTGTTTTTGCAGTGGGCAGGAAGAACCCTTAGGGCAGTTACGTAACTGCAGCTTTGTACCTTTTGACAAACATCTCCCCCACTCTCAGCCCCCACTGCCACCCCCAGCCTCCGGTAACCACCATTCTATTCTTGCCTTTAGGAGTTAGATTGTTTTAGATTCCACACATAAGTGAGAACATGTGGTATTTGTCTTTCTGTGCCTGGCAGCAAAGATGTTTTAAAAATCATGACCCTCAACATTATAAAGCTCTTTCATGTACTGGTGAGGAGGAAAAATTACTCTGGTCTTTCTGGGTGGCAATTTGGCAAGACGAAAGAACCTTGAGAAAAGTTTGGGTCTTTTGTCCTAAAAATGTCATGTCTAGCAATTTTTCCTAAGGAAATGCTAGTAGTACAGATAAAGATTTTGGTACAAAGATATTATTCATGTCAGCCTTGTGAATAACCATTAAGAGAATAGTTACATTATAGGACAGCCATATGATAGAATGTCATGCAGCCATCAGACATGATGCTTACAAATTTTTTTTAATGACACAGGAAACCATATGATAATAAATTAGATAATCCAGATGAACAAATTTCAAACACTCATCAGACCTATAACAGACAGATTTATTTATTCAGTGATTAAAACCTCCACAACACTGACACTCCCTGTGTGCACCTTTTATAAAGAAGAGTCAAAAAAAAAAAAATAAGGAGGAGTCATTTTGTGATGAAACAAACTATAGAAAGTTTGAGGTTCAGGTTCTGGATCAACACAACACTGGAAGGTGGGTAAGATTTGTCTTCCCTTTCCCCTTTGTATGTTTTTGATTATCTCGGGGCACTATTTTCTCTTTCCAGTGGCCTCCTGGAACAAGGCCTCCTCCTTGTTTGACAGAGAAGGGAAAGAAAGGGCCTCCTGGTATCACTTTCCCCTTTAGCAAAATTTTTTCTAAGGCAAAGAGCAAGTACACTAATTTATACACAATTATACTTGGCGGATAATATATACTTTTTCCCAAGAATATTTGCATGCGAATAGAGGCCAAAGCCTAAGCTAATAGGATGAATCCCTGATAGCCTGGCATTCAAAGCCATTTACTACATCCTCCTACCAATCTTCTCACGACTCCTCTATGTAAACTAAGCTACAGAAACACTCTTGCTCTTCCAGACCAAGGGATCTACTTACTGCACCCTCTTCCCTGCATCCTCCACCACCAATTGCTCAAGTGCTGGAGTTTCCCAGGATTCCCTTCCATTTAGAAGCTTTCTTGCCTACCTACTTAACTCTTTTTTTTTTTTTTTTTTTTGAGACGAAGTCTCGCTCTGTCGCCAAGCTGGAGTGCAGTGGCGCAATCTAGGCTCACTGCAACCTCTGCCTCCCGGGTTCAAGCGATTCTCCTGCCTCAGCCTCGTGAGTAGCTGGGACTACAGGTGTGTGCCACCATGCCCAGCTAATTTTTGTATTTTTAGTGGAGACAGGCTTTCACCCTGTTGGCCATGTTGGTCTTGATCTCTTGACCTCGCTATCCGCCTGCCTCGGCCTACCAAAGTGCTGGGATTACAGGCGTGAGCCACCGTGCCCAGCCTTCAACTCTTACTCATCCTTCAGGCCCACCTACATCCCATGTCACTCCTGAATTCTTCTTTATTTACTCTTTAACTCAGTTTCATTTATTCTTTAATTCTTTAATTGAGCACCTACCATCTTCCTGGCACTGTTCTAGGTACAGGAGACATAGTGGTGGTTAAAACATACATGGACCCTGGCATCATGAAACTTAGTTTATTGGGAAATATCAACATCAAATAAGTAATCAAGCACATGTAATAACTGTACATTGTGATACATGGACTGAAGGGAAAAACAGTGCAGTGAGAGAATAATGAGGTCAGGGGGAAACAGCTTCCTTGAGTAGCCCAGCTGTCCCTGACCGCTCCCGAAGTTAATCCCCTAAAAAAAAAAATTCCCTTACTGTGTTCAGATACCCACTCAAATATGTATTTGGCATCCTCTATGCACCAAGCTCTGTGCAATAATAATACCAGGTACCACTGATGGAGCAGTTGCTATATTTCAGACACTGTGCTGTGCACTTCATGTATATCATCTCATTTAGTCCTTAAAATGACTCTTTGAGGGGAGTATTATTATTATCTCCATTTTACAGTTGAGATGACTGAGTCAGAGAGTGGCTCAAGTACTTTCCCAAGGGTACTCTATTGTACTCTGTAAGATGTGTACATGTGGTATATGTGTGTGTTGGAGAGGATACACAGTTGAAGAGAGCAGCCTAATTGCTGGTTTGCCATGCACGCACTGACCATATCATGCCATACCCAAATGCTCTCCTTAGTGGCCAAGGGAAAGGGAAAGAAATCCACTCTTCTGGGAGCCAGGGAGTGGGGTGCATGGGCAGTGGGGCTCCCAAGATGGATCTTGGCTGAATTTGTATTTGTTTGACAGAGAAGGGAAAGAGATTGAGAGGCTTTGAGAACAGCCTGTCCAACGGCACAGAGATGGAAAGAACACGATATGTTTGCAAAATGAGCAATCTGCTGTGACCATGCTTGGGGCTAAGGCTAGCGCAGCGGAGGCGGGAGGCCGGGGGTGCACAGTTGGATTCTTCCTTCCATTTTTGGAAATATATGTCCTCTTTCCCCAGGGAAGTTGTCCATTTTTTTCGTGTTGAAGGCAAAGCCTGGCATTTGAGGAAGGTACAGAGACAGAAGGTCACATACCACCCCTCTGCTTTCCAAAGAGTAGAAGATGTAATTGTAGGAAACACGATAAAACTGTTAAAGGCACATTACATAAATTTTGAGATAAGTCATGGCTGTCTTTTTTGGGGACAGTCTAAAAATTGAAAATTTGTCCTCAAGCAAGAAAATAAAAACTTTCCACTAGTGAGCAGTCTGTGCTCTCCCTTGGTTCCTCAAATCCTTTTGATGACTTTATCCTGGGGTAACCGACATGATTTTTGTTGATAGAACTATTCCAGATTTTAGGGAATCTACTGTGCCATGTCTCTACTTTCTGGTATCTCCTCTAGTTTCCACAAACGCACTAAGCACAGACTGGTGCTTCAATTTCCTCAACTGCAGAAAAGGCACAGTAATAGTCCCTATCTCACAGAATTGTTGGGAGGATTAAATGAGATGTTGGAAGGAAATAAAGTTCTTAGCACAGAGCCTGGCCCACAGTAAGCATCCCCCCATCAATGTTAATATTACTGAGATTTGTTGGTTGAGTGTGGCATTTTTGTTTTTTTGGTTTGGTTTCCAAATAGTAAGCTGAGAAAAGTCATTTGATGAGGGACAAAGGAATCTTCTTGTTCTTAACAGTCCTAAACACAGACAACTTCTAAGGTCAACCTCACTGGGGTTATTGTAATCACTATGAACTTAAGAAACATTTCTAACCAATCACTAAAACGATTTCCATCTCCACTGGCTTGCTTCTTTATCGAGGGCTAGCATAAATCCCCAAGAGATCATCCGCCTATTTCTCCATGGAAATCAGCCTATGCAAACCTCATACTGAACAGGCCATACCTTCTTCCTTCCTGCCTCTTTTTCATGGCCTCTGGAAGTGTCCCACTAATTTTTAATCCTGATCTCAGCATTAACCTCCTCCTATCTCTGCTCTTCTAAGTTGATACACTTCATTAGCTGTGGTTCCATAAACTCTAAGATGGCCACACCGGAAAGAGCCTTTGATAAAAATCAGTCACACTCCTTTCCCTCATTTTAGAAAGGAGAATGCACCAGAAATGGGGGATGGCCGATTTAGCCGAGGTCACACATTGAGTTTGTGGCAGAGCCCTCTTTAGGGTCTGAAGGCTTTGCAAATACAGCACTGCATTCGTTCTCTAGGTTATGAGGCAGGCAGCCCTCAGTGCTGACAGCAGTGTCAAAATGATTTTCCAGACACGTCTCATGGGTATAAATTAATATCAATTTATGAGAGTGTCTAAGCATGACTATGAACTATTATCCCACTATGACTATCCCACAGAAATGTTTCAGGACTCCCAGCCTGACCCAGCAGCAGAGCTAGTCTTAAACGGGAGTGAAGCCTGATTTTGGTGTATGCTCATCACACCTTTCTCTTTCCCTGGAGTATTTTGGCACCTACTAAACACTGCTCTGGAGAGCAATTACACAGCGAGGGGAAGAAGAGAGCCTGAAGTTGTTTTGTTCTTCTATGGTGCCTTGTGCATGGTAGGGGCTAAACAATTGCTGAACTGAATTTCATTTAGCTCTGAGGGGGACATTTTCACCACAGTGTACATGAAAATGTGTGCTGGACGGCACATTGAGAACACCCTTGATAGCTCATTCGAACTGGGGAGGTGAATTAAATGTCTGCCAGATGTTAAGGAAAGACATGCTCATGCCTAGAATCTCAGGAAAATAAGGGGAACACAGTTCATCCTCACGTCAATGTTCCTCAGAAATACTGCCAAGGCTAGTGAAACCTTAGGTTCTCTGAAATGTGTGCACCAACCACTTTCATGGAGTTTGTTGGGCTTTTGGTTTTGTTTTGGTAGATTTAGTTGAAATCTTTTTTTTTTCACCCTATAGCCTCATCATCAGAGAAAATAGCCTTCCATCCACATTCCTTTACCCCATCCTTAGGCTTTCTTAGTTTGAGCAAAAGAGGATTTAGAAATTTTAAAAGCTATTGCCAAATATTAATATAGCCATTAATATATTAATAATATATATTAATAATATTAATATAGCAATTAATAATCCACTTTTTTTTTTTTTGAGATGGAGTTTCACTCTTGTCACCCAGGCTGGAGTGCAGTGGCACAATTTTGGCTCACTGCAACCTCTGCCTCCCAGGTTCAAGTGATTCTCCTGCCTCAGCCTCCTAAGTAGCTGGGATTACAAGCATGTGCCACCATGCCTGGCTAATTTTTTGTATTTTTAGTAGAGATGGGGTTTCACCATGTTGGCCAGGCTGGTCTCAAACTCCTGACCTCAGGTGATCTGCCCACCTCAGCCTCCCAAAGTGCTGGGATTACAGGTGTGAGCTACCGCACCGGGCTAATAATCAACTATTAAGAGCAATTTGACAGTGAAAATGCAGCCAACCCCCAGTGTGTATACATATTTAAGGGCTTTGTATGAGACACGAATGCAGAAATCTACCTGATTTTTTTATATAACAGCTTTACTGAGCTATAATTCACATATCATAAAATTTATTCCTTTAAACTGCATAATTTATGTTTTTTTTTAGTATATTCACGAAGTTGGCCAACGACTATCATCACTATCCAATTTCAGAATGTTTTCATCACCCCAAAAGGAAACCCTGTACCCATTAGCTGTCACTCTTTATTTCCTCCTCCTCCCCTAGACTCTAGCAACCACTAATCTGCTTTCCATCTCTATGAATTTGCCTATTCTGGAAAACACACAGTCTCTTTGATCTGAATGTCATGCTCCAGTAATGAGCTCTCTATGTTGTCCTCTGAGCACTTTTGTCTACATCATTTTCTAGGCAACAAACACAAGAGAAGAGGCCACCAGGACAGGGGAGTTAGGAATGTACCCAGAATTATGAGCACTTGAAAAGTTGGTACCACAAAAATTATCACTCTGTCACCCAATCTAGGCTCCAGTGACCAGGCAGACCTGGGATGGTGCAATCATGGGACAGGCCTCAGGGTTAGTGCAGTGTGGGGTAGCTGAGGCCTTCCGAATCTCTCCACAGCATGTCAGGGTGCAGCCCCGGGTCTATTCTTTGCCCAATTCAGACTACTAGGCAAACAGAGCCTCTGTTAGCAGGCAGTATAAAGGAATACAACGTGAAGATATGCTTGATGGTAAAAGCATCACGTTCCTTGTCCTGGTCACCATGGCAATCTAGACAGTCCCTAATCTCAAGTCAATGTAGTCACATTCTGCTACTTCCTCTCTCCTTTACGGCAGATTTCTTCTGTTGAGAATGCTGGAGAAGAAAAAAAGAGAGAATGCTGGAGGATGAGGAAATTGGGGAACTGACCAATCTTAGGATCCCCCTAAAATATGAAACCTTTTCAGTTGCATTCCTTCTATCTGCAGGAATTAGTCTCAAGCTACCTACTCCAGTGGAGTGTTGTGCTTCATTTAGTTGCCTTGCTGTCCCCAGGACACAGACTGCCCTTTCTTTCCCCTCCAAACTGAGCTCCCTCTCTTGTTCTTTCTCTTAAAGGCAGTGTCACAGATCCAGTTCCCCTGGCTGGAAACTCTATGGCCACCTTTAACTCATCCATTTACTTCATACTCAACAAGGCCTCAGTGTTCGGAATCTATCACTTTGATGACAGTCCTTACTGGACTCCCTACCTCTAGTTCTGCCTCTTTAAATATCAGCCTCCACACCACTCCCAGATGAATCCTGTCAGACATTACTTTTGGCATGTCATGATCATGCTCAAAAGCTGTCAAAGATACCCCATCCCATTCCTGCCTTAGCAGTCAACTGGAAAGCTCAACCACACAGATTCAGCATCAGCTGCCATGCATTAGCAGAGTTTCTCTGGTCCTTCTCCCTACCTCTGTCTTGCTCAGGTGCCTTAGAGCTCATAGACTTCCCTACCACACACAAATGGACACAAATGTGCATGCATGCATGCTGTCCTAATGACCCCAAGTTTCATGTAGTTTCTCTGGCAAGAAGCACAATCAACCCACTTATTGAGCACCCATTTTATTCCAGGGGCTGCAACTTCATCATCTCCTCCAATCCATGGTAGTAAATGATATCCTTATATATTACAGAGGAAAAAAGTAGGACTCAGAGAGCTTAAGAGAATTAATCAAGCACCAGAGCCAGCATTGGAGCCAAGATTTACTCTGACTCCAAAAACATTTAACCACCAGGTTAAAAAATCAACAGTATGAAAGCCAAACTTTTCCTCTTGGCATTTCAGATTTTCAAAAAAACCAGTCTCGTGAATCCCCAGTGCACTCCATCTGCTCCTCTCATTTGCTTCAGATGGGTAGTCTTGTCTCCCCAACTAACAAAGAAGTTCCTTAGGGCAGTGATAAAGGTTTTACTCGTCTTGGGGTCCCTCACAAGGGCTAGAGAAGGATGCAAAGCATTAGTTCTTGTGGGATGAAATAAAAATATTTAAAATGCAGTTCATAAGATGGTAACCCTTGCAGAGCCAGGCTGTGACCTGTTCTGTGACCTATTGTTACGAGTGAAGCACAAACACTTCTCTGTTTGCAGAAGCAAACTAGAAATGTTGCCCAAAAATCCCAATCCAAACTTGGAGAGGAGGTAATAAAACATAAAAAGAAATAGACTATCAATGGAAGTATATAGAAAGAACTGATAATAGTGCTTGCCTCTGGTAAGGGAACTTGGGTGGGAACAGACATAGGAAGGAGGTTTTCCCTGAATGGCTTTCTAGTTTTGAAACAGAGAAATATCCTACATTTCTTTTTTTTTCTTTTTTTTTTAAAAAAGAGAAAAAGAGAAAGAAGGAAGAAAAAAAGGAATGAAATAAAGAGAAAAAGAAGAAAAAAAAAGGGAGAGAGAACGGGAATCTTGCTCTATTGCCCAGGCTAGAATGCAGTCTACAAATGGATATTAAAAGCTCTTTTATACTAATAATTGTGTTATGCAATGGAGACAGGAAGGAATAAGAGAGGAAAATAACAAACAAACAGCCAACCAATATTTCATTTAAACCTATGAAATGCTATGCAATTGCTGGGGAGTGATTTACTCCCAACCATGTGGTCACTTTTAGAATAAATGTGTTACTGAAAAAAAAAAATGTATGTTTTGTGGATTTGGAGTAGAGAGTTCTGTAAATGTTTATTAAGTTTACTTGTTCGAGGTCTAAGTTCAAGTCCCGGGTATCCTTCTTAACCTTCTGTCTCATTAATCTGTCCAATATTGACAATGTAATGTTAAAGTCTCCCGCTATTATTGTGTGGGAGTCCAAGTCTCTTTGTAAGTCACCAAGAAGTTACCCTATGTATCTGGGTGCTCCTATATTAGGTGCGCATAGACTTAGGGTCGTTAGTCTCCCGTTACATTGATCCCTCTACCATTATACAATGTCCTTCTTATCTCTTTCGGTTTCTATTACTTTAAAGTCTATTTTATCAGAGATGAGAATTGCAACTCCTGCTTTTTTTTTTTTTTGCTCTCCATTTGGTTGGCAAATCTTCCTCCATCCCTTTGTTTTGAGTCTCTGTATATCCTTGCATGTAAGATGGATCTGGATGCAGCTTACTGATGGGTTTTTTTGAAGTGGCTGATACTGGTTGTTCCTTTCTATATATAGTGCCTCTTTCAGAAGCTCTTGTAAAGCAGGCCTTGTGGTAATGAAATCTCTGAGTACTTGCTTGTTCGTAAAAAATTTTATTTTTCCTTCACTTATGAAACTTAGTTTGGCTGGATATGAAATTCTGGGTTGAAAGTTCTTTTCTTTAAGGATGTTGAATATTGGCCCCCACTCTCTTCTGGCTTGTAGGGTTTCTGCTGAGAGATGAGCTGTGAGTCTGACAGGCTTCCCCTTGTGTGTAACCTGACCTTTCTCTCTGGCCACCCGTAGTATTTTCTCCTTCGTTTCAACCCTGATGAATCTAATGATTATGTGCCTTGGGGTTGCTCTTTTTGAGGAATATCTTTGTGGTGTTCTCTGTATTACCTGGAGTTGGGTATTGTCTTGCCTTGCTAGGTTAGGAAAGTTTTCCTGGATAATATCCTGAAGAATATTTTCCAGCTTGGATTCATTCTCTTCGTCACATTCAGGTACACCTATCAAACGTAGATTAGGTCTTTTCACATAGTCCCATATTTCTTGGAGACTTTGCTCATTCCTTTTTACGCTTTTTCTCTAATCTTGTCTTCTCGTTTTATTTCGTTAAGTTGGTCTTCGACCTCTGAAATCCTTTCTTCTGCTTGATCAATTCGACTGTTAAAACTTGTGCATACTTCGCGAAGTTCTTGTATTGTGTTTTTCAGCTGCATTAATTCACTTATATTCCTCTTTAAATTGTCCATTCTCATGAACATTTCGTGAAACCTTTTTTCAAGGTTCTTAGTTTCCCTGCATTGGGCTAGAACATGTTCTTTTAGCTCACAGAAGTTTCTCATTATCCAACTTCTGAAGCCTGATTCTATTGATTCCTCACATTCATTCTCTATCAGGCCTTGTTCAATTGGTGATGAGGCACTGCAATCCTCTGTAGGTGGAGAGGCATTCTGATTTTGGGTGTTTTCAGCCTTTTTGCGCTGGTTTTTTCCCATCTTTGTGGATTTATCCACCTGTCGTCTGTGTAATTGCTGACTTTCAGATTAGGTCTCTGAGTGGACGTCCAGCTTGTTGGTGATAAAGTTTTTTCTATTTCTTAATTTTCCTTCGGCGGACGCCCCTCCCCCACAGAGCTGGACCTTCCCAGGTTCAGCTGTACTTGCTGTGAAACTCTCTATCCTCAGCAGTTCCAACTGCTGTTTTTATTATTTTTTTTGTGGAGGGGGGTACAAGCCTTCCCCTGCGGCAACCCACTACGCTGGCTGAAACAGCAGCGTTAAGATTCGTGGCGCTTTTCTGCCTGGGAATCTCCCGGTCTAGTTCCCCACTTCAGTCCACTTTTCCATCAGCTGAATGGGAGACTCTGCCTTCCCGGAGCTCCAACGCCAACCAAAAGGGCACTCAGTCCTGTACACTCCAGACTGAGAACCGCCGTGCCGGGGCGCCTGCAAAACGGCCACGCCCTCCAAAAGAGTCGCGCTGGCGACCCGTGGGGCTCCTCCGCCAAGAATCTCTTGGTCCGTGGGCAATAAAAATTTGTCTGAAAATGTGGCGTCCACTCACTCTCTGCGCTTTCAGTGGGAGCTACAATCCTAAGCTGCTGATAATCGGCCATCTTGGATCTCTCTCCCAGAAATATCCTACATTTCTATGAGGTTTGAAACATAGAAATGCCCTAATAATTTAAAAAGTAAGAAATAAAAATAAAGAATTTTAAAAGAAAAATTGCATAGCTGAATGAGATACAGGATGGTATGGTTTTCACTTCTTGTCCTGAAATGGTTTTATTTACTGTACTACTCTATAAAACAGATCCCATTGCACTTTATCTGGCTCTAGGGTCTGAGGCCAGCGTTTCATGGCACCACAGTATTCAACTGCTTCCCTCAACTTGACCATAGTCTTTGTTTATCCTTCAGAGTCACCAGCGCACAGACGTCTGCATGTGGTGGAAATAGATGGGAAGGCAGCTGACATCATACCCAGTAAATCTGCAGGAAGATGGATTCTTCTGTTACCTTCAGAAGTACCTCCCAGCCTCAGGAGCTGGAGTTACTTGCACACAACTATTTGGGAGTCTGGGCCTGAGCGGCAGCCTCATGTCTAGGACAACAGTGCTGAATGATTTGGACATGGCAATGGGAAGAAATAAGTGCAAATCAAGTTAACTTAGCCACAGTCTTTGGGATCTCCCTGAAAGAATGCTTACTGGGCTGACAGATGAGATACAGGAGGAAGGCCAAGTCATTTTTCTGGTTCCTTTTGCCTGATAAAACAAAAGAATTTTCTTGGTTGAGAGAGCCCGAGGTTTAGAAGGTTAAAAGTACAAAGTAAGTAACATCATAAAATGATGCAAGATGCGTTTTGATCTTGGGTCATACTATATAAATAATTTTTATTTACCTTGTGGGGTAAATAAAAATCAACAGAGATTCAGACACCCCCACCAAACCTTCCAAGCCCAATATACCTGTAAATTTTTAAAGTTCCCTTGGTGCAGCAGCCAAGTTCAAGTGTGTGGCACCCTTTACTCCCTATATCTCACTTTGCAGTCACCCAAGATACCCTAGTCAACACACTCTCTCTGTAGACATAATAATATCCAGAAAATTCGACCCCCACAAACAGCCCAAATGGCTAGGAACTGGAAGCACAAGTCAATGAGATCAAATGTGGGCTAAAGGACATGAAACCAAGAGAAAAAATCATTCTTTGGTAATTAAGTTCTAGGTTGATAGCTAGTGCTACAGCCTTACTATCTGGCTATTGTCTTTTGCCTTTGAATATAACAATAAGAAGTAATCTTGGTCATTCAAGAGACAGAGGGGGATGCGTTGTGAGTCAAAGAGAAGGGAGGCTTTCTGTCATCTGAAGGGGGAAGAGGGACAGATAGGTTGCCACTTCCTCTAATCCAGAGGTTCTTAAAATGGGCCCCAAGGACTGCTTCTTAGGAGGTTACAAACACTCCTAAAACTGAAGGCATAACTGTGGGGTGCATCCCAAGGGCATTATTTTTCTGGGAAGAAGGTCCAAAACTATCTTATCAAATTTCTCAAAGGTTCTGGGATCCATTGATCATTAAGAACCACTGTCTTTGACTACTTTTTCTTTTGCACCCAACCCCACCCAGCAGCCCCCTTGGAAGTCCCTACCTGTGCTCTAGCCATAATTTGGAAGGAAGGAAGAGAGGAAGATCTAGCTAAGAGAATATGGGGTTCTCCACATATCCCCCTACCCAATTCCTCACGCCTTCACTCCCACCCCACTGCTCAGAGTGAAGACTGTGACTGGAGGTGCATGTTTTGGGGTGTACAAGGCCCATGTGTAGGCACTGGTGGGAGAAGAAGACAGTCTGCTCTTTGGTGCTGGAGCAAACAAATGTGAGTAGGAAATGGTGGTTTTACTGGCACTACCCCAGGGAAGAAAGAAAAGAAGATGCCATCTTGCAGATGGATTATCTTATGGGCTTCCCAACCCATAGGAACTGTGCCCAAATGAGCATGGGCGTGGGGCTGGGCAGGACCAATCCTGGGCAAGCCCCTGGACCACATCAGTAAAGGAACATCAAGGTTTCCTTTATTCTCATGTGTCCTATGGGAGCTGCCAGCATTCTGAGGGCCTTTATACCAGGCTCCCACAGGCCCACAGAGCCAGGGGCTGGCTCAAGGCAAAGTCATGATAGAAACAATTGTAATAGAAACTCCAGTGTAATGCTTCCCCTGCTTGTGCCCCACCTCCCATCAAAACTTTCTTGCAGGCCAGGCACGGTGGCTCATACCTGTAATCTCAGCACTTTGGGAGGCCGAGGAGGGCGGGCCACGTGAGGTCAGGAGTTCAAGACCAGCCTAGCCAACATGGTGAAACCCCATCTCTACAAAAATACAAAAATTAGCCAGGCTTCATGGCGGGTACCTGAAATCCCAGCTACTTGGGAGACTGAGGCAGGAGAATTGCTTGAATCTGGGAGGCGGAGGTTGCAGTGAGCCGAAATTGCACCATTGTACTGGGCGACAGAGAGAGACTCTGTCTAAAAAAAAAAACAACCCTCTCTTTCAGGCCTATCTCAATATCCTGCTGTGTGGGTGGAAAAGACGTAATCAGCCACATGCGTCTAAGCTCAGGTGCCTCCTTCCAGAGAAGAAGCTTTAAGTCAGAGAACACTATCAAGTTCTGCAGCTGTGTGTGAGAGAAACTTTAACACAGGAAGACCTTTTGTCTTGGTACTCCTTAAATCAGATTTTCATCTCCCATTCAATCCCCAGAGCAGCAGGTATCAAGTGAGGGATGCACTTCATTTCCCTAAATCTGGGTAAAAATGTAGATGACTAAGACAAAGTCAGCAAGGGTTATAGATGAACTCATCACCATCAACCAAGTAAGATGTAATTGACGTTGAAAGGACACTCTAATCAGTACAGCAAAATACACATTCTTTTCAAGTGCACATGGGACATTCACCAAGATAAGTCATAGCCTGAGTCATTGTTGTAGGCTGTTCTGTGCTATTATAACAGAATATCTGAGAATGAGTAATTTATAAAGAACAGAAGTTTATTTCTTAGAGTTCTGGATACTAGGAAGTCCGAGATTAAGGTACTGGCAGGTTTGGTGTCTGGTAAGGACCTGATCCCACAATGGTGCCTTGAATGCTGCATCCTCTGGAGGGGAGGAATGCTATTCCTTGCGTAGCAGAAGACAAAAAGGAAAAAGGCAAGAGGGGGGCAAACCTGCCCTTTCATAAGGGCATTAATTCCAACATGAGGGGAGAGCCCTTGTGATCTCATTACCTCTTAAAATCTTACCTTTTAATCCTTTTAATATTGTTACAATGGCAATTAAATTTCAACAAGAATTTTGGAAAGGGCAAACATCCAAACCATAGCAATGAAAAAATAAATCTCAACAAATGTAAAAGAATTAAGAACCAGGTATGATGGCACATGCCATAGTCCCAGCTACTTGTCCCAGCTACTTGGGAGGCTGAGGCAGGAGGATCACTCGATTCTAGGAATTCAAATCCAGCCTGGGCAACATAGCGAAATCCCATCTTAAAAAAATTTTTTTGAGACCGGGTGCAGTGGCTCACACCTGTAATCTCAGCACATTAGGAGGCCGAGGCAGGTGGATCACCTGAGGTCAGGAGTTCAAGACCAGCCTGGCCAACATGGCGAAAACCTGTCTCTACTAAAAATACAAAAATTAGTTGGGGGTGGTGGCACACACCTGTAATCCCAGCTACTTGGGAGGCTGAGGCAGGAGAATCACTAGAACCTAGAGCAAGACTCTGTCTCAACAGACAACAACAAATTTAAATAAAAACTTTTAAAAGAACTGAAATAACAGAATATGTTCTTTGACAGCAATGGAATCAAGCTAGAAATCAATAACAGAAAGGTAAAAAAAAATCTCCAACTACTTGGAAAGTAAACCACATAATTCTAAGTGACCTATGGGTCAAAGAGAAAGGTTCAAGGAAAATTAGAAGATATTTTGAATGAAGATGAAAATATAACATATCAAATTTGTGGGCTGTGGTTAATATAAAGTTGAGATGGAAATTTTTTTATTGTAAAAGCCATTTTATTTTATTTTTGTCATTTCAGAAAATTAATTAATTAATTAATTAATTATTTTTTGCATTTTAGGTTTTGGGGTACATGTAAAGAACATGCAAAATTGTTGCATAGGTACACATGGCAGTGTGATTTGCTGCCTTCCTCCCCATCACCTATATCTGGCATTTTTCCCCATGCTATCTCTCCCCCAACTCCCCCAGCCCCGCTGTCCCTCCCCTATTTCCCCCCAACTCACCCCAGTGTGTGATGCTCCCCTCCCTGTGTCCATGTGTTCTCATTGTTCAACACCCACCTATGAGTGAGAACATGCGGTGTTTGATTTTCTGTTCTTGCGTTAGTTTGCTGAGAATGATGGTTTCCAGGTTCATCCATGTCCCTACAAAGGACACGAACTCATCGTTTTTTATGGCTGCATAATATTCCATGGTGTATATGTGCCACATTTTCCCTGTCCAGTCTATCATCGATGGGCATTTGGGCTGGTTCCAGGTCTTTGCTATTGTGAACAGTGCTGCAATGAACATTCGTGTGCATGTGTCCTTATAGTAGAACGATTTATAATCCTTTGGATATATACCCAGATGGAAATTTATAGTGTTGGGGTGCAGAAAAAATTCCCCAGAACGTAGCTCTTTGGCATGCTCAGTGCTTTGAAAATTGAAAGGCCTCAGAAATAAGCCTCATAGCCAAGGTCTCTCTGAACAACCCCTGCTCGCCACCCCCCCACTTCCCTCTCTCTCTGACCGCTTTTCCCCAAGCACAGGAAAGAACTCTCCCTCTCTGGAGTCTCCTTATCTGCCTAAGAAAGCTTCTTTCCAAAAGAAACGCAATTGTCTTAAGACCTCCACCCTAGAGATCTCATTAAATAACCAGGAAAGATCAACCACCGGAGAAGTGAAAAGACTGGGGGTCACCACCGTGCCCAGACAAACCTTTATGGATTCTTCTAAGGACTGCTCCCAGAGATTACCTGGGAGACTTTATTTGCATAATAAGACAACTTTGGTTCCTGTGCAGTTCTGCCCCTCATCTTCCCAAGAGAATCATTTACAAACCCTTGTCTGAGCATTGGGCCTATTTATTCATCCATTTCCCTTTACCCTATGAAGAGGGCCTTTAAGCCTCAACCATCTGGTCCCTCTTTGAGTTCATATTTTGTATGACTTCCATGCACACATGTGCGTGCAATAAATTTGTTATACTTTTCCCTTGTTAACCTGTTTTTTGTTACAGGGGTATTGGCTATGATCTTTTATAAATGGGGAGAAAAGGGATCACCCTCTTTCTGTCCCTAATGGCATTAAAGGCTTATATAAGAAGAAATATCTCAAATCAATAATCTAAGCTTCTACCTCAAAAAACTACAGAGTAAAATAAACCCAAAGCAAACAAAAAGAAGGAAATAATAAAGAGCAGACATCAATGAAATTGAGAATAGGAAAACAATAGAAAGAAACAATGAAATCAAAAACAGGTTCTTTGAAAAGATCAATGAAAATAACAAATCTCTAGCAACACCAACAAAGAAAAAAAGAAAGACACAAATGATCAATACCAGGAATGAAACAGATGATGCCAACACAGGTGCTGAAGACATTAAAGGAATAATAAGGAAGTACTTCCATCAACTGTACACATGAATTTGACAATTAAGATGAAATGGGAGGGGGCCTGGTGCCGTGGCTGTTGCCTGTAATCCCAACACTTTGGGAGGCCATGGCAGGTGCATCACTTGAGGCAAGGAGTTCGAGACCAGCCTGGCCAACATGGTGAAACCCTGTCTCTACAAAAAATACAAAAACTAGCCGGGCATGGTGGTGCACATCTGTAATCTCAACTACTTGAGATGCTGAGGCACGAGTATCACTTGAACCCAGGAGGCAGAGGTTGCAGTGAGCCAAGATCGAGCCACTGCACTCCAGCCTGGGCAACACAGTGAGACTCAGTCTCAAAAAAAAAAAAAAAAAAAAAAAAAAAAAAAAAGATGAAATGGACCAATTCTTTGAAAACCATAAACTACTAAAACTACCCAAGATGAATTAGATAACCTGAATAGCTCTATAATTATTAAAGACATTGGATTAGTTATTTAAGACATTCCACAAAGAAAAGCCCAGGTCCAGATGGCTTCATTGGTAAATTCTAACAAATATTTAAATAAAAAGTAAAAGCAGTTCTACATAATTTCTTTCAGCAAATAGAAATCACCTTATGAGGCCAGCATCACCCTGATGCCAAAAAGAGACAAAGCTAGTCCAAAAATCAATCAAGCAGGCAATCAGTCAGTCAGTCAATTAGTCAAACTACAGACCAATGTTCCTCATGAATATAAACTCAAAAATCCTCCACAGTATATTATCAGATGGGATTCAGCAACTTATAAAAACAATAATACACTATGACCAAGTGGAGCTTATCCAGTAACGTTTCTAGGAGTTCTTCAAGACCTGCAACTCTTCAGGATAAAGAATGCCACTCTGACCTTGGCATACAAGGCTTTTTGTGAGCAAGCCCCTGCCTACCACTTTGCTCCATCTCTCATTGCCTCTGTTCAAGCTAGGAAAACACCCAACAACTTGGAGTTACCACTGCCCTCCACACACAGACACTGCTATCCCATTCATCTGTTCTAAACCCCTCTCTGACCCTATCCCTGCCCAGCTCAGCCCAGTGCAGTCTTTGCCTTACCAATTCTCATTCTTCTTTCATAACTTGGTTTAAATGTCACCTCCTGCAGGTCCCCTTCCCTGACTTTCCAGGCTGGGTCAGGTCTCCTTCTTGGGGGATCCCACAGCCTCCTTGGGCTTTTCTTTCTCAGATTCCAGTCAAACTGTATTGGGATTGTCTGGATTGTTTGCCTTACCCATCTCTTTAACCCAGCACCAACACAGAGTAGGTTTCTAGCACTGAGCACTTAAACAGCTGGGAGGCAAGGGGTCCCTCCTATAATTGTAGAGGGGGAAGGTGGTTAAACAAGGGGCACCTCTGGAGTCCCCCTCAAAGGCAAAGGAACCAGTGACAGATAGACACCTGGAAATCCTCCTCTATTCCAGGAGGCTGATTGGGGGGTTATCTGAGCCTCATTTCTCCAACTGTGCCTTGGTTGTATGCTGCCCTTTCATCTGTGTGGAGGCAGCAATAAGCCTAGGGTCAAGACTCCAGATGACTCTCTGTTATCTATTTTAAGCAAGTGTGTATGTGTGTGTGTGTGTGGCGGGGGGGGGTTGTATTAGTCCGTTCTTAACACTGCTAATAAAGACATACCCAAAAATGGGTAATTTTTAAAGGAAAAAGGTTTTAATGGACTTACAGTTCCACATAGTTGGGGAGGCCTCGCAATCATGGCAGAAGGTGAATGAGGAGCAAAGTCTCATCTTACATAGTGGTAGGCAAGAGAGAGGTTGTGCAAGGGAACTCCCATTTATAAAACTATCAGATCTTGTGACTTATTCACTACCATGAGAACAGTATGGGGGGGGAAGCACGCTCATGATTCAATTATCTCCACCTGGTCCCCACCTTTGACATGTGAGGATAATTACAATTGATTCAAGATGAGATTTGGGTGAGGATACAGACAAACCGTATGAGGGGGTGCCGTGGGTGGGTGGTCAAAGAGATTAGAAGTGCAAGTCACTCAGCAAAACTGGGGGGATTCTAACAGTGATTTTCAACCGGGTTATTTTGTCCCCGAGGGACATTTGGCAAAATCTGGGGGCAATTTTAATTATTATGAGTAGGAGAGGGTTGTGCTACTAGTATCTATTGGGTAGAGGGTTAGGGATGCTGCTAAACATCCTATAACGAATATTAATATTGTGGGGACAGCCCCTTAGATAAATGAAAACCTGGCACTGAAAAAAATGATGAAAAAGAAGAACATTAAGTTAACTGTAATTGACTTAGGGTTATGGGAATATGGATATATATACACACACATATATGTTAATGTGTGTGTATATATGAATATAATATAGTACAGTAATATATACATCTTGTGTTCTGTGATTTTGGGAGGGTTTAAGGAAACTAGGGTTTGCTGTAGATTGGATGCTATCAGGAACAGGGTCAATTCTGTGACTAGGCATTTCAATAAATCTTATCTAGAGAGAAGGCAAGCTAGTGAGGCTAAAGCTGTAATTGGCAGAAAGCAATCCTCCACAAGAAGGAATTATTCACCCCAAAATAATAACGCCAAAGTTGAGAAACCATGGATTAGAGAGGAGTGAAGGATGGGGCCCAGAACTGCCCTGAATGGAAAGAGGTGCAATGTCTGAATGTGTCCCCCCAAATTTATGCATTGAAACTTAATCCCCCATTGTGATAATATTATGAGGTGGGGCCTTTAGGAGGTGAATGGAATTAGGGCCCTTATAAAAGATGTTGAAGGGGCTGGGTGGGTGTGTTGGCTCACACCTGTAACCCTAGTGCTTTGGGAGTGTGAGGCAGGAGGATCACTTCAGGCCAGAAATTCAAGACCAGCCTGGGCAACATAGTGAGACACCATTTCTACAAAAAATATAATAAAACAAATTAGCCATGCATGGTGGTTCATGCCCGTAGTTCCAGCTCCTTGGAAGGGCTGAGTTGTGAAGATTGCTTGAACCCAGGGTGCAGTGAGCTAGGATCACGCTACACTCAAGGCTGGGTGACAAGGTGAGACACCCATCCTTAAAAATAAATTAAAAAAAAAGCTTTAAGGGAGAACTGTAGCTCCGTTTTGCCCCTTTTGCTCTTCTGCCATGTGAAGACATGGCATTTGCCTTTTCCACATTGTGAGGGCACCATGGGAAGATGCCCTTACCAGACACCATGCTGGTGTCATGATCTTGGACTTCCCAGCCTCCAGAACTGTGAGAAAATACATTTCTGTTCATTATAAATTACCCAGGTCTCAAGTATTTTGTTATAGCAGCACAAATAGACTGAGACAAGATGGCAAATTAATTTGTTGAAATGGCCTGAATAACTGTATTGACTCAATGTGACTTTGCTCGATGAATCAACTGGAGACCTCTGATGGTGTGTGATGGGTAGTTGGCCTTGCTGTTTCAAAATAATTTAATAGGTAAAGGCCCCCTACAAAGGTAAGAAGTCTGATTTATAGACTGTTTTCAAGTAAAACAGTAACCAAAACTAACACCTAACAGGATGTAACTAAGTAGAGGTTCCCTTGACCTTTATTCATGAATAAAGTAATTAGCACATAATTAGCATGCAAATTGATTCTACTTTAAACTAGCTGAACTGTCTCACAGCCACTTTTGTTCAGATGATTGATTTTCATAGCTTGCTCTTCATTTTTTATAGTTGGGGCAAAGGTAAACCTCAGCTGCCTGTTACAGTACTCATCAAATATTGTGAGTTATGGCTCTTTCAGTTAATGAGACTTCACTCTTTTTTTTTTTCCACTTTTATTTTAGATTCAAGGGGAACATGTGCAGGTTTGTTACAAAGGTATATTGTAAGATGCTGAGGTTTGGAATGCAATTGAACCTGTCACCCAGATAATGAGCATAGTACCCAATAGGTAGTTTTTCAACCCTTACCCACCTCCCTTCCCCCGCTCCTTTTATTCCCCAGTGTCTATTGTTCCCATCTTTATGTACATGTGTACCCAATGCTTAGCTCCCACTTTTAAGTGAGAATATGTGGTATTTGGTTTTCTTATTTCTGCATTGGTTTGCTTCAGGTAATGGCCTCCAGCTCCATCCATGTTGCTGCAAAGGACAGGATTTCATACTTTTTATGGCTGCACAGTATTCCATGGTGTATATGTACCACATTTTCTTTATTCAATCCACCACTGATGTCCACCTGGGTCGATCCCATGTCTTTGCTGTTAACTTCATTCTGTTTTTCAGAAGTCAAACCAAGGCTCCATTTTAATGTTAAATGAAGAGTTTAAAACTAAGACTAAATCATGTAGAAAAAAATGCATGTGTGAAATACATCTATTTGTTTGTTTATCTATCTATTTATCTATTTATCTATCATCTATCTGTCTATCATGCACACATACTCCATACTCTCCAGCAGCAAGGAATAATACACACTATGGGAAACCATGGCCATCTCAAGAGAGCAGAAAGCACTTACAGGACTTGGGCTTGTGTTCTGTGATTTTGGGAGGATTTAAGAAAGGTGGGGTTGGCTCTAAATCGGATGCTATCAGGAAGTGGAGCAAATTCTGTGACTAGGTATTCTTGTGTAGAGAGTATCAGAGAGAGGGGCAAGCTAGCGAGGCTAAAGCTGCAATTGGCAAAGAAGCAGCAAAGCAGCAGCAATCACTCTTATTAGCCAGGAGAGGGGGACATTTGATTATTTATGTGGCTTGGACCATGTTCATGTTTAGTCTTTGTTAAGACATAATTATGGTGTGGTCTGGTTTTTGCCTTGGTTGATTGTTGTCAGATAGTGGCCTTGTCTGATGTTGCTGTTCTGTGAGATTGTTCATGCTCAACAGGAAATCACCATGGTCCAGCTGTAAGTGCAGGAACAGCTGCCAACAATACCAAGACCTAGCTGATGGCACCAGACCAGCTCCTGGATGCCAGGGGATGCCTCTCTTTCTTAATGTATATATTACTGTACTATATTATATTAATGTATGCGTGCACACACACACACATACACACACACACACGCACACACACAAAATCCATTATTCCCATAACCCAGAGTCAACTAAAATTAACTTAATGTGCTTCTTGTCATTTTTTCAGTGCTAGGTTTCATTTATTGGTTTTCTTTGCATCAAGACTATGCCTGTTGTTTGGCTACCTTAGGAGACACTGGTTTTCCCCTCTGAAACATTCACCAAGTACATTCAATTTCACTCCTTCCCCAACATCATTTTTCAGTTCTGTCCTCATTCTATTATGGTCTTTCTCCCTTTTAACTTATCCATCTCTCTTATCTCCACATCCATCAAAAACTTCTATCCTACTTGGGATTCACTTGGAGTTCACTGTGAGGTCACTGGCATGCAGTCTCTCCTGGAGAGGTTTGCATGTTGACAGCTTAGAGGACCTAGTGGATCCCTATCTCACACAGGAGAAAGAGGGCTAGGCTAAGTAAGGCTGGAAGTTCTGGTATAGCAAATGAGGGGAGGGGGTAGGCACTCTGAAATTACACTGTGCAGATTTTAGGCCTCCTCAGTTTCTGGGGCGGGGGTGGGGGGAGTGCCTAATTTGATGGAACAGAGTATTTGAATCGAAACACATGACCAAATTGGGGTTCTGATCATCTTCTGACTCTATCTGATCTTCATCTTACTGCCTGTTACCAGGGAAATGGGAACCTAACAGCCATGTGTGAGCAAGTGCTGGCTGACTCCTAAGAAGGAGAGGAAGGAGAGCGTGCCTGGAGAAGAGGCCTTTGGACACTTCTTCAGGAAGGCCTTTCCTGACTCCTCCCTATTATGGTCTCCTTCAAAGTGGACATCTAGGACAAGACTAGACCTGGGTTCTTAACCTGGCTCTGCCAAACTTTTTGACCTATCTGAAGCTGTTTCTACATCTTTTAAAAGGTGCTAAACGTACTACCTTCTTTGTAAGATTTGCTGTGAAAATTAGAGAAAACGCATGCATAGTTTCTCACACCTGAAACATGGTAGCTCATATCATCTTTCTCTTCCTCCTCCTCTGCATCATCATGGGCCTGCTTGCTCTGCCCTATTGAACTGAACTCTCAGCAATGAATAAGAAGGGTGAAGGATGCACCCTGACATGATAAGTTGTCCACACAGGCCCTGGCAGACTTATACAGGAAAAGAAGACTTCTCCCTCTTCTTACCCATATTCCCTGTTCCCCTTCGTCTCTCACATGAGAGATGTCGTAGTCTCCCCCTATGAAAATCTACGCTTAGGTAAGATTAGGATTGTAACAGGGAGTCTAGCCTTAAGCTAAAGGACAGAAAATCTATGGGGAAACTATTCTATAGTTATATATGTTATTCCTATGTATTACTATATACCTAAAACTATTCTATATATCTAAAAATAGTCTATTTTTTTAAAGGTGAATTTTGGTCAGGAGGGAGTTATTAAAGAAGTAATATGCCCCTAGTAGGACACAGTTATTTCCACTGACGTGCCATTAAGGGGTCTTCCAATGCTGAAGTTTCCCCTTACATTTGCCCCTCAGATTTTCAGTTACAGAGTTAATAACCTGTGAACACATTAATAAATGCAGGCCGGTCTTTCAAAGACTTTTAAGGATATTCCTTCTGTAACGTCAACTTCTAATTTGCCTAATTACACTTAGGTTTTTTCTTTAAAATGTCCTCATGGGTTCCCTTTCCTTCTCCGTTCTTTTCCCATCCACTCTATTTAGCACTGTGAGTCTCCCGGACTCATGAATGTCACCCTAGGCACAGGTTCCTTTATTTCCCTGTCCACAGGGCTGAACTGGAGGCTCCCTGAAAACAGGGGGCAGTACCTAGTTTTAATAGTAGCTACATTTTATTGAATGCTTTCTTTTCTTTTCCTCTTTTTTCCCCTTTGAGACAGGGTCTCACTCTGTCACCCACACTGGCGTGCAGTGGCGTGATCACATTCACTTCATTCCCTTCATCTGGTCAGAATACCGCTTATCTGATAGCCACTAATCTGTTCTCCATCTCTATAGTTTTACCACTTCAAGAATGTTATATAAATGAAATCATATAGTATGCAACCTTTGGAGGTCAGCATAACGTCTGTGACATCCATCCGAGTCTTTACCAAGCCCTTGATTTTGAAGATTTTCTCCTATGTGTCCTCAGCCCCACTCTAGATAATGGGAATGAAGCCTCCCTTCCTTGAAGCTCCATAGGCAATACATCACAATGTTCTGTTGATTCCATTTCCTAAATATATGTCTGGACTCTGTCCATTGCTCTCCAGCTTTACCACGCCACACTAATCAAAGCTTCTGTCATCATCTTCCACCTGGATGACTGTGGCAGCCTTCCAGCTGTCTCTGCACTTTCACTATGCTGCCCCCACAATGCAAACTTGATTTGGCCTCCTGCTCAGAGCCCTTCAGTGACTCCCCCAAATTTCTTACGATGAAACCCAAATCCTTATCAAGGCATGTGAGGCTCTGCCTGTCTGGCCCCTCCTTACCTATTTCCCAGAACTCATCTTCAGCCTCTCTTCCTGCCTCAGTCAGCCCCAACCGGTGTGTTCTTTCAAAGTACCACACTATCTGGCCTCTTCGCTTCCCGCATTCCTCGACATGTCTGTAAGTCAACACTTCCTCCTCTCCTACCACCTCACCTGGCCAAATCTGGCTTATCCCTCAGGCCTTAGCTGCAGAAGTCATCTCCTCAGGAACACCTTCCCTGATGCCTCCATTGAATGATGTTCTCCCTATTATAGTCTCTTTTAAAGCACTTAATACAATTGTTATTAGTTATTCATGCAATTAATTAATCTCTGTCTCTCCCATGGACTAGACTGTAAGCTCCTAGAGAGGCCATGGCTATCTAGTTCACCCCTGAATTTCCAGATTCCAGAGATGTGTCAGCTCTTTGTGGATGTTCAGTAGATTCTTGAACACATGAATGAAGGAAAGTAAAGCCGACTGCTCCTAAGTTACTGTGCCTTTAAGACAGGGAGGAACTTTATGGAGCTATGGGGAGTAAGCGAGTTCTAAATTACACACTGACCGAACAGCTGGATGTTCAAGAGCCCCATTGCAACGCCCTTCCTCCTTCAAGCCTACTCAAACCTCCCTGTAGGCTGGTGAGAGGCCTTGTAAGGGGGAAGGTTTTTACGAGGTGCTAGGGACCCATTTTTGAGTCTTGTATGTCTGCAAAATGTTGGCAGTTTCTTCAGGATGCTGTTCAATTTCAGGTTTGGCAGTGCTCACTGGAAAGCATCTGTGGATTTCTAAGGGGTAACTCTTAAAGTGTGACTTCATGGTAATGAGAGGTCTCTTTTAACACACTATCTCAAGGAGCTCCACCTCCTCCCCCACTCCCTTCCTTTGTGTTCTCCCCTATTAGACTGTAAGCTCCAGAAGGGCACCGCTGTATCTTCAGTGCCCAGCACGTAATAAGCACTCCATGAATACTTACTAAGTGAAGGAATGGTTCATGTGTGAACGAATGCATGAACAAATGAATGGCTAGCCAGTTGCTGAAGGTCCCCACAAGATGACTGGAAGCCAAAACTGACTGGCCTAAGCGTATGCTCTTGTCTTCCATACCTCTTGCCTCATGTCTCCTCTGGGAGTCTGTCCCTTCATTCTAGACTGAGGGCAATAGGAGGGCAGGAACAGTGGACCTTGGGCCACAGCATGGGGCCAGACACAGGCAGGCACTCAGTAAGGGATTGCCTAATGCCTTGCTGACTGAAAAGCTGGATGCTCAGGAGCCCTCACTGCAACCTCAAACCCCGCTCCTCCGCCATTCATCTCATCCTGGCTTCAGAGCTCCTCTCCGCTTTCCAAGTTGGCAACCTGCAAATGGATGAACTAATCCAAACAAATGGCTTCTGACACTTCCCCCTCCCAAGCAGCATTTGCATTTTAACGTTTCCCTTTTAGTTTTATCTTGGAGCTCCGGTGGAGGTAGCAGTGGAGAGATAAGGGTCCCTGGGAAAAGCATCCAGACCCCAGACCTTGGCCAAGGCACAGGGAGGGGGAGCTGCTACCTTCTCTTTAGCCTGCCTTCCAGGGGAGGCCCTGACTTGGTTCTCTTTAGACCCTGGGGAGCCTCTTAAGACATTCTGGGCCTTCAGAGACAGATGAGAAGTGAGCTTCCCTGCCCACTCCACCCCCAGCTGTCATCACTGAGGAGAGGTTGGAAGAAGTGCCTGCGAAGGCTCTTGGAGAGCCACCTGTCAGAGGCACCACCTGCTCGGGAGAGACCCAAACCCCAGACTGATTTCTCTGCCTTTAAATAGGTCACTGAGAGCTCAGAGCTTGGAAGGAGGGAAGCTGTCTCAGGCAGCATCCCAATGCTGCCAGGCCTGCAACAATAGCAGCTTCTTTAGACAGGAGGTTTTGTGGAGAGGCCTGGCAAGGCCCAGGCACAATTCTCTGGGTGGAGGCTCCGAGTTGGGGCAGGAAAGGCCTGCATTTCTTCGTTTTAGCTTTTCTATTTGGTAACCATCTGTGCTGTGGAAAATATCTGGCCGGTGAGTCTGTCCCCCAGCTGTGTCACTGATTCATTCGCCGTGTGAACCTTGGGCAAGTCACAGTCCTGTTTAGCTTCAGTGTCTGCAAACTGTAGAATGGGGATGATCTATGCTATGCCTGCCTCAGGAGGATGGTGAGGAGCAAAGGAGATAATGAGTAGGAAAGTTCTTGGTCAAAGTGAGAAGCTTTTTTCTTCTAGCCATTACCTCTCTGGTTCCCCCAAAATGGCAGCCTGGCCAGTTCCATGAGCTCTGACTCTCCATCCCTTGATGTCTGTGAGTGAAGTTATGCCCAGGGCAGGGCACTGTCTACGTGGGATGCTATGAAGGGCTCTAGGGACTGAACCACATTTAATCTGTTAGAGCCAAACCCTTGCTTTAAGCATCTTGCCATTATCAGCATTAACCAGCATTTATCCAAACACCTCCTAGAGCAGAGACTTAAGCTAAGCCGTGGGGGATACAAGAAGACCTAGGACAGAATCCCTTTCTTCAGCTGAATTAATGAGGACAGGAAAGGAGGAGAGAGGGAAGAAGACCTTCCTTTTGTGTATTGTTTTATAATTTACCAAGTGTTTTCCACTTAACCCTCAAAGTTTTGTTTGTTTTTTACAGATGATGATATAAAATCTCAGAGAGGCTAAGCAGTTTGCCCAATGCTGCAAAGCATATTAAGACCAGGCCTCAAGGTATCTTTATTTTAAATTAAAGGCAGGTTTTTTTTTCTACAAAATGTTGGCCTTCTACAATTTCCAGGAAGCCCTGTTGAGATGTAAGTGAGAGGTGGGATAATATCAGTGCCTTTACTACCCACTGACACCTCAGCAAGGATTATCATAACAGAGTCCAAGAGAAGAGGATAAACAGAAAGGCCTTTTCTTTTTTTTAGATGGAGTCTCGCTCTTGTTGCCAAGGCTGGAGTGCAATGGTGCAATCTCAGCTCACTACAACCTCTGCCTCCCAGATTCAAGTGATTCTCCTGCCTCAGCCTCCCAAGTAGCTGGGATTACAGGTGTGTGCCACCACGCCCAGCTAATTTTTGTATTTTTAGTAGAGACAACGTTTTACCATGTTGGACAGGCTGGTCTCGAACTCCTGACCTCAAGTGATCCTCCCGTCTTGGCCTCCCAAAGTGCTGGGATTACAGGTGTGAGCCACCGCGATCAGCTGAAAGGTCTTTTCTTTTTAAATTAAACTTTTTTTTGAGATAGATTCACATGCAGTTGTAAGAAATAATATGGAAAGATTCCACATACTCTTTACTCAGTATTCTTCAATGATAATATCATGCAAAACTATAGTACATTATCATAAGTAGGATATTGATGTTAATGCAATTAAGATGCAGAACATCCCATCACTACATGGAACTCTCATGTTGCCCTTTTATAACTACACCTACTTCCCTCCCATACCGATCCCCTTCTTAACCTCTGCCAACTACTAATCTGTTCTCCATTTCCGTTTATCTTTTTAATTTTCATAGGTACCTAATAGGCGTATATCCATTTCTATAATTTTGTCATTTCAAGAATGTTACAAAAATAGAATCATACTGTATGTAACCTTTTGGGATTGGCCTTTTCCCATACAACATAACTCCATGGATATTCATCCAGGTTGTTGCATGTATCAATACATTTTATTTTTAAATTGCTGAGTAGTAGTCTATGGTATGGATGTGTCACAGTTTGCTTAACCATTCACCTGCTTCAGACCATCTGGGCTGATTTCAGCTTTTGTTACGGGTAGAGGGTCCTGACTGCAAGTTGTCCAAGGTTCTTGACATTTTGAACAAGAATTGGCCAAACACACAGCAAAGCAAGGAAAGAATGAAGCAACGAAAGCAGAGATTTATTGAAAATGAAAGTACACTCCACAGGGCCAGGTACAGTGGCTCACGCCTGTAATCCCAGCACTTTGGGAGGCCGAGGCGGGTGGATCACCTGAGGTCAGGCGTTCGAGACTAGCCTGGCCAACATGGTGAAACCCCATCTCTATTTAAAAAAAATACAAAAATTAGCTGGGCATGTGGCAGGTGCCTGTAATCGTAGCTACTCGGGAGGCTGAGGCAGGAGAATCTCTTGAACCTGGGAGGCGAGGTTGCAGTGAGCCGAGATCATGCCATCGCACTCCAGCCTGGGTGACAAGAGCAAAACTCCATCTCCAAAAAAAAAAAAAGAAAAAAAAGGAAAAGAAAGAAAGTACACTCCACAGTTTGGGAGCCGTGGAGCAGCAGCTCGAGGGCCCCAGATACAGAATCTTCTCAGGTCCAAATACCCTCTAGAGGTTTCCCATTTGCCACTTGGTGTCTACCTCATATAAATGAAGTGGTAGCCCACAGTCAGTCTGATTGGTTCAGAAAAGCTTTCCTCAACCAATCAGAGGCTGAAGTGAAGTTACAAGGGTCACAGTCCTATGCAAATATCTGATTGGTTGTGGAAAGCAACCAGAGGCCAAAGTGAAGTTACAAAGTTGCACTTCTATGAATACAAAGACTTGCCCGCAAAAATCAAGCAATCAGAGGTACTTTCAATTTCCAATCTGCCTGTGGGGGTTTGCAACGGGAGTAGCCTCTGGTCCTTTTTTACTTAGGCATGGAAAGTTAGGGCTTTCCTTTCAATTTTGTTATAGGAAGTCTAGCATGAAATGACCTTAGGTTCCCTGCCTCCAGACCTTATTCTCCTGTCTCATTCTGAGCTATTATGAATAAAGCTGCTATGAACATTAGTGTGCAGGATTTTACGTGAACATTAGTTTTCATTTCTCTGGGAGAGATGTCCAAGAAGTGCAATTGCTGGATCATATAGTAATTGTATGGTTTAGGAAGAATATTTAACTTTTTAAAGAAATGGCCTAAGTGGAGCTGCCCAGAGCATCTGGGGTAGGATGGTGGCCCTCGAGGCTCATGGTCGACAACATGGTGGCTACATCCTTAAACCAGGAGATTGCACTGAGGCGGCCCCAGTAAGGCCTCTGGTGGTCAGCGGAGGAGCCCCAGTAGCAGAGGCAGAGACTTCAGCATGGCTCTCTCCTCCCACTTAGCCTGAGACGGGGGCGCCAGGCAGTCCAGGGGGACTGGAAGGAGGTTTGCTGCTCCAGAGTGGAAATTCTCTTCACCAAACATGGAGACTGTTCAGTCACCAGGAGCACAAAGTTATTATCGTGGGGCTGGATAACGCAGGGAAAACTATCATTCTTTTCCAATTTTCTGTGAGTGAAGTTGTACATAACTTCCATATACTAGGAAATAATGTAAAGGAGATAGTGATTAATAATACATGTTTCTTGCTGTGAATATTGGTGGTCAAGATTCTCTTCTTCCTGGAATGCTTACTATACTAACACGGAGTTTGTAATAGTTGTGTGGACGATACAGACAGGATTTCTGTAACTAGAGAAGAACTCTATAAAATGTTAGCACGTGAGGACTTAAGAAAAACTGGATTGCTGATTTTTGCTAATTAACAAGATGTTAAAGAATGCATGACTGTAGCAGAAATCTCCCGGTTTTTTGAAGCTAACCTCTATTAAATGTAGGATTTGAATGGATATGTCACCATTTAAGATCAGGTGATTTTTGCTCACTTCTTCTCATAGACTTGGTATATATGCTGACCTTTATGAAGGCTGTGAAATTTAATAGTTTAGATATATTTCATAATAAACCAATTTAAGCTTTTTCTATAAGAAGAAAAATTAAGACCACTTATTTGAAAGCAGATGAGCTCTCGCCTTCCAATTTGCTTTCTCATTAGTTCCCTCAAAGAGTAAGTTATGAAAGCTGTGATTGGCATTTTTCTCATAATGAATCCTCTCAGGACATTGTGTAGCCTGTGGTAAATACAAAGGGAGAGGAAGACATTTTGAATTTTAAGAGTTTTATTATCAGCATAGCCTTCTTTAGTTGAACGTTGTTCTCCTCTTGTTGTATTAAATCAAAATACAAATCAGCACAGATAGTGTTTTCAGTATTTTAAAATGTAATGCTACTTACAAAAAGTATTTTGCATACAGTTGTATATGTATTGTGTATATATCTCAAATTCAAGTTAATGGCTTTGTTTTATGTTTTAAAGAAGAAAACGACACAACAATTAGTAATATCCTTAGTTAAAACCATAATGGGACAAGTACTGGCACTGGTGTTATGTGACATTTTGTACTTTTCTGCTATGTTCCTAGATTGTACTAACCAACCTCCTAAATAACTCACCAGCTGTTAAAACAAAAAAAAAAAGGAAAAAGCTTAACATTGTGTACCTATTTTTTATTGTTTATCAATCTCTCACATGAATCATGTAATTCAACTGAGTGGAATATCTATCAAATTGTCAGTTCAGTATTAATGGGCAGAACTGGACAATGAGCAATTATCACATTATTCCTTGTATCAGTCTTTATTGCATCTAAATTACTGAATAAATTATTAATTCATTAATCAATCTTAAATTATGGTTAAAATTATCAAGTGAATTCCTCTCAGCAGTTGAAAACTGTTGTGTGAAACATGTCTGTCCAGAGGAGTAATATTCGCTGGCTGCGGTGGCTCATGCCTGTAATCTCAGCACTTTGGGAGGCCGAGGTGGGTGGATCATGAGGTTAGGAGTTTGAGACCAGCCTGGCCAACACGGTGAAACCCTGTCTCTACTAAAAGATAAAAATTAGCTGGGCGTGGTGGTACATGCCTGTAATCCCAGCTACTTGGGAGGCTGAGAGGCAGAAGGATTGCTTGAACCCGGGAGGCGGAGGTTGCAGTGAGCCGAGATTGTGCCATTACACTCCAGCCTGGGTGACAGAGTGAGACTCTGTCTCAAAAAAAAAAAAAAGAGAGAGAGAAGTAATACTTTATAAATATTATTAAATAACTTAGATACAATCTTTTAAAGTATTAAATTGTATGTCAAGTGGTTAATTCTATGTCAAGCAGTTAATTATACATCAAGCAGCTGAGAATAAAAGTAAGGCATATTTTCCAATAAACATCAATAATTTCTTAATTTACAAATTTCTCATTTTTGAACTTGGAAAAGTTTGAGAGTTTTTGTTTCTATGAGCTTGTATCTTCTTCCACTTCATAAATGTATTGTTTGACAATTATAAAATACAAATGTTTAAATGCTTTTGAGAATTTGATTTAAAAATTGACACGTATATATTATTTGTACTAAAAAGTAACTTGACTCAAATACTTTTATGTTTGCTTAGGGTTTTTTTTTTTTTAATATCTAAAAGTTGAAGGTATTTTTTTGTTACAACTGTAAACAAACTTACCCTAAATGTGTTAAAACACATTCTTGGGTTCTCTATTTGCATATTGATCATGCCCTGAAAATCTGAAGGTTAATCCAAACTGGTTTTAAAATAGTCAAGAAAAAAACCTTTAATACCAGCCTTTTAAATTTCATGAAAATTTTGGTGAGGAATAATGACATATAGTAAAAGTGCATATATTGACAAAACTTTGAAAGTTTCTTTCTATAAAATATAAAATACTCAGTATCTAAATCCAAGTCAGGCATAGGAGATCAGTGTTTAACATTGGTTGTTTTGTTAATATGACAGTGTTCAAAATGCAAACATAACATTTGATCAGGCGTGGTGACTCACACCTGTAATCTAATCTCAGCACTTTGGGAGGCCGAGGCATGAAGATTTCTTGAGGCCACAGGTTTGAAACCATCCTGGACAACATAGCGAGACCCTGTCTCTACAGAAAAAAATGTAAGTATAACATTTAATATTTGTCAATGTGCTTTTACAAAGTACTGAAATTATTAAACTTTCTCCATATGGTCTCATACTTTTTCAAATTACTGTGAGGATCTACTTGTATATTTAAAATTCCCTTAAACTTTCCCCTGTCCCCAAAAAGCACAAATGGCCCAGCTGTTTTCCAGAGTGGCTGTATCATTTGACATCCCCACCAGCAGTGTATGAATGACCCAGTTTCTCCAAATCCTCACCAGCATTTGTGTTGTCACTATATATTTTTTTCATTTTAACCTTGCTGATAGGTATCTCACTGTGGTTTTAATTTTTATTTCCCTAATGGCTAGCAAACTTGTTTTCATATACTAACTTGCCATCTGTGTATATGTTTGTGTCATTGGTCATTTTCTAATTGGATTGCTTTTCTACTATTAAGTTTGAGAATCTCCCCACCTTTTTTTTTTTTTTTGAGACGACGTCTCGCTCTGCATTGCCCAGGCTACAGTGCAGTGGTGCAATCTATGCTCACTGCAACCTCTGCCTCCTGGGTTCAAGTGATTCTCCTACCTCAGCCTCCCAAGTAGCTGGGATTACAGGCGCCCACCACCATACCCAGCTAACTTTTGTATTTTTAGTAGAGATGGGGTTTCCCCAGGTTGGCAAGGCTGGTCTCGAACTCCTGACCTCAGGTGATCCACCCACCTCGGCCTCCCAAAGTGCTGGGATTACAGGTGTGAGCCACAGCGCCTGGCAATAATTCTTTATATATTCTGGATATTAGTCATTTATTGGATATTTTTTTCCTAGTCTTTTCATCTTAACATGGTCTTTCACAGAGAAAAAGGGTTTATTTTCATAAAGTCCAACTTATCAATTTTTCCTTTTATGGATTGTGCTTTTGGTGTCACTTTTGCCTACCCCTGGATCCTAAAAATGTTCTCCTGTTTTTTTCTAAAAGTCTTCTAGTTTTACATGTTGTATTTAAATCCATCACCCATTTCGCGTTATCTTTTTTGGCCTATGGATGCCCATTTGTTCCAATGCCATTTGTTGAAAGGCGATCTTTTCTGCATTGAATTGCTTTTGCACCTTTGTCAACAAGCAATTGGGCATATTTGTGTGGGTCTGGTTCTGGCTTCTCTATTTTGTTCATTAATCAATGTGTCCATCCCCTGCTAATACCACATTGTATTGATTACTGTAGCTATGTAGTAAGTCCTGAAATCAGATAGAATGATTCCTCCCAGTTTGTCCTTTATCAAAATTGTTTTGTCTATTCTAGTTCCTCTGTCTCTTCATATACATTTTGAATAAGCTTGATGGGATTCTGCATTAAATTTATACATAATTTTGGGGGAGAATTGAGATCTTTATGTTGAATCATCCCCCAATCCATGAACACCTGTATTCCTCTCCATTTATTTAGATCTTTCATTTCTTTCATCAGCATTTTGTAGTTTTCAGCAAGCAAATTCTGTAACATGTTTTGCTAGCTTTGTTTTAGTATTTTCGGTTTTTACAAGACTGTAAATAGTATTGTATTTTTAATTTTTGTATCCATGTATCATTGCTAATGTACATAAATATAATTGATTTTTCTTTGTTGATCTTATATTCTGTGGTGTTGCTGAACTCACTTATTAGTTCTAGGAGATTTTTTGTAGTTTGCTTGGGATCTTTTATGTAGATAGTCATGCTATTTGCAAATGGGGACAGTTTTATTTCTTCCTTATACATCCGTCTGCATTCTTATGTGGCTTCCATTGACACCATGGTATGGGGAGACCTTATTACTGCCTGAGCTGCAGAAAAATTCCTCATTTTCCACTAGGCCTCCCTCAGGTGAGAGGTAGGAGGTGAGAAGTGAGAGGTAGGAGCACGTCTTACAGCTTAATGAGGGTGGAAGTCTAGGCACCTCTCTAGGTCTCTGCTGGCATGGGTGGGATTAAGGCCACAGTTCTTCTGTTGTGTTTGGCTGGAATAGAGCAAATGGAGCATTTTTAAAAATTGTGTTATAGCTCTCCTTTTTCTGGCTCTTTTGGCTAGAGAGGGAGAGAGAGCGGGGCTTTTCATAGGGCTTGTCTTTTTTTTTTTTTTTACTGCATCTCTTTGTCTTTCTCAGTTGTCGGTTCTTTAGCCCAAAGTCTAGATACACTAGGCAGAAAGAAAACCGAGTGACTCCCTGGTGATGAGGAGGAAGGCCTCTGCCAGCCCTTCGAGGAGCAGGCTCGAGAGCCTGGGACATCCGCACCTGCCACAGCCACCCGCGTGCCTGCTGCAGAGCACCATCAACAAGCAGGACTCTCCCACCTCCAAGAGCAGGGGCTCCCCAAGCGAAAGCAGGCCTAACCAGCACCCGAGAACTTGGCAAAGCAACCAGGGTAGGGGAGAACCGTAAGAGAAGCATTAAATGACTTTCACAGAAAGCGGTACAGCCACCTGAATCCTTTTTTCTCCCCCTCTCCTTCCTGCACTTCCTCCATCTCCAGGTACAGTTCGGGATGTGAATGCTTCTCCCCCCTACAAAGGCACTGTGTCATGGAGAGCTGAGAAGGTGGTTCTGTGATTCATTCCTCATACCCCGTCAGCATACGTTTTTTTCTGCCTTTAAGGTCCTACCTCACCTACCTGTTTGGGTCAGAGAGATATGTTTTCAAAGCCCCAAAGGAAGAAGGCTGGGACTGTGCCCTGAGGTGATTCTTGGTGATGGAGTGGATTTGTGCTCTGAGTTTGGTTTAAGAGGATGTCTCTGTCTCAGTCCAGGAGAGGCAGCCTATCTTGGCACAGGGTGAAGAACCAAGCCCACAGAGGCCTGGGGTTTGTCACCTGTGGCTGACAGTGTCTGCAGAGCCAGCATCGAGCTACTCCTGTGGGAGGATGAGAGCTGCTGCACAGTTGTCCAGATAAGTTGGTAGGGGCTTGTTGATCTGTGAAATTCCATGTGACCAGATTGATACGCACCTGTGCATCCCTGAGGGGCCCCTTCTCAGCAGGCTCTGGCTGGCTGCAGGCTGGTTCTGGTGTGAAAGATTATACAGCCTTTTCTTTGTTTTGTTTTGTTTTTTTCTTTTAAAAACAAACAACAGCTGAAAACAAAACCTTCACCAGTGGGCAGGTAGAATTATCTTCAGGAAAATGACATTTGTGGCTCTTTTCGAAGAGCCTGGCTGCAGTTGAGCCAGAAGGAGATGTCTTGTGTGAAGGCTGGGGTGGAGACTGTCTTGGAACCTCCGTGGGCAGGAGACCCTGAGCTGTGGCAGTGGATAGAGGTGCAGCTTTCTGTACCTCTATATAAATCTGTCTATGTATCTATCTATCTATCTATCTAATCTCTCTCTCATATATATATATACACATATATGCATGTTTGCCTGTCTATCTATCTATCTATCTATCTATCATCTATCTATCTATCTCCAGCAGACGATTCAAGGCTGTGAGGTAAATGAGTGTCTGCATTTGGATTCCACAAAACCAAAATCCATGTTGAACAGTGAAGTCTGTACACAGTGACATTTTGGGTGAGCTGTGTGTATCTGTCCGTTGTGTGTGAGCCTGAGCCCCTGTTTTCCTGTGGAGATACTTTGAGTGGCATTCTCCCCCACGTGAACCACATGTCTGGAGCACAGATGGCCATCTCTAGGTAACTGATCTTACACATTTACTGTTTACGGAACAAATGTCTGACAGTGTACTTGCGTGTATTCGCAGCATTGTCAACTGCAGGCTGCTGTGTTTGCCAGAGATACTGTGCTCGAACTAGAGGATTTCCTTCTTCCATAACGTCAATGCTTTGCCTGAATATCGTCATCATTCGAGTTCGGGGAAGAACCAGACTCTTCATATGAACCAAGCTGGGCAGGGAATGTTCACTTCAGCAGTTTGCTGCCTCCGTTCAAAGTTTCCTATCAAAATGGTGACCTGAAGCCAAGCAACAGGCACAAGGATCCTGCAGGCCTTCCTGCCGACTGCCTTTACCTCCTATCTGGGCCATTGAGTCTCTACACAGAAACGTGAGTCACCCCACTCAAAAGGGGTGGGGCAGGGGCAGGGAAAGGCATGAAAACCACAGATAACTAAGGTATTTCTTCTAAGTGATCAGTTTAAAACAAATCACCACCACCACCTGCAAAAAAATATTTATTCAGAATCACTACAGTTTGCATGCTGCCACATGGTCACATGGAGACCTGTGTCTGTTCCCTGTAAATAGAAACACGCTCTGAGCCTGTCTGCCTCCTTTGCCTGCTCCTGGTCCTTGGTACCAGCCTCTGGGGGTGTCTACAACCACCTGGAACAGAAGAAAGTAGAATTTCAGACAGAAGCTTGATTGGATCTTTAATGACAGGCTTGGACTAGCTGTGGCTCAGATATCGGCCCTGCTCAGAATTGCCAGGAGGAGGCTTTGCGGGCACTGGAGATACCACAGGGCTTGCCTCCCCTCTGCTGAGTCCAATGGGTGCAAGCAAGCTGGCATGTGGCCAGAGATGGCTGGAGTGTGTCACAGCTGTCAGATGCCTTTCCTTCCACTTCTTTTAAAGAATCCCAAATGACTCATTGAAGTTTTTCCAAAATGAATCCTTTTTCAGTTAACCAATCGAATGGATGAATTCTGTACCCTCTCGTTTCTCTTCCCCACTTAGAGTGGGGAACTGGTAGAGTGTTAACTGTGGGATTCACTGCAGCATCCTACCCTAAAGGCATGAGAAGAAAATTGCAACCTAGGGAGCTGGGCTTGATCTCCCAAGTCACAGTCTGGCCTCCACTACAGGAGGCTGCCTGCTCAGAGAGAGATTTAATAGGGGATTGAAGGAATCATTAGGGGACCAGGGAGATGTGATTGAGACTGGTTTTCCAGGTTAATGAGATGGTTGGTGGAAGATTTGGTCCTAAGCCAGTCAGAAGATTTGCAAATGTGAACATATTCCTGTGTGAGGCATGTCACCTTTTGTCAGTTATTGTGAATGTGTGTATTTTAAGCAATAAGATTCGGCTGGTCAGATTTTTCTGTGTAGTCTTGGTGACGCATTTTCTGTGCCATGATTGTTCTGAAGACAGAGTGACTCTAACCACTGTGAGAAACCTAAATACAAATCCAACCCCCCACCCCCCAAAAAGAAAACCCAGGGAATTCATCACTATTGTTCCTTATGTCCTAAGGTCCCTAGTCTGCCTTCTTCTCTCCACCTTTTTTTGTTGTTGTTGTTTTTTATTTGTTTCTGTTTTGAGACAGGGCCTTGAAATATCACCCAGGCTGGAGCGCAATGGTGCAATCACGGCTCATTATAGCCTTGACCGCCCTGGCTCAGCCATTCTCCCACTTCAGCTTCCTGAGTAACTGGGACTACAGGTGTGCACCACCACTAATGGATAGTTAATTTCTTTTCTTTTTCTTTTTCTTTTTTTTTTTTTTGTGGAGACAGGGTCTCCCTTTGTTGCCCAGGCTAGTCTCAAACTCCTGGGCTCAAGGGATTCTCCTGCCTTGGCCTCCCAAAATGCTAAGATTATAGGTGTGACTCCACATGTCTGGCCCCTCTCTTCACCTTTGAATCTTCTTTCTTTCTCTTTTAAAAGTATGTAATGTATGTAATGTATATACAGTCTAGCATTCTTATTTGTATTTAGTGGGAGGAATGGGGAAAGTAGTACATTTATTCTCATCCTCCCAGAAGTGGAAGCTTCCACAGGAAGGCTTTGTTTGGGAAAGGAAGCAGGAGGGAGAGGAAGAGATCTGGAATGTAGATTTTATAACCCTGCCTATGTATGGCACCAGGTACCACTACTGGTCCAGGTTAAAGTTGCCCCACGTGGTCCTGGCTGCCTGAGGTAAGAGGTGTTGGGAGAGATGCATAAAGGGGCAGGTGGGAGTCCCCAAAACGTGACCCAGACCCTGGTTACCCAATTGGATCATGCAGAGACTCCAGGAGGCTTGGGCAGGCCCTATAGCACCCCTGGCCAGGATTCCTGAGTGAATAGGCCAGGCTCCCAGCAGCCTATAGGTGGCACCTGGCATCAACAAGTTCCGATGTGGGCCATCCAAGGAGCCCAGTTGGCTGTGGTCGCAGCTGGTTGATCCCAATTGTAAGTTCAGCTGATTCAATCAGTTCTGATTCTTCTAAGCCCACAGGGCTCCACAGTGAGACTGAGCTCCTACCTCAGAACGCAGTGACTACCCTGGACATGGCTGCTCAGAAAGTAGGAGATTCTTACAATGCTTTCTTAGGCAACTAGTGGGCAAGAGAAACAGTTTTTTATTTCACTTTTTATGAAGGTTTGTTTGAGAAAAATTCTGGTTCTTTGAAAATGAACTCATCAGCATCAGGAGATTTTTGGTGCTGGCTGCCATTCATTGGTCCATTCATTTACTCATCAGATATTATTGTGTACTAAGCATAATTCTAGGCACTACGGACAAAATCTCTTCTCCCATGGAACTTTCTAGGGGAGTTATTTTTGGAAATCTTTCCCTTTTCAGTAAATAGCACTTAGTACACGTTGCTGATTGCGGTGATGTTTCAAGCCTCAGGCTCAGGGTTTTGAATGACTGTCTAGTCTAGGGATTTTCAACCCGGCCTGCGTCTCGGAATCACCTGGAGGAGGAGGGAACTTGCTGAAAATGCAGCTTCTTGGACCTCTCTGGTCTTTCTTGTCTCTCTCTCTTTTTTTGAGACAGGGTCTCACTCTGTCACTCTGTCATCCAGGCTGGAGCTCTCCCTGGGCTCAAGCAATCTTCTCGCCTCAGTCTCCCAAGTAGAAGGGACTACAGGCATACGCCAATATGCCCTGTTAATTTTGTTCATATTTTGTAGAGATGAGGTCTCACTTTGTTGCCCAGGCTGGTCTCAAACTCCTGGGATCAAGTGATCCTCCTGCCTCGGCCTCCCAAAGTGCTAAGATTACAGGCGTGAGTCACTGCACCTGTCCCTGTCTGTCCTTCTGCACTTGAATGGACCAAGCACGTGTTTTATCACAGCAGGGTCTCTGCACTTGCTCGTCCTTCTGATATAACACCTTTTCCATGGTTGGCTCTTTCTATCCATTCAGGCCTCAGCAGAATATCACCTCCCCAAAGAAGCCTGTCTTGATCACCATATCTAAAACCATAATCCCACCCTAGTCTCCCTAGTCTCTCCATTTCACATCCATGTTGTATCTACTTCATAGCACCCATGGATGCCTGCTCTTACCTCTTTTTTTTCTTGCCTGTTTTGTTCACTAAATTGTAAGCTTCTTGAGGACAGGGACACTTTCTTCTTCAGTGTTGCCTCTCTCAGTGCCTACAAGGGTGCCTAGCACATAGCAGGTATTTTCTGGATATTAGTTGATGTTCCAGTTGAATGACTGAAGATAAGCTTGAGACTCTTCTTGTTAAGCAAGCACTCCAGGTGATTCCGGTACCCACTCAAATTTGATAACCAATGACCAAGTGCCAGAGACAGAGAAATAAAGACTGGGCTGAATGTGATGTGCTCAAAATGTTCCCCACTTCAAATTTTTTTCCTCTCTCTTTGTGATTTAACAAGAGATAGCTCATTTTCCTATAAGGGATTGAGGCAAGCCAGGAGAAAATTGCTGGTTATTTGAAGTCACTGGTCAAGAAGGTTCTAGTTCATTGAGGTTCGAGTCTGGCTCTAAGGGAATAAAAATATTTTTGTATTCCAGTCTGAGAGTTTATTACAGATCTATGACTTTTCAATCAATTCCTGACTTACATTCATAAGAAAAACCAATGTGATCTCCCTGTGTGCACTGTAGTTAGCAGTAGAGACTTGGGAATCAGAGTGAACCCAATCTAAAATTGTTTTAAAAATTCCTCGCAGCAGGCTGGGCATGGTGGCTCACTCCTGCAATCCCAGCACTTTGGGAGGCTGAGGTGGGTGGATCTTTTGAGGTCAGGAGTTCAAAACCAGCCTGGCCATCATGGTGAAACCCTGTCTCTACTAAAAATACAAAAATTTAGCCAGGCCATAGTGGCACACGCCTGTAATCCCAGGCTACTTGAGAGGCTGAGGTAGGAAAATTGCTTGAGCCTGGGAGGTGGAGGTTTCGGTGAGCTGAGATCATGCCACTGCACTCCAGTCTGGGTGACAGAGTGAGACCCTGTCTTAAAAAAAAAAAAAAATTGTCACAGCAATCAGCAAAGCATATGATTTCCACATGCCTAAGGAAAAGTGGACTTTGCTGCATTTCTTGCCCAGCTCTGTGCCCTTCCTCGTGACCCCCATATTTATAGCTGGATCTACATTGCCTGGAGAACCAGCTGCTTTACTAACACGTGGGTTCCTGGTTCGGCCCCACAAGTGTGGCTATTGCCTTGGCATCTGACATCAGGCTAGGGGTGGAGAGGCAGAGACAAAAAGAGATTCAGAGGCACAGGACTGCACAGTGATAAGTTGGTGATAGAGGGGCTCCTTGGAGAGCTGTTCTAAAGGCAGGGTTCTGCTCTGCTCCTGCAGTGGTCAGATGGCTGGGTGCTGAATATCCCCGCTGTAATGGCCTCTGTAAGTGTGGCCCAGAGTACATATGCCACCATTTCCCATCTGTGGTTTCTCACAACTGAGTCTTGTCATCAAAGGCAGCTGGAGCCTGCCCTTGAAACCCTGGGTGCTGGGCAGAACAATGGGACCAAGAGAAAAATGGGGCCAGTGTCCTCCAGAAGGGCCATTGTTGGAGAGCTATTGACTGGCTCTTTGGGCTCTGGGCCTCACACAATTTGTCATCTGTTGACCTTTGCTCACCAGGCCCCAAAAACCTGTGGCTCTTTGCAAATGTAGTCTCCAGGGTCCCAGAGGAATGTGGCTGTGATCAGTGGCAGTGGAGTCTATTTTGTGGGGGTAGCTGGACTTGTTCTGAGCATGCTCGTTACTCTTTCCTTATGGTTTTTGTTATATCCGCTAAATAAGGATTCGTTTTTATTTTTTATTTAAAAAATTTCATCCAAGAGACACTCAAGATTCTATTTAGGGAAAATCAAGTGTTCTGTGTGGCTTATTTACCGGGGAGTTACGGAGGTTTCTTTTGGTCTTGTTTGTTTGGTGCTACTCAGCGGTCATCCTTATTAAGTACCACTTACAAGAATATCAAAATGAGGAGCAGGGTGGATTCTCAAGAGCAGATTACAGGGCTCCCCCTCACAGTGTTGTAGAATGGCTGGACTTCAGAGAGCATCCTTTAGAGGGTTGGGTTGGTTAAAATGCCTTCTGCATAAAAAATTGTTTAAAGAAATAGCCAAAGTTATTGTAAACAAAACGAATTGAAACTAGAGAATAGAGGAGTAGGTTTTGGGAAGGATGGCTACCACTTCTCCATTTGCTGCTAACATGGTGCTAAAGTAGGACTTCCATTTGGAGAATCTGAGAGAGGGAACAATTACCATTTGAATGGTGAAGCACTGATTTCAGTGCACTCCATTAGAAGTGAGGTCATTACACTCGTAGGATTGGCAAATTGATGGCCAGCCCTGGTTGAAGATTAGAGGGGGATATCACACTCTGTGGTCATTTCCTTCTGGCCTAGTGCACATCCAGATGAAATTTGGGGGGAAATGCACATCAAGGACAGTCATAAAGGGAGAAAAGAAGGCATGGAGATATCACTAATGCAGATTAAAGAAAAGAAAGAGGATGGGCAGCCTACACCAGTGTGAGTGATTGGACAGAGCAGACTTCTAGGTCTTTCTAAGCCCAGCTAAAACTCCACTGTCTTCTTATCTTCACCTACCTTCTGCTTCCTCCTCCCAACCTGCTGCCCCCTGGATAGCTTTAGCAGCCTGGTCCTATGTAAGTCCACTGAGAGAGGAAGGGGCCAGATGGATACTATTTGCTATCACTCTGCTACATCCAAGGAATGGCTTGGCTTGTACTGCAGTAAGCCAAAGAAAACAACATGAGTAAGAATAACTAACATTTATTGAGAGTTTGTGGTGTGCCCATGACTTATTCTGAGGTCTTCACCTGAAAAATCTCATTTAAACCTCACATCAAACCTCTGAGGCAGGGACCACTGTCATCCCCATTTTATAAAGAAGTTGCAGTGGGGTTGGGCGCGGTGGCTCACACCTGTAATCCCAGCACTTTGGGAGGCCAAGGTGGGCAGATTCCTTGAGGTCAGGAGTTTGAGAGCAGCCTGACCAACATGCTGAAACCCCATCTCTACTAAAAATACAAAAAAATTAGCCGGGCATGGTAGCACATGCCTGTAGTCCCGGCTACTCGGGAGGCTGAGGCAGGAGAATCACTTGAACCCAAGAGGTAGAGGTTGCAGTGAGCAGAGATCATGCCACTGCTCTCCAGCCTGAGTGACAGAGTAAGACTCTGTCTCAAAAAAAAAAAAAAAAAAAAAAGTTGCAGTGGTAGAGAAACATATGCTATATATTTTAAAAAATGGAGATGTGGTTAAGCCAACTCTGCAGATGGCTGTAGGTTTAGTTACCTCCCAAGCAAGAGCCACAGTAATTTTTTTTCTTTGTTTGGGGGATTCGTGGAGAGAAGGTTCCCTTCAGCATTTCAGGGCAAGAAGGGAGAAGAGGGAGTCTCTTTGCAGATGTTTGCACACAGGTAGGGTGTCACTCTTCACCCTCCACCACGTATCCTCCTGCATAGAAAACCTCTTTGATTATTATGGGATCTTGCTATGGAACCTCACAAATTACTAGCTTTAAGAACTGTTCCCTTTGAAATTCACTCAGCAATTATCATTTTTATTTCAAGCTTTTTTTTTTTTTTTTTTTTTTTTTTTTGAGACGGAGTCTTGCTCTGTCGCCCAGGCTGGAGTGCAGTGGCGCGATCTTGGCTCACCACAACCTCTGCCTCCCAGGTTCAAGCAATTCTCCTGCCTCAGCCTCCTGAGTAGCTGGGACTGCAGGTGTGAGCCACCATGCCGGGCTAATTTTTTTGTTTTTCTTTTTTGAGATGGAGTCTCACTCTGTCACCAGGCTGGAGTGCAGTGGTGCAATCTTGGCTCATTGCAACCTCTGCCTCCCGGGTTCAAGCAATTCTCTTGCCTCAGCCTCCTGAGCAGCTGGGATTACAGGCGTGCACCACCATGCCCAGCTAATTTTTGTATTTTTGGTAGAGACGGGGTTTTACCATGTTAGCCAGGATGGTCCTGATCTCCTGACCTCGTGATCTGCCCGCCTCAGCCTCCCTAAGTGCTGGGATTACAGGCATAAGCCACCACGCCCCGCCTATTCCAAGCTTTAAACAGCAGAGAAGTAGGCCTGTTAATAGGATCTCTGCTACTTTTTCTTTTTCTTTTTTGCTTCTGGAGAGGGTATTAGTAGCTCTCAGTTTCATGTCTCTTTATAAAGTGCTCTGAACATGGGGTGTAAATGATAATTATCATTATTGTCCTATTAGGGGTAGTGTCTATTATTAGAGGGAAGTAGTCCTTGTGCATGTAGCCCTTCATATACAGCAGCTGGTCTTCACAATTCCCTAATGAGGCCTGCTTGGGGTGGTTCTGCCATCTTAGCAAGATCAAGAGGTTTTGATTAACTGTTATGACTTTAAAGAACAGCAAGAAGGAAATTAAATGTTTCTCTCTTGGCCTTTAGTACATGTCCACTGGCAGATTTAGGTGGATCAGATAAGGAAGTTAATTTTTTTTAAAGCAGTCTTATGAAGATACTAAATAAAATTTATAGGAGCCTATTGATTTGGACTGAGCTCCTGCACTAGACTCAACAGACCAAACCAAAACAGAGTCACTCATGCCAAGGTTGTATCTCACCAAGCTGAAACTGACTTGTTTATCTGATCTTCTGAGAAATCAAAAGAGTGAGAGAGAATAGCCAAATACCACAAGCCAGTTTTAGCCAGCATGAAAAGTCCCCTCTGCTTTAACCTTTACAAGGAAAGTAACTTTGGAATTTGCTTTTTGTTCTCTGTTTCTGCTCTCCTCGGCCCTTTTCTGTCTACAAAACCAACCTCCTCTGCTTGGTTCATGTGAACACTTATTCCGTTTTGTAGAATGAGGAGCTGCTAGATTCTAGAATCACAATTAAAGCCCATTCATATCTTTAAACTGAATTTGTTGCAATTTTGTCTTTTGACAGAGATATAATTCACATTTCACATACCATGTGACTCATCCTAATTTTTTTGTAACTTTTGATTATGGACATTGCTAAACATACATAACATTAGAGAGATCAGTGGAATGAATTCCCATGTACCCATCTCCCAGCTTCGACAATGAGCAATGCATGGGCAATCTTGCTGGAGCTTTCTTGCTGCTCCCCCATGCCCCTCATCCCCTCATAGCTGGGTGTATTTGCAAACAAATGCCAGACAACAGATCATATCATCTATAATACTCCAGTATGCATCTCTAACATAGAAAGGATTAGAAAACGACATTCCCACTGGACCCAGTCTGTGTTCACATTTCTAGATCAGAAATCTCTATGATGTGAGGTCCTTGAGCAGCAGAGGGGCTCATGAAGGGGCCTCAGAAGATCTATATATATACTCCCTGAAAATATATGCAAAGGGTTGTGTGTGTATTTTGTGGGGGGGAGGCCACCAAGGGGAGGGAGTGTAGGCCTCTGTGTCTATGTGCCTGTGTGGGAAAGAGGGGGAGATCCAGAGCGTTCAACAAATTCCCAAAGGGGTATATGACCCCATAAGGGCTAAGAGTCCCTGTTCTAGATTAAGGGGCTTGGCTGTCCTGCTCCTGCTAAAAGATTTGCAATGACCATTCCCAGGTGGCAGATTTGCTGGGAAAATTGCTGAGCAGTGTCAGGCCTGGCATGGAAGCTTTACCCATTCTCACCTGTACTGTATGGCAAACGCAGGAGGCCACATAGTGTCACCAGGGCCCTAAAACTTCTGAGTATAGAAGAAGCCCTCCCTAGTGTGGTGTTAAACATGTGATTCCCAGGCCCCACCTTTCAGGATTCTGAGTCAATAGATCTGAGACGGGGCCTGGGAATGTGCTCATTTACCAAAATCCCGATTTGAGAAACACAGGTGCCGTGGTTAAGAGCATGGGCTTTGGGATTCAATAGACTTGAGTTTGAATCTAGTTTCTGCCTCAGATTAGCTGTGTGACCTTGGGCAAGTCATTAAACCTCTCTGTGAAGTGGGCCTACTTATAGCACCTCTGCCCTAGGGCCGTCGTAAGAATTAGTTCAGGTAATATAGGTAAAGCACACATACTGCCTTGCATGAAGAATAACACTCCATTGGATGGGACTTCTTTATTTATGTATTTATTTATAGAGATGGGGTCTTGCTCTGCCATCCATGGCTGGAGTACAGTGATGCAATCATAGCTCACTGCAGACTTTAACTCCTCGGCTCAAGCGATCCTCCTCTTTCAGCTTCCTGAGTAGCTGGGATTACAGGTGTGAGTCACCAAGCCTGGTTTAGTAGTTCTTATTCTTGTTAAAAATGTTGGCCGGGTGCGGTGGCTCATGCCTGTAATCCCAGCACTTTGGGAGTCTGAGGCGGGCGGATCACAAGGTCAAGAGATTGAGACCATCCTGGCCAACATGGTGAAACCCTGTTTCTACTGAAAATACAAAAACAAACAGCTGGGTGTGGTGGTGTGTGCCTGTAGTTCCAGCTACTTGGGAGGCTGACGCAGGAGAATCGCTTGAACCCGGGAGGCAGAGGTTGCAGTGAGCCAAGATTGTGCCACTGCACTCCAGCCTGGCGACAGAGCGAGACTCCATCTCCAAAAAAAAAAACAGTTCCAGAGTGAAAGATGGAATGATGGAATGGCTCCCCTTCCTTCCCCCAGGATTACAAGTGTCTATTGTCCTTTTCATGGAATCGTAGAGATTCAAAAAGTATCAAAAAGTCAAAAAGTTGATATGATTCATGGGGCCCTTGGACCTCCGCTGATTTCAGATAACAAGAATAAAGCTCAGAAAACTGATGAGCTTAGTGCTTATTATCAAGCTGCATAGGTCAGGGTGAAACTGGAATGTTTCTTTCCTTAGGTGCCTTCAGGCATTGGCGGTCAAGTTATATCAGTTGTTAGGAACATAGTGTATCAGTCAGGAAACTCTTAATAATGAAGTGAGCCTGATTTGGCAAATATATTTCCTTAGCTACATTGAAGACTTCATGAGAGAATCAAGTCAGAGCCAGTTCATCTTACATGTAGCAAAACAACTCAAAACCAATGCAGGAGTTGGGAGGAGTGAGACCTTCCTACACCGAAGAGGGTCCACCATAATGCCAATGACGTTTTCTAGCTTCAACATTCTGGTGGCCTTTGCGGACCCAAGGCTGGGAGGTACTGGAGTTTCTTCTTTAAGTACAGACAGGCCCTGCTACACTTCAGACTCAATGAGGGTAAGGCCCTGTTGAGGCCCAACTAGAAAACCTTAGTGTCTATCCAGGACCTGGGGCTCTGACTCAATGATCTGCTCACGACCTTGAGACCTATAGTTATGTCTCAGTTTCCTGCCCCCGCTTCCACCTCTGCCATCCCCAATGAAACTGGGCTTTCTCACTTTGCCCACACCCTTGTTTTTCAATCCTACCTCCACTGTAGTGTCTACCTGGTGCCTGACATTTCAGGTCTTGTTTCTAGCTCTGCACTAGCCCTTGGAAATTAACAACCGAACATAACCTTTCCCACACTGACCCTCTGGCTTCCCAGGAAACATCCTGTACTTTTTTGGAGACTTGAGGTAATTGTCTTGCCTGAGTATATTCAAACCCTAGGCATCCTTCTCAGGGGAGCTTGCCTGGTCTACTCCCAGAGAGGGGTGACCAGAGAGGCTCTTGATGCATATGAGTGTTAATGGGCTCTAGAGAGGACTTGCTGGCCACGTCTCTGCGCATGGAATGACTAGTGATACGAGTGAATGAGTGAGCTCCCTTTCTTCCTCTAACCAGGGTTTCTGCCTATCCAACTGTGCCCAAAGGCCCAGAGACAGGGCAATGGCTTTTTAGTATCAGAAAGAACCTTCGGAATCAGGCTGGGGCTGATCCTGTGTCTATTCTCTGATGGGTGACAAGCATGTAGGCCACTTTTCTTCCCAGAGGCAGGGTCACTGGAGTCAGTGGGGGACCTAGGCTTGAGGTCTAGGTAACTGGCCTTCTCAGCAAAGTAGAACCTTAAGTGGTCAGAATCCTGAGGAAGGGGCTTAGTGGGAATTTTTGAGAAACTGAGGCTCAAGCAGAAAGCCTATTTTGTCACCCTTCTTGTCAGAAGAGTTACCACAATGTCTGAGGTTACCTTCCTGCCTTAATGAGCTCAGCCTAGTGACTGTAATGAACCTTTGTGAGGCGGCTCATCTTGATTATCTGGAATCATTGCCCAGGTTGGGAACAGAAACCAACAAAGTGTAAAACTGTGGCCTCAAGCTGGGCACCGTGGCTAATGCCTGTAATCCCAGCACTTTGAGAGGCCGAGGCGGGAGGATTGCGTGAGCTTAGAAGTTAGAGACCTGCTTGGGAAACATGGCGAAATCCTGTCTCTACAAAAAAATTAAAAAATTAGCCAGACATGGTGGCATGTGCCTGTAGTTCTAGTTACTCAGGAGGCTGAGGCATGAGAATCGCTTGAGCTCTGGGGAGTTTGAGGCTGCAGTGAGCCAGGATCGTGCCCCTGCACACTAAGGTGACAGTGAGACCTTGTCTGAAAAAAAAAAAGAAAGACTGATTTAAGTGTATGTCTAGATAATCATGCATTGGTGTGTTCATTTGTTTGTTTTGGAATGTTAATTCTTCTTCCCAATAGAGAGTTGAGAAAAATGTCTGACAGGGTCTAAGTAAATAACCCTTTATCATCCTAAGAAATAGAATCTTCCAACATGGAATAATTTTGGTTAAGGATAACCTTGGCACTTAGAAAGCCAGACAGAAAGCAGCATCTGAGGAGGGCTGCCAAGACCAGCTTTTCCTTGGTGCCCCCAGACTAACTTTACGTTGGGTTTCTTTGTTCATTTTAATTTTCTCATGGGGAAGCAGCCCAGGGGTTAGTCAATGAAGAAACCTTAATAGTTTGGGGCTATGGAGGACACAGATAACTAAGAAGGGCACAAATATGACCTTGTGGAGGACACAGATATGAGGCTATGGATGACACAGAGAACTGAGAAGAAAGAGCCTCTGCCATTAGCTCCTGGTAAGCCAGTTGAGGAGACACAACATAGATGTAGCATAAGGGAGTTTAGTGTTTTTCAAGAGCCGTCCCCAGATCCTTATTCTGATTCCATAGGTCTAGGGTCTGGCACAGGAATCTATTTTGACCACATTCCCCGAGAGACTTGGGGTCTACAGCAAGTCACTTCTCTTTCTGAGCCTCAGCGTCTCAGACTTGCCCAGGCAATGAACTTTACAGGAATTCAGAGGAGAAGGAATCTCTTCCTGGGCTGGGATGAGAATGTTCTTTCTTCATGGAAAAGCTCCAAACTAGACCTTGAGGGATGGAGGGAGCATTTGAAGAGGGCAGAGGAATTATGTGACCAGAGGATCAAGGTTATGATAGTGCCGCTGCCCTGTTTCTCTTTGTGCTTCTTCTCCGGGGAGTGGAAACGGAACAGTTGGGCCCAGGACAAAAAGTCATTCACACTGAGTACCAGCCAAGGACAGACCTCCAGTCCCTTGAAATTTCTCAGATTCCATCCTTGCCAAAGTCTGGGAACTCTCATTAGACACTGACCTGTTGTTATTAGGAATAGGGACTTAGTAAGGCCATGAATTCATTACACAAACCTTTTCAAATACCTTCTTTGGTCTTAGTCTTGTGTTGAGTGCTAAAGATAGAGATCAATAAAATTTGGTTCCTGCCCAGGAGGGGCCTCCGTTTGAGCAGACAATTACAATTACAGTATGAAGAGCATGTTCGGGGCCTTATATGGAACATTAGCATCCAAAGGAGAGGCTGTAGTGAAGGGAGGACATACAAAGAGGAAGTGAGATTTGAGTAAAACTTGAAAAGTGGGTAAGATTCACCAGGTCAAAGGAGGGGAAAGGGAGCACTTTTTGAATAGAGGTGGCATCAAAAAGTAAAATGGCATGGCACACCAATAATGAATTAGGGCAGCGCATAGACCTATAATCTGTCCCCCCTCTCATTGATGTAAACTGTCTGAGGCCCCCATGAGAAGAAAGAGTGTTGGGGACAGTTTAGCTGGGGCCATGGCTTGTGTCTCTCCAGGTGTTTTTACTTCACCGCAAAGGCTCTAGGAAGACAGATAGGTGTTTTGAAAGCAAGGAATTGATGTGGGCAGATTTGACTTTTACAATGCTCCCTCTGGCGGTTTTGTAGATGGCAGGGGAATGGAATTAACTGAGTAATAGCAAAGGAGGTATTGAGAAGAATATTGCTCTGATCCAAGGAGAGTTGATAAATTGGGGGCAGTGCAGTGGAGAGGACAACCCATAAGTGCATTAGAGTGCTGTTTAGGATTTAGATCCACACAGCTTGTGGATTAGTTGACAGTTGTGTGCTGGCACAGAAGGCAGTGCTGAGGCTGACTTTCCATTTCTTAATTTGGAAAATTGGGTGGTAATGAGAGGCTTAGGGGATTATGGATTAAGGAAAGAGAAGGAGCTCAACTTTGGACAAGTTGAGTTTGAAATGCCCGTGGGCCATCCAGGTGGAGATGTCCAATAGGCAGCTGGGTAACAAGACAGAGGCCCAGCTTTGAGGTATTTCTGAGGAGGGATTTCTGGATCCTGTGTGAATTCCCTCCTTATGTGTCCTTTTGCACTCTTAACACACTTCTAAGAACAGAGTTTGCTGATATCCATGAATCTATATTTTCTCCTCCCCAATGCCCCCATGTCTGCCATTTGTAACAGGTCACATATGTACCCTTGAATTTCCATGATTCCCAAAGACATTTCCTTAAATTATAAGGACAAGTAAAAGAGGACCTTGGATCACCACTTCCTGACTCACTGAAGTAAAGTGTGGATATTCCAACGCAACCAAGCATTTATTCAAGATTCTGGAAATCACCTCTACTTTTTTAGGAGTGGGGGAGGAAGAATAGTGGGCCGAGGCTGTGGCCATTCTGCCTTGAGATCGGCCCTCCTGGGGTGGGTTGACTTCACCATCATCAACATAAAAGAGCTAATATTTCTTAGAGCATTTCTTATATGCAAGGCACTATGCTGTAGACTTTTCATGCATGATCTCACTGAAATTTGGTAACAACCCTACAAGGTAGGACTATTATCCCTGTCTTTATAGATGAGAAAACTAAGGCACATAGAGTGTGAGTGACTTGCACAAGAACCCACAGTTACTACTCAGTAGAGCTGGGTTTCAAACATGCAATTGACTGATTCTAGAATCCTTGTTCTCAGCCATACTTTACCTGCTTAGGAAAGCCATTTAACTCTCATTATTATTGCTTTTCTTTAAAAAAATTCTTCTAATTTTCTTTCATCTTCAGTAAGTAACTTACCTGATTCCTCGGCTAGTCAATCAGCAGCATGGATTCCATACCAGTTTTACAAGGAAAACTCTACCACATGTTGAAGATGGGGTATAAGACAAAATAACTAGAAAGTATGGTTCCCTGTATTCAAGGACCTACCTAGCTTCTGCACCCATGAAATGACTTGAATGTGATTATGCAGTCTAGGGCCAGGATTAGGTAGAATTTATAAAGTGGCAAGGCATCCTGGAGGAGGTGTTAGCTGTTTACCCACCTAGAAGGAGAGAGAGACAGGTGGGGTGAGGAATTGGAGGGACCAGAGACAATATATGGTTACTAGATTCTGGTCCAGACTTCTCATTTCCTAGATGAAGAAACATAGCAAAAGAAAAATGGGGACCTGCCAAGGCTAGAGTCCCCTGACATCCCAGCTAGTGGGACAGGAGAGGCTGAAGACCCGCATGAGCAAAGTCCTGAGAGGTGCCGAATGAGAGGTCAAGTGCAGGGGAAGAATCAGGCCAGGCACAGCTGCAAAGCTACCTTGTCCAAGGCACACTTCAGCAAAGTTTAGGAAGTTTTGTTTTGATTTCCACCTACTCCGTGGGCATCCTTTGGCTCTGGCAACAATGTGTAGCTTGCTCTTGTCATGTGCCTCTGTAGCCCGGGCTGACAGTGAACATTTCATTAGCCTGCCCATGCTGAAGCCATACTGTCAGTGGAACATGCTTCTGGCTTCTATTTACCCAACACAAAATATTTCCAATAAAGAACTAAAGCTGCTTTATTCCAACAACAGCTTACATATTTTCAAACAAAGGAACCATAGAGTCTTCGTTTATAAACTTCTGGCTGCCCTGGTGTTGGGTCAGGAAATACCAGTTTTTTACATGGTGTCAAAAATTAATTGACTTCCCATTTCCTCCCACAAAAATGTTGCTCTGCAGATGTAAGGACATGGGGATTGGAATCCCACCTCTCCTGGCTCCCAGACTACCTTGTCATAGAATCCTCATAAATCAGGAGGCAACCCTTTCTGCTAGGTCTGTATTAACCTTTGCAGATGAACAGAGGTGCCAAGTTCTGGAGGGAAAATACCTTTCTGACTCCCATCTGGAACCTGTTGACAGTTCCTTCCTGTCTCCAGTTAGGCAGGGCTTAGGGGCTAGGAGGATAGCAGCAGGTATATATTCTTCAACTCAACTCCATAGTGGGTATCTGGGTGCTTCTTCTCTCCTCCCCCAGGCCTGAGGCTTTGCCCCTCACCCTGAGCTTTTGCATTCCAGGTACCCAGGACTTCACTATGCATCGCTGGCCTCTAGCCTCTTAGCTCTGAGAAGGGGAGTTCAAAGGAACTGCCATCTTCTTGCTGTGGCTACACTGATCCGGATCATGCATTATGCCTACTGGGTTAAGGGGTTGGCGAACTCTGGGTGGGCATCAGCAAAATGTATCCCTGATGCATGGAGCTGGTGCACTTGAGAGGTATAAAACTGGGAGGCAAGTTGGGATATGGAGGGAGGAAGTAGATACGGTTCCTATGAACCTGTCCCCTTTAATCAGAATATAATCATTTTAAGAGAAGGGGCTTTGAGGAGCGTCAAGACCCAGAGAAACACCCCACTGCCTTTATTAGGGATTTTTAAGATCAGATATCTCTGTACATTGGAAACTTGACTATCAGTTTCATTTTAAAAATTATTTCCTTTTGTTTGCCATTAATTCTTTCATTCATTCAACAAATATTTATTAAGCACTCTACTATGTCCAGGCACTGTGCTGGCCCTAGTGATTAATGAAACCACATACGTTCCAAGGTCCCGGACCCATGGAATGTATAGATTAGTTGGTGAGTCAGACATTATGTACATCAACAAGAAATGAATTGTGAAAAATTCTAGATAGGAGAGGTAAATACTATGAGAGCACATAATAGGGAGGTTCTGACTTTTCAGGAGATCAGGGAGGGCTTTCCTTGAGGAAGTGAGGATTTTGCTGACACCTGAGGGATGAGTAGACTTTAACTAGGCAAAGGGTGGAGGGAAGGGTTTTCTGGCAGAGGGAACAGTATGTACAGAGGCTCCATGGAGGGCCTGCAAGAAGACCAGTGTGGTAGAACAGAGGATCAAGGAAAAGCAGGTGGTAGCTGAGGCTGGCAAAGTCAGCAGGCTTCCAAGGCCAGAAAATGACCGACCTTTAAGGAGTCTGCTAAGAAGTTTGGTCTTAACCTTAAAAGCTGTGGGAATTTCTTGATCAAGTTCCTTTTGAAAATGTCATACTGTTTGAGGAGCAATTTACTACTTAGGAAAGAGAAAAGGATTGTTTTCCTTCTTTGAACATATGTGGTGTATTAACATATAAGTTAATTTCATTTCCTACTTTCTTGGGTTCCAAAGGGAAAAGTCCTTCTTAAATTGAGCAGAAGGACTCTCCATTAGGCTGAAAAGAGCCTGACAACATGATGAGAACTGTGGCATGCTGGGAAAGGGTCTGGCATGGTTCCTCTAGTAGCATTTTCCCAATTCTGATCTTCCTTTTATACCATGTCTCTATCTTCCCTCCAGCCACTGTACTAATTTTAAAATTTAAACAAATTTAAGCCTGTGGTAAAATACATATAACATCATGTTTACCATCTTAACCATTTAAAAGTGTACAATTTAGTGGCATTAACTACAGTCACATTGTTGGGCTACCATCACTGCCATCCATCAATGGAACTCATTTCATCTTGCGAAACTGAAATTCTGTAACCATTAAATGGCAAATCCACATTCCCCCTGACCCCTACAACCCCTGGCAACCACCATCCTACTTGCTGTGTCTATGAATTTGAGCACTCTAGGTACCTCAAACAAGTGGATTCATACATTTGTCTTTTTGTGACTGGGTTATTTCACTTAGCATGCTGTCAGGGTTCATCGATTTTGTGGTATGTGTCAGAATTTCCTTCCCAAGACTGAATAATACCACATTTTGTTTACCCATTTATCCACTGATGAACATTTGAGTTGCCATTGTGAATAATACTGTGAATATGGGTTCACAAATCAAGTCCCTGCTTTCAATTCTTTAAAGCATATGACCAGAATTAGAATTCTGGATTGTGAAGTAATTCTATATTTAATTTTTTTTTTTTTGAGACAGAATCTCACTCTGTCTCCCAGGCAGGAGTGCGGTGGCGTAGTCTCAGCTGACTGCAACCTCCATCTCTCAGGTTCAAGCAATTTTTCTGCCTCAGCCTCCCGAGTAGCTGGGACTATAGGCGCGTGCCACCATGCCTGGCTAATTTTTGTATTTTTAATAGAGACGGGGTTTCACCATATTGGCCAGGCTGGTCTCGAACTCCTGACCTTGTGATCCACCCACCTCAGCCTCCCAAAGTGCTGTGATTACAATCTATATTTAATTTTTTGAGGAACCACTGTATTGCTCTTGATAGTGGTTGCACCATTTTACATTCCCACTAACAGTGCACAAGGGTTCCAATTTTTGCACATCCGCACCAATACTTAATATTTTCTGCTTTTAAAATAGTATCCATCCTAATGGGTGTGAGTAATAGCTCACTGTGGTTTTCATTAACATTTCCCTGATGATTAGTGATGATTATCTTTTCATGGGCTTGTTTGGCCATTTGTATATTCTTTGGGGAAATGACTGTTCAGGTTTTTTGCCCGTTTTTAATTGAGTTGTTTCGTCGTTGAATTTTTCTTCATATATTTTGATATTAATCCTTTGTCGGATATATGATTTGTAAACATTAATATTTTCTTGTATTTCTTGAGTCCCCTCAATTTTATAGAATGACTTTTCTTAAGGCTGAGCACAGTGGCTCAACCCTGTAATCTCAGCAATTTGGGAAGCTGAGGCGGGTGGATCGCCCGAGCCTAGGAGTTCAAGACCAGCCTGGACAACATAGTGAAACCCCATCTCTACAAAAAATTAGCCTGACATGGTGGCATGTGTCTGTGATCCCAGCTACTTGGGAGGCTGAGGTGGAGGGATTGCTTGAGCCCAGGTGGTCAAGGCTGCAGTGAGCTGTGATTGCACCACTGCACTCCAGCCTGGACAATAGAGTGACAAAAAAAAAAAAAAGACTTTTCTTAGAATAAGGGTCCCAGTTTTGATCCTAGCTCTACAATTGACTAAAATGGGGATAGCATACCGTGCCCTGCCCAAAAATAACAGTAACTAACATTTATCAAGTACGTACTAAGTGCCAGGCACTGTTAAACATTTACATATATTAGCTCACTTAATCTTCACAACAATACTGTGAAGTAGGTACTATTTTATTTTCATCTTTATTTTACAAATGGGGGAAACTGGGTTACAGAGAGTATGTAATTTGCCTAAGGCCATACAGGCAGCGTGTGCCAGGGCAGAGATGTTACCAAACAACCTGGCTTTAAAACCTGGCTTTGTGAGAAGCCAAGGTAGGAAGAAGGCCTGCAGACTGTTAAGTGCTGTATATGAGAGAAGCAAAAGAGGGTTTTCATTTCTGAGCATACTCTGAAAAGAATGAGGGCTCATTGACATGCAAAAGCCACTTCTGAGACACTCTAGGATCTTGAGGAGTCAGGGAGAGGCCTTTGCAAGGGGCAGGGCCCTTGGGGTTGAACTTGCAGCCCAGCTCCAAAATATGAAGAACCATCGCCCTCCTCATTTGGCCTCTCTTTGCCAAGACTCCCATCGTAAATGTATGTCCCCTAAGAATCGTTCCTTGCAACTGTCTAACACTTAAAAAATTAAACCTATTCTATCACATCTTCATAATGACCTAGTCATTCAGCAAGGGTAGAGGTTATTTTACTATTTTACAGATGGGAAAACTGAGACTTAGGAAGCTTAAGTGGCCTCCCAAAAGCCCCGATGTGTGGCTAAATCAAAAGAAAACAGACTCTTGGACCTTTTCATTCATTCCTCAATAAATCTTTTTTGTACACCCATCACAAGAATAGGCATTCTTTTCCCTGGCTGTGGGCCAGATAAGCAGGAAAAGCCAGGTATGATAACCTCTCAGTGACCTGGGCCAGAGCCTGATCCATCCTTCCCACATGAAGGTTTTGGAGGATTGTTAAGGTTTCCCTTTTCATCCCACTGCTCAGCAGTGAGCGCTTGGCTAAGACCGTTGCTTTGAGGGACAGGGACCTAAACATTTAGATACCTCTCTAGGTCAAGGCTGCCTCGCTCTAAGATGCAGCAACAATTCTACAAAAGAGATCCAGAAGATATTATCCCCTCCACCTGACAGATGCGGTAATGAGGGTAAGTAACATGCCTGAAGTCATGCAGCTAGTAAGTGCTGGAGTTTCTGGCTTCAATATTAATATATTTTTTTTATCACTACACCAAGCTACCAAGTTACCAAAAGGCGGGGTGAGGACAGTACTTAACCATGAAGGTGCTTGATTACAATGTGGTTGGGACGGTTCAAGTGTGCCCGTGTGGACATTCTGGGCAGCCCTGGCCAGTGGCAGGTAGTAGGCTGGAACAGGCACCCAGGTATGTGGTATGACATTGTAGAATAAACAAACATCACCCAAACAAGAACAAAAGAGGGTATTTATTAGGAGCTTGCTATAGCAAGGGAGTCAGCCACCACGATTTGGGTTGGCAGAGACTCAAAGGCAGGCAGGGGGTGGCAAATCTTTATAGTGAAAAAAAGGAAGGCTAAACATATGCCCTGACTGGGGGCTGTTGGCAAGGGAAAGGTGGACCGGTTTAACTAGAAACAGGGCATCCTACATGATTGGTGTGTGAGGCCTATTTCACTTCTCTGGTTAATCCTGAGTTGGAAGTGGAGGGGACAGTGGCAAAGATAGTGAATCTGATACGTGAGATTGACCATGTCCTTCCTGACTGCTCTGGAGTGACTGCTGAGAGACTGTGGTTTGGTTTCCTGGCTGGTGGCTATAGAGTTTGTGGGTCAGAATCCTATTGTCATAGATGGTTCTGGTCATTGTCCAGTCAAACTGTCCTAACTGAAAAATTTGCTGTGGCTGAAATGTGCATTATCAGCATTAAGACAAAAATGAAAGGATTTTCTGAGGTCCCTATGCCTTTCCCCACAGGTTGATGGTACTGTGTTTCTGGAGATTTTTCACATCGGCTCCAACAGGGTTTTATAATCTGACTGATTCTGATTGACCCATATATGCCTCTCATCATCATGCATCAGAAAGCAGTTTCCTGCATGTGGGAGGAGATTCCAGATTAAACACTGTATTTGGGGGGTCAGGGAGATGGGGGCACAGTGTCTGAGATCCTGAGGTTATGTTTAGTTTACTGAGACTAAGCTGGGGGTTGGAGGAGGGCATTAAAGAGGGGGCACCCCCAAAATTAAATGGGGTGGGGCTGCACACGGTGGTTCAAATTGTAATACTAGCAATTTGGGAGGCTTAGGCAAGAAGATTGCTTGAGGCCAGGAGCTCGAGACCTAGCCTGGGCACCATCGTGAGACCCTGTCTTTTCAAAACATTTCAAAAAGAAGATCAGCTGGATGTGATGGTGTTCATCTGTAGTCCTAGCTACTCTGGAGGCTGAGGTGGGAGGATCACTTCAACCCAGGAGGTCGAGGCTGCAGTGAGCTAGGGTTGTACATACCACTACGCTCTAGCCTGGGAAACAGCAAGACCGTGTTTCTAAAATAAATAAATAACTAGACAGATAAATAAATAGATAAATAAATCACATGTTCTCACTTATTTGTGGGATCTAAAGATCAAAATGAAGTCAGGGACATGGAGAGTGAGAAGGATGGTTACCAGATGCTGGGAAGAGTAGTGAGGAACTGGGGGAGAGGTGGGGGTGGTTAATGGGTTCCAAAAATAGAATGAGTAAGACCTAGTATTTGATAGCACAACAGGGTGACTATAGTCAATAATAATTGAATTGACATTTAAAAATAACTAGAATATAATTGGATTGTTAGTAACACAAAGGACACAAAGGATAAATGCTTGAGGGGATGGATACCTTATTACTTCATGATGTGATTGCATTGCCTGACTGTATAAAAAGATGTCATGTACTTCATACATATATACACCTACTATGTATCCACAAGAAATAAAAATTAAAAAATGTAAAATAACCATCTTAAAGACTTGTAAGAATATGAGAATGCAAAAGATCTCATTAAAAAATTTTAATCACAAAAAAGTAAAAAGTAAAAAATAAGTAAAAGAAGGAGTGAAGGAGTGCCCAAAACATTTTTCACCAGGGACCCTCTCTTCAGAACACCTTTCCAGCCAATCAGTTGTTTTCATTCCCCCCATGCCACACCCTACTGTGACTCTTAAAAATTAGTTGTTTCTATGCCAAAGTAGAATATATACTCATTGTGGGAAAAAACAATCCGGTCAGAAGTATATTAATTTAAAAAGGAAAGATCCTGCCCACCCCCAATTCTCATTCCAGAGGTAACCACTGTTGAGAGAAACCATATATCTCCCTATAGGAAGTCATTTAGAAGTGAATCCTCCTCCCTCATCTTGCCCAAAAGGTCAGAAAAATATATGCAAGAGATTTCAGATTTGGCAGAAGTTCCACTCCCCCACTCCCCTGGGATATGGTTGCCATTTCATTTCTTTAGTTGCTTTGAAGTCCAGATTCAAGTTTCTGAATAAGACTGCCTGCCTCCCCTCCCACACCCCTTTATCTAAGCACCCACTAGCCTCAGTGCCCTGCTGGGCAGAAGCAGGGCCCAGAGCTTTGGGTGAACTGTCAATTTTTGAGCCTCAGCAGTCTGTGGGCACATAGCTGCTATGTGTGCTCTTGGGCTCTGCTTTCACCTTGGGTACTGGGAGGTTTGACATTCTTTTCATGAATTTTCAAGGAAATATATCTCCCATCTGGATGGAGACCAGCTGTAAAGAACTCAGCTGTGCCTCAGCCGGTGAATGGTTCAGCACACTGTGATACATCCATACCACGGACACTCAACGACAAAACAAGAATAAAGTATTGATACATAGAAAGATGTAGATTAATCTCCAGAGAGTTATGTTAAGTGAAAAAAGCTAATCCCCAAAGGTTACATATTACATGATTCCATTATATAATATGCCAAATGAAAATGAAAAAATTATAGAAATGAAGATTAGTGATTTCCAGCGGTTAAGGAAAAGGCAGGAGGGAAATAGCTGTGGGTATAAAAGAGCAACATGAGGGATCCCTGTAGTGATGGAATGTTCTGCATCTTGACTGTATTGATGTTAACATTCTGGTTTTAATATTATACTAAGTTGTATATTAATAATATGTTACCATTGGTGGAAACTGGATAAAGTGTACATGAGATCTCTCTGTATTACAACTTGTGATAACTTAACAATTTACATGTGAACTAACTGCATGTGAACCTACCTTAAAATAAAAAGTCTAATTTAAAAAGAAAAACCCTTTCTGTTCCTCTGTTTATCCCCTTTTCTTGGGCCCCTTGTGTAGGTGAACATTGAAATATAAATGCTAAGTCATCTTGAGGCTGGCAGTAATTCAGCAGGGCAGTTAGATTCAGTAGTTAAGTAGGTAGTGTATAGGAGGTGGCCTGAAAATCTACATCTTTCTTTACTCCACCCCACTTTAACTCAAATGGACTCAGCATGATACTCGAACCTCCCACCATTAGCACAACTTTGGGGGACCCTCTCAGCAGGACTATGCTCTTTGTGTTTTGAGACAAGTAATGAATTGATTCATTGGCTTGATTACTATTACCAGCTGTTGTCACCAGGCACACAGCAAGGCTCTGAGATATCAAGGAAACAGGACAGAGACTTTGGGGGCTGAGTTTAAGAGAGAGGCCAGTGTATCTGTTCTCAAATTTTCCTTCCCAAGGATCATTCGAGAGCCCGCAGTTATCAAAGTATGAGGAACACCTTCTTGGCCTGTGATGAAGAGATTGCTAAGATAGCAAATATATATAAATACATTTATGATATATTATGGTGGGGTGCGATGGCTCACGCCTGTAATCCCAGCACTTTGGGAAGCTGAGGCAGGTGGATCACGAGGTCAGAGATCAAGACGATCCTGATCAACATGGTGAAACCCCATCTCTACTAAAAATACAAAAATCAGCTGGGTGTGGTGGCGTGCGCCTGTAGTGCCAGCTACTCAGGAGGCTGAGGCAAGAGAATCGCTTGAACCCAGAGGCAGAGGTTGCAGTGAGCCGAGATTGTGCCACTGCACTCCAGCTTGGGTGACAGAGTGAGACTACATCTCAAAAAAAAAACAAAAAAGAAATATATGTATATATATAGTGATATATATACACTTATATATATATGCACACTTACACGCACACATATATGTATATATACACATACATATGTATATATATACATGTGTGTATATATGTACATATAGGTACACACATACACACACATGCATGGCTCTTTTGTTTCCCGGAAGGAAACCAAGAAGTTGGTAGGGACATGGTGGTGGTAAAGGGTAGAGATGGGCTTTCAAGTTTCATCATTTTATATCTTGTGTACTATTAGAATTTTCCAGCCACTTTTTTTCTTTCTCTTTTGGGAGAAGTTCTTGGAGGCCAGCTACCTTGGCTACATGCCTCTGCTTGTCTTATTGACCAGTCACTCAGCTCAGGATGTCAGCGGCCTAGGAGGAAGCACTAAGAACTCCTTCTCCAGGATGTTAAGGAAGGAAGGAAGGAAAAGAAAATGACAGCAGGAGGCTGTTTGGGTAGGCCAGTGTCAATCACTCATTCCAGACCCAGGGCATTGCTTTCTTCTCAGCTGCCTGGCCAAGGAAGCCAGAACAATTCTCTGCCTGGCCAGGTGGTAAAAATGCCAATTTACTATGCCAAGTAAGTGCTCCCTCCTCCAATGGGGGTGGCATCCCCTGATTGGGCCCCTGCTCCCTGGGCTGATGGTTGTGGGGAGGGGACGCATGCAGGCTTTGGATAAGGCTGCCTGTGGGGGAAGTGCCTTGCCCCTCCAAGCTCAGGGCTAAGTGAAGTGTGAGTGATAAATGCGTGTGTTTCTCCCTGCTGGGGATTTTCAGGTTGGAGACTATGACTTTGGCCATGGCTGGAGGTGAGGGAAAGCGAAATTGAATTCCTCTTTCCTGAGCACTGTTCCGTTCTCAGGCTCCTGAGGAGCAGAGAGCTGGAGGGAGAGGAGGGAATGATTTCAGAATTTCATGCAGCCAGGAGAAAGGAGATGAAGGCATCCAACAAGAAATTGGCAAGGGCCTTCCACATCCTTGCGCCTTTACTCACAGCATCATTGACCCCATCTGAGCTCCAGTTTCCACTCCTGAAGGGGACAGTCTAAACACAGGCAAACAAGCAGGCAGGTGGATGGGACAGGTGTGTGTTTAGAAACATTGTGCAATGTCTAGTTACAAACTCCTCTCATCTCTGCTCAGTCAGGCAGATCCCCTAGGACCACACCTAAAGCCAAGTTTGTGTTGTGTCATTGGATATAGCCCAAGAGCAATAAAACTGCATTTTAGAGATTCTACACTATACAGACTTCCTCCAAATCTCCACTACAAGAATGAGCCAGGAGTGTGGTGAGTGATAGCAAATTTTCTGGTTATCCTCCCCTGCTACTCCAACCCCAGCCAAGAGACATCCAATGATTCTGAATACTGCCTGATGGGAGAGGAGGAGGAATGGAAAGAGGGGGAGGAAGAAGCAGTCAGGACTGAGAACTGACAGTAGCAAATGCCTATATAAGCATCATTATGTAAGCATTCCTCCCTAGGAGGCATCCTCTCCTCGCTCTGTCCCACCATAGTATCTTGATAGCTCTCCTCCACCGCATTCCTACTTTTTTGCCCATCATGTGAATTCACATCAGACTTGACCTGTTTACAAATGTTGGGGGAGGGCTGGGGGTGGTTTCTGTGCTACCAAGTGTACTTTCCTCCAGTCTAGCTTGCTTAAGGATAGCTCTGGATCTGGTGGTCCCACTTGCCCTAGCCTCCTAGAGCATTGTGAGGGCGGATATTCTCAAGGCACTCTGAGAAGACTGGCCAAATGGCTTCATAGCAGCCATAACTTGGATCTTCAGCTCATCCTCCTGGGCTTCGTGAGATGTCACTCCATCTGAGATGCTCTAATCAGCAGGGTTACATGGATTTAGACACTAAACCACTTTGTCTCTCTCAGTTCTCACCCTTAAACCCATCCACACCTTTGCCAGCCTTTAGTGGGAGCTCATTCAGTGAGCCTCAGGAGATGGGCTGAGGAGAGTGGCAAAGAGAATGCAGGGAGACAGGAGTCGAAAGGGGAAGAGAGACAGAGACTGAGAGGAAGCTTCTGGAATGGTTTGCACCTGTTCAGAAGTAAGGGAGTTTCACTATTCTCCATTTCTGGATTTACTGATTATAGAGATTTTTCTTTTTGTTCTTTTCTTTCTTTCTTTCTTTCTTTTTCCAGAGCGTCTCACTCTGTCGCCCAGGCTGGAGTAAAGTGGTGCGATCTCTGCTCACTGCAACCTCCGCCTCCTGGGTTCAAGCAATTCTTGTACCTCAGCCTCACAAGCAGCTGGGACTGCAGGTGCCAGCCACCACACCTGGCTATTTTTTTTTTATTTTTTTTTTATTTTTAGTAGAGATGGGGTTTCACCATGTTGGCCAGGCTGGTCTCGAACTCCTGACCTCAAATGATCCCACCTGCCTTATTCTCCCAAAGCGCTGGGGTTACAGGTGTGAGCCACTGAACCCAGGTGATTACAGAGATTTTTTTTCAGAGCCACACGTTTAAAAAGCCTAGTAGAGGCCGGGACGCGGCGGCTCACGCCTGTAATCCCAGCACTTTGGGAGGCCAAGGCGGGCGGATCACAAGGTCAAGAGATCGAGCACCATCCTGGCCAACATGGTGAAACCCCATCTCTACTAAAAATACAAAAATTAGCTGGGCATGGTGGCATGCGCCAGCTACTTGGGAGGCTGAAGCAGGAGAATTGCTTGAACCCGGGAGGCGGAGGTTGCAGTGAGCCGAGGTCACGCCACTGCACTCCAGCCTGGTGCCTGGCGACAAAGTGAGACTGTGTCTCAAAAAAAAAAAAAAAAATGCCTAGTAGAGTTTTGAGTCAGTCCTGAAGGTTTCAGCAAAATTTATCCTGCATGTTTTAGACTCACTGGAATCGTTGTTTAGAGCCAGGAAGATCAGATTCCCCTCAAAGCAATGGAGGCATTTATCTAGGAACTGGGGCTGGGGGAGTCAGTCACTTCATGGAGTTTGTACTTTATCTTTTGCTAGAAGCAAGTGGCTGAGCTATTCTGCACGTGGAAATTACATTATTGGTCTGGCATCCTAAGGATATGCCTAACTTTCTTAGTAGAGGTCATTCCCATCCTGAATGCCAAGCAATGGAATGTATGCCCTCTTGGGATTTACTAAGGATGAACACTTTCCAAAAGCCTGAACTAAAGAAAAAAATCTATTCCCCAAATAGTTGTTTTTGTGGTCTTATCTTCTTATCCAACTCCCACCACGTTATGCTAACATTTTCTTCTACTGCTCTGTCCTAATGACTGGCCTTTGGGCATGTAGTCATTTTCAAGTCAATGCTATGACTACAGATCCCACAGAACAGTAACCATAAAATCCCTCAACAAGGTGTTCTATTCACTACCTATGATTCGCTCAGCATTGTACCATGACAGACATAAGAAAAAAAAGTGCACTTTGGGAGGCCAATGCAGGTGGATCACTTGAGGCCGAGTTCAAGACCACCCTGGCCAACATGGTGAAACTCTGTCCCTACAAAAAGATAAAAAAATTAGCTGGGCATGGTGGTGTGCGCCTGTAATCCCAGTTACTTGGGAAGCTGAGGCACAAGAATCACTTGAACCCTAGAAGTGGAGGTTGCAGTGAGTGGAGATCACACCACTGCACTCCAGCCTGGGTGACAGAGCGAAACTCTATCTCAACCCCATCAAAAAGTGGGTGAAGGATATGAACAGACACTTCTCAAAAGAAGACACTTATGCAGCCAACAGACATATGAAAAACTGCTCATCATCACTGGTCATTAGAGAAATGCAAATCAAAAGCACAATGAGATACCATCTCACGCCAGTTAGAATGGCGATCATTAAAAAGTTAGGAAACAGATGCTGGAGAGGATGTGGAGAAATAGGAGCACTTTTACACTGTTGGTGGGAGTGTACATTAGTTCAACTATTGTGGAAGACTTTGTGGCAATTCCTTAAGGATATAGAACTAGAAATACCATTTGACCCAGCAATCCCATTACTGGGTATATAACCAAAGGATTATAAATCATTCTATTATAAAGACACATGCGCACATATGTTTACTGCAGCACTGTTCACAATAGCAAAGATTTTGAACCAACCCAAATGCCCATCAATGATAGACTGGATAAAGAAAATGTGGCACATATACACCATGGAATACTATGCAGCCATAAACAAGGATGAGTTCATGTCTTTTGCAGGGACATGGATGAAGCTGGAAACCATCATTCTCAGCTAACTAACACAAGAACAGAAAACCAAACACCACATGTTCTCACTCATAAGTGGGAGCTGAACAATGAGAACACATGGACGCAGGGAGGGGACATCACACACTGGGACCTGTTGGGGAGTAGGGGGTGGGGGGAGGGATAGCATTAGGAGAAAGTACCTAATGGAAATGACAGCTTGATGGGTGCAGCAAACCACCATGGCACATGTGTATACCTATGTAACAAAACTGCACATTCTGCACATGTACCCCAGAACTTAAAGTATAATTAAAAAAAAAAAAAAGAAAAAAAATAGTAAGAAATATGTTTTTTTTTTTCCTCTGGAGACTTCAAATCTAAGTTAAGGGGACAAATTATATGCATTTGAAACACCTCAAGGACAACAAAAGACAGTATGTAATAAAATCTGGCACAACTCTGACCTCAGAGCCTTGACCACAGGTGTTATGAGACTTCAGTAGAAGGAGCCATCAACACAGTTTGGGGATTATAGGATGGATTTTCTGAGGTACTTTTTACTTCTGATTATTTGAAGTAACGGAAGGAAGGCGTTAGGCAGAGCACGAATTATCAAAATGCTGAAGCCTGTTGTTTTTAGGGGTGAGTTCTATTTGGGTGGGAGGGGAATGATTCAAATTTGCCTTTCTAATTAGCTTCTTTCTGGCCAATATTAAAATTGGTCTTTCTAACTGCCCTGCTGACATTACAACTGGGGTTGGTATTTCTAAGAAGTTATTCTTTGATTATAAACACAATTACAGGAAATGTACTAAGTGGGTAAGCAGCAGCCACATATGAATAATGGGGGAACTAACCACAAATTTGAGTTAGAAAGGAATTCTTAGGGTAGAAATTCTAGCCACAGGTCAGAATTCAGCATCTACAACATAAATCTAGTCCTTGCTCAGTTATGTTCCTTTTCCCCAAAGTTAACAAGCAAGGGTTGCATGTACTGCCCTGTCCAGAGACCCCAGCCAACCAACCAATGAAATTCCAGAAGCAGGGTGTTGCCTATTTCAGTATGAAAGGAAAAACAGGCCTCTGCTACCAGGACTTGCCAAGACCCCCTGAAGGGAACCCGGCCTAAATTTCTTCTTTCTTCTTATTCTTATTTGGGTAAACCTGATTTGGAAAGCCTATCGGATTAGGCCCAGCTGGGTAGTGTTTAATACCCCCCATGAATACCTGCACAGAAATCACAACCTTTTGACGCTCTTGATCCTCAAAGTCATTTTAAAAAACCAAAAGCCTGCATCTGCATTTGCTTTGCATTTTGCACTCCCACTAGGCACTTTTAAAAAATCAAAATATTGTAGATCTGTGCATCTCAGAGGCCAAGGTAGGGACACGCACCTCTTTATGGAGCTGAAGATCGGGAAAGACGTCCTACATGTCTTCCAGGCAGTCAACATTAGGTCACACTTTTGCTCACTGTCTCTCTCTCTCCAGCTCTTTTGGTTTTCTGTAGACACAATTGATCTGCCACATGTCTGAGTCCTATGTAATGTAAGCCATGGTGTAATTGGGGTTCCCTGTACACAACCTTTGGTAGGACTTTCATCTGAAGGGCAGAAAAAATTTCACAAATTGAAGGAAATTCTTTCTTTTTTTCTTCATGGCCCCTGACTGGCTTAAGGAGTAAATAGTTTTCCTTAGGACTGAACAAGAACAGTTTAGAACACCAAAAACAGTATTCACATCTAGGTGGGAATCCTTGCAGCCTTGCTATTTAAATTTTCTTTCTTTCCTGGCCTCTCTCCTCTCCCCTCTGCTCCCCTCTCCCTCCAGGCTGCACCATCTAAAATGCCAGAAAGCAACTTATTTACATCTTCCCAAAGCCCTGAGTGTCCTTTCCTGCTCGAGTAAAAGCCTCTACTCTTTCCTTAGCGTTTCTCCTCCAAGTTACTTCTCACACTCGTTAGCCCTGCAGGGATACAGAGAGTCTAAAAGAGCATCTGGTGTTTTGCACTAAGGATGCTGTGGTGGCGGGAAGATGGAGGCAGAGGAAAAGGGGAGTTAACAGTTCTAACCATGTAAGGAACAAGCCCAGCCCTTTTTGGAATGAGATCAGAAGACAGCGAGAGGCCTTGGAAAAGAAACTTTATCTGGCTGGTTATTGCTTCGGCCTGCAGGGTCTGGGGCTGCGTGTGTGTGGGCGCTTGAAGTGCGGAGCTGCCCCCACGTGGCAGCCTCTAAGGGCATGCCAGCAGCGCGGGCTCCCATGCACCCCAGCAGGCAAGTCACGTAACCGGCCAGAGGCTCCCTCAGCAGCACCACGGCTAGCTTTCACGCATGCCTCAAGACTTCAGAGTAAGTGGTGGGTGCAGCCGACCTACTCTCCGCCCCCCCCCCCCCCCACGTCCCGACACCACGGAGTGGAGGGTGGCGGAAAGCCAGCCGGCCTTTCAGGGGCTCCTCCTGCCCAAGTGGGCGCTCGCCGCAAAGACGGGCGGCGAGGAGTGACTAGGGGTGGGCCCGGCAGCCAGACACCTCTAGGCTTGAACCTGCAACATCATTCCCCTGTGCAGCCCGCCGGTTGGGGGCGGTGCCCACCTGGGAAAGCTTGCGCAGGTGTGCGTGTGCGTGGGAAAGCTTAGCGGCGGGAGAGCCCTCGACTCAGCTTCTAGGACTCGGCGGGTGGGGGACACAGAGACAGGTCAACTGCGTGGGGGAGATCAGGGGCGACTTAAGCCTCGAGGCTTCTCTGCCTTTCATGTTTCCTCTCCTTCCTGTCTGGCGCCTCTACCTGGCTCACCTGGGCCCCAGACAGCAAGGGGCCAGGAGGGGAAGGCGAACGTGCTCCCAAGGCTGTTGCAGTTGTCGTTGATTTGCCAAGGCAAGAAGGAGGGAAGCACCAAGGGGGAGCTTGGCCCAGCTGCAGTGACTGACCTGGAAATACCTAGTTATTCTCCGGGTTTCCTGTCCTGCACACCGTGAGTCCCCTCCTGTTGGTGCAGGCGTACTTTGTGGCACTCCTACAGCCTTGGCTTTGCCAGAGTGGGTAAGAAATGGCTCAAGTCTGAGAAGGGAGAGCTGCACAAGGGTGATGTTTTCTGACAGACAGACCAGGGGAGAGAGACTGGACAATGCTAGAGATTCTATATGTGTCAAGAAACCTAGCCAACATCATCTCAAAGTAAAGCACTCCATAAACTTGGATTTTACAAGGCTCATTTCATTGACTAGTAACACCATTCAAATATCTGACAGTGATAATTCCGTCAAATAATGTGGTTCAGTTACATCAGAACATGATGTTTTGGCATCAGTAAGCCCAGCAACCAGCTAGCATGGCTGACAATAAATGATCTTGTAGGGAGATAAGGGAGATGGGGCACTGGGGGCAAGAAGTAGACGAGAGAAGAGAGGAAGGCAGGGAAAGGGATGGAAAGAGAGAGGGGAATATGGATGAGGAGAGAAGAATCACCTTAAATTTTCTGAGTTGTCTTAATTTTCTAAATTTATTCCAAGCTGTACAATATGCAGTCTCCCAGTTACTTGATGGGGTATTATCTCCAAGCACTATATTCTTATTATGTATCCACAGTGTTGTTTTGGATGTTGTGTGTGCCTGTGTTTACGTATTTCAAGCAATTCCGACAGGAAGAAGATATTAACCAAAATGGATTTAGTCATATGGTTAATTAGTGGGTATGTGAGTATACATGATTATTTCCGATTTTCAATCATGGCGCGAACATTCTCTTCTTTTCCTTAACTATTCCAACTTATACTCACAGCCAGAAACCCACCTCACTCATTGCAAGTCTCCAATCGCTGAGAGTTGCATGGGTTGATCTGGTCCTGCAGTTCTCTCCCTCCATGGAAACACACTGTGTGAACAAGAACTGGCAGCCTCTAGCCTGCAGGCCCAAAGTGGAATTGCATGTGATTTCTAATGGTGCTGCACCTGGAATGCTAAAGTAAAGTGGTTCAGGTATGGAGGTGTGTGTAGATTGGCTGCCCATTTCTGCTGCTTCTCCAAGATCAGTACCATAACATGCTCAAATTTTTCTGCTGCTGAGTGGGCCTGGACTCTTGAAATGCTGCTGATCCCCCATATAAAAGTGTCCTAGGCAACTATTTTGAAACCCTGTCTCCATGGCTCTCACCTCACTGTTGTGCCCTCAATCTGTGGCCTTGGATGGATGCTGTGGATGTTACAAGGCTTTCTCTGTATAACTCATGGTAGCACCAGATGACAGAGATGTTGACAGTGAGTGCTTTGAGAGGGCCAAGGGAGATGATAATGGCAAGCATTTTACTCTCAGGTGAATTTCCAAGCCCTTTCTCCCCTGGGGCTCAGTGGTAGCTTATGTTAGATTTTCCTACTTGAAAATGAGCAAGGGGGCTTTCCTGGGGCCCCTTCACCCTAATGTCTGCTCTCTGTGGAGGGAATCTGGAGCAGCCTGAGGTTTTTGGGTTGGAAAGAAACTCAATGGACCAAATGGCTTGCTCTTGTGGCCTCAGGTGAAGAAGTCTCAGTCTGAGCTCATGTGATGGTTTATTGAATCTGGGCTGAAGGTACAGAAGAAATGATAAGAGAGCATTTGAGGAGATTAAGGAGCCAGGACCTTTACAAATAAGTGGCATAGAGTGTTTCACAGGACCTAAAAGGGAAAGGAAACTTGGTAAACATTTACAAAGTGTATGTACTTACACTGTAGCTAGCTTTGTGCCGAGCCCTCTGGGAGAAACTTTTCCTTTCCCCTCCCTGGAGCCAAGCAAGCACAGTGCCTGGCACAAATATTTGTTGAAGGAATCTTGTCGACTAAACCAAGATGCACTTAAGGAGCTTGCCTTCTTAGGGGGTGACCAGGCCAGTAAACAGCAGTTTGCAAGTGGAGGATGGGGACATAAGCTCAGTAGGAGAGAATGTAAAGGAGAGGAGGAGCTTGGAAGCGAGCAGATGGAACTCTCGGGTCCTCTTCTCTGAGCTTTTTCCTAGGCTCCAGGTGTTGCGGGGAGAGGAAGACTCGGGAGGGAAATGGTGCTGGCTGAAACAATCACTGCTCCCCCCTGTAAGCCTGAGGCACTGTCATACTGTTTATTCCCCTAACAACCCCACCTTCCCCCAACACAAGGGAGTTTCCTAGAATCACAACTTGGCCATATCAGCAGGGTTGCACTTTCTCAATGAAGCCCAATAGACCTTGAAATTCAAATTTGGGCAGAAACCCAGAATTGGTTCAGTCTCCTCTCCCACACACAATTGCAGTCTATGTTTTATGTATAAATATATACATTTCTCATAAGAGCTGGAGATGTTTGAAATGTCTGACCAGTGATGGAAATGCGTGTGTTCGGAATAGCCATCCATATCCTTGCGGGCCTTGACGCTATGCCAAGAGCCTCACTGGTACTTTGCTCTAATCAAATGAGTCTCTAGAGTAGCAGTTTGGGTTTTTTAATTCTGAACTAGTTACTGCTATTTTCTCTCTTCTTCCAATAAGCATATTCACCAACCCTTGATAATTCTCCTGTAACCTGCTGTTATTCTATCTCTATGGAAATAATAACAGAACTTAATAACTAGTTATCTTGAGACTAAGCAGTGGGCTTGAATTATGTGATACCATATTGCACAAATACAGATGGAGATTAAGGCAAAGCAAAAGAACTTTTTAAATCTGACAAGACCCTGTAATGGTGGGATAGGTGACAATGTCTTCACTTCATGGGTAAATAAAGTGGGCCCCAGAGGTTTTAAGCTATTCTCTTTGGGTCATACAGTCAGTGGCAGTACCAAGATTAGAATCCTGAGTACCCTGACTCCCAGCATAGAGCTGTCCAGCTTGGATAGACGAAAGATCGTCTTCTGAGTAGTAGACCAAAAGCATACGTTGTGGGATACTGTGGCCTCTCTCTCGGGACTGCTGCAGAGGTTGATTCAGCCTAAGGCAGAATGGTGAGCTCAGGCAACTTTTTGTTGTTGTTGTTGTTTTTGAACAGGGTCTCTCACTGTCACCCAGCCTGGAGTGCAGTGGAACGATCATAGCTCCCTGCAGCCTTGAACTCCTGGGCTCAAGTGATTGTCCTGCCTCAGCCACCCAAGTAGATGGGACTACAGGTGTCTACCACCATGCCTGGCTAATTTAAAAAAATATTTTTTTAGAGACAGGGTCTTGCTATGTTGCCCAGACTGGTCTCGAACTCCTGGGTTCAATTGATTCTCTCGTCTCAGCCTCCCAAAGCACTGGGATTACAGGCATGAACCACCGTGCCTAGCCCAGGGCAACTGTTTTTAGCAGCCCCAGTCTCTCCTGTTACAACCCATTTGCGATTTCAGTACCCTTTCCACCCCAGGTGTTCTGGGCCTGAACTTTGCCCTTCTTTCCAAGCCTATCTTTTCCAGGCCTCTGGCCTTCTAGGCCATGGACTTCCCCTTGGCTAACACATTGCCATCTTGTGGCTCAGGGGCTATCTCTTAGCCAACCGACCTGTGATGATAAGTTAGTAAACATTAATGATGAACTCCTGACAATGTGTATTTCAACAGGACCTGGATGCTTTTGTATTACTCCAGTGATTGCTAGTAATCTTGAGGATCTGGCCAGGATAGTGGGCCCCTCACATCGTGCTAGTCAGCTTCTCCTACTCCAAAAACAGCATTCAGGAAAGTGGGTCTGAGAGCTTCTGCAACAGGTACTTGTAAATTATGTCAGTCTGCTCCCCTTGGCTGCAAAACTTCCCTGATGCCCCCTGGAAGCAGTATGGGTTGTAATTTCAGATTAGAAGCCACAACTATTGACTTTTAGTGAGGTCCAGTTGCTGGTATTCTGGGAATCCATGCATTCTTTCTTGGCCCTTAGTAGCCCCTGGAATCCACATGCTAGAGGAGAGCCAACCCTAAAAGTGCCCTCTAGCGGCTTGGGCCCATCTCCCCCATAGCATCTGCAACGAGTTCTCCCGAACCCAAGACCTTGCAGCATACCTAGCTGCGAGGAGAGAACAATGATGAACATGAAATCTGGCTCTATGTGACCTTCCAGTTAGCGAAGGCAAATTTAGGCCATCTGAGGGGACCAGAAATGAAGCTGCAGCTTAGCCTGCCAGATCAGACCCAACTTCCACTCCTCACTGTAATTAGGAGTGTTTAATGTGGTCATTAGAGATCCCTGTGTCACTTCACTTCCTTCTCTCCCTCCCTTCTTTCCTGTGTGTGTTTTTTTTTTTTTCCTTTTCCCTAGTTTTAGAAGAAAGATTGTTAACTCTCATTCCCTGGCAAGGGGCTCAGTCTGCACGTCACATTTTGCTAACTTGCATTCATCCTGTTGCACTTTTCATTCATGAGAGCAATAGGAGAATCGATGGGTGTCAATGGAGTGGCAGCTACCAGTGTAGGGGTTGGGGGGGAGGAAGTACTGTCCCAGGCCCCCAGCCTCACCCTCTGGAGGGTAGCAGGGAAACTGGCTCTTGGGCAATTTCTTGAATAAATTATTTGCCATATTTACCAGTTTACCTAAAGTTTTTTTCTTTGAGCTATTTACAACATAAAGTATTTAAGTCTTTGCAAAAATTCATTTAGGAGAAAATGGTTTTAAAAGCTCTTGGAGATTTCTCTAAAAATGTAGTTGACAGGTTGCATTTGGTATTTAGCAGCATTGTAAGTGATGTTCCATTTGTTGTAGGGAGGTTTGCTTTCCTTGGGAATATATGAAAAAATGTGGAAAAGTATATTATTTCATCAGGACCCAAAGTTTCAGCATATTATATGGGAATGCCTACATTTGCTTATTTTAAAAATTTATGTATTTTCTTGATCGACAATGGAATATTTGTGTATATTTATGGTGTACAACATGATGTTTTGATATATGTATACATTGTGGAACGATTAAATCAAGGTAACTAACATATCCATCACCTCACATGTTTTTTGTGCACCAGTTTCTTTTGAATCCTTTGAAAGTGCATTTTCAAGTTGTGTCAACTTTAGCATTTTTTCAATTTCTTTTACCAGTTTCTCATATAGCACAATTTTTTGTTGTGTGTTATTTCTGGAAATTAGTAACCAAAATGTAATATGTGATGTGGTTGCCCCTGTCATTTCCTAGTTGATTTTCTACTTTAGCATTCTTGTAGCTTTTTAAACCAACCTGCTTCTTATCTTTCCTTCATAATTTCATAGTTATGGTCAGTGGATAGCCAATTTGAGGAACGAATCCTATAATGTATTATAGTAATCCCTTCTTGGCATCTCTACTCTCTTTCTACTGCTTTAAATGGTTTTATTCTTTCATGAAATCTTCAATAGCTATTAAAACCACCCATTCAATTCAAATTGCTTCACACTTTATAATTCACTAGAAGAAATGAGTTTTAGTGAATTGGCTTGCTTTCAGAAGGCCAAGTTAAGTTAGTAAAGGCTTGCCATTTGATTACTTCAAATGTATATATAGTACTTACCTTGACCCAGAGGTACTGGGTCAAGGTAAGTACTTGTTCTCCTACCAGCTGGGTAAACTCACCTCACCTGCCACTCACCTCCTGTTGTGTGGCCGGTTCCTAACAGGCTACAGACCAGTAGTGGTCTGTGGCTTGGAGATTGTGGGCCCCTGTTGTATGCTATTACTTCAAATGCATGTATAGTTCTTACATTGACCCTCAACTGGAGGGTGGCAGGGGGATGTGGGGGACAGTTTTGCTCCCCAGGGGACATTTGGCAATATCTGGGGGCATTTTTGGTTGTCAAAACCAGGGCCAAGGTGTACTACTGACATCTAGTGGTTAGAGGCCCAGGGCTGCTTCTAAACATCCAAGGAGGAGCAGGAAGAGCCACCCCCTTATCTCCAGCAAAGAATTTTCCAGCCCCAAATGTCAATGATGCTGAGAGATTGTGAGACTCTACTTTAAACTAATAACATTTTCTCAAAGTAGAAGTCTGAGGAGGACCCACCTTAAGAGCGTTTAGACCAGCACTGTCCACTCAAAGTTTCTGTGATAAGGGAAATGACCTCTATCTGTGCTGTCCAATACGATAGTCACTAGCCATGTGTGGCTACTGAGCACTTGCAGGGTGGCTGGCATTACTGAAGAACTGAGTATTGAATTTTATTTTATTTCAAGTAATTTAAAATTAAACAACCACATGTGGCTAGTGGCTTTCATATTGGACTCAGCTTTAGAGGCATTATGGTCTGGTGGAGCGTAGTCCTTGGTTTGTGTCCACAGGCTACCATTTTCTAGTTTTATGACCTTGAGTATGTCATCTAGGCTTTCTGAGCCTCAGTCTCCTCATCTGTAAAACAAGAAGTAACAATGGCATCTACTTTTCAAGATGGTGAGTATCAAATTAAATCATGCATGAGAAATAAAACAGTATCCAGCACAGTAAGAATTTGAGAGATGATGGCTGGGTGCGGTGGCTCATGCCTGTAATCCCAGCAGTTTGGGAGGCCAAGGCTGGTGGATCACTTGAGTTCAGGAGTTCGCGACCAGCCTGGCCAACATGGTGAAACCCTGTCTCTACTAAAAATACAAAAAATTACCTGGGCGTGGTGGCACATGCCTGTAATCCCAGCTTCCTGGGAGGTTGAGGCAGGAGAATCACTTGAACCTGGGAGGCAGAAGTTGTAGTGAGCCGAGATCACACCACTGCACTCCAGCCTGGGAGACAAAAGCAAAACTCCATCTCAAAAAAAAAAAAAAAAAAAAAAGAATTTGAGAGATGTTAGCAATTATTGCTGGAGATTTGTGATAAGTATAGTAATTGTCATCATGTCTGTGGGGCTTGTGCAGGCTTAAAACAAGAGCTCCCCTGGAATAGTATTTAAAGGCCACTTCAGAGGCAGAGCTGTAACTCTCAGCCCTCACAGCATTCCTCTAGGCATGTCCCCATGCCTCTTTGGCCACATCTGTAAGGTGGAAATAATAAAATGGTAATCATAGTAACGCTTCTCCCCTAGCTGTCTATGCTACCGCATTGTTGGGGATGTGCTCTGAAGAGTACAGCGCCCCCTGGAAGTATAAGGTTTGTGCCATAAGTTTGCACATTACAGCAGTGCTTTTATCCAGATTCAGTACAAAAGTCGTGCCTTGGTAAAATTGTCTTAAATTTGGAATGTAAGTGTCTGAATTGGGAAGGTTGTACTGGATAGCAGCAGGAACCAGGAGTTCCTCACGATGTCAGGCCCTGCTCTGTTGGTCACCTGGCCAGTGTATGGCAGGAGAGCCAAGGCACCACTTTAAGGATGCATTGAAGCTTGGCATTTGGGGCTGGGAAAGCCAGAGCACTATATGGACCAGCCTGTCTCCCAGGCTCCTAATGAAGGAGCATGGCATCTGGTCCACAGGGAAAGAAGAGCAGCTTATAGTGTGCCATCAAAGACCATATTGCCCAAGGGCTCAGCCACTTAGGCAGAGTGTCTGGACTGACAGATACATATGTACGCATGTGGAAAATATTTTGATACCATATAGTAGAAAGTGCATGGGGTTTTGGAGTCAAATATGGGTTTGAATCCTCACAATGCTGCTTCCTAGCCATGTGGCCATGGGTGAATGCCTACACCTTTCTGAGCCTTAGTTTTCTCATCTGTAAAATGGAGATGATTTCTACCTCACAGTGTTGTCACAAGGATTAATCAGGTAGCTGGCAGGCACGCAGAGGTTGCCCTCAGTAAATACGAGTTCCCTTGTCACCTTATGTTGACAAACAGAGAGCAATCATTAACCAATTAGCTAGTCATGATCCCCACCATTTCTGTTCCTCTGGGATGGTCAAAGGAAATGAAAATTTCTGTTGTTGGCATGGGAAAGTCATTTAGTCCTTTCTGGAGAAGAGGAAAGGGGGAAGGATTTTCCTTGCTGTGCCACTACAGTGTCCAAAAGAGTAGTCTGAACTGTTTAAGAACAGCCTCGGGTGAAGGATAAAAAGCACAGGGCCTGGGTGGTCACAAATACAGTTAATGAGGAGCCTGAGCAGCCTTTCCGGGGCTTGAGGGTTGCCCCAAAGAAGTCATTCCATTCTGTGAACCCCGGGAGAGACTCTGGGGACAATGAGCTTCCCAGGAGTCTGGGATTGAAACTCAAGCAGTATCTGTGGCCCGTTGATCCAGTGGTGGCTAATGGGCCAAGGTCACAGGTTGGATCCAGTTGGCTTTGCCCTCACACACTCATGGGCCCCAGCCCCCAATATAGGCAACCACTGGACAAACCTGCTGGTTACTGGGGGCTGATGGAAAGAGTATGGGTAACTGCAGAAAGTCTCATCCCCTGCTTTTGGGAAACTGATGAAGAGCAGGGAACACAGGTCATTAACACCATGGGGAGGACAGCCTTCTGGTGGAGAAGGGAGAGTAATACCAATAGTGAACATGTATCGAGTGCTTACTGTGTGTTATGCCTCATGCCAAGAGCTTTATATGAGTGATATAGTTTAGATACTTGTCCCCCTCCAAGTCCCATGTCAAAATCTGATCCCCAGTGTTGGAGGTGAGGCCTAGTGGGAGGTGTTTGGGTCATGGGAATGGATTCCGCATGAATGGCTTAGTGTCCTCCCAGTGGTAATGAGTGAGTGAGTTCTCACCCTATTACTTCACATTAGATCTGATTGTTAAAAAGAGCCTGGCACCTCCTCCCCTCTCTTTCTTTCTTTTCTTTTCTTTATTCTTTTTTTTTTTTTTTTTTTTTTTTTTTTTTTTTGAGATGGAGTCTCACTTTGCTGCCCAGGCTGGAGTGCACTGGCATGATCTTGGCTCACTGCAACCTCCACCTCCTGGGTTTGAGACTGCAACCTCTGCCTCCTGGGTTCAAGTGATTCTCCTGCCTCAGCCTCCCGTAGCTAGGATTACAGGCACATACCACCATACCCAGCTAATTTTGTATTTTTAGTAGAGATGGGGTTTCACCATGTTGGCTAGGCTGGTCTTGAATTCCTGACCTCAGGTGATTTACCTATCTCAGCCTGCCAAATTGCTGGGATTACAGGTGTGAGTCACCGCATCCAGCCTCCTTCCTTTCTTTCACCATGTAATCTCCACAAATCGGCTCCCCCCTCTGCCATGATTGGAAGTTTTCCTGAAGCCCTCACCAGAAACAGATGCATGCAGTCTTGTATAGGCTGCAGAACGATGAGCCGAATCAACCTCTTTTCTTGTAAATCACCCAGCCTTAAGTATTCCCCTTGTTGCAATGCAAAATGGACTAATACAGTGAGTTAGTTCACCAAACCGTCTGTGAGAGCAGGGCCCTTCTTCTTCATTGAGCATTGCTCTGGGCTCTTCTAGCACCTACCAGGAGTTCAATAAAACAATTATTAAATGAATGAGTCAAAAAAAAAAAAAAAGAATGAGTTTCACAGCCTATGAGGAAAGTACTATACTAGCCCCACCTATCAGCTAAGGAAATTTAGGTTTTGAAATGGTTCATGTCTTGCCCAAGATCACACACCTGGTAATTCACAAGAGCTCAAGGATTCAAACCTAGAACTGGCCAGCTTCATAGACTAACCCTTTCACAATTATGTTATGCTTCCTCCTCAGAAGGTCAATGTGCCAGATTTCTCTGTGACAAAAAGCACATCTGCTTAGAAACTACTGGATCAGAGAGCCAGGGCGCTACACCAAGATTTATTAAGATGTCTTGATATTCTTTCATCCCAACCTACTCCCTCCATCTCCTAAATTCTGTCCCTAGACACTTCTATTATAATGTTCATTTTGTACATAGGAAACTGAGGCATGAAGGGATTATATAAGCTTTCTTAGGTGCACACAGGCTTGTCAAGATCTGCATAAGTCTATGAAGGTTACTAGGTCCTGAAGAATTCCCAGCCTGATAGGGAGAGGGGAATTTTTATGCTAATAAGGCCAAGGCCCCATGGGAAAGAAATGAACAAAGGGCCCCGTATTGTTACAAGCAACTTGCTTGAACTTTAAAATAGACACAAAATATTTTACCCATACTAATTTGAACATTTTGAACCAGATTTCTTTGCTACAACACAAAAACTTATAACAATATAATTACAGTTGTCTATCACTACATATAAAAAAATATCAAAGTGGAGAGATGAAAACAAGAAAACAGGGAAAAGAAGAGATATGGACATGGGAAAGTCCAGATGTGGATAAGAAAAGAGCAACAGCACAGGAGGCAGTGTCTTTCAGAAAATGCTGCTACAGAAGGTTGATAGTTATGTTGCATTTTATATTAACAAGGTCTTTATTTCTTATTTCCTAGGCCTATGAACTTCATGAGCTAAGGACTAGAGCGTCCTATGGACTAAGGATCGTGAATACTCCTTCCTTACTGCACTTAAATCTTCCCTTCCCAACTCTCATGGGAGGATGGGAAAGGAAAGCTAAGTCAAAGGGAGCGTTGTTATGAGCCTCCAGTGGGAGAAAAGAGAAAGGGTAAGGGTCATGGCCAAGAGCCCAGGTGACTGTCTGCCTCCTAAGATTAAAAGCGCAAAACCCGTAGATAGGGCAGTGAGAAACATACCTCTGTTTGAAGTTGCCATCGAGCACCTGTGAACAGAAGTTTCTGCACTAAGTTAACTATTCATTTGTAGATATTTGAAGAGCCATGTACGCGAAACCTTCTTAAGGGAAGGAGAAGGGTGTGAGTAGCAGGCTAAAACCTCCAAAACTTTTTTTAATGGGGCCTTGCTATGTTCCCAGGCTGGCTCTGAACTACCCTAGGCTCAAGTAGATCCTCTTGCCTTACCCTCCTGAGAAAGCTGGACTGCAGGGATATGTGCCACCGTGCCAGCCATGCCATATTTTTGAAAGACATAACTTTTTAACTTTACATGTGACAGTGTCTTGTTTGTCCCTGTGTGGTCCTGTCCAGAGGCCAAACATCCGATTAGTTCTGCAAGACCTTATTTTACACAGAAATGACTTACATTTGCTTATTCAGAGTCCGCCGAAGGAGAAAACTGTTGGGATGAGGTAATTAGTTCTATAATGGGGGTGAACTCCTAATTTAAAAAGATTTTAAAATCTCTGTAGAAGTGGAGGAAAGACTGAGTGGAGGAATTTTAAGTCAAATCGGCAACCTGTGCTTTTTTTTTTTTTTTTTTTTGAGACACGAGTCTCGTTGTGTCACCCAGGGTGGAGTGCAGTGGTGCAATCTTGGCTCACTGCAATCTCTGCCTCTTGGGTTCAAGCGATTCTCCTGCCTCCAGCCTCCTGAGTAGCTGAGGATTACAGGCTCGTGCCACAACGCCTGGCTAATTTTTATATTTTTAATAGAGATGGGGTTTCACCATGTTGGCCAGGCTGATCTCGATCTCCTGACCTAAGTTCGTCCACCCGCCTCAGCCTCCCAAAGTGCTAGGATTACAGGTGTGAGCCACTACACCCAGCCAGGTGCAAAAATAGCTTTAGTTTTCTAAAGAATCTTAAAGTAAGACAGTGTTCTGAAAATATTGACAGGTTTCTGAAGGGCTTGCTCTGAAGGCTGGGCCACCACTGGCCAACTCACGAGAGAGGGTTTATAGTGAGCCTCTGCAAAATCTGGCTATTCTAGGATGAACTTGGATACATCTGTCGCCCCCATTTAGGAGCTGCTCCTGGGCACTGTGAGGCAGATGCTACTCCCAGTGTGGCTTTTTATTTTTCCTAGGTCATCAGGACTCAGGGGATTTTCTGTGTGCCTAAAGTTTAGGGAAGCCAAGGGACAGATTTCTGCTCTCCTTGGGTTGACTGCCACTTTTCTTTCCTCCAGGTCGTATGCTGTAGGGGGAAGAGCTAAGGCACATACATTTACCTCCTTCCTCGTCACTGAGGGTTGTAGATGTCACCTGCCCTCTCTGTCCTCATCCGTAACTCACCCTGTGCTGACTCTGGATGCCTGAGTGCTCGAGCTGTCAGCAAACTGCTTGCCTAACACCTGGCGCCATCTGTAAGTTCTGCCTTCTCCACTGGGCGTGGTGGCTTGGCGCCTATAGCGTCCCAGCCTTTCGGAGGCCAAGGCAGGCGGAGTCGCCTGAAGTCAAGGTTTGAGACAGCCTGCCAACATGACGAAACCCCATCTCTACTAAAAATACAAAAATTAGCCAGGTGTGGTAGCACACATCTGTAATCTGAGCTACTTGGGAAGTTGAGGCAGGAGAATAGCTTGAACCCAGGAGGCGGAGGTTGCAGTGAGCCGAGATTGCGCCATTGCACCCTAGCTTGGGTGACAAGAGAGACTCCGTCTCCAAAATAAAATAAATTAATAAATAAAGTTCTACCTTCTCGGTTGAGACTTCTGTGGTGACGCCAGCCTGCATGGAGAGGTCCGTTTTAGTTCTTTCTGCTGCTGTAGATGGATGCCACCCCACAAAAGCACCTTCGGATCCCTTCTGTGGCTTGACGGCCTCCTATATTGTTTCCCCTTCACTCTCACTTTCCCTTTGTTCTTTGACTTCTATTTTAACATCTAAATCTCAGCATGCTAGCCTTGCTTTGCTGTTCCCTTGCCAATCTCAGCTTTGCCACGTGTTATGGACACTCCTTTCTGGCTTGATCTTACCCCTCTGCCTCATTTCTGGCCTCTAGCCCTCTGTACCACACATATAAGTAAAGTGCATTCCAGCTTCTTGTTTCCACACATCTTGGGGCCTGCAGACTCCTCCTATATGTAGCTAGTGCCCTAGAAGGGGGGCCAATCTTTTGGCTTCCCTGAGCCACGCTGGAAGAAGAAAAATTGTCTTGGGCCACACATAAAATGCACTAAACTATAGCTGATGAGCTAAAAAAAAAAAATCACAAAAAATCTCATAATGTTTTGGTTATTTATTTACTTTTTTTTTTTTTTTTTTGAGACAGGGTTTCACAATTATTGCCTAGGCTTGAGTGCAATGGCGCAATATCGGCTCATCAGTAACCTCCACCTCCTGGATTCAAGTGATCCTCCGGCCTCAGCCTCCTCAGTAGCTGGGATTACAGGCATGCACCACCATGCCTGGCTTTTTTTTTTTTTTTTTGTAATTTTAGTAGAGACAGGGTTTCTCCATGCTGCTCAGGCTGGTCTCGAACTCCCGATCTCAGGTGATCCGCCTGCCTCGGCCTCCCAAAGTGCTGGGATTACAGGTGGAAAGTTAACGAATTTGTGTTGGGTCACATTTAAAGCCATCTTGGGCCACATGTGGCACAGGAACCGTGGGTTGGACAAGCTTGCTCTCAGTTTAACCCTGAGAATCCTTGTTCTAACACATGATAATTTTGCCCTCATCTTATTTTACAAATGTGAGAACTGAGGTCCAAAAAGGGGCTATGACTTGGGCAAGGCTGCAAGGACAACTTGTCAGAACAGCAAATCTCAGGACACAGGCTTTGTGATTCCTAATGTAGTTTTATTCTCAGTTGTTTCATGTGTATTCTTTCTCTTTGTCATCAGGGAATGGGTCATTTTCTTGTAGCACTTATTGGCTCTGGAGTCAAATTGCCTAGATTCAAATTCTATGTTCAGAATTCGAACTTGTCATATGCCCCTGGGCAGTTATTAGCCATTTTGTTTCCTCAGCTACAAAACAGGAGAGAGTGAAAATAACTAGTACCTATTTCATAGGATTGCTCTGAGGATTAAATGGGATGATATATCCAAAGCATTTCAAACAGCGTTCACACATATTCAGTGTCAAGTAAATGTTAAGGATTTTATTTTGTCATTGGCTACATAGAACCTAGAACAGGTCTGAGCACATAGTAGATGTGCATAAAGACTTTGGGTTACTAATGAGACAGGCTCTGGGAAATAATGTTCTGACTTTATTGTCTAGTTCAAGGGGAATGATTCTGATGGTGGATATTTTAGGCCAGGTGGAAAGAAGAGGGTGATGCCATGGCTGGGGTAAAAGGAAAGATTTGGGGCCAGAGAACCTTTGAATAACTCTTCCTACAACTTCAGGTAGGGAGCTGCCTCTGCCGAGCTGCAGGGCTGTCCACGGGGTTAAGGGTTAAAACCCAAGGCTCAGATATCACCTTGACTGAGAATGTTCAGTGATCTCAGATTCTTGGAGGCGTTTTTTATTTCTTTTCTAATTTTTTTTTTGTTTTGTAGTTTTTGTAGAGATGGCGTCTTGCTATGTTGCCCAGGTTGCTCTTGAACTCCTGTGCTCAAGTGATCCTCTGACCTTGACCTCCCAAAGTGCTGGGATTGCAGGCATGAGCCACTGCACCTGTCCATGGCATTTTTATTTCTGTGGGTATGTGCCCTCTGGGGACAACGGCATCACCCCTCCTTATGCCTATTCCCTTCCTGCTGAGATGAAATTCACTCAGAGACTTCTATATCCCTCCAGAACTAGGGGACCGAAGGCTATATTTATCATAACCATGGGTGATGCTGAGATTGCTTTCCCCCAACCCCCACCCCGTGCGCCAAAAGACTGCAAGATGAAACTAGAAAGTTACAAGGTGCCTGCAAAAAGGACACACATAGTTCAGCTTGGGCTGGGGACACATTCCTGAGGACTGGATGTTCTTGCTTCCTTATCTTCCCTTCCTCCCCTGGCCAGGGAATGACTCCTGGTATCTCCACTCCTTGCTGACTTTTGAATTCTAAGGGCAGGAGATATCTACGTCAAATCCCACAGAATCCAATGAGCTATATAAAATTCACATCCTGCACCAGCAACCCCCTTTTCTTCTACTTTTACTTTTTTTTCTCTTTGGAGATTTTTACCTCCTCCCTCAACTGGTGTATTATTGACTGCTAGAAGCAGTAATAACAGCCACTGCAATAACTCAACAATAAGATCAAAAGTCTTAGACACATTCTGGTGGGGGATGGGCTTGAGAACTGGCAGAGCATTTCGGGGGCAAGCTTTCGGCACCCAACACACACTCAAAGCTGTGAAGTCCTTCCTTAGGGCCCCTCAGTTTTGACTTTTTCTTCAGTCTCCCAGTGTCCTCATGCTTTCCTGTCCCCCTCTCCCCAGTGCTGGAACAGCACTTCAGCCTGACTACCCGAGAGTCCCCATGCTACAGACCTATCTCCTTTAAGTTAAGATCCCTCATCACAATATATGTATCTAGTGGGTCGTTATTGGCAGGACTCTCTTTGTTGTTAAAACGATCCACAAATATCTGCAAAGGTGTTAGGGGCTGATGAGCTATTCTATTTTTGGGTCATGTAATAGACCAGTAAGGAAGATTCTTTGGGGCAGGAGTGGATGGGCATTTCATACTAACCAGATTTTGAGAAGTGAGGAAGGAGAAGAGTATAGTGGTCAAATCATGGGCTTTAAAATCCAGAACTGGGTTTGAGTGCTAACTCTATTACAACTTGTATGACCTTGCACAGACTACTTAATTTAAGCAAGACTCAGTTTCCTTATCTGGGAAATTGGGGTGAAAAGAATAAAAACAAAATAACAATGCCTACTACGTAGGACTCTTGTGAGGCCTCAATGAGATAATGCACGTAAAATAATTTCTCACAGTGCCTGCCTGGTACAGACTTGAGCACCCAGCAATTTAATCAGTTGGATTAATTGTATAATATTAATTGCCCCTCACTGCACAAGAACAGAGCCTTTGATGATAGCATTTGTGGATTGAAAGACGAAATAGGAGTCCCTGTCTCCTAGGCTTTGAGGCTGCTAGAGAGATCTCAGAAAGGACCTTTTAGGCCAAGTTCTTTGCATGTTCCCTGGATGACAATCAAGGTGCTCAGAGGTATTCCTGAAATAGGCTTCCTCATGATGGCAAGGTGGAGAGGGTAGATTCCATTATTCTCTGGCTTCCTAGTGTGTAAGAAAGGCTTCAGTGACAATTGCTCTGCAGCAAGTATCTGAGGCAGGCATCCCCTAGAGCATGTTTGGGCATCTGTTTGATGATTCAGATGCTCAAATACCCACAGGTGAGGGTGTGGAATGTAGGAAGTGACCCTCTCTCCCCGGTATGTCTTGCCACTGACATCCATGGGCATTTGGAGGATTGACTTTGCAGAATTTGCTGAAGATGTCATTTTAAGTAGTGTGCTATCACAATAGTGAAGATATGGAATCAATCTAACTGTCCATCGACAGATGAATGGATAAAGGAAATGCAGTATATATACACAATGGAGTACTACTTGGCTATGTAAAAGAATTAAATCCTGTCAGTCACAGCAATGTGAATGAGCCTGGAGGACATTATGTTAAGTGAAATAAGGCAGACACAGCAAGGCAAATACTACATGTTCTCGTTCATATGTGGAAGTGGAAAAAGTTGATCTCCTGGCAATAGAAAGTAGAATGATAGTTACCAGAGACTGGGAAGGGTGTATGGGTGGCAGGGATAAATGAAGAGAGGTTGGTTAATGGGTACAAACATACAGTTAGATAGAAGGAATCAGTTCTAATGTTCCATAGCAGAGTAGAATGACTATAATTAATAATATACTGTATATTTCAAAATAGCCAGAAAAGAGGTTGTGAAGTGTTCCCAACACAAATGATAAATATTTGAGGTGATATCTACTAAATACCTCACTTGATTGATTATACATTCTATGCATGTAACAAAATATGACATGTACCCCATAAATATGTACAAATATAATATATCAATGCAAAATTTCCAAATTAAAAAATATAACAGGCCAGGCACGGTGGCTTATGCCTGTAATCCCAGCACTTTGGGAGGCCAAGGTGGGTGGATCATGTCGAGAGATCAAGACCGTCCTAGCCAACATGGTGAAACTCTGTCTCTACTAAAAATACAAAAGTTAGCTGGGTGTGATGGCACGTGCCTGTAATCCCAGCTACTCGGGAGGCTGAGGCAGGAGAATCACTTGAACCCAGGAGGCAGAGGTTGCAGTGAGCCGAGATCATGCCACTGCACTCCAGCCTGGCAACAGAGTGAGACTCTGTCTCATAAATAAATAAATGAATAAATAAATAAAGGTCCGCCAAAGCCATGCATCAAGTTTCTGCTTTGGGTAGATATCCACAGCCAGAATGAATGGCCATCAAGATTGTTTTCCTCTATCCAGGTTCCCATGAGGGTGCTCACACCTGCTCCTAGGAGCACAAGCAAACAGAAGTTCAAGGCTAGTTAGCTGGCCCCCGAGCTTGCTGAGATCTGTTGCTCCTCTTGGTCCGTGCTGGGCAAATGCCAATCATTCCGTCTACATCCCACAGCTCTAATTTGTGCATAGACGTAGTTATATCCTGGGTGGAACTTGGTCAAGCCCATCTCCCACCAAATGAACTCTGCCAATCAGTGGGGTGACTTTCCACAATGGAACCCTCCTGTACTACTGGTGGACTCATGGAGTAGGACTTCTGGGGCTCATTGTGTGATGTGAAGGGCAGCCATCTTCATTATGGAGTGTCCAAGGGCTGCATTTCAAGAGCTGACTGGACCTCTGGTGCCCTCCTGCCAACCTCCTGCAAGGTAAAGAGGAAGCTGGGGGGTGATTATAGCCTCCTTTCCCCTAAAGGATACCTTATTTTGCAATTAAGGAGTATAGGGGCCCTTTCTGATACTTTTATTTCAGGTCGTTCCTGGTCTCCTCAATGAGTTGATATCCTGGCATCAGACACTTCCTCTAGAAGAATCCAATCACCACCATTCTCTCCCCTTACCATGCCTCGGAATGTTCAACTCCTAGGGCTCTTTAGTCACTGCTCGGTGGATACACACACTCCTGGCTGAGGGCACAAAGCACAGCAATAGTTTGGAGGGTGGGTCTGGTGGCTCGTGCCTGTAATCCCAGCACTTTGAGAGGCAGAGGCAGGAGGATTGCTTGAGCCCAGTAGTTTGAGACCATCCTGGGCAACATAACAAGACCCCTTCACCAAGAAAAGATTTTAAAAAAAAATTAGCTGGGTGTGGTGGCACATGCCTGTAAGCCTTAGCTACTCAAGAGGCTGAGGCGGGAGGCTTGCTTGAGCTCAGGAGTTCAAGGTTACAGTGAACTAAGATTATGCCATTGTACTCTAGCCTGGGCAACACAGTGAAACCTTGTCTCGAAAAAAAAAAAAAATAGTTTGAAAGGGGTTAAAGACATTGTCTTGGGGATAGGGAAAACCATCTCAACAAGCTGAGCCTTTAAGGGGCTTTTGCATGTTCTAACATTTTGGCAAGGTCTAACTCAGCCCAGCTGACAATTCGCTTGAGAGAGCAGCACCTTAAGTTCTTCGTAAAGAACTGTTTGCAGTGGGGTGCGCTGGGGTAGGGAGCATCTAATCCCCCTCGTGTGCTTCTCTATACAGGTCTGTGTCTGCAGCTTACGTGGCTCCAAACCTACCCCAGTTTTGGCTTCATCTACAATTAGAGCTAGAGCCTCTAGGACTCTATTAGTCTTCTAATGCTGTGTTACAAATGACAAAAAAAAAAAAATAGTGTCTTATGACAACACAAATTTACCATCTCTCAGTTTCTATGACCCAAGAGTCCAGACTGGGCTTAGCTGAGTCCTCTGCTCCAGGGTCTCTGCAAAGGCTCAATCACTGTCAGGGCTGAGGTCTCCTCCTAGGTACAGGGTTATCTTTTAAACTGAATTGTTGTTGGCAGAATTCAGTTTTTTGAGGCTGTAGGGCTGAGGTTCCTGGTTTCCCTTTTTTTTTCCCCTCTGAGGCAGGGTCTCACTCTGGGTCACCCAGGCTGGAGTGGAGCAATCTCGGCTCACTGCAGCCTCAACCCCATGAGCTCAATCAATCCTCCCATCTTAGCCTCAACTGGGACTATAGGCATGCGCCACCCTGCCTGGCTACATTTTGTATTTTTAGTAGAGACAGGGTCTCCCTATGTTGCCCAGGCTGGTGTCAAACTCCTGAGCTTAAGTGATCCTTCGCCTCAGCCTCCCAAAGAGCTGGGATTATAGGTGTGAGCCACTATACCCTGCCCGAGGTTCCTGGTTTCTTTATGGCTGTTAGCTAAGGGGTTCTGTCAGCTACTAGAGGCCACATGTCATGCCCTGCCATGTGGCCCTCCACAACATTTGGTTACTCCAAGGCCATCAGGACAGCACCTGCTGCAGCTTTGACTCTCTGGCTTCTGTTATCTGACCTCTAATCTCCTCCTTTTATTTACTTATTTTCAAGTATATATATTTTTTAATTTTTTCAATTTTTATTATAGGTTTGGGAATACATGGGCAGATTTGTTACATGGGTAGATTGCATGTTACTGAGGTTTGGGGTATGATTGATCCCATCACCCAGGAAGTGAGCATAGTACCCTATAGGTAGCTTTTCAACTCTGCTCCCTCCCACCCCCTCTCCCCTCTAGTAGTCCCCAGTGCCCAGTGTCTGTCATTCCCATCTTTATGTCCATGCGCACTCAATGTTTAGCTCCCACGTATAAATGAGAGCATGTGGCATTTGTAATCCTCCTTTTTAGAGGCCCACCTGATTGGGTTAGGTCCAGCCAAGCTGAAGGAGAGGGAATTTACAGGACATGCATACCAGGGGGTGGAAATCTTGTGGGTCATCTTAGAATTCTGTTTACCACAGCCTCCATGAAATACATTTCATCCTATTACATTGTTTAAAGAAAACCAACAACATGAGGCCAGCTGCATTCCATTAGCATTCTCCATTCTGGGAGGGCAACAGAGCTGTCAGGAAAAGTCTTCTGAATCCCTGAAGCTGAATCAGGCTGTGGTTTAAAAAATTCAACAACCTTGAAAGAAGGGCCTTTTTCCCTTTTTTCTTCCCTCTTCTTCCCCCAGAGCCCTTGTTCAACCCTCAAATGATCCAGCTCTAGAAGGAAAAGGCAGCTTTGGGGTCTAAATATCCTGAGGTCGGCCTAGAGAAGCAAACAAAGCCCTTTATTTTTTATTGTTTTGGGATGGAGTCTCACTCTGTCATCCAGGTAGGAGTGCAGTGGCGCCATCTTGGCTCACTGCATCCTCTGCCTCCCAGGTTCAAGCGATCTCCTGCCTCAGCCTCCCAAGTAGCTGGGACTACAGGTGCCCGCCACCACACCCGGCTAACTTTTGTTATTTTTAGCAGAGATGGGATTTCACCATATTGGCCAGGCTTGCTGGTCTTGAAGTCCTGACCTTGTGATCCACCCACCTCAGCCTCCCAAAATGCTGGGATTACAGGTGTGAGCCACCACACCAGGCCCAAAGCACTTTAATAATGACTTGATAATGAGACTCAATACCTCTGCTTGGCCAGGTTTCCTGATAACTATTATTACATGACTATGTATGGTCCTTGGAAGTGGTTCTGAAGGCCTCTCATCATTTACTGGATAAAAGCATATAGTTCCTCTTTCCTTATTCGGTTTGCCAGCTTTTTCATGGGACTTCATGCAGAAGGGTCTTTTAAGGTCTTATACTGAGAGTGTGTCTCCATGTGTCCCCATATGTTTAAAAAGACCACTTTTCCCACTGACTTCTGTTTGCCACTGCGAGCTCCTCCAGACCCCTGCATTCATCCATCCATAAACAAATGTAGTGAGCACCTTCTGCATGCCTAGTATTGCACTAGGTGCTAGTAATACTCAGATAATTAATAAATGGTTCCTGTTCTCAAGGTGATATCAGCTATGACAAGAGGTGTCTGCAAAAGGGCTGAGAACAAGGGGCATGGGTGGCTGGTACCTTTGAGCTAGGTCTTAAAGCATGTGTGAGATTTCAAGGATTTGGGAATTAGAGGGATGATGTTCTAAGCCAAGTGCACAACCTGTGCGGAACACAGAGAAAAGCAAAAGAACATGGTGATTCTGGGAGGTCAGAGCATGGGAGTGTGAGTTAGGGGTGGGCTGCTGGGAGACTGGACCCCCTCCAGCGGGCAGAGAACACCAGATTGCAGAGGGCCTTGAGTACTAAGAACTTGGCTTTTATCTCACAGGCAGCAGGAAGCTGGTGGACAAGTTTAAGCAGGGGAGGCTCATGGTTATATTTCAGAGAGAACACTGTGCCTTTTTTGAGATTGTGAGGTGACTGTAGCTTTTCTAAATATCATAAATAAAAGTATAGCTCAGAGGAGGCAGCCCCAAGGACACTACCAATAAATCATGGTATAATTAAGGAACAAATGTCTTTTAAATTTATATTAGCCACAATGAGGCACATGAAAGAATCATACAGTGATGTCTCTAAAAGGAGATATTTGGGAAGCAAAGTTTTGTTTAAATAAGATCAGCTTGGGGGGGCAAAAGGACAGAAAAGGTGGTGGCTGGAAAGCAGGAGAGGCAGCACTTCTTTTACTGAAACCTTTTTCTCCATAAGAGTCCAGATCTAGCCCAGCTGGATGGGGCTCCACACTCAGGGTTCACGTGGCTAGGATATCTAGGGATGGGCTCTGTGTAGAGCTCTCTGATGGGCTTTCCTCTAAGGGAAAGAGGGGTCCAAGAGTGCTTGGTTCTGGACAAGTGAATAACCCAGGGCTGAGAGAGAGGCAGTTCTTGCATCAAGGGGGTTCTTCTTCTAGGACAAGTATTTCTTCTGCCTCCTATAGCATGCCTCAGTGTCTGAAGAAATTTCAGACCACAAAGGTGTTCTTATCAAAGAACCATCTTTTATTTTAATAACATTTTATTTAACCCAATATAACCACCATATTATGATTATTTCAACATATACTCACTATAAAAATAATGATATATTTTATGTTCTTTTTGTTCACACAGCTGCCATGTCAGCTGCATCGGCCCCCTGTTCCAAACCCCCCCCAGTGGCTTGCCATCAAGCTCAGAGTAAAATCCACAAAGGTGGATTTTCCTGAAATTTTTCAATAAAAAATTTAAAAAAATTTTCTTTTATTGAATTTATGCATTCATTCAACAAACGTTTATTGAGTGCCTGCTATTCCCCTGACACAGATGTCCCTGACATCTAAATCAATAGTAAATCCTTTGCCTCTTTCATTCTAGGTACCATTCTGGGTCCTGGGAGATTCAGTGATGAACAAAATAGACAAGACACCTGACCTTACGGAATTTACATTATAGTTGAGGAGACAGACAAGAAACTAGTAATTAAATTAACATAACATCATTTTATGTAGCAGTGAGGGCTATGAAGATGTTAATAAAGAATACTGGGATGGAGAGAGAGCGGGAGCATGTTAACTAGGCTGATCATGGACGTGCTCTCTCGGGAAGGTAACACTGGATGCTTGAATGCTGCAAGGAAGCCAGCCATGCAACTATCTGGGGAAAGAGGCTTCTAAGCAGAGAGAGCAGCAAATGCAAAGATCCTGGGATTGAAAGGGGGCATTTCCAGGAGGGCCAGTGAGGCTAGGTGAAGGGATGAAGTAGGGAGGTAGCGGGATTAGTGGTCAGTGGAGCATAGGGGTGGGCTTGCATCATGTAAGGCTCATGGTAAGGGGCTAGGATTTTACTCTGAGCTTGATGGCAAGCCACTGGGGGGGTTTGGAGCAGGGGGCTGATGCAGCTGATGTGGCAGCTTAGCATGAACAAAAAGAATATAAAATATATCATTAATATTATTTTATAGGGATTATATGTTGAAATAATCATAATATGGTGGTTGTATTGGGTTAAATAAAATATATTATTGAATGCAGTTTCACCTGTTTCCTTTTTTTCTTATTAAAAATGTAGCTACTAGAAAATTGAAAATATGTGGCTTGCAATTCTGCTCACGTTAACATTTCTATTTAATGGTGAGGGTCTAGGAAGTGATTGTAGACCAAAGAAGAGAGCCAAGGTCAGAGCCCTGCAGTGCTACATTTCAAAATCAGGGAGACGGGAGAGATCCAGCAAAGGCAACCCAGAAGGAACAGCCAATAAGGTAGGAGGAAAATTAAGGGAGTGTGGTGTTCTGGAAGGCAAGTGATAAAATTATTCAAAAAGAAGGGCGTGGCCAATCACGTGCAGATGCTGCTGAAAGTTAAAGTAACTTGAGAATTCAACAAGCACAGTGTTGGTGGAATGGCTTGGAAGCAGTTCAGCTTGGAAGCCTGATTGGAGAGCTCGTGAGAATAGAAAGTGAGGACCTACAGGCAGTAAGTACAGATAACTCTTTAAAGAGTTTTACTTTAAAGAGATGCAGAGGAATGGGATGATAACAGCAAGAGGATTTGAACTCAAGGGGAAATTTGTGTGTTTTGCTGTAGTTGCTGGGTTGTTTAGGAGGGGGAGATAGTTCCACATGTCCAGTTGGATTGCTGATGGTGGTGTTGTCAACAAAGTGCCTGCTAAAGCCTCCGGGCTTTTAGGATTTGGTTGAGGAAATAAGGCAAGTATGCTACAAAGAATTTCAGACAGGACAGTCTAAGCTCAAGGGTTAAATGCAATGATTCTATTAGTGCTCTAAAAGTTCAGATGCAGCCAAGATGCCCGCTTTCTTTATTCTCCCTCGTCTTTCATATTTTTCTCTTTAGTGTTCTTTTTTTCCTTTCTATCATTGTCAAGGGCAAGGTTAGCCTACCGTGGCCTGACATTTTGGTTAATGTCTAAAAGGCTTCTACAGTGGCAGGGGGTGGGGGTGCTGCCGTGTTTATTAAGATGGCCAGGAACTTACCAGTGACATGAATTCCTCCTGTTCTCCCTCTGAATTTCCTAACAGCTTTTGATTATTTTTTCGAGACAGGTTTCACCCTGTCACCCTGGCTGGAGTGCAGTGGCACGATCATGGCTCACTGCAGCCTCAACCTCCCAGGCTCAAGCAATCCTCCCACCTCAGCTTCCTGAGTAGCTGGGACTATAGGCATGCACCACCACGTCCGGCTAATTTGTTTTGTATTTTTTGTAGACACTGGGCTTTGCCATGTTGCCCAGGCTGGTCTCGAAGCCCTGGGCTCAAGCGATCCACTCACCTTGGCCTTCCAAAGTGTTGGGATTACAGGTGTGAGCCACTGTGCCTGGTCAGATGTTGAATTTTCCTACCTCTGCTCCTGCCAGATCTCCAGATCTTGGAAAACTAGCAGAGACAGGAATACCGGGGGAAAGCCGTTCCTTCTAGGACAATGCATTGGTGCATAAATGCATTGATGTGGGCTCTTGAAAGGCGGCATGGTTATGGAGTGGAGAGGGTGTGTGTATGCAGGTGTCCCTGTGTGTGTGGAGGGGGGATAATTACTGATCACTGTGAGGGCCTGGGACTCAGTCATCTTTAGGCAGAATTATAATATTAACTCATAAAGGTTCAGTGACTTAAAGTATCAGTATCTTTCGGCCAGGAACATACCTGTAGTTGATCATATTGGGTTTATTACTTGTGGCAGTGAGGGAGAATACACGTTGTGGGGAGCCACAGGGCATCTTGATAAGTGAGTCTGAAGCAATCTTGACAGCACAGCCTTGTCAGTTCTCATGGTGGTTTGGAAACTTTTGTTCTCCAAGGCCTCAGTCAATCTGGCTATGTGAACTCTCAAGTCCTCCTTAGCCTTAGAGCCTGTGGTCACCATTCGCACCCCCCCCAACCTCTGGAGACGCATCAGGGGTTTACAGCTAGAAAGCAGGACAGGATGGGTCTGAAGCCCACCCATGAAACAGCAATGGCAGCATAGCTATGTCTGGGAACAGTGCAAATCTGGAGTGGGCAAGGGGACTATAGAATCTACTTAACCCCACTTTACAATAGTTCATTCAGTTACAGCAAGACCTCAAGGAGAGTAATCATAGGAGCAAAGTCTCTGCTTGCCTTTCTACAGACTTCTGGCATGGATGAATATAGCACACTTTCTCTTTCTCTGGGTTATGGTACTCATCAGATCTCCCTGCGCTCCCCCCCCACCCACAAACTTTCATCAAGAATGTCAGCATTGGGCCAGGCACAGTGGCTCATGCCTGTAATCCCAGCACTTTGGGAGGCCAAGGCAGGAGGATCACTTGAGTTCAAGACTAGCCTGGGTACATAGTGAGACCCCAAATAAAAAATTAAAATAAAATAAAAAAATATTAGCTGGGCATGGGGGAGCATGCCTGTAGTCCCAGCTGCTATGGAGGCTGAGGTGGGGGGGATCGCTCAGCCTGGGAGGTTGAGGCTGCAGTGAGCTATAATTGTCCCACTGCACTCCAACCTGGGCAACAGAGAAAGGCCCTGTCTCTAAAAGTAATGTCAGCATTGATTTCTAAAAGTTTGATTATCAATCGTCCTGCCTCCTTAGAAGCATGACATAGAGTCATGGGAGAATTATCCTTTTCATGATCACTTTGGTTGTTTCCCATTTTTAACTATTTAAAACAATGCTGATACACATTCTTGTATGTATATTGTTCTGTGCAAGTGTGATTATATATCTACAAGGTAATGTTTGAGAAGTGATGTTGCTGGATCAAAAGGTATGTGCATTTTAAATTTTGATAGATATTGCCAAATTGCTCTTTAAAGAGTTAGAACTATTTACTCCAGAGTGTATGAGAGTCCCAAATTTTCCCACTTTCGTCAGCAATGCGATATCATCCAAATAAAGGTTTTTGACAATCTGATAAATGACAATGTTCATTTGGTATGTTGATTTCTATGTCTTTAATTATTAGAAGGATGGAGCCTGTTCATACGTGATTATTTGTATTTCTTTTTCTGTTAACTGCTTCGTATTCTTTGTCCCTTTTAGACCAAGTTGTTTGTCTTTTATTGATTTATATGAGCTCTTTATAAATTAAGAAATTTGGCCCTGTATCTGTCATGTTTCTCGCTAGTATTGTTTCCTAGTTTGTCATTCTTTTATTGACTTATTTTTTTGGCCGTAAGTTTAACTTTTTTTTTTTTTTTTTTTTGAGACAGAGTCTAGCTCTGTCACTCAGACTGAAGTGCAATGTCATGATCATGGCTGATTCCAGCCTTAATCCCCTGGGTTCAAGTCGTCCTCCCACTTCAGCCTCCCTGGTAGCTGGGACTACAGACACATGCCACCATTCCCAGCTATTAATTTTTTTTTTTTTTTTTTTTTTTTGTAGAGATGAGGTCTTGCTATGTTGCCCAGCCTCAACTCAAACCCCTGGGCTCAAGTGATCCTCCTGCCTTGCTCCCCAAAGAGCTGGGATTACAGGCATGAGCCACTGTACCCGGCCTGAAATTTTTATGCAGTCAGATGTTTTAGTCTTTTCTTTATGTCTCTGCATATTTTTCAAAACAATTTTGTCTCCCTGGGCACACCCATGAATAGTAATAGGCATCCAAAGCTAATGGGACCCAACACAAAACAATAGATCAGGTTTTGTGCATTTGTCTTTTTTTGTAGCAGCCTTATTGAGATATAATTCACGTACTATATAAGTCACCTATTTAAGGTATACAATTCGATGCTTTTTAATATAGTCACAAATTTGTGCAATCATCACCACAATCAATTTTAGAACATTTTCATCATCTCAAAAAACAAACCCTATCAGGGCATAGTGGCTCATGCCTGTAATCACAGGACTTTGGGAGGCCAAGGTGGGAGGATTGCTTGGGCCCCAGGAGTTCTAGTTCAACATAGCAAGACTCCGTCTCTATTAAAAGTTCAAAAATTAGTTGGGTGTGGTGCCATGTGCCTGTCGTTTCAACTACTTGGGAGACTGAGGTGGGAGTTTCGCCTGAGCCTGGGAGGTCGAGGCTGCAGTAAGCTGTGATCACACCACGGCACTCCAGCCTGAGTAACAGAGCAAGACCCTGTTTCAAAAAAAAAAGAAAGAAAGAAAGAAAGAAAAGAAACCTTGTACTCTTTACCACCCGCCCCCCCCCCAACAAATAAGATCCATCCTCCCAGCCCTAAGCATGACATTCTCTGTGTCTATGTATTTGCCTATTCTGGACATTTTATGTAAATGAAATCATTGTCTTTTTTAAAGGAAGGATAATTCTCAGTAATGGCAATTCCATTTGTATATGTTTTCTAGACTATTTTAAGAATATAACTGAAGGAAAAGGGGTAGGTTGATAGTATTGCATCACACCCTGAATATCAAATGATGATCTTCTGCTTTTTTTCTTTGTATTTTATTCTAGTCATCCTACCATGGCTGAATCACCCAGTGAAACTTCTGACAGTCTGGATGTTCTGGAGGCTGGTGATGAGGGTAAGTAACCCAATAAAACCTTGATAACCAGAACTAGATTTGTTTACTGTGCTTATTTAGCTCCTAGGACAAAGAAGCAAGACACAAGAAAACAAGCTCAGATCATTAGACTCAGTCACGTTTATTTTTCATTTTTCTAATTTCTTCTTTGTCAGTTCCAGCTCTGATAGTCAAAGATTTGTCTGAGGTCCTGCAATCTTCCTTGAAAATGTCTACCAGGTTTTACTTACCAAGGCTTTTCCTGCTTAATCAGAAAAAAAAAAAAAAAAACAATCAGAACAGACCATGATCTAACGAATTCAACTGAGGTTTTACTGTGGATAATAATTCAGACCTAAGCAAGAGATTAATTTGTTGAGGAGTAAAAGGAGATAAGAAACAAAAGATGCCACCACAGGCTTCTGTTAAATACAATTCAATTTACAAAAATTCTCTTTGGCAAAACTTACTCATGTATCCATTGCCTAAATTGTGGCACCATCTGTGAGTGATAGGTGATTATGAATGGAAAAATTAGAAACAGGCAAATGTCACTAAACAATGATAAGCTTTACACACACACACACACACACACACGCAATAAATAAATGAATAAATAAATAAGAAATCGTAAGACAGAATGTGAGGCATTGAGTTTGAAGACAGAATTGAATTTAACAGTTAATTGGGTTGTTCTTCCATTCTTTTGCTGAGTTTTCTTTAGTGGTGTATGGTACAGAAAACTCCGGAAAAACAGAGGGGAACCTCCTTGTGGCTTCCTAGGGGCCTGACTTTACACATGATGTGGGGCAGGGGATGCTGAACAGCTGATCATGGATTCTTAATGGCAGTGCTTGGGTCTTCTTTATCTCTGTGTTATCACTGGTGTGTGTGTGTGTGTGTGTGTGTGTGTGTGTGTGTGAGAGAGAGAGAGAGAGAGAGAGAGATTAGGTACTCCAAAATATTTAATAAATGAATGAATAAATAAATGAGTGAAAGGCCTCCTCACCAAGGCAGACCCAACTACCAAACCAGTTGACCTGTCTTTCTGGATATGAACTAAGCAGATGCCTACAAAAGAAGGTGGCAGTGCAGTACATCTTAATGAAGAATGGTGGTAAGGAAATGCCTTTTCTCTGTTCTCAAGGTTTTTTTTTGTAAGACCAAATATTTGAGTACGGTTTTAGAACTAGTCAGGGCTGGCCAGAGAATAAAGTGGCTGTTGGGAGGTTAAAGGGAAGAAAGTTTAGTTAGAAATGTTTTCTTTCCAGCTGGGTGTGGTGGTTCACACCTGTAATCCCAGCACTTTAGGAGGCCGAGGTGGGTGGATCACTTGATACCAGGAATTTGAGACCAGCCTGGCCAACATGGTGAACCCCTGTCTCTACTAAAAATATTTTAAAAAAATTAGCCGAGTGTGGTGGCAGGTGACTGCAGTTCCAGCCACTCGGGAGGCTGAGGCAAAGGAATCATTTGAAAGCGGGAGGTGGAGGTTGCAGTGAGCTGAGATAGCACCACGGCACTCCAGCCTGGGTGACAGAGCAGGAGTCCATCTCAAAAAACAAAGAAAATGTTTTCTTTCCAAGCAGCAATGCAAGAGAACAAGATCATCATTATGTGATGCATTTTAAAAGCTCATTCAGTTCATTTCAGATGGGCTGCCTGCATGCATGGTGGATAAGTAAATATACAACCCATAGGCAAACATTTTTTCATTAGATTTAGCTGTGTTTTCTTCTCTGGGGAAAAAAAACTGCTTCAATGAGCTGTTTTCTGGCATGTGACACACTGCAGACCCTGACTGGATGAGGATGTTGAAAGCTACTTGCTGTTTGGGGAATGCATAGTCTTTAGGATTGGACAGGGAAATCAATAACTTTGTTATAGGAGAAGTCTAGACAGCTGTCAGCTCACTGACTGTACCCTGTGGTGCCATAAGTTACCCAATGTATAGGTGACCTATATAAACATTGCTGGATACAAATGTGAGTTTTGACCCATACCTGCTGTCTAGATCTCTCTACCGTTTGTGCTTTTTGTAGCTTTTGAAAACCACCCTGTGGAGGGCTCAGCTGCTGGCAATTTAAAGGTGCTCCCCCACTTTAAAAAAGAAAGCTTGAAAGGCCAATTTATACACTTGAATATATGGCAACCATCTCAGGTTCCATTAGCGTTTCAAAAGTAACACAGCATGCAGACAGTACCCAGCTTTGTATCTCATTCCTGGGGCTGAGACCAGGGCTCGTCTCCATACATGGGATAGTGGGGGCGATGGGGTGGGGGTGTCGGATGCAGTTGGGTTAGGGAGATCTCCTAATGGAAAGCTGGCTGAAGATATAGACCCTTGCTACTGACATTGTATGTCTGGCAGTGGGTTGTCACAAAGGTCGTATCCAGCTGACCTAGAGCAATAGCAGCCAACCCACCATGTTTGGCAGTTACCATCTCTTTGTGTCTCCCCCAGCTCCCCTGCTAACAAAGCTAACAAAGCACCACCACACTCAGAGCCACCCTACAGGATGGAATGGAAACATTCTTTTCCTTCTAGGGCCTATGGTTAAAAGAGACACGTATTGCTTTAGCTATTTTTGAATCTTTGTGGGAAAATAATTGTTGATTCTGGCCAGAAAAGAATGGAAAATTGGGGGGAAATTGGACCATATGCATATATGCATACTTAACTTTTAGCACCTGTTACAGTTCCAACGTCACTAGTCATTTTGTTAATTTAGGAATAAAAATGTGTTAATGTAGAATTTTCTGCTAATACAATGGTTATGTTTGTTGAATTCATTATTACAGCCTAAAGAGTTTATTAGACATGTTTTTATCCAGTTATTCAGTGTTTATAGATTGTATCACAAATGGAGCTGCTGACTCTCTTCTCTGTCTTGCTGGATTATGAGAAGCAGGTTTGCAACTCCAAATTCCCTAGCTGTGCTTTTCTCCCTTCCACTAAGGGATTTTGAAGCAAGAGGGGCAACAATTGCCATGTTTCTAAATCTTCTGAGCATAAAGTTCTTCCACTTTCAGAAGGCCAGAATGAGATCCACCTGTCAAGAATCAATAAATCGTCTGGGCACAGTAGCTCACACCTGTAATCCTAGCACTTTGGGAGGCAGAGGTGGAAGGATGTCGCTCTATTGCCCAGGCGGGAGTATTGTCATAGCTCATCGCAGCTTCAACCTCCTGGGCTCAAGCAATCCCCCCTGCCTCAGCCTCCTGAGTAGCCAGGAGTACAGGCACTCACCGCCATCCCCAGCTAATTTTTTTTTTTTTAATTTTCCGTAGAGATGAGGTCTGGCTATATTGATCAGGCTGGCCTCGAACTCATGAGCTCAAGCAATCCTCCTGCCTTGGCTTCCCAAAGTGCTGGGATTACAGATGTGAGCCACTGTGCTCAGCCTTAATTATTTTATTATCGTAGAAATTAAATTTTTTTCTGAAAAAAATTTTAAAAGGGATCTTGGGGAAAATATATGTTTCCTATTGCTTTTTCATTTTTTATTCTTTCTCTCTTAGGTAGAATTGCCAAGTTTTCCCAACCATGCCCCTATACAGGTGCATTCTAGTAGATAAGAATTGTCCAAGTCGTCCAAAACAAATTACTTAAGCAGCAATTATCAAGCAAACAGTCCTATGATCTTTAATTGCTCTACTCCATGCTGGCTTCTGCCTCCAATTATGCATATTGTACAGTTCACTATTCAGTTATAGATATGGGGCTGCTTCTGATGACCACAGATAGAATTGAATCCGGCCCTAACAAGCAAGTAATTATTGAATCCCTGACACTAGTTCACATTTACTGGGCACTTACTACATGCCAGATCACATGCTAAGCTCTTTACCTGTGTCATTTATAATTTGCATCAACCCCTATAAGGGCCAGTGTTTAAATTATAGGTTGCTGAAGGATGACTCTGCTCAGTGGTCTCAAGTCAAAGGAAGTGACAAGCTGTGTTGGTATTCTTCGTCCCCAGTGGACACAGCTGTTACTGCACACCTTGCACTGTGCTAGTTGCTAAGGGGGGATGCTAAGAGGGGCTTGCCTATAGCCTTAAGGTGGGGGCAGTAGCTAAGACATAGGGAACTGTATCTTAGTTCTTTCTCACTGATACCCAGAACATGATAAGTTCTTAACCTTCATAAATATTTGTTGAGTAGATGAATGAACAAATGAATGAGTGAGCAGGCTAAGAACATTCAGATGCAAAACTTGTGATGCCAACAGCCAAGTTTTAGTTGTTCAGAGAACAAAGAGAAGCATGAGTTGCACTGATTGGTGGGAAACTGGACTTAAGGCAGGTCTTGAAGTTTAGGAACTTTTACCCTGGCAGGCTCAGGATTAATCAGTGCACAAATAGGTCACAGCTATTGTAAACTGTGCTACAATGAACATTCACGTGCATGTGTCCTTATAGTAGAACAATTTATAATCCTTTGGATACAGGTGATGGGGGAGGAAGGCAGCAAATCACACTGCCATGTGTGTACCTATGCAACAATCTTGCATGTTCTTCACATGTACCCCAAAACCTAAAATGCAATAAAAAATATGTATATATAAAAAATATATATAGGTCACAAGCATTTCAGAGCTAAAGGAACTCTTGGTTCAGCATTTCCCAAAGTGTGTTTGACCAGACATTCTGCTTACACGCATTGGGAGATAATATTGTTGCCTGGTTTCTTGGAACTTCATCATATACATAAGTATTTTGAAGTTTCAGAAAAGTTTTTTTGGAAAACAGACTACTGAACTTTGTCTAATCCAGAATTTTCCAGATTGACTGGACTACAAATCCCTTTTTAATGCAACAAACCTTATGAGCATCCCTCTGAACACACTTTGGGAGATGCTGATCAGGTGCAATCTTCTCATTTTCCTGCTGAGTGCCAGAGAGGCTGAGTGACCTCCTCAAGGTCACGGAGCTAATTGATAGTGGATTCAAGCCTAGGGTTCCAGAATTTTCTGACTCTTGGGTGGTGCTTTCCATTACACCATCAAGCCTTTTATGATGGCTGCTGCATTGGCAACTCCCTTGTTTGGGCCCTTCATTGCCAGCACAGAATTGCTGTGCTGATGAGGCCTTCTGGAGACTAGACAGTTGAGACTTGGAATGAGACACCTTAGTTGGTACTTATTGCAATGTGAAATCACTAATTGCTAATTCCTTCCCTCTGAAGAATGTATCACAAGCCTTCTCCCCCTTCTCCTCTTTAGTTTCTTAATAAGCACAATAAAGACATATGTGCTTATTAAGAAACTAAAGAGGCCTGGCGTGGTGGCTCATGCCTGTAATCATAGCACTTTGGTAGGCCAAGGCGGGTGGATCACTTAAGGCCAAGAGTTCGAGTTTGAGACCAGTCTGGGCAACATGGTAAAGCCTCATCTCTACAAAAATTTACAAAAACTAGCCAGGTTTGGTGGTTCATGCCTATAGTCCCAGCTACTGGGACGCTGAGGTGCAAGGATCGCTTGAGCCCAGGAGATGGAAGTTGCAGTGGGCCGTGATCACACCATTGCACTCCAGCCTGGGTGATAGAGTGAGGCTCTGTCTCAAAAAAAAAAAAAAAAGAATGAAAGAAGAAAAGAAAAGAAAAGAAACTAAATCCCAAACAGAGGAGCACCTTAAGAGCATTTAAAGCTCACATTCCTCACTGCTGCCCTGGTGATTATTATAGATGGAGCAAACTCACATTTAGCTGCATGTACAAAGGCAGCAGCCCTGTAGATAATCCAAACCAATTGGCAAGAGTTGAACACACACAATGATCATCACACACACACACTCTCTCTCTCTCTCTCTCTCTCTCCTTGAAAAATTCTTTAGTATCTGATTTGACATGCCTTTTACACAGGCAGCTTCTTTGCCTGGGTAGCCCTTTTCTTCTTTTGATTCCCGGCCATCTCCTTTGCTCATAAATTCCTTCCTCAAGGAAGTGTTCCTGGACTGCACCAACCAACCGCACTCACTCTTTGGGTCTGCATCCTTTGAGCATGCAGGCTGGGAAGTATCAACTCCCACTTGGACTTGGATTTCTAAGGGTTCTGAAGTGTTTTTCACCTGTGGAAGCTTGGCTCTCCTATTGGATTGTGATGACTCCAGCCACTGGGGTAAAATCACGGGAGTACCAAGTGCTTTCATGGGCTCAATCATTGCTTTACATGAATGAACTTCTTAGGACAAAGAAAGAGGTGTGTATGTTAATAGCTGAAATTGAGAGGCAAATTAATTCCTAGTGAGTTTGGCCTGAATAGAGGCTGCCCAAAGATCGCACGCTGTGGCCTAAGCTTCTGCTTTCACCAATAACTCACACACTTTGTTACTGAGTTACTAAGGGGACAACTAATTAAATAAATGTTGAATGGTGCTGTGAGCATTGGGGTTGAGGCCAAGCTCTGCAGGCCACCTGGGTGGGATCATGGTCTTTGTTCCTGTCATGAAGGCCCTGTTTCCTCTCTTGTCTTCCCTTCTACCATCACACTCTGACTCATTTTCACTTTTCACTTCCAGGAAAGAAGAAATCCAAATTTAAAGCCCTTAAGAGCTTTTTTGGTAAGAAGAAGAAAAAGAGTCTGAAGATGGCCAGGAAGAAGAAATTCTAGAACCGAGTTTGTCCAGAAGCAACATTAACATCTTCTCTGGAGCCCGTTCGGGAAAATCAACCAACTGGGGGCGGTAAGCTCAGATGGGGTGGAGAGTGATAGGGACAGGGGGAAGAGGCAGACAGTTGGATCTAGGTCATCTTTTGGCAGCTAAATCACTGGGATTACTGAGAGTCCCTGCCTATGGGGGCCCGGCTTGCAGTCATTGCCAATGCAGTCATGTCGGGGGTGGGGGGGCAGTGCTTTTCTCTGTGTGCATATGCATGTTTGTTGTCTGAGCTGCACAGCTCAGTGGGTTGGAGCATGGCAAATGCATACCCCGTTTCCAAGAGCACTGAGTGAGAGAGTGCAGATATTCAGAGAAGCCCTTCCTGTCACAGCTAAAATAAGTTGAGATGTGGGGACTGCAGCCATTGAGGAGCTAGAGGTCTGTTTGATCTGGTAAGAGGGCCTACATCATTCAAGAGGCTTGATCTGGTTTGCTTACCTGGCTCTCAGACTACAGATCTGGCCAAGATCTCATAACGAGTGATGAAAGCCTCATATAGTAAAGCTATCTAACTGGGAGTGGGTTGGGTCGTGAGCATGAAATCACTGTGTTGCTATAAAAACACATACTCAAGCAAATAACCCAAATCCCTTTCTCCCTCCATCCCAGGATACTAGGGGAAATGCTATAGTCACAGAGGGCATAGGAAGAACTGTTTCCCAGCTACCACTGCCATCGCATTCAGATATTCATCTGCAGTGCCTAAATTTCCACATCCTATTGTGCTATCTGGACACCTAGGATCCCCCAACTATCTCTGGATCAATCATATCCCCCTCTATGGAGTTCTACTTAGGCCTGTTCTCCTGGCCTTAAATGCCAGACTTGCCTGGACTTCCCACAGAGCTCACCAGTCCTGCTATCCATTCCAACCATGCAGTCTTAAGGGAATGGGGCAGTTAGTTGACATGTTATACTGTCCTCAATACCTCTCCCAATACATTCTATAACATAATGGCCTGATGATAGCTATCATATATGGCTCCTTAAGAACAACCTTCATGAGTGCATCCAGTGTGAGGAATTTCAGATAGTCTTGCTGGAAGTAGGGGAGATGGTTTTGGAAGAGGGGCTTATGCAGTACCTCACAGGTAATACTATTATAGCCCATAGCCTTGTAGTGTTCAGTAAGACTAAGACTAATCTGCTAAAAGCAGGCGGGAGTTCGGGGAAGGGCATTCAGGTTTACTATCTCTGCTAAAGTTCTACATTTCCCCCCTCTTATTGTTCCTTCCTTTCCAGAAGTGTGTGCGCACATGAACCTGAAAGAGAGACAGAGACAGAGAGAGAGAGAGAGAGAGAGAGAGAGAGAGGGGGGGGATTTTTTTGTATGCAAGGAACATAAATTAACTCATAGAATGTAACTTGGCTGGGTGCGGTGGCTCATGCCTGAAATCCCATCACTTTGGGAGGCTGAGTTGGGCGGATCACCTGGGTCAGGAGTTCGAGACAAGCCTGACCAACATGGTGAAACCCCATCTCTACTAAAAACACACCAAAAAAAGTAGCCAGGCATGGTGTTGGGCACCTAAAATCCCAGCTACTCGGGAGGCTGAGGCAGGAGAATTGCTTGAACCCAGGAGGCGGAGGTTGCAGTGAGCCGAGATTGTGCCGTTGCACTCCAGCCTGGGGGATAAGAGCGAAACTCTGTCTTAAAAAACAAAAAAGAATATAACTTAGGGGGCCTGAAGATCACCCCTGATCTCAGGGAAGAAACCCTGGAATATGTCATCCCGGAGAAGGGAGATCAGCTTTTTTCATTCACTGAAGCAATCAATCATAATGAAACTTATGACCAGCCTTCCCCTGGCCTGTACCACAGGACCAGCATCTACTTCTAAGACTGTATTAAGCTGTATCTGATGGAATGGACAAATTCCGTTCCTTCATTTGATTTCTTAATGAGTGCTGTTGTAATAATGTACTTCACTGTCCTTATTTAAGGCTGAGATTTTGTTTGAGATTTTGGATTTTTTTTTCTTTTCACCTCCAGGGAACAGATCAATGAGCACTAGATATGTTAAGTGGACAAGAGTTTTGATTTCTGACAAACTTGGTCACAACTGATGCTAATGTAATCTTTTGATCAGGGAGGGCTTGGCACGATAGAGCCAATTCAACGGCTTCACTCTGGTTAATGCACAGCATGGAAATGAGAGACATTCTTAAGCCCACTCATAGCCCAAGATTTCCTGTCAGTTTTTCTGCACACAAAGCAGGGGAGACAAGGTAGTCACAGATGCTACACTGGTTCTGAACCTGATTTGAGTCAGTAGATCACAGAGCAGCAGAATGAAAGCATATTATGTGTGCATACTGAGCATATGCGTGTATATAGAGATGTCCGGAAACATTACTCTCTCAATGTTGGGTCAATCATATATGTCCATTAAGTGTTCATCTAGAGAGTCACAGTAATTTTCTGCTTGACTGCTGTTTTATAAAGCAGACTACATTGCCTTCAACACCAGGGCCACCTGGATAGCAGAGTTTTATAGGAAAAAGGTAAGTAGGAGTTTAGTACAAAGTAGCAGACATCTCTCTCCTCTCCTCTCTTGCTGGCCCACAAGCCATCTGAGAGCAGGTTCTGTTTTAATCCCCATAACATGAGATTGTCCTTATGGTGTGTCATTATCAAATATATCCAAGTGATGGCCCCACAGGCTCATAATGACAGGGGTGGGTGCTAGCCCCACAATGCTCAAGCTGCTACTCTAGTTACCATTTGAAGATTTTTTAAAGCGCCAACATATATGTATTGTTTTGTAATAAAGGTAATAACTACAAAAAGAGTATTTAAACATTTTTAAATTTATTTTATCTATTTTTAAACATTTCTATCACTCTCTAAAAGAAACCATGTATCAATGAACAATTTTCCCCCTAAATAACCACTAATCTACTTTTCTGCCTCTATAAATTTGCTTATTCTGGATATTTAATGTAAGTAGAATCATACAAATGTTGTTTCACTTAGCATGCTTTCACTTAGCATGCTTGTTTTACTTAGCATGTTTTCAAGAGTCATCCATGTTGTAGCATGTATCAGCTTGCTTGCTTTTTTCCTTCATTTCTTCCTTTTCTCTTTCCATGTCTAATCTCATCTTTTATATACACATACACATTTTTTCCTACCTAATGGGAATAACTTTATCATTTAAAATTTTTATGTTTCTGTATAACAGCTTTATTGGAATATAATTCACATACTGCAAAATTCTATCTTTAGGGTGTGCAGCTATCACTATTACTCAATTTTAGGACATTTCATCACCCTAAAAAGAAACCCTGCACCCAGTAGCAGTCATTCTCCCGTTTCCCTTCTCCTCTTTCAAACCACTGATCTGCTTTCTGCCTCTATGGATTTGCCTATTGTGAATATTTCGCATGAATGCAATTATACAATATGTGGCTATTTTTGACTGGGTCTTTTATTTAATATGTTTTCAAGGGTCATCAAGAACTTGATTTCTTTTTTGGTAGGTAGCAGTTTTATTGAGATATAATTCATATATTATACAATTAAACCACTTAAATAGTAAAATTCAATTTTTTTTTGTAAATCCTCAGAGTTGTACAATCATCATCATAATAAATGTTAGAACTTTTTCATCACCTCAAAAAGAAACTCCTGTTCGCATTGACCAGTCCCCCCTATTCAATCTCCACCCCATGCCTGCCACGCCCTAGAAATCACTAATCTGCTTTCTGTCTCTGTGGATTTATACATTCTGGACATTTCACATGAATGGAATGTGATCTTTTCTTACTGGCTTCTTGTACTCAGTATGTTTTCAAGGTTCATTCATGTTGTAGCATGTATCAGAATTTTATCCTTTTTGCAACTGAATAGTAGTCCATTGCATGACTATACCATATTTTATCTATTTATCAGTTAATGGATATTTGGGTTTTTTCCACCTTTTGGCTATTGTGAATAATACTGCTGTGAACATTCGTGTACAAGTTTTGGCCAGATATATGTTTTTATTTTTCTGGGGTATATACCTAGGAGTGGAATTGTTGGATCAAATGGCTGTTACATATTTAACCTTTTGAGGCACTGCTAGACTGTTTTCCGAAGTGGCTACCATTTTAACACCAGCAATGTATGGAGGCACCACCAGTAGTGTATGGGTGTTCCAATTTCTCCACAACCTTGGCAATGCTTGTTATTATCTGAATTGAATTTTTTATTTTAGCCATTTTAATGGATGTGAAATGGCATCTCATTACAGTTTTGATTTGTATTTTCTTGCCAACTAGTGATGTTGAGGATCTTTTCATGTACTTGTTGGCCATTTGTATATCTCTGGAAAAGATATTTGTATAGCTTTCTTCTTTGGAGAAATGTCTATTCACATCCTTTTTTCATTTTCTAATTGGGTTAACTTTTTATTATTGAATTCCTTAAGAATTCAATAATAAGAATTCCTATCAGTGAGAGAGTTCTTAATATATTTCAGATCCAAGACTCTTATCAGATATATAATTTGCAAATATAGTCTTCCATTATGTAGGTCATCTTTTCATTTTCTTGCTAGGAACCTTTGATGCACAAACATTTTTAATTTCGATGAAATCCATTTGTATTATTCTGTTCTCACTGCTATAAAGAACTACCTGAGACTGGCCACTTTATAAAGAAAAGAGGTTTAATTGACTCACAGTTCAATCATGGCAGAGGGTAAGGGGAAGCAAGGCATGTCTTACATGGTGGCAGTAGAGAGAGAGTGCAAGCAGGAAACTCCCACACGCTTTTAAGCTATCAGATCTCATGAGAACTCACTATCATGAGAATAGCATGGGGGAAACTGCCTGCATGATCCAATCACTTCCCACCAGGTCCCTCCCTCAACATGTGGGGATTACAATTAGACATGAAATTTAGGTGGGGACACAGAGCCAAACCATATCACCATTTATCTATTTTTTTTCTTTTGTTGCTTGAGCTTTTGGTGTCATATCTAAAAATCCATTGCCAAATCCAAGATCACAAAGATTTACCCCTATGTTTTCTTCTAAGAATTTTATAGTTTTAGCTCTCATATTCAGGCATTTAATGCATTTTGAGTTAGTTTTTATATCTGGTGTGAAATAAAGGTCCAACTTAATTCTTTTGCATGTGGTTACCCAGTTGCCCCAGCACCATCTGTTGAAGAGACTATTCTTTTTTCTTTGAATAGTCTTGGCACCCTTGCTGAAAATCAACCATAGATGTATAGGTTCATTTCTGAACTCTTAACTCTATTCCACTGATCTCTATGTCTATCTTTATGCTAGTGCTACACTCTCTTGATTACTGCAGTTTTATAGTAAGTTTTGAAATTGAAGTATAAGTTATCCAACTTTGTACTTCTTGTTCAAGATTATTTTGGCTATTTGTGGTCCCTTGCATTTCACTATGAATTTTAAGAACAATTTTATGGAAAAAAAAGCCAGCTGGAATTTCAATAGGGATTGCATTGAATCTGTAGATCATTTTGTGAAGTATTGACATCTTGACAAGTTCAAGTCTTCCAATGAATGAACATGAGATTTCCTTTCATTTATTCAGGACTTTGGCATTTTTCTCATCAGTGTCTTATGGTGTTCAGAGTATGAGCTTTGCACATCTTTTGTTAAATTTATTTTTAAGTTTTTATTCTTTTGTTGCTATTGTAAATGGAAGGGTTTTCATAATTTCATTTTCAGATTGTTCATTGCAAGTGTATAGAAATACAATTTTTGTATATTGTTCTTGTATCCTTCAACTTCGATGAATTCATTTATTAGTTCTAGTCATTTTGAGTGGATTCATTAGGAGTTTTTATATACAGAATTATGTCATCTGTGAATAGAGATAATTTCACTTCTTCCTTTCCATTCTGGATGCCATTAATTTCATTTTCTTACCTAATTTCCCTATCTGTAACCTCCCATATAACCTCCCATACACTGTTGAATAGAAATGATAAGGGCAGTCATTCTTGTCTTGTTCCCGATCTTAGGGGGGAATACATCCAGCCTTTCACCATGATATTAGCTGTGGTTTGTCACAGATACCTTCTATCAAGGTTGAGTGCATTTATCATGGAAGGGTGTTGAATTTTACAAATCTTTTTTCTGCATCTATTGAAATGGTCATATAGTCTTTGTTTTTATTCTATTAATATAGTGTTTGACATTCATTGATTTTCATATGTTAAGCCAATCATTCCTTGCAAATCCTACTTTGTCATAGTATATAATTCTCTTTATATGCTGCTGAACTGAGTTCGTGAGTTTTTTATTGAGGATTTTTGCGTCTCTATTCATAAGAGACATTAGTCTGTAGTTTGCTCTTCCTGTGATGTCTTTGGGAGAATTTTTTTAAAGGTAAAATACATTACCACACTCCAAAAAGTAGTCTTTCATGTCTTTAGCCTTTCATTTGTTTCTGTCTTTCTTCTAAATTTTCTTAATACGTAATTGTCATCAACCTGGCACCATTCCCAATCAGAAGGTATTTTCATCTGGATTTAGCAAGCTTGGGGAAGGGGAGGGGTAGGCGGTACATAAGATGACTTTGAAAATAGGATAGATATATTGTAGGACTCCTGTGTGAAAGAGGAAAGGATCTGATGAATGAAAAGCCTCCTGTATCTGAGAAGATCTTTGATACACTTAAAAAAAAAACACTAGAGAGAAATTTGGGTGTGAAAGATCTTTTGTAATTTTCATTGTAATAATAGCAAAACTCATGGCCTTTCCTCCCATTCCCTAGAATTGCTACTATTGAATTATATACTTTAAATGGGTGAATTGTATGGTATGTAAACTGTATCTCAGTAAGACTGTTACATAAAAAGGATATATTCTCATAATGTAAAAATTAAAATTATATAGAAGGACAAGAAGTAGAAAATGAAAATTTCCTTCCTGTCCCTAGTACACCATTCTTCAAAGGGAACCACCTCTAACAATTTGTGGATATCCTTCTAGATTTTTTTATTTGAGTATGAACTATATATGTGTGTAATATATGTGTATATATTAAATGTGATCATACTATAATTTTTTTCACCTATAATCTCATAAGCAGCTTTCTATATCAATGCATATGCATCCCTGCTTTCCTTCTGAGGTATCTATGGTAGGCCATATTATGAATATACATTTCTCTTCAGTTCTCCTGACCCTTGGGTTGATTTTACAAGACCTTTCCTTTCTGTCCAGGGCCAAGAGTGGTATGGGGGAGCAAAGCCCTATCCCATGATAGCATCTTCTTCTTGGATCCTGAGCCTGAAGATCAGCAAGTAAAATGAATCCTTCTGTGGATCCCCAGAGAGGCAGACCTCGACAGGTAATAGTGGACTCGAGCATCAATGTCTAATTGGACTACTCTTCTGTTCCCTACTCTAACCCTGCCAAAATTAAAAGGAGTGGGAACTTGTTTCTGCTTCTCAGCTGATACTACCCCCACAGGGCTGTTGTAAGCTTTGAATGAGAGGATGTATAAATATATAATGTGCCTATTACCTGGCACACAGTGTTGATTAGTATTTCCATATTCACTTCTCTCTCTCTTTCTATTTATTTATTTATTTTTTGAGCTAGGTTTCACTCTGTCACCTAGGCTACAGTGCAGTGGCATGATCATAGCTCACTGTAGCCTCAACTTCCCAGGCTCAAGTGATCCTTGCACCTCAGCTTCCTGAGTAGCTGGGACTACAGTCCTGTACCACCACACCCGGATGATTTTTTGGTACTTTTAGTGGAGACAGGGTTTCACCATGTTGCCCAGGCTGGTCTCAAACTCCTGGGCTCAAGCAACCCTCCTACCTTGGCCTCCCAAAGTGCTGGAATTACACACATGAGCCACCATCCCTGGCCTATATTTACTTCTGTTAACATACCATAAGAATAACTATTTTGGCAGTGACATTCCACTGTTTATGTGCTGGCATACCAGCCCTCAAGTTTTTCTCTCTCTCTTACACAGAGATCCCATATTTCCAGAACTCTGCATAAACCTAAGAGTAATGTGCCTGGAGCTGTGTCTGGAGCCATGTCAGGAGCTGTGCCTCAAGATGTGCCTGCAAGTGCAGTCTTGGTTACGAGTACCAAGATCACTGAGGTAACAAAGTGGAATCATTCAGAGCATGGGCAGCTGAGTCAGAAAGACAGATCTATGCTTGAATTCTTACTGTGCTACTTACTGGCTGTGTGATCCATGGGCTAGTTGCTTAACTTCTCTGAGTCTTCTTTTTTTTTTTTTTTTTTTTTTGAGACACAGTCTTGCTCTGTCACCAGGCTGGAGTGCAGTGGTGCAATCTCGGCTCACTGCAACCTCCGCCTCCTGGGTTCAAGCGAGTCTCCTGCCTCAGCCTCCCAAGTAGCTGAGACTACAGGCGTGCGCCACCATGCTCGGCTAATTTTTGCATTTTTAGAAGAGACAGGGTTTCACCATGTTGGCCAAGATGGTCTCGATCTCCTGACCTCATGATCCACCCACCTCAGCCTCCCAAAGTGCTGGGATTACAGTCGTGAGCCACCACGCCCGGCCTGAGCCTTCTTTTCCTTATCTACAGTGGATATAATATTAACATCTACCTCAAAAGGTTGTTTGTGAGGATTGAATGAAGACTTAGAGAAGTTAAAGACATTCCTCAAGCTTACCCAGGCAGTAAATTGTAGACTTGGAACTCTGACCCAGGTGTATTAACCTCAAAACCCTTGATTTTTCCATTATCCCAAGATGCTCAAGTTCTTTATACCTGCCTGGACAGAAAGAAGGGTACACCTTAGCCCCTATGTAATGTAGCATGTATGTGGCATCTTGCCTCCAGCTAATCCTAAACTTATGGTAGGGATCCATTGCTCAGTCAGACTATAGCTCTGATTTAGAAATGCTCCAGGGGGAGCTGGAGATATTGTCAAGGAGACAACCCTTAACAGCTGATTTCCCCCTCTCAGCCTGTGGGTGGGATTATGTCCAAAGGTCCCTGTGTAAATGGGAAGACCCCACAAGGAGGAGACCCCTCTCCACTGGAGAGATTATTATTTTCCATTTGGCAAATGGTAAGTGGGGCTTATTTCTGACATGTCTGCTAAGACCCCACATCTCTCACTCTGGCTTCCTTTCTTCTGGATCCATTAGCTATGAAGGGTAGAGGAGAAAACACTGAGATAGACACTAACGGTGTTGACCCTAAGGTTGTTAAGCAACCCCTAGAGTCAGAAGACTGTTGCTGTCTTGTACTATAGCAGGAAAAGTCATTTCCATGAACTATTCAATCTTCAGTTTTAAACATCAACACTAGCTTTCACTCACCTCCATAGTTACACTTTCTGTGGCCTCACAACCATGACCAAGTGCCACAGGGTTCTCACATTCAAAAGAGGAAACTGGTTTCTTGGACTCCTCCTTCTCTCCCCTCCTCTCTTAGTCCCAGCAACAGAGAGACTCATATAGCAGAGATATTCTTTTTTTTTTTTTTTTGAGACAGAGTCTTGCTCTTGTTGCCCAGGCTGGAGTGAAACGGCATGATCTCGGCTCACCACAACTTCTGCCTCCTGGGTTCAAGTGATTCTCCTGCCTCAGCTCTTGAGTAGGTGGGATTACAGGCCTGCACCACCACACCTGGCTAATTTTGTATTTTTAGTAGAGACAGGGTTTCTCCATGTTGGTCAGGCTGGCCTCGAACTCCCAACCTCAGGTGATCCACCTGCCTCGGCCTCCCAAAGTGCTGGGATTACAGGTGTGAGCCACTGCGCCCAGTCCCATTTTTTAAAAAATTAATTTTTGTGAAAACTAAAGGTGCATTGCTTCTCACAAGGAAGTGGCTGGGGAAGGCCACAATAGCCTAAAGGCAAGTTTTCTTAAATGTTTGGCTTGGGCCTACACCTCATACTTTTGACCTGACCCCTTAGTTCATACCCCTGGAAAACAGGGCTGAAGACAGCAAGGTAGTAATAGGACCTAAGTCATCAACAACCAGCCTGACCTTTGCATAGGAAACTTCCCTTAAGTACCAAAATGACAACCCCAAACGGAAGGGTGGTTGACAGCATTAAGTCAAGAGCCCTGACACCCAGTGCTACATAGACACTGGTACAAGTACGGAATTGGTCAGTGTGGTCAATTCCTTTGAAGGGGCAGGATTCTAATGGATGAAGTGACATTTAGAACAACTAGGAGATTGTGAAAGAAGAAATCCAGGTATACAGTTATGTCAGAAATACTGACACTGAGCCAATTTTATTTCCTGCCAGATTTTCACCTGATGTCCTAACTCAAGTGTTAAGAATGTAGATGTCTACATTACTCTCCAAGACATTCTCTGTTCCCTTTATTTGAGCACAAATAAGAAGATACAACAGCAGATTATTAGCATCTTGCTGTTGTTGAATCAAATTGAATTTATTCATTTAAGGAACTGAGACTTCAATACAGTTTTTCTTATTGCTTATGGGCTTGACTGTCCCTCAGCCCTTCTTAAGGAAGCAGGCACACCATCTGCTCTGGTTGTTGACTTTAAACTTCTTGAACTTGGCCTTTAGTATGGGCTCTCCCTTTTCTGGCCCTTATAATTAGGTGACAGGAGTTCATAGTGATCAAGAACAAGGGCTATCAAGCTGGACAAACCTTTCAAATGCTTGCTCTGCCACTGGGAGAATTATGGCAGGTTATATCATCTCTCAAACTTTGTTTTTCCCATCTGTAAAACAGAGTCCATAATAGCAAATGCTTCAAAGAATTGTTGTGAGTCTTCAATGAGATGTATCTATGGAGAGCACTCCCTGCTTAGCACATTGTAAGCCCTTAGTAAAAGTTAGTTGCCATTATTGTAGTTATTATTATTAAAGCTGGGCTTGGGGCTGGTTGATCTGGCCCCTTCTCAAGAGCTCCCAATGGGGCCTGGTAGTAATAAGGAAGCACTGGAGAACCTGGCCAGGGGCACCCCAGGAACATAACCTTAGCAAGCTTCCATTGTGGCCCCTTCTTTGGCTACAGTGTCTGAAAGCTATGTGCTTTGAGCTGAGGAGAGTCTACAACAGAAGCAAGCGTGTCAGCTTCATGACAGCAAGAATTTGTTTATTGTTGCAGGCCTAGTTCCTGGAATGGGGTATAATGCATTGCAGATGCTTAACCAGTATTTGTTAAAGATAAAAAGCAGGGATTCTGATCCACATCAAGAGGACCATGGCAGGGACCAGTGCCTCCAAGTCAAGTGTATCATTTTCTTCAAAATGGAAACAACTAAATTGTCTGCTGAATCGCAAGGAAAGCCCACATGATCAAATTTTTTTCCCTTTAGGAAATGAGGACTAGTTCTGTAGATTTTCTTTAAAAATCCCAGAAAATCAATCTTGACAGGGTTAAGATAAGCAACTAACACCGTCAAGATTCAATGCAGATAATTCCTGGAATACTAGGAGCAAAGAGTGTAGTTTGGATGCCAATTCCAGGTCATAAGAAAAAGACTCACCTCTACGGGAACTGGACTTCCAAAGACCAAATTTAAACAAAGATCAGAATTAAATAAGATTTGTATTTAACACCAGTAAGGAGATAACATAAGGATTTTGATTTTGCATGAACAAGTAATTTGAAGTTTCTGTCTTTGTTTGGGGGATTGGCAAAAGTGTGCAGCACCCCAGAGGGGGAAATCAAAGCTACTAGTCTTTGGTTTGAGTAGGTACTAGAAATGAAGACAGGGAGGTAGAAAATTCTTCCCTGGGTTTATTTTATTTTATTTTATTTCCACTTTGGATTCTTAGTCCTTCAACAAATTTTGGATTCCTTTCTCTTATTTTATTTTATTTTATTTTATTTTGAGATGGAGTCTCGCTCTGTCACCAGGCTGGAGTGCAGTGGTGCGATCTTGGCTCACTGCAACCTCCACCTCCCGGATTCAAGCAATTCTCCTGCCTCAGCCTCCCGAGTAGCTGGGACTCAGGCACACACCACCACACCCAGCTAATTTTTGTATTTTGAGTAGAAACAGGGTTTCATCATGTTGGCTAGGATGGTCTTGATCACTTGACATCGTGATCTGCCCGCCTCAGCCTCCCAAAGTGATGGGATCACAGGCGTGCGCCACCATACCCGGCCTCCCTATCTCTTATTAAAGAATAAGAGAAAACCACTAATTTGGGAGAGAATGCACAGGTTTTAACTTGTTCTTTCTATTCTCTCTCTTGACAGAACCCACCATCGCGCCGACGCCGACTCAGCATCATCCCACCTGTTATCCGATCTGACCCAACTTCTAAGGACTTGGTAGAAATTTCTGTCGATGATGAGTCACGTAAGAATCCACAAAAGAAGGCTTTACCACATGAGATTTTGACAGCGACTCAGGTGAGTATATTAAGGGGCAGGTTAGGGGGGCTCACAGATCAGAGGCATAACTTCTTTTTGTGTTCTTTATTCTCCTGCTGGAGCTCACCACCAGGGGGATGATTGGGGGAAGGAGCTGACATTCTTGGCTTTTGATTTGCATGGTGGTTTTCCATCAAATTCTACAAACCAAATAATCATAATTTTAATGTATAAGCAATGGAAGATATTATTTTGGAAGCAGTAATAGTTTGCAGATGTTTTGAGTATTTCATGAAGATAAAAATAGAGGTTTTTACTGAAGCATAGTCTCTACATTTTGAAATCCAAAAAATATCAGTGGTTAGGGCATATAGTATTATTTGATAGATACATACCCATGTGAAGAATCAGTTAACACATGAGAGGGCAATGTGTCTATTTCATATGTCTAAGTTTGTCAACCAGATAATATCAATCAGCAAATTAGTAGCATGTGCCCATATAAACATTTCCATTCTTAAACTAATGTGTGTTTAATTGAATTGGTTGTTGGTGAACTTGAAAGGGCTCTTAGATTGAAGTAGAGTTTAGAATGATTAACCTTTGGAAATAAAAAGTAAACAGAAACCTAATTTATAATGAAGAGAATTGGCCAGTCAGAACAAAACTCTATTTTGCTGTTAAAAGATCCTATGAAGTGAAGCAGCCCTCAGTTAGATATGTCAACAAAGAAACAAATTAGGTTAAAACCAAAGTTAAAGCACAGACTGGTAGTAGGTGGATGGATGCTTATTGTTTTATGAATCTGGGCTATGACTACAAGTATTTTCTGCAGAATGCCACTAAATTAGATTAATTAGGATGTATACTCTGAATTAGTGGAAGGATTGAATTAGATAGCATTTTTTATTGTACTAAAATACAGATCATGTAAAATTTACCGTGTTAGCCATCTTAAAGTATACAGTACATACATTCACAATGTTATGCAATCGTCATCACTATCAAGGTTCAGAACCTGTTTGGTTATCCCAAATGGAAGCCCAGTTCCTATTAAGCAGTCATTCCCCATTTGTATCTCCCATCAGCCCCTGACAACAACTATTCTTCTTTCTATCTCTGTACTTGCCTACTCTGGATATTTCATATAAATGGAATCATACAGTATGTGGCCTTTGTGCTGGCTTCTTTCACTTAGCATAATGTGTTTGAGGGTCATCCATGTTGTGACATTTATCGGTACTTCATTTCTATTTATGGCTGAATATTACTTCATTATATGGATGTACCACATTTTGTTTAGCCATTCATCCATTGATGGACGCTTGTGTCCTATCTACCTTTTGATTATTGTGAATGGTGCTATTATGAACATTCGCATACAAATTTTTGTTTGAACACCTGTTTTCAATTCTTTTGGGTAGATACCTAGGAGTGGAATTACTGGGTCATATGGTAATTCTATGTTTAATTTTTTGAGGAACTACCAAACTGTTTTCCCCAACAGCTGCACCAACTTACATTACATTCCCACTAGCAATTTATGAGAGTTCCAATCTCTCCACATCCTCGCCAACACTTGTTAGGTTTCTTGTTTAAAAAAATTATAGTCGGCCAGGCATGGTGGCTCACGCCTGTAATGCCAGTATGTTGGGAGGCCGAGGTGGGCAGATCATGATGAGGTCAAGAGATCAAGACCATCCTGGTCAACATGGTGAAACCCTGTCTCTACTAAAAATACAAAAAAATTAGCTGGGTGTGGTAGCACGCGCCTCCTGTAGTCCCAGTTACTCGGGAGGCTAACGTGGAAGAAGCGCTTGAACCCGGGAGGCAGAGGTTACAGTGAGCTGAGATTGCGCCACTGTGCTCCCGCCTGGTGACAGAGCAAGACTCTATCTCAAAAAAAAAAATATATATATATATAGTCATGTTCATGGGTGTGAAGTAGTATCTCATTGTGGTTTTGATTTGCATTTCTCTAGTAAATAATGATGTTAAATATGTTTTCATGTGCTTATTAGCCATTTGTGTATCTTCTTTGGAGAAATACCTATTTCTCCTTTATCCATTTATTAATTGAGTTACTTATCTTTTTGTTGCTGAGTTTGTAAACCAGAAAATTATCTGAGACAGGTCAGAATCAATTTGGAAATTTTATTTTGCCAAGGTTAAGGATGCGCACCTGGGAGACAGGTCTGTGCCTTTCTCCAAAGATGATTTTGAGGGCTTCAGTATTTAAAGAGGATAAGGTGGATATTGGGGAAAGAGGAACACATTTTTAAAAGGTGTGGGAAGATAAGAGACAAATGGTTGCAATTTTTTGAGTCTTTGATCAGCCTTTCACTGAATACACAATTTACATGTGAGAGGGGTTAGAGGAATAGTCACTTATGCCTTCATCTTCCTCGGTGAATCTACATTTTTACATCAGAGGAAGCAATCAAATATGCATTTGTCTCAGGTGAGCAGAGGGATGAGTTTGAGTTTTGTCCTTTGTCCTACACTTGTGAAGATAAGCTATCAAGATACATTGTCAGCGTAAAATTCTTAAAGCTTAAAGTTTGAGCCGATTAAATTCCCTGGCCTCAGTCACATTGCAGGATAAATGCTAGTATTTAACATGTTGGGGGTTAAGTTATTCCATTGAATTGGCTAACAAAGAGTTAATTTAGAGTGCTGCAAGTTTGCCTCTTTTTATAATATCTCATGCTTTACCTGGGCGGCTACTCCATAATTCCCCAGCATGGAATACAAATAAGTCTCCAAAGCCCAGAACAATTTTTTTTTTAAAGCAATCCTCTGCTGCATAAGCCTGTAGTCCCAGCTACTTGGGAGGCTGAGGCAGGAGGATCACTTGAGGTTAGGAACTCGAGGCTGTAGTACACTACGATCATGCCTGTGTGTAGCCACCGTACTTCCACCTGGGCAATGTAGTGAGACTCTGTCTCTAAAATTTAAATTTTAAAATCTTCTAATATATCAAAGGAGAATATATGCTCCCTCCCCATGATTATATACAAATGTACAACTTTTAAAGTGATTTTCCATATATAGTTACATTTGATTCTCTCAATAACTCTAAAGCAGCTAGGAAAGATTCCCATTATAGATGAAAAAAATTGAGGTTCAGAGCGGTGAAGTGACTTGGCCAAGGCCACAGAGCCAATCAAAGATAGAGCTGGGGCTTGATCCCAGGACTCCTGATCAAATCTATAGCACTTTTCACTGAACTATGTGGCTTCTAGCAGTCCTCTAACTTTGTATAACCAGTGCTCAGCAATAGCAACAGCAGCTAACATTTATCAAGACTTTCTTATATAACAGGCACTGTGTTAAGCACTTTCCATGTATCATTTTATTTAATATTTACGACAACAAACCAAAGTATGTATTATGATTATTCCCATTTTACAGACATCAAAACTGAGGCTCAAAAGGGTTAGGGAACTTGCTCAAGGTCAGACAGCCAATAAATGGTATAGCTAGGATGTCACATTCAGGCCTGTTTGGTTTCAAAGTCCATCCTCTTATTCTCTATAATAGAAATGAAGAGAAAGGCTCTCATTCAAGAAATTGAAGAGATTTTGATACAAGCGGGGGTGCAGGGAATATCAGAAATTCCACCTCTAAGAAATTTCAAGTTGGCAAAAATATTGACCACAACAGCTTTTAAGTAACACAGATTTTGAGTTAAGCAGCAGCTGTGCAGGAAATCTCAGGAATGGGCACAGAAGCCACTTTGCCACATCCAGGGAATTAAAATCTTAACAGCCATTATTGGGTCTCACTCTGTGCCAATACCTCTTGGTGCAGATGTCTCGCACCAAGAACCACTTTTCCAACCAAAAGTTGCTTCTGGTGGAGATATTCCAAAGACGACTTGCTTTTAGCTTTTGACTCACATAGAACCCAGCTCCCCAGCATCCCAGTGTCAGTCTCAGAGTGTATTTTTTTCCCGGAGTGACAGCTTTATGGACCAAATGCTTGATGAAACCTGGACCTAAACAGCCCTCTGGTAATCCTCTTATTTAAGACATTACAATCAGAGCTTTCCTTTGTTCCAAGAAGACAGTCAAACTGCTCTCTATCCCTGCTCAAAAGGAGAAAACCCTAGCATCATACAACAGAAAAAGAAATCATTAAAAGGACTACCAAAATGTGCATTATTGACTAAACTGCTTTGCACTGGGTCTAGAAACTTGACAGAAAGGAAAAAAGAAGTGAAAATGTGTTTTTATTTTCCAAAGAGCTGCCCTTATCCCAGCTAACAGCAAAAGAGTATCCAGCTCCCTACCAACCAGTGCTGAAGAATCCTTTTTCCTGGCCCAAGGTCCAACCCAGGTTCCTTCTCTCAAGAAGATTCTGGATTAGTAGGTATCTGGCCAGGCACATATTCCAGATGTTGAGGCACGAGGAGCCCACTAATTCCAGATATTAATCTGAAAATGTCTGTGCTAAACTCCCTCTAAAACACAGGAGAAGAAATGGAAACATCTCAGCCTTACTTAATAATATGCATAATTGACCACATGTTCTCCCTTAAAAGTGGGAGCTGAATAATGTGTACATGGTGGACATAGAGTGTGGAAAATAAGCATTAGAGATTTGAAAGGGTGGGAGGGAGGGAGGAGGGTGAGGGATGTCAAACTACTTCATGAGTACAATGTGTATTATTTGGGTGATGGTTACAGTAAAAGCTCAGACTTCACCTCTATGCAATATATCCGTGTAACCAACTACACTTATACCCCTTAAATTTATGCAAACGAAAAAATAATATGCATATTGGGTTCAGACAGGGTATGTTGGTATGTTGGCTGTCAGAGTGCATAAAAGGAGGAGTAGCATTGGAGGGGGAGTAAGGAAGGAAAAGTAGAGAACGGTGTCCCACTTTCTCCATTCGTTTTTCTTTCAGAATTCTGCCAGGAAGGGATTCTATTTGCTTTTCCTGGGTAACTCATAAAATCCTGTGGTTGGCTCCTGTGGCTTTTCTAGGTTGCTGTTAACCAGTAGGGCTGAGGGAAAGAGGACCTAAGAAGGCCTAAGAAGGAACTACACTTCCCAAAAGATATTTCTGACTCCTGTTCTAAGGCAACTGCTGGAATTATTTCTGGACTTGCTGTAGTCATATTTGAAAATAGGAGCCTTTCTCTTCATGCTAGAGGACTAGGCAGTGGCTCTCAATTTTGGCTCCTGGAAGACTCATTTGGAAACCCTGTTAAGGCTATTCTAAAGACTTTCCTCTGATATTCTTACTCATTAGGTCTTGATATGTCCCCAAAATGTGCTTTTCCAACACTCATTCCAGGTGATTTTGGTACTGGGGGGATTCCAGACCATACATTGAGAAATACTGCGTAGACTTCCAGAGAGTGTATAAATAGTTCATTTAATTCACTGGTGAGTTAAGAGAAGTCATAACATATACACATAATCTATACCCACATAACATACTCTAAACCTAACAACAGAGAGATCCTCTTCGGACTGTTTTAAATCACATGTCTGAGCTTGAGCTCCACAGTCAGATGAGGAGAATGCTTGATGGCTTTGCTCTTTAATTTTTAGCTCCGGTTTGAGAATGGATGTGGGTCTGTGTTTAGACTGATGTCTACAGATACAGATTCCTTAGTGAGAGTCAAGCTAACACAGGGAGATGAGTGGCTGCTTTTAAGTTTGATGGACTCTTGGCTTAGGCTGTGATTGGGAACAGATAAACTGTCCTGCACATATCCAATCTAGAAATTGCCAGATTTTTGCTGAGCCTGATTTTTCTGTTACGCTATATAATGAGTTTCACTAAAGTAAACAATGCTTTATCTGTAGTGTTTATACCACAAGGTTTGGGATGCCAACTGCATTGAAAAGTTTTTATATTTATTAAATGTGTATTTACTTGCCATGTGGGCATCGTAAGTTGGCTTTCATGCAAAGCAAGTTGTAGGGTGTTCTTTTAGGGTTTCCTGATTCATAGATCTCCTTGTCTTTCTCCTTCTACCCTTGGCTGGAGCTAGTGAGGCCTCAGAAAGAATAACTAAAGTGATACAGGCAACAGAAGAGCTTGCTCTGATGACATCTCAAAAAGGCAACTTCTGGTGGATGCCTTTAACATAATCAGAGTCCCCAGTTTAAAAAACATGTTTTGAGCAACTACTGTGTACCAGGCACTGTTGGAGGTACTGTGTCCCCAGCACAGTAGTATATAGAACAGATACAAACCTTCTTCATAAAGTTTATATTGTAATGGGGACATGGACAATAAGCAAGCTAAATAAGGAAAACATAAATATGTCAGACACCGAGAAAAGTGACAAGGAGAAAAACAATGCAGGGAAGGGAATATAAAGTGGCTAAGACGTTTTAAATAGATTGGCCAGGGAAGACATAACTGAAAACGTGGAGGTTAGCTAAGATCTCTGGAAGCTGAGCCCTCCCAGCTGCAAAGTATCAATGTTCCAATATATTTGCCGAGACTCCAGTTTCTTTCTCTGTCGCCCAGACTGGAGTGCAGTGGGGCAATCTCGGCTCACCACGACCTCTGCCTCCCAGGTTCAATGATTCTCCTGCTTCAGCCTCCTGAGTAGCTGGGATTACAGGTGTCCGCCACCAAACCCGGCTAATTTTTGTATTTTTTGTAGAGACAGAATTTCACCATGCTGGCCAGGCTGGTCTCAAACTCCTGATCTCGGGTGATCTGTGTACCTCAGCCTCCCAAAGTGCTGAGATTACAGGTGTGAGCCACCACACCCGGCCATGAAAAGGTGGCTTTTGAACGAAAACCTGTAAGAAGTAGGGGAGCTAGCCACACAAACATGGGGAAGGAGCATGCCCAGCAGAGGGAACAGCAGGCACAATGGCCCAGAGGGAAGAGCATGCCTGAAGTGCTTGAAGAACAGCAGACCAGCAGTGTGTCTGGAGCAGGAAATGGCTGGTAATTTGGTCAAGGACAAAAGGAAGACAGATCATGTGAGGTTATTGGGAGCATAGATGTTATCCTCCAGCCTTAAAAGACCAGAACTATGACACCACTCTGAAGTATGGAAGACATTCAGAACAATAAAAGAAGAGCTTTTACTCTATACAACGATATTAAATGTATTTTGCCAGTAGATAACATAATCTAACTAGACAATATCAGGAAGAGGCAGTATATAAATTCATGGATGAAAATTGCATGAAGAAGTTAAAGAAATCTTCGGATCAATCTTAATTTTGTTTGATTGATCCCACAAAAGGCAACTGTACTATTTCTCTGTCTTCTCCCTGAATCCAAAGCAGAATGGTCTGCAGGGTTTGTCATCTGCCTGACCCATTAGCACTGTGTTAAGTCCCCCAGGCACTGGAATTACAGTGCCATCTTTATAACCAAGATAGTAGCTAAAGTTATCACTGCATCAACATATAACAGTGGTGGGGAATCATGAAGACATGTGAAAGCTGCAAGTGTGCAAAACTAGTCTGAAGAGAAGGTAGTGGGTAAACACAAATGGAAATTCTGTCTACTTGCTAAATTATATAATTTGCTACTAGTATCTAGCAGAGAGTTTATCAGCTGATTTTCAAAGGGTCTTCTGCTAACAGAAATCGGAATCTTCTTAGAATGGAAAGAGCTCTGGGGAGGCTCTTTGAGGTATGGAAAATACTATGTCCAGAAGCCCAGAGGAGACCGTTTTGAAGGTCCTATAGAGGAATTCAACTAAGTGTCCCAGAACCAAATAGTATGGCGATATGGAGGGCAGCCATAATGAGGACAGGGTTACAGGCTCCATCCCTATCCCACTGGAGTTTGGAGCATTCAATTCCTGAGGATCCTCCCATCAGTCTTGCACCCATGAACTGTCAATATAAATAAAAGGTAGTGTGCTCTCTATGAAAATGCAGCTTGCAGACAGGTCCTCTTCCAGCTTGATTTTTCTCCCTCTACCCAACCCTCCAATGTAGAAATCCCAGAGCTCTGCTGGGTTTCACTGATACCAATTGTGCCTCTCACCCCAGCCAGATGTCCTGTTGATAAGAAGGGGATCTAGGACAAGAGAACATGCAATCCCTCTGATCTTGCAAACTCAATTAAGTGGTTGTGTTCTTATCTCGAGGACAGCGGGGTGCCCCTGAAAGCTTTCTAAGCAGGGGAGTAACCCAAACTTCTTCCTGTTTCTTGCTTTTATCTGCAAAGGAACCAGTAAAATTGTGGAGCTTACCAATAATGAATAAGCCTATTGACAGGAAATGTAGGAAAAGGGGACAATAGTACATGAAGAATTTCTTCTTTAGGAATTCTTCAGTCAGAAGAATTTCCAACTTTTGAGACCAGTAACAGCATATGGGTTGACTCGTCTATTTTCTCTCACCTTCTCCAGAGCTTCTCTGAGCAATTATCTGGACCTGACTGCTCACAGTCCTTGACTGCATTTGCCACACTTGCCTCTGCCAGCAGCACCCCGCTGCCCATTGGTTTCACCACCCCAGCCACCACCGAGGGCTGTTTGGATTCTTCAGCTGCTCGCCACAAGATGGCTTTAAATCCCCACAAACAAAAGAAGAAGAAGAAGAGCCTTCAAGCGATTGTAAGTCCTTCAAGAGACAGGGGGAATAAACTCCTGTACAAGAAAAGATAAGTTCAAATCTTTGCAAACTACTACTAGGGAAATAGTATGGTGTAGGAGACCCATGCCCTAAGTAAGATTGGCAAGGTCAAGGGCGCTTTCCTAAGCTTGACACCCCCAGAGGGGTGAGCAAGCTTGCATCTATTGGGTGTGGTTTCCTATCCATGTGGAACTTTATATTAGAAGGGACTAAAAGGAAGCAGAAACAGTGAATGATTTAAACCCCCATAAACTGCTTATTGGCTTAGCATCTGAAAGTTCACTCAGCCCTATTTGTAGAGAATATTCAACCCTAGCCCAGATCAGGATTCTTTCAGTTATTAATTAGATGAGACCCATGAGTTACAAATTGCAGCACCATTCCACTTATTTGGAGGTCAAGCTTTCAGCAACTCTAAACATCCAGAACTTAGTTGTTAACCCCTCCAAAGATCTCCAAACAGATGTCACATGACTTTCTAGGAAGCAGACCTACTGTGTAAAAAACATGGCCACAGATTAGACTCAAACCTGACAGCAAAGAGAGTGACAGCTGATAGCAGAGAGAATGACAGAAACAATCTGGGGCCATTTAATATAGGGGGCTCAAGAACCTTGCCCGCTTCAATAGGTCCTTCAGGGCCACGCTATATCACAGTCCAGTGTAATAGATCATTTCATTATTTGTCCAAGTCATCTAGAAAATGTAGATTATATTTTGTGATCCCTGTTTAATTAAAAAGATAGAGAAATAATGCTTTTAGAAAAGGCTTTTAGTAAAGGTTAAGGATTAGGGCCGGGCATGATGGCTCATGCCTGCAATCCCAGCACTTTGGGAGGCCGAGGTGGGCTGATCATGTGAGGTCGGGAGTTCGAGACTGGCCTGACCAACATGGAGAAACCCTGTCTCTACTAAAAATACAAAATTAGCTGGGAGTGGTGGTGCATGCCTGTAATTCCAGCTACTCGGGAGGCTGAGGCAGGAGAATAGCTTGAACCTGGGAGGTGGAGGTTGTGGTGAGCTGAGATTGCACCATTGCACTATAGTGTGGGCAACGAGCAAAACTCCATCTCAAAAAAAAAAAAAAAAAAGTTAAGGATTAAAAAATGTCAGTGTTTAAAGGGATGTGTCAGTTGGCTACAAAGTTCACTTTCAGCAAAAACTGAATTCGCCAGTGATTCTGGTCTGAAGGTAAGAGACTGTAAATCAGAGGTAAAGACACTAACAGATTGTATAGTACAAACATTTTGCAGGGAAGGACATTAAAGCACAAATAATTTCAGATACTTACCCAAAGTCAAACACCCAGGTGGTGGCAGAGCTAGGGCCAGAATCCAGTCTTCTGACTTCTAGCTCAGCACTTTTTTCATCCCCACCATCTTGCCTCTAGCTTAGGCATCTCAATTTCACATTAGGTAGTACACAAAATATGAGTTGAAAGAACAGGTGGAGGAGCAGGGGGCAGAGGGAAGCCCTCTGGTGGCCTTGAGAGTATCTTCTTAGTTTGGTGTCAAATAAGGAGTGACCAATTGCTAGGTGCCAAACCCCATACATGCATTATCCCCTGAATACCTCACCACAGACCTGGGAGATGGGGAAGTTTGGCTGAGGGAAACAGTATGATCCTTCTAACTTTCTTCTTTCTGTATAGCCTAGTTGAGAAAAGGCCTGGGCATCACCCTCTGAGAAGGCCAGGACATCCACTTCTTCCCTGTGACTCTCTCCCTGACATGTGGATGAATATAAAAAGATCCGAGATCATTTAAGACACAGGGACTACTACCACTTTCTCCCTGCTCTGGAATTTATTAGATCTGCAAGTCCCACAGGAGATTTTTCCTGGTCTCTTATTTATTGATGTAGACAAAGTGATTCAGAGAATAACTTGCCCAAGGTCACGCAGCAAGTAAATGATGAAGAGATCCTGAATCCAGGCCAATCTGACCACATTGGCTCAAAAATAAATTATTATGAGCTGTGTCTGTTTGCATAGGCACTTTGAGTGAGAGTGTAAAGAGTTGTATGTTTGTCTTTACATGCATGCCATAAAGGCTTACACTAAGCAAATTCCGTACACTCTTCAGTGCAGTGCTATGCTGACATTTCCAGAGCTGTATTCTAATGATCAGAAAACCTTATTTATACTAAACCAACTTTACCCCATCCAATGTAAGGGCTGAATCCTTCAGCTTTTTCTCCTTTTCCTCCCAACAAAACTCCAATTCTCTTTCTTCTTTTGATCTGGAAAGAGATAATTTATGCTTTCATTAAATTCCCTAAAAGAAGCCAAACAGGATTTGAATTTGGCTCAAAGGTCTGGTGAAGCAAATCTGAGAATCCCATTATGGCCAAGGGCATGATCACTGTCAGCCCCAACAACCCCATTTTCAGATTCGTGGCCTTCCAGTGTGGTTCAGTAGTTTCCAGGGTATTTAGAGAGATCCCTGTAGTGTGTCATTCAGAGATTAGAAACTCCAAACCTGGATGAACCACTTCCAATAGGTAAAATGACCCCCAGGGATCTCTTGGTGGAAACAATTCCATTAAGAAATCCCTGGAAATATCTCCATTGAAATAACTTCCATCTTTTAAGGTATTGTTACACGCCCAGCACCAAGAACTTTTTCCTGATTTTTTTTTTTTTTGGCAACCATGCAGGAGTGGTTGGAAAGCACTTCAGTAGGATTGAAGCTCTTTCTTTTCCTATTTCAGGTAAAACCAAACCAGGAGGAGCCAAACCTTCCATTGGTTTCTGGAGAAAAAAGAGTATAACCAAACCAAAAGAAATCAACCAAAAGAAGCTGGGTACGGACAGTGCAGGTTAGCATATTTTTACCCTCACCCAGAAACATGTATGACAGACTTCATCACACAGTGCTATGTTGATAGGAGCTATACCCAAGAATTACCCAAGACTGCTGTCCTTGGTCCTCAGAGAGCTTTCAATTTAAGATGCAGATAATGTGGTCCAGGCTTCTCCATCTAAACTGCCAAAGTAATATAATTGCCACTTGTGTGGGTTCAGGTAAAGGATCATACCTGGATTCTTATTTTATCTAAATGAATTTCCAACAAGAGAGGTGTTTTGTTTATAAATTTATTTCATCTTCTCTGAGGGTAACGTACATGCTGAGTCTCCTCAGTGAGCCCAGATGTGAGAGGACAGCCAGTGATTTCCCCTTCAGCATTCTCCCTCAGCAACAGAACCAGAAAGGAATAACAGAATTGGCCAAATAATCATTTGTTAAAAGTTGTCTTTCTCTTCCTGTAGAGCAAAAATGTCCGTGTTAATAATGAAACTATTGCCCACATCCATGGACAAAGAGGGTTTGGGCAGCTGCAGACAGATGTCTTTGGCAGCCAACACCTATCAAATCCCCAAACAACAAATCCACCAGAGTGCAAAGCTCTCTGTTTATGTGTGTACATAGGTTGATGTTGGCTCCAACTGATGGCAAGCTAATTTCAAGCAATATTTGATCAAAATTCCGGTTCCTCAAATTAAGTTGAACAGTTATGTCACCTTTTTGCCACAAAGGATTTCACATGTGGGTTCAAAGACAGGATATTCCTAAGCACATTTTCCCATGAAAACTAAGAAAACCACAAAATTCTCCAGTAAAAAAAAAAATAGAAATAGAAAGATTAAATTAGTACTCTTTTATCTTTTTGAGATTTATGTTTTAATAGTTGTCTCTTTTACACACAGAGGATAGAATTGAGCCAGTATCCATGGGGGCAGATACTTTAGTTGATTTTCCATATCATGGAAGTGGTTTGGAGCACAATCAGTTATTCTCAGCGCTGTATGCTGGATATGAAATCACTAGATGGAGCTAGGGATGCAGCAGATAGTGAGTAAAGAAAGGCAGCAAGGGGCCACCTGAAGATCAAATTGAGGTTCTTAGAAAAGTACTAGAAGAAAGGAGGGGAGCAATCTGTACAACTATGACCTTGTGCTTGACCTGAAGCCGGTGCACCAATGCAATTGCTAAGGCATTCTGAGAATTTCTTTGCATGTATATTACATACAATTGGTTTTTAAAAATTTTTATTTCAATAGCTTTCGGGGTACAAGTGGATTTTGGTTACATGAATGAATTGTATAGTGGTGAAGTCTAGGATTTTAGGGCACCTGTCACCCTAGTAATGTACATTGTACCCAGTTGTAGCTCTTCATCCCTCACGCCTCTCACACCCTCCTCCCTGTCCAAGTCTCCAATGTCCATTATATCACTCGTGTATGCCTTTGTGTACTCATAGCTTAGCTCCCATTTATAAGAGAGAACATGTGGTATTTGGTTTCGATTCCTGAGTTACTTCACTTAGAATATTGGCCTCCAGTTTCATCCAAGTTGCTGCAAAAGACATTATTTCATTTTTTTATGCCTGAGTAGTATTTCATGGTGTATATATATGTGTGTGTGTGTGTATATATATATGTGTGTGTGTATATATATATATATATATCTCACATTTTCTTTATCTACTCATAGGTCGATGGGCACTTAGGTTGATTCCATATCTTATAAACATACGTGTGCAGGTGTCTTTTTGATATAATGACTTCTTTCCCTTTGGGTAGCTACCCAGTAGTGGGATTACTGGATTGAATCATAGATCTATTTTTAGTTCTTTGGGGAATCTCCACACTGTTTTTCTATAGAGGTTGTACTAATTTGCATTCCCACCAGCAGTGTATAAGTATTCCCTTTTTATCACATCCATCCCAACATCTATTGTGTTTTGACTTTTTAATAATGGCCATCTGGCTGGGTAAGGTGATATCAATTTGCATTTTCCTCATGATTAGTGATATTGAGCTTTTCTTCATATGTTTGTGGTCCATTTGAATATCTTTGTTTGAGAATTGTTTATTCATGTCCTTTGCCCACTTTTTAATGGATTATTATAAGTTGATTGTCACCTGGTTTCAGCTCTGGGTGCTTTCAGTTTTGAACAGTCTGTATGAGTTCCTTGGTTGTAGAATATCTTCTCAGATGCTGCTTGTAGTCGTGATATGCTGGATCTGTGCGCAGACTCACTGTCTCCTATGGGGAGTTCTCATCTGGTTCACAGTGCAGGCTGCTGCCCGACACTTCTTTCAAAGGGTCTGTGGTTTCTTTCAGTCTTTCTGTTAAGTTCCTGTCTTGCTTCTTGGAAAAAGCTCACAACATGAATCTCTACATATTATTTTGTCTTTCCAAGTGGGAGAGACATGCCAACAATGCCTCCAATCTGCATCTTGGAAATAAAAAACAACTAGGATCATTTTAATATGAGAGAGTAGAAAAAGAAGAGAAGGGGGCCATAACCTGTGCCTCCCAGATAATTCCTGTTGACACCTTTCTAAAAAAAAAAGCAATACATGCATATGATATGAAATTTCAAGTAGTTCAGATAAATATTATGTAGAAAATAGAAATGCTGGTTAAAAAGTAAAAAATTCCATCCCTCTTTCCCATCAGTTTCCCCAAAGGCAATCATCGTTACAGGTTCAAAATTTGCCTTCTGATGTGCTCTCACACCGAATGGTGGACCAGACTATTGGTAAAAATGCGATAAGCCAACTCTGGACTCAGTTCCTAGAACTAGGATTTCCCTTTGGCTTAAAAATGTCCAACTGCAGAAACCTAATAGTGACCAAGTTGCCCTCTGTCTTCCAAATACCTGCTTCCTCATGCTAGAGAATTCATTAGCAAATAGGTACCACTGGGCCAGGGCACAGTGTTCTTATTTTAGGAAGTCAAAGTCACACATATTTCTCTTCTTCTTATTTCTATTTGGTGCAGTTTCCTCAGAGCAAGGAACAGAGCAACAAAACTGCGATATATGGCAAGAAGACAACACACCAGGCTCCAAACTCCGACGCTACTGGGAGTCAGGGCCATCCACTGCCAGCAGCATCTGGAAGAAGACGGAGAAAAAGGAGCAAGTGTTTCGGGACTGAGTGAGTGTGAATTCAAAGGAAGAAGCCTTAAACAGTCCAGTGAAGGGTATGGCCTGGGCGATAAAGCTGTGTCCTCACCTACCGATAAGACTGCCAGGAATGTGCCTTTCTGGCACTTATCCTTGGAGAAGGACAACATGCAGCAGCCTACAACTCCACAACCAGAAACCACTGCCCCTCAGGGGTTCCTTTCAGATAAAGATGACATGGGAAAAGAGAAATGCTGGCATAGATTTTCGGATCCCAAAAGCATCAGCAACACAGCCTATACCTGAAGACATGAAAGATCCCGTGGTTACTGATCCACAACCATACCATGAAGATGGGGCTCCTGCAGCTGAGAAAACAGAAGCCAGAGCTTCTCTTTCACTGATGGTGGAAAGCCCTTTTACAACCCAAGAGGAGGCCATTCTCTCAGTGGCAGCAGAGGCTCAGTTGTTTACAGATCCTTCCTCATATCCAGTCACAAGAGAAAGAAGCTTTCAGCTTTGAGTGACGAAAGGCCCAATCCAAAATGGAGTCAGCCCAGGATGTTCAAACTATCTGCAAAGAAAAGCCTTCTGGGAAATGTTCACCAGGCCTTTATAGCAAGTGTTTCGGTACGACAGGTACTCCAGCCAAAGGAGATGTTTATGCCAAGAGTCTGCCTCCTGAAAGCCTTTTTCAGTCCTCAAGGAAGCCTGATATGAAGAAGTCTCCTCAGATTCAGAGAATATTCCTGAGGAGGGGGATAGTTCTGAAGAACTGGCTTGTGGTCACTCTTCCCAGTCCTTGCGGAAGTTTGAAGATGAACAAAAAGTCTTCTAGAATCAAAAAGTTTGGTCTGAGGACTGGAGCAGCTCTGAGGAGGAGCTGGACTCCAGTGCCCTTCCCAGGCTTTAGAGGAGGCTGAAGATGAAGTCTTCACAGACTCAAGCAGTTATGTTGAGAAGTATAACAGTTCTGAGGATTGCAGCAGCTCGGAGGAAGACCTGCCTCTCAGACACCCTGCTCAGGCCTCGGAGAAGCCCAAAGACCAACAAGAAGTCGCCTCAGCTTCAAAGAATACTCCTGAAGAGCAGAATGCTTCCGTGCCGCAGCTGCCTCCCAGACGCCCTTCTCAGCCCATTATGAGTTCTGCTGTTTAGCAACAAGTTCGCACCAGTTCAGTGGGCACTTCTCACAAATGGAGCAGTTCCGTGGAGCCAGTCTTGCAAGACGCCCTTTCGAGGCATGGGCGAATCCTAAATCTGAGCAAAAAGTCTCCACAGGTCCAGAGAGTGCTGCTGTTGAGTGGGGTACGTTTCTGGAACCTCTGCCTCCCAGAATTCCTTCTAAGCACCGGATGAGGCCTAAAGCAAGACAACAAGGCTCCTCACGTCCAGAAATTGCAAGTATGGAGGGGGCTGCTCCTTACTTGGAGGCCCGCCACCCAGCCAGTATTCTCAGCCCCTGATGAGCCCAGGAGTCCAGCAAGAAGTCTCTGCAGGTCCAGAGACTGCTGCTGTTGAGGGGAGCATTTCTGTGGAGCAAAGGCCTCCCAAATACCCTTTCCAGCCATGGGTGAATCCGAAAGTGGAGCAAGAAGTTTCCTCATCTCCAAAGAGCATGGCTGTTGAAGAAAGCGTTTCTAGGAAGCCTCTGCCTCCTAAATTCTTTCCAAGCCCTTGATGAACCCTAAAGTTCAACAGAATGTGTTCTCAGGTTCAGAGGACATTGTTGTTGAGAAAGTCATCTCTGCGGAGCCACTGCTCCCCAGATATTCTTCTCAGTCCTTGACAGATCCTCAAATCCAGCAAATTCTCAGACAGCACAGCTATTGAGGAAGGCACTTACGTGGAGCCACTGCCTCCCAGATACCTTTCCCAGCCCTCCGGGGAGGCCTAAGTTCCTAGAATCAATTGAGTACTTCTGCAGAATGGAGCAGTCCTGTGGAGCCAAGATGCCTCCTGGACACACCTTCCAACCACGGGTGAGTCCTAAATTTGAGTGGCAAGTATCTGAAGGTCCAGAGAGCCCTGCAGCTGATGGGAGAACATTTCTATCGACTCGCTGCCTCCCAGACATCCTTTCCAGCCATGCGTCCTCCCTACATTTGAGCAACAAGATCTTTGCAGGAAAGTCTTTGCAGGTCCAGAGACTGCTGCTGCTGACTGGGGCATTCTGTACAATCCCACTGCCTCCCAGAGTGCCTTCTAACGCAGGATGAGATCAAGAGCCAAGCAAGCAAATTCCTTGGATTCGATGAGCATTTCTGCAGAAAGGTGAGCTCTGTGAGTCAATACCTCCCAGACGCCCTTCCAGCCACAGGTGAGCCCTATATTTGAGCAACCAGTCTCCGCAGCTCCAGAGAGCACTGCAGCTGAAGGGACTGCTTCTATTGGAGCTGAGGCCTCCCAGACAGCCTTCTCAGCCCCTAATGAGACCAGCAGTAGAGCAAGAAAGTCTCTTCAGGTTCAATGAGCACTTCTGCAGAATGGAGCAGTCCTGTGGCACCTTCCAAATACACTTTCCAGCCATGGGTGACCCCTAAATTTGAGCAACTGTATCAACTCTCTGCAGATCCCAGAAAGCACTACTGTTGAAGGGAACATTTCTGGAAGCCGCTCCTTCCCAGACATCTTTCCCAGTTTACTGTGAGGGATAAAAATCCCAGCAACTGTCCCTCAAATTTCAAGAGCACTGCTGCTGAGGCAGGCATTTCTGGGGGCCACTGCCTCCAAAATATCCTACCCAGTTCTTAACGAGGTCTAAAGTTCAAGAAATGACCTCGCGTCTAGAGAACACAGCTGTTGAAGGCATTTCTCAAGAATGGCTAAATGTTTTGAACTTACTGGTGGTGTTATGTGGCCTCGCTCAGCATATTCTCAGTAAACAAGCCATCAGCCACAGAGAGAGAGAGAGAGAGAGAAGATTACACCACCGTGTGTGTGTGTGTGTGTGTGTGTGTGGATAAC